>JAMPIV010006575.1:0-677500 GCA_024509875.1 Oreohelix idahoensis | reverse complement strand
TGAGTTCGTTTATCACTTGAGTTTGTTCATCACTTGATTTGAGTTCGTTCATCACTTGACTTGAGTTTGTTCATCATTTGACTTGAGTTTGTTCATCACTTTATTTGAGTTTGTTCATCACTTGATTTGAGTTTATTCATCACATGATTTGAGTTTTTTCATCACTTGACATGAGTTTGTTCATTACTTGATTTGAGTTTATTCATCACTTGATTTGAGTTTATTCATCACTTGACTTGAGTTTATTCATCATTTGATTTGAGTTTATTCATCACGACATGAGTTTATTCATCATTTGACCTTAGTTTATTCATCAGTTAACATGAGTTTATCATCACTTGATTTTGTCTGTACTTGATTTTAGTTTGGTAATAACTGCATTTCAGCTTGTTCATCAGTTGATTTGAGATTGTTCATCACTTGAGTTTTTTTATCACTTGATTTGAGTTTGTGCATCATTGGAGTTTGTTCATACTTGACATGAGTTTCTTCGTCACTTGACTTGAGTTTGTTCATCACTTGAGTTTAGTTTGTTAATCACTTGATTTGAGTTTGTTCATCACTTATTTTGAGTTTGTTCATTACTTGACTTCAGTTTATTCATCACTTGATTTGAGTTTATTCATCGCTTGATTTAAGTTTATTCATCATTTGATTTCAGTTTGTTCATCACTTGATTTGAGTTCGTTTACTTGACTTGACTTTATTCATCACCTAACTTGAGTTTATCATCAGTTGATTTGAGTTTATTCATCACTTGATTTGAGTTTCTTCATCAGTTGGTTTGAGTTTGTCATCACTTGGCTTGATTTTACCATCACTTGATTGATTTTGTGATCATTTGATTTGATTTTTTTCTTCCCTTGACTCTAGTTTATTCATGACTTAACTTAAGTTTATCATCATTTGATTTTGTCTTTACTTGATTTTAGTTTGGTCATTACTGGATTTCAGCTTGTTCATCACTTGATTTTAGTTTGTTCATCACTTGAGTTTGTTCGTCAATTGATTTGAGATTTTTCATCACTTGAGCTTTTTTATCACTTGATTTGAGTTTGTTCGTCACTGGATTTTGTTCATAACTTGACTTGAGTTTCTTCATCACTTGATTTGAGTTTGTTCATCACTTGATTTAAGTTCATATATCACTTGAGTTTGTTCATCACTTGATTTGAGTTTATTCATCACTTGATTTGAGTTTATTCATCACTTGATTTGAGTTTATTCATCACTTGGTGGACAGAGGAAGTTAAAGAGAAAATAAGAGAGAAGAAAAAGGCATGGAAACAATACATAGGAGCCAAAAACACAGCAGTAAAAACAGAGAAATATAGAGAATATGTGACATACAGAACAGAAGCAAAGAACAAGGTGCTAGCAGCAAATCAGAAATCCTGGGAAGAATCTGGAGAAAAGCTAGAAAACGATGTTCAAAAAAACCAGAAATTGTTTTACAAGACCCTAAAAAACATGAGGAAAAAAAACAATGCCCTCTTAAATTTATAATGGACAAGCAAGGCAAATTGCTTACTGCCCCAAAGGAAGTAATTGAAAGATGGAAAGAATATTTCTCAGAACTCCTTGATGGTGAGCAAGGTCAAGCATCAGAAATGATAACCACTAGCACAGAAGAGGAAACCAATGGTAGTGAAGATGGCATAAAGATGGAAGAACTGAAGGCAGCACTGGAGAAAATCAAGATGGGCAAAGCAGCAGGGCATGATGGTATAATACCAGAAATGGTTAAGTACATGGGAGCATCAGGCGACTTATTACTTCTGAGGGTCCTACAGGCAGCGTGGTGCAACAAGAACATACCAAAGGATTGGGAGATTGCCATCATAACACCGATTTTCTAAAATGGTGACAACCGGAAATGTGGAAACCATAGAAACGTATCCCTTCTCAGTGTAAAATCTACTCTGGAATCCTGGAGCAGAGACTCCGACGCCTAGCTGAGCCACAATTGGATGAGGTCCAATGTGGCTTCCGAGCAAACTGAAGTACTCAAAACCTAATCTTCTCACTCAGACAGCTGAGTGAAAAGGCCCTTGAGTGTAAGAGTGAGATCCATCTTTGTTTCTTAGATCTGGAAAGGACGTTTGACAGGGTCCCCTGGAACAAACTCTGGGGCTGTTTGGCAAGGAAGAACATTCCAGCACCTCTGATTCATGCTATACAGAGCTTCTGCAGGTCTTGCGGAGATTGTGTGAGGACGGCAGACCATGGGTCGGAGGGGTTCAGGACCACCACTGGTGTGAGACAGGGTGATATCCTGTCACCATGTCTTTTCATACTCCTCATGGTCGATGTCATCAAGTCATGTAACGAGAAGACAGGAGGGTGTTCAGTGGGGTATTGGAAGATGGGACAAGTCTTTATTTCATAAGTGTCGGAGGCACATTTTCAATCCTACCTGCAGGTCTGGAGGGGGGGGGGAGCTGGAGAAGAGAGGGGTGGTGATAGACAGCTCTACAACAAAGGCCATGGTGATATCACGAGAGGAAATAAGGCATCCCCCAATAAGTTGGGATAGTAGGTCCTGGAGCAGTTCAACCATTTTAAATACCTCGGAGCTGTCATAGACCGGAGGGGCGGCATGTCATAGACCGGAGGGGCGGCATGTCATAGACCGGAGGGGAGGCATGTCATAGACCGGAGGGGAGGCATGTCATAGACCGGAGGAGAGGCATGTCATAGACCGGAGGGGAGGCATCAAGGAAGAGTTGGGTGCCCGTTGAGCAGCGGCTGTGAGACTTTTTCTTGCCATAAATCGAGGATTCCTCAGCAAAGGAAAATTTGGTAGGAAGACGAAGATGGCTGTATGCCGCTCCACGTCCGTCCCAGCCTTGACATGTGGATGCGTGTCATGGGCGGTGACTACAACCCACAAAAGCCAGATGCAAACCTTAGACATGAGGTATCTGAGGAATGTGATTGAAGTAACAAGAAGGGATTTGGTCCGCAACCAGAATATACGTAAAGGCCTAAAAGCCCACACCCCTGCAGACCTAAGTAGAACAGTCCCAACAAAGATGGTTTGGCCATATCTGCAGAGTGGTACCACGACAAGCGTGGGAAACTGGGAGCCAGAGGTCCAGACCTCCAGGACGAACAAGAGTCCGCTGGGAAGACAACAATAGACAATCTTTGGAGGACCGAGGACTAGAATGGAACCAGGCCCGGAGGAAGACAGCCGATAGGGTAGTATGGCGCTCTCTCTTCTAAACCTATACACCTCACGGTAGAAGAAGAACGACTAAGTAGGAAGTAAGTAAGTTATCACTTCATTTGAGTTGGTTCATCACTTGATTTAAATTTGTTCATCACTTGACTGGAGTTTGTGCATCGCTTAAGTTTGTTCATCACTTGTTTTGAGTTTGTTCATTACTTGATTTTTGTTTGTTCATCACTTGATTTGACTTTGTTCATCAGTTGACTTGAGATTGTTTCATTCATTCATTCATAACCCTCCACTCCCAAAGGAGCATAGGCCTTCAACAAACACATGCCAAGTCCTCCTGTCACGTGCCATCATCTCAAGTTCTTTCCATGTTCTCCTCATCATTTTCATCTCTGTTTCCAACTCTCTTCTCCATGTACTTCTTGGTCTTCCTCTGCCTCTCTTGCCCTGGGGGTTCCAGAACAAGGACTGCCTTGTAATGCTATCAACAGGTTTCCTCAGTGTGTGTCCTATCCATCGCCATCGTCTTCTTCTCATCTCTTGTTCCACTGGCACTTGTCCCGTTCTTGTCATCAGTTCCACATTGGTAACCTTGTCATACCATTTTAATCCCTCTATTCTACGCAAGCACCCATTTATGAAAGTCTGTAGCTTTTTGGTTGTTGTCTTTGTTGTTCTCCATGTCTCCGAGCCATACAATAGGACTGACTTCACATTTGAGTTGAAGATTCTTATTTTCGTGTTGGATCCTATTTCTCTTGATCTCCATATATTTCCCAATGCAATGAAAGCTCCTCTTGCTTTTTGTATTCTTATTTTGATATCGCTGTCTGTCCCTCCAACTTTATCTATATTACTGCCAAGATATGTGTATGATTCTACATCTTGTATTGGTGTTTCTTCAAGTCCAACCCTGTTATCATTACCTGCATTTATTCGCATTATTTTTGTCTTTTCCCTGTGTATTTTCAGACCCAATTGCTGTGACCTCTCATCGAGTGTTTTCAATTTGTCCTGCATCTGATTACGGTTATGGGACAGGAGAGCCAAATCATCAGCAAAATCCAGATCATCCAACTGCTTAGTCAGAGTCCACTGGATTCCATTTCTGTTGTGTGTTGTCGATGATCTCATAACCCAATCTATTGCCAGCAAGAAAAGAAATGGAGACAAGAGGCATCCCTGTCGCACTCCTGTTCTTATCCCAAATGGTTCTGTAAGCTGTCCTTCATGAAGAACTCTGCACGTCATGTCTTCATAGGTTTTCTTTATTAAATTAATGATCTTCAGGGGAACTCCATAATGCCTCATCAATTTCCAAAGTGATTCTCTGTCCACACTGTCAAATGCTTTTTCGTAGTCCACAAATCCGATGTATAGTGGTGAATTCCATTCCAGACTTTGTTCAACTATTATTCTCAAAGTGGCTATCTGGTCTGTACATGATCTGTTTTGTCGAAAACCTGCTTGTTCATCTCTCAATTTCTTGTCTATGGACTCCTTTAATCTCTCAAGGATAATCCTGTTCAATACCTTTCCTGGCACTGATAGTAACATTATTCCTCTATAATTTGTGCACTCTTGTAGATTTCCCTTCTTAGGCAACTTAACCAGATATCCTTCCTTCCATTCTGCTGGTATCTCTTCTTTTTCCCAGACTTTACCAAGTAATTTAGATAACATCTCTGTAGCCGTGTCGATATCTGCTTTGATGGCCTCTGCTGGAATGCCATCAGGTCCAGACGCTTTTCCATCTCTTAGAAGCTTTATGGCTTTCTTTATTTCTTCCTTCGTTGGTCTTTCACCGTTAATTTGTAGCTCTTCTTCTGCTGGCTGGATGTCCGGCGGGTTTTGTGGAGCTGGTCTATTGAGAAGGTCCCCAAAATATTCTGTCCACCTCTTCATTTGCTCTTGTATATTGCTGAGCAGTTTCCCATTCTTATCTTTTATGAGGCAACTTGTTTGCTTGTATTTCCCTGTTAGCTTCTTTGTGCTGCTATACAGTTCTCTCATATTTCCTTTGGCTGCAGCATCTTCTGCCTCTCTTGCCAACTCCTCAATATACTTCCTCTTGTCTCTTTTGATACTTCTTTTTACTTCTTTGTTTGCTTCTGTGTACACTTCTTGAGCCTTGGCTTTGGAACTTCTGGTTTTGCTTGTGTTTAACTCTGCTTTCTTGTTTTTTTTTCTATCTTTTATCTTATTGATGGTTTCTGTTGTTATCCATGCTTTTTGTTGTCTTTCCCTTTTCCCCAGTATTTCTTCACATGTCTCCTTCCATACCGTTTTGACCTGCTGCCAATAGTCTTCTGTATTCTCTACATCTTCCAACTGTTGGAGCACTTGGAATTTGTTGGATACTGTGACCGCAAATTTGTCTCTTGTTTCTTGATTTCTTAGCTGTCCTACATTAAACTGTTGTCTATAATTTTTGCATTGTTGCATATCTCTTGAGTTTCATTTTTACTTTGGCTATCAGAAGATGGTGATCTGATGCCACATCTGCTCCTCTATATACCTTTACATCCTGCAATGATGATCTAAACTTCTTCTTTATGCATATATGATCGATCTGATTTTCTGTTCTATGGTCTGGTGATATCCATGTTGCCTTGTGTATTCTCTTATGTGGAAACATGCTTCCTCCTATAGCCAGTTGATTTGAAGCACAGAAGTTTGCAAATAGTTCTCCATTTTCATTCATTACTCCTAGCCCATGTTTTCCCATGACTTCTTCAAATCCGGTATTGACTGTACCTATCTTTGCATTCATGTCACCCATCAAAATTGTGATGTCTCTTCTTTTTACTTTATCCATAATTTCCTGTAGTTTAGTATAAAATGCTTCTTTCACAGACTCTTCTTTGTCATTAGTTGGTGCATAACATTGGATGACATTGACATGAATTTTCTTTTTAGCTGTTTTGAAAATAGCTGTTATTATTCTGGGTCCCACAGCTTCCCATTCAATGAGTGCTTTCTGTGCTTCTTTAGATAACATAAGAGCTACCCCTTCACTGTGGTGTGAACTTTCGTCTTCGTGTCCTGAGGACAGCACCAATTCACCTGTGATGAGTTTCTTCCTGTCTACCCCCTTCCACTTTGTTTCACACATTCCCAGAACCTCGATTTTGTATTCCCTCATTTCTGCTGCTACTTGTGCCACTTTCCCTTGTTCGTTCAATGTCCGAACATTCCAGGTGCCAAATCTGGAAGTTCTCCTAGAAGAAAGAAGGTTATTCAGCAACACAGACTCCTTTCGGCTTTCTCTGTGTTGCATCATACGCCTCCCCGCGAGAGGACCTTCCCCTGTCTTGGATGGCTGTGTTTTATTTTCTTTATTTGACTTGTCCATATTTGTTGAAGTTTTTTGTGGTTTAAATTTTTTTTTTTTTACAGGATGGGGTAACCGGCCCCATGCCCAACCCTCCTTAGTCGCCTTCTACGACATGCTTGGCAGGGGACAGTGTTACTATTCTTTGCTCCCCTTTCGGGCCCCGGTAACACACGGGTGTTGAGATTGTTTATCACTTGAATTTGTTCGTCACTTGACTTGAGTTTGTTCATCACCTGGTTTGAGTTTGTTCATCATTTGATTTGAGTTTTTTCATCACTTGATTTGAGTTTGTACATCACTTGATTTGAGTTTGTTTATCACTTGATTTGAGTTTGTTCATCACTTGAGTGTTTTCTTCACTTGATTTGAGTTTGTTGATCACTTGGCTCGAGTTTTCTCATCACTTGATTTGAGTTCTTTCATCACATGATTTGAGTTTGTTCATCATTTGGCTTGCGTTTGTCATGACTTGGCTTGATTTTACCATCACTTGATTGATTTTGTCATCATTTGATCTGATTTTGTCATCACTTGACTTGAGTTTGTTCATCAGTTAACTTGAGTTTATCATCACTTGACTTAATTTTATCATCACTTGACTTGAGTTTCTTCATCGCGACTTGATTTTGTCATTACGTGACCGGATTTTGTCGTCAATTGACTTGAGTTTGTTATAACCTAACTTGAGTCTGTCACCACTTTACTTGAATGTATTACCATTTGACTTGAGGTTGTCATCAGTTAAATTTAATCTGTACTTGCTAGATCAAGGTAAAATGTCCCCAGGTGTGATATATCTTCGAATCTGTTGGAGGTCAACTAGATCACTGCATGAACGTACGGCTACATTTCTTGTCTTTTACATGATTTCAATCAGAGAGACGAGAACGTGTTCATTGACGAAAATTAGGACACGAGAACATATTAGCCTCATAGAAAATAAATTGGAAACATTCACATTGATTTCAAAAGGTTGAGATTTACTTAGTGAAGAGAAATATAGAAATTAGCATTTTATATAGTATATATTCATCTAGATTAGGAAGTCAAAGTATAAAATCTCACGTCACTAACAATGGTGGTCCGATATGGCTCGTGAGAATTGGATGTCTAAGTACCGAAGAGCTAGCTGATCATCACACTTGCAGAATTGACATAAATACACTTAGGTCTAATAGAAAATATCATATCAGAAATGACGTCTGAAATAAAAAAAAACAACAGTGGAGCTACTGAGCAGTACAACATCAACAATAACACAAATTAAAATGAACAATTACCCTGTGGATGAATAATACAATACAATGCATACAGCATGTACGAGCAGAAAATATAACAGGAAATGCATCATGATACAACTTCAGATTCAAGCTCATGTCAATGGTTGAAAAGGACGTGCTGCGAGGCAACGAAACCGAATTGTGGGGGGGGGGGTGGGGGGGGGGAGGGGGGGGGGGGGGGGGGGTGGGGGGGGGGGGGGGGGCGCTGGGGGGGGGGGGGGGGGGAGAGAAGAACAATGAAAAAGGACTGTGTCTATGGCAAAGAGTCTTCAAGTTTTAAAAAGCAGAAGACAAAGCTAAAAATGATTAAACGGCACGTCCATAGAAGATACACTACAACGTGAGTCCACCAAAGTAGCCTCTACCCGCCTCCATCAAAAAGTATGTTGGTCAAAAGTTGAGAGTCACTGTTTAACGTTTGTCCTTCTTGGGATGGTCGCAGTGGTTAAGAGGTATGGCGTCAGCCTCGAATTCTAGAGGTACCGGGTTCGATTCTCAGTTGAGGGAATATAATTTGTGGAGATTTTTTTCTTTTCAGAACCACTGGTCCTAATGATGTCATACTCCCTCTCTTCCCCCCCTCCCCCCACCCCCGATCTCCTGGGTAGTGAGATCGAATGCCTAGCCTTCTCGGATAAAGGGCGAAAAAATAGGAGGTCCCGTGTGCAAGTTGCGCACGTTAAAAATCCCACGGCAGTTGGAAATCGTAAAGAGTAGGCCTATCTGGCCGCTGCCCTGGCACAATTTAAAAATTAGGAAATCTACCCATCACAAAAATATGTTTAGAATGTGTGATTATATTGGGATTCTAGCTCGTGCACTGTGCTGAAGTCCTCCTTGTGTGATCTAAAAGGAGGAGATCTGAGCACTGATGGAGTAGTCCCTGTGCCATGAAGATAGTCCTTCAAACTAAACCAAACCAAACTAAACTAAACCAAACCAAACCAAACTAAACCAAACCAAACCAAACCAAACTAAACTAAACTAAACTAAACCAAACCTTCTATAATTTTTCAACATCTTCATCGCTAGCGATGGATGGGACACACAATGGGAAAACCTGCTGATAGTATTATTAGACATGTCTGGTTCTGGAACCACCAGGGTAAGAAGATCACGGATGGACCGAACAACACATGGAGACTGGGGACTTACAAAAATGGTGAGAAAGACAAGGTAAGACCTTGAGCAGATGGCACGTAACAGGATGGCACGTGACAGAAAGACTCGGCATGTGTTTGTTGAAGGGCCTATGCTCCTTGGGTAGCTGACGGGTCATAAATGAATAAATCTTCCATATCTGTTTAGGTAGATTCCATTTTGTTCCAGCTAATCAATGTATAGATGTTGGCGGTCATACAGGCGGCAGTAGCTGCAGGCGTCACCAGCCACGGGCTATTGTACTCTCAGATGACTGACAGCCCGAGATCCTCAGAAAACACACGGAAAAGAGATAAAGCAGTCACGTGTTTGAAGGGGGCGTCCAGATTTCAGCCCTCCGGCCCCGAGTTCTTTAAATATAATCTGATCACCTGAGATATATATCAATATATTTGTTTGCGCTAACAAACGTTAGATTATATTGATATTTCGATGGATGCTTACTCACCTTTTCAACAATTAACTCAGTAACACTTAGAACCTGTTATAACCAAATACTGTGGTTGAGGCAGCGTCGTCTAACGTTTTGCTCTCGACAAGATGCCTCCAACTCAGGTAGCCCACTCTCTCAACAACAACAAAAAAGAAATTTCCTAAATATGCTACTGAGATATAAAGACAGACATTAAAAAAAAAACCGTTAAAGGCGATCCAGACGAACAAGGACGTAGAAGATCCAGGAAGAACAAGGACATAGAAGATCCAGGAAGAACAAGGACGTAGAAGATCCAGGAAGAACAAGGACATAGAAGATCCAGGAAGAACAAGGACATAGAAGATCCAGGAAGAACAAGGACATAGAAGATCCAGGAAGAACAAGGACATAGAAGATCCAGGAAGAACAAGGACATAGAAGATCCAGGAAGAACAAGGACATAGAAGATCCAGGAAGAACAAAGACGTAGAAGATCCAGGAAGAACAAGGGCATAGATGATGTAAGACAGAAGGGCTTGCCAATAACTAACTTGAGGGCTATGCACAACCGGAAGCGGAAATGTGAAAAAGACGAAGAAGAAAAATATGTTTAGGGCTATGCGAGAACACTCGGTAAAAACGGATGACGTAATCTCACTTTATTTTTAACGATCACACACTTTTCACACACTTCCATGCAATTTAAACTTGGCGCTAACTCTGCTGCAACACAAGACCAGGGGGGAAAAGGTCAGAGTTATGGACCTTATTTCAAAGGCCCGGATGTTCTAACCATTTTAATATCCTTTTGTTTTCAAATCTCCGGCAACTTCAACCACTTTCTAAACCATGGCTTTTCAAGTGCCTCTCTAGATTCCCGAACAAGCGTGTATCAGACAACCAGTTAAAAGCTGGTATTTCTTCTGCCCTGCCTCGCTTTAAGATATTATTAGGGGCAAAAATCGATTCGGTAACTGCGGTGTTTTGTTAAAGTTTAAATATTGGAAACTGGCGTTAGAGGAGAAGAAAGGAGCAGAGGAGAATGATAAGTGAAAACCAGACAAAAGAGAAAGAAGAACATTGGTTTTTATTCGCTTTTAAAAATAGGGAAAATATGTTACCTTCATCATCAGCTGCCATCTCCACAACGAAGGTTAGCTGTAATGGATCTCCAACGTCTTCTGTCTCTTGTCTTGGTGGTGCACTCTGATAGGCTCTTCCCTGTCCATCTCTTGATGTTATCTTCCCACTTATAGCGCTGTCTTCCCCTTGCACGTTTGCCTTCACCTCTCCCTTCTGTTATGGTCTTCTGCAAGGTGTTATGCCTTTTTATGTGGCCAAAGTACTTTAGCTGCCGAACTTTGATCTCCCTCATTAGTTCTCTTTTCATACATAGATTTTCTAGGACCTCCTCATTTGTTTTCTTCCCTTTCAATTATAACACTGAACGATGTCAAATTTCCTGGTCCAAGATGCTATCATTTGTGACCGTTATCACTAGTTACTTTTTTTATTATACAGTTTATTCCTCTCTACCATTTCTCTGTCTTTCTGTCTGTCTGTCTTTCTTTCTTTCTTTCTTTCTTATTGTATTAACTTCATTCCATCTCATTGTCTGCTTTTCGTCCTTCAAATATTATTTGTTTCATGAGCATCGCAGGCAGTTTATTTATAATTTCAATGTCAGAACTCAGTTACGCTTGAAGTGGTGTTATGTTGCATTTGTTTGATATACTTTCGTAACTGTATACTCGTGCAACTACAACAGTAGTTGTCGCTGGTGGTGGCCTATGGAATGTTATCAAGAAGTTCTCCAGAAATTGGCTCGTTAAGAAAGAAAGAGACCTATTCGATGTAGCGAACGGTTTTATGAGTGTGTAGTGTCAGCATTATTACTGAAGAAACAGAAATAGGATTCTGTCTTGAATGAGTGAAG
Organism: Oreohelix idahoensis; assembly: GCA_024509875.1. NCBI lineage: Eukaryota > Metazoa > Mollusca > Gastropoda > Stylommatophora > Oreohelicidae > Oreohelix > Oreohelix idahoensis. The sequence continues at coordinate 666,187 of JAMPIV010006575.1, read as the reverse complement.
TCCCAGTGTTGGAGAAGAACACTGATATCACAGGATAGTCACGGCTGTGAAGGTATCTGCTTCAGAAAGTATTCAGAGTAAAGTCAGACCCTAAGTTGCCACCTCCGCTACCTGTAAGTACCTGTGATAATCACACAATTCAATCAAACTCAGACTTCAACAATATAAAATTTATCTGTCAGAATGTTACAATTTTGAATTATTTAATATTTACACTATCTTTCTTTCTTTGTGCTCAATTGTGAATGTTGGATCATGGATCTCAATGGATAAGTATAATACAAAATTTGGATGATGTTCAATTTATATTCTAAGTATTTAACTTAAAAGAGAAAAAAGTATGTCTTGGGTCTTTCTTGAAATTTGAAAAGTTCAGCATAAGTTCCTTTCCTTTAGTCTCTTAGCTATGCTAATAAATTACGGATGTCATCATCAACTAGCACAATTGACTGGTATCAGACTTGGTTGCAGAAATTGGCTACAAAAATAATTAACATTTGAATCTGTGCCTGTCCTTGGTAAGAATGCACACACTGTTGATTGGAAGTCCTGCACCAGTCTCCCAAACACTGTTGTGGACTAGGGCTGAATTCCAGAAATCAATATCTGATGCTCCTGGGTTTCTTCAGGATGCATTGATTGTTCTGGAGTCTTTGACCTCTCAAGTATGACGACACATATGAACCTGCGGACAATGATAGACATGTGGCTATCTTATGGTTGTAAAGCCCACAAGTCTAGTTGTGCATAAGATGAGTGTGTTTCAGGTGTTTGCATGTAAATGAATGATACATGGCTCAGTATGATTAGCAATAGCGAGACAAGATGGGTGTCTATCTGCAGAACATTTTCTAAAATAAAATAATACATGAACATAATACATTTGATACATTAGGTATGATGTTATCTTTGCCTTTCACATATGGAATGTGTCGTAAAAATTAACAGTGATGCAACGTCAAAATATCTCCAATGATACAACGTAGGGATAAAAAACCAATGCGTAAGCTGCTGGAATACATGATCGCCCACGCCGCGGGTCATCAGGTGTTAGACTTGAAGGCAAAACGGAACGAGGATCAAAAGACAAAAATCTGACTGAACGCGTACTTGAACTAGCGAGGTTAATGGACGCAAATTGGTGGGGCAAGGAGGAAAAGTCACATTCCCCGCCCCACCCCCCCCCCCCCCCCCCCCCCCCCCCCCCCAAACCCGCACCCCACCCCCCCCCCCCCCCCCCCCCCCCCCAAGTTGACATAAAGTAAGGAATTCGACAGAAGGGACCTTGGATATGATACGCCACAGTCATTTATTGGACGCTTTTGCGATACCAAGCCTTTGATTTGAATTCAGCGGCTAAACGCAGATGCTTGAAATATTACAAAATTTAAAAAGTAACTTTTTCTTAATATTAATGTTAGGAATATAAAAATTAGCTGGCCGGATGGCCCATTCTGAGCAGTGAAATAATATACTTTCATTTATACAGACGGACAGATAATAAGAAAGATAATGACAAAAGACGGGGTTGTTCACATCAGCGAAAGACTGCATTGAATCAAACATGCCACTATTTGCACAAAAATCGTAACCTTGAGACTCAAGTGTTCAAATCTAGTTAGAATGCAAGAGAGGGGGGAGTAGCGGACAGTAGTGGCTAAAAATAACTTAGGAGGCAGGCTCGTGCAGTTTTACATGTGTTAGTCCAAAAAAACAAGTGAAATTGTGGGAAAAAGATAAATTGTGACCGACGTACATTTTAAAAATTGAGATGTACTTTTGACTTTTTTGGGAAAAGATAAAATGTGACGGACGTACATTTGAGAAAATAAGATGTAATTTTGACTTTATTTTCAAATTTTGAATTGAAAAGCTTGGTCTTCTGATCTGATTGGCCAACGCATTTTACATTAGCGGGATAGAGACGCACATTTTTGCCATTCGACATAAGTCTGTCCAGTAACACAGTCATTAATTGTAGTGGTGATTTCCCAGAAATAATACATAATATTCAGTGGGACACCATACTATAGCCAGCAGCTCAGCAGAGTTTTGCTAGCATTTATTTACTGTGTACTATATTCATATTTCTGAGCTGTGAGTTTCAGTTGGCACCAAGGCGGTGTCAACTAAGTTGGTGATTTTACCAGAGTGGATCCGTGCAGTAACGTTGTGTCAGAGCAGACTATTATTGCCCCAAGCACGGAGAGGTGGGGCCACCAGACCACTATTATTGCCCCCAAGCACGGAGAGGTGGGGCCACCAGATCTCAGCACCAGAGCTACATCTTCAAAGTTGAGTGAGCCTCTGGTCTGCTGAGAATTCACCAACTCAATATAGTTACTAACAATCCCATAAAATTCCTGCAATGTACTGGACACTGTGTAGTCAATATAGACTGGAGTGATGAGGCCACCCCAACAGCACAAGCATTAAACGGTCTCCCAAATTAGATGACTACTATAAACATTAATAAAACTAAATAGTCTAGTAACATACATATGTACACTCTTGCATTTATTATGTAATATTCCATGCATTTCTTTCATAATTTCTAAATCTTTTATAAGTTCTGGTCAAAATAAAACTTGATCCAGAACAAAATAAATGTAAGATAATTTCTATCAAAATTTTACACACTTGAGTTAGTTCAGTGTATTATAACATTTGTTAATATTATTAGACTTAGTAAATATCTGTGAGTGTGTCTATAAACTACCACACCACAATACATATCATTACCCTAGACATTTAACGTAGCCACATTCATTAGAAAAAAAAGATAAGTGTGAGGTCGTAGTGGTAGCGAGAAGGGCCTTCTGACAATTCACAGTTACATTTTATCTCAGGAGCCTTCACAGCTGACCTCATGCATCACACGTAGTACCATCACCACCATACAATACCATCAAACCCACTACATATATTGGGTGGCTCGATCTCGGGATTTAAATTAATTACATATATTGGGGTCTCTTTGTCCCGGGATAATTAGCCCATTAAGTATATTAGGATCTCCTGGTGGGAGAAATAAAATTAGGGGAACAAAATTGTAAAATTCCCTTAAAAGTAAAAGTGTCCCTGCAGATAAAAGTTGGTGAATCTTCACAGCCAGTAATTAGTTAATTAATTAATTAGAATTAGTTAGACTATAATAAGTAGAAGTATTTTAGAGGTTAGAGATTTATCTTGTATATTATTGGATTGTCTAAAAAGTATGGCGGAGCTGGCAAAATTCCGATCAGCTGCTGTGCTGTCGGCAAAGGAGATGGGAATGGATGGTCAGATTTTAATTCAACATGTAACGACTGAATGTGATAAATATATTGAACGGGAAGAAAGGAGATTAGAAAAAGAGGCTGAAAGAAAATTAGAGTCTGAACGGTTGGCTGAAGAGAAGAGGTTACAAATTGAGGCTGAGACTAAGAGGTTGCAGATTGAGGCTGACAAAGAGGCAAAGGCATTGGAGGCAGAAGATAGAAGGTTGCAAAGGGAGGCAGAAGAAAAAAAGGCCGAAAGGGAGGCAGAAGATAGAAGGTTGCAAAGGGAGCACGAATTACGACTAAGGGAGCTGGAATTACAAGGCCCGGCTCCTGAAAATGGTGCCAGCCCTTTTGCCTCAGATGCTACGCCCAGTCTGGGAGCCTCAAACTCAGCTATGGGGTTTCATTTATACCATTTTGTTGAAAAAGACGATGACATAGAGGGGTACCTAGGACGTTTTGAGTTATTCATTCATTCATAACCCTCCACTCCCAAAGGAGCATAGGCCTTCAACAAACACATGCCAAGTCCTCCTGTCACGTGCCATCATCTCAAGTTCTTTTCATGTTCTCCTCATCATTTTCACCTCTGTTTCCAACTCTCTTCTCCATGTACTTCTTGGTCTTCCTCTGCCTCTTTTGCCCTGCGGGTTCCAGAACAAGGACTGCCTTGTAATGCTATCAACAGGTTTCCTCAGTGTGTGTCCTATCCATCGCCATCGTCTTCTTCTCATCTCTTGTTCCACTGGCACTTGTCTAGTTCTTGTCATCAGTTCTACGTTGGTAACCTTGTCATACCATTTTAATCCCTCTATTCTACGCAAGCACCCATTTATGAAAGTCTGTAGCTTTTTGGTTGTTGTCTTTGTTGTTCTCCATGTCTCAGAGCCATACAATAGGACTGACTTCACATTTGAGTTGAAGATTCTTATTTTCTTGTTGGATCCTATTTCTCTTGATCTCCATATATTTCCCAATGCAATGAAAGCTCCTCTTGCCTTTTGTATTCTTATTTTGATATCGCTGTCTGTCCCTCCAACTTTTTTTTTTGAGTTATTAGCTACTACATATGGGTTAGAGAGAGAGAGAGAGGTGGAGTTTAAAGCTATCACAGGGACTGAGAGGTACTTCTTACGAAGTCTTTGCAAAAATGCACAGAGAAGACCAGGAGAATTATGACGTGTTAAAGCAGGCTTTGTTATTGAGGTACGAAAAAATGGGGAATTTTATCGTAAGAAATTTAGAAATGCCAAATTGTTGTCTGGGGAGACATACCACCAATTCTCTGCCAGACTAGAAACCTATTTGGAGAAATGGACTGCTCTGGGGAAGACCCAAGATCTTAAAGAAATGATCATGATTGAGCAATTGAGAGAGTCCATGGCTCCAGACATGAGAAAATTTCTCATGGAACAAGGTGCAGAGAAGTTGGGGGAGGTTTTAAATGTCGCTGAGAGGTATCAGGCAGCCCAGGCAGAGGTAAGTGGTGCTAAAAAGAAGCACATAGATAATTTTAAAGCTCCACAGCAATTTAATAAATTTGATAATAGGGAGCAGGGAAATAAAGGTAGGACAAACTTTGAACGGCCAAGAAATGACTACAGAGACAGAAACTCACAGTTCAATGACCAAAAATTCAATGAAAGAAAACCGTTGAACCAAGGAAAAAGATGGTGTAAATGGTGCAAGAAGGATAACCATAACACCGAATTTTGTAGAAGGAAACCTTCAAACATTGCTGCAATGAAGTCGGGGACGCAAAGATTAAAGGTTAATCCTAATGGACAACAGGAACCTTATCACCCCCCAGTTTGTGAGGATGTTATTTGTAATGGGGTCACCATAAGGTGCCTTTATGATACAGGTTTGGATTATGATTCAGTTGTGAAGTCTAGCCTAGTGGACCCAAGTCAGTATACCACAGAAACAGTGGAAATACAAGGGGCAACTAAGGACATACCACTCATGACACTTCCCATCGCAAGGATAACGGTGAAAACTCGCTATGTGGAAGGAGAAATCAGAGCAGCAGTGATAGATGAACCAATCTACCCTCTGATATTGGGGTGTGGATACGTCTTCTTGGGGAATCCCGAGAAACCTGTGATCATGGCGACAGTGCAGACCAGGTCACAGAAGAAGGAGGAAGAAGGTGAACCTATAAATGCTCATCCAGAGGAGATGAGGAAGGCGCAGGCTGAGGATAGGACACTCAAGCCATGTTTTAAAAAAATGCCCAAATGCCACACACCTCCGAGCAAGGGGGAATATTTCATGAAGCACAAACTCTTATACAGGAAGGCCGGAACTGGAACAAATGGTCACAACCAGCTGGTTCTTCCCACTTCATATAGAGATAAAGTGATGGAACTCGGGCATGCGATTCCCTTCAGTGGTCACATGGGGATCAGCGCCACAGGACAGCGTATAGCTTGTCATTACTTCTGGCCAGGGATAACGGAGGATATAAAAAGATATGTCAAATCCTGCCCAGAATGTCAAAGGGTAGCTCCAAAGCACTGGACTGCTCCTGCAACTCTAGGGGAAATGCCCATAGTGGGAACACCTTTTGAGAGGGTTGCAGTGGATATTGTAGGACCTCTCACTCGGACCAAGAGGAGGAACAGTTACATCCTTACTCTGGTGGACACTTGTTCTATGTGGGGAGAGGCGGTAGCCCTGCCGTCAATTGATTCAAAACATGTAGCAGAGGCACTACTTACAATATTTACCCGATTAGGATTCCCGCATCAAATCTTGACGGATAATGGTTCTCAGTTCAAGGGAACCTAACGGAAGAAGTTTTTAAGCTATTTCAAGCCAGACACTTTCATTGTAGTCCGTACCATCCACAAGGGAACGGCCAGGTAGAGAGGTTCAACGGGACTCTCATTTCTATCCTGAGAAAGCTGGCACACGAAAAACCGGATCTGTGGGATCAATTCCTGCCCGCCGCATTGTTTGCGTACCGGGAGGTACCACATAGTTCAACCGGGATGGCTCCCGCAACTCTGCTATTTGGGAGGCCAATAAAAGGTCCATTAGAAGCTCTATTAAGGACCTGGACAGATGAGAAGGCGGAAGAGACTGTTACCTCATCTTATCAATACGTGAACGAACTGACCACTCGTTTGAAAGCTGGATGGAAACTGGCAAATGATAATTTGAAACAAGCCAGGAAGAAACATGCAGCATATTTTAATAGGAAGGCAAAGGACAGAGAACTGGCAGTCGGAGAGAAGGTGCTGCTTCTACTACCCGGTAGCCAGAATAAATTACAAATTGGATGGCAAGGTCCATATACGGTTCTAGAGAAGGTGTCTAGAACAAACTATAAAATTGACAAAAAGGGGAAGGAGAAAGTTTATCATGTAAACCTGTTAAAGAAGTATCTGGACAGACCACTCCAGGAAAGCACCCCCTTACTGACCTTAGCTATCGCAACTCAAATGCAAAAGGAACCACTCACCTCACATGAATACCCATTACATCCTTGTGAAACAGCCGCACAGGTAAAAGTCAGTAAGCACCTGACTAAAAACCAGAGGGAGAGAGTTCAACAGGTTCTGGAGGAACATACAGATGTATTAACAGATAAACCAGGACATACAAATTTGCTACAGTATGACATGAAACTGGTAGACTCAAACCCAATCTGTATGAGAGCCTATTCTATTCCGTTCGCGAAGGAGAAGGCATTGAAGGAAGAAAGAGATTATTTGTTGAAGGAGGGGATTATTTCGCACAGTGAATCATCTTTTAGTTCTAGTGTCGTATTGCTGAGAAAACCGTCTGGGGAACACAGACTGTGCATAGATTACAGGAAACTGAATGCTGTCACAGAAGGGCAAGTGGATCCATTACCAGACACAAAACAGTTATTTGCCAGACTGAACAAGGCAAAATACTTTTCAAAGGTGGATCTTAGTAAAGGCTATTACCAGATCCCAGTGAAGCCTGAAGTGAGACCTTATTTGGCTTTTAGCACTTCAGATGGACATTATGAATTCAACATGCTACCATTCGGACTGAAAAATGCTCCGTGTGTATTTTCAAGGATGATGCGCAAATTGTTGGATCCCCTGAATAACCCATGTATCACGAATTTCATGGATGATATTCTCGTCGCCACAGAGACATTTGAAGAACACATTGAAGCTCTAGAAATGTTATTTAATAGGCTTAGGGAGGCGAACTTAACTGCTAGGCCAACAAAATGTTGCATTGGATGCAAAGAGTTGGAATTCTTGGGACACACGGTATATCAGGGTAGCATGACCCCTGATCCTAAGAACTTGGAAAAACTGCAGAGAGCACTTAGACCACAATCAAAATTAAAGTAATGGCAGGTGTAAGGAGAGATTTTGTCTATGTGTATCACTGGTTTTAGAACTTGCCGTAGGCATGTTTTCAGGTGGGGAGATGTGTCGTAAAAATTAACAGTGATGCAACGTCAAAATATCTCCAATGATACAACGTAGGGATAAAAAACCAATGCGTAAGCTGCTGGAATACATGATCGCCCGCGCCGCGGGTCATCAGGTGTTAGACTTGAAGGCAAAACGGAACGAGGATCAAAAGACAAAAATCTGACTGAACGCGTACTTGAACTAGCGAGGTTAATGGACGCAAATTGGTGGGGCAAGGAGGAAAAGTCACGTTTCCCCCCCCCCCCCCAAGTTGACATAAAGTAAGGAATTCGACAGAAGGGACCTTGGATATGATACGCCACAGTCATTTATTGGACGCTTTTGCGATACCAAGCCTTTTATTTGAATTCAGCGGCAAACGCAGATGCTTGAAATATTACAAAATTTAAAAAGTAACTTTTTCTTAATATTAATGTTAGGAATATAAAAATTAGCTGGCCGGATGGCCCATTCTGAGCAGTGAAATAATATACTTTCATTTATACAGACGGACAGATAATAAGAAAGATAATGACAAAAGACGGGGTTGTTCACATCAGCGAAAGACTGCATTGAATCAAACATGCCACTATTTGCACAAAAATCGTAACCTTGAGACTCAAGTGTTCAAATCTAGTTAGAATGCAAGAGAGGGGGGAGTAGCGGACAGTAGTGGCTAAAAAATAACTTAGGAGGCAGGTTCGCGCAGTTTTACATGTGTTAGTCCAAAAAAACAAGTGAAATTGTGGGGAAAAGATAAATTGTGACCGACGTACATTTTAAAAATTGAGATGTACTTTTGACTTTTTTTGGGAAAAGATAAAATGTGACGGACGTACATTTGAGAAAATAAGATGTAATTTTGACTTTATTTTCAAATTTTGAATTGAAAAGCTTGGTCTTCTGATCTGATTGGCCAACGCATTTTACATTAGCGGGATAGAGACGCACATTTTTGCCATTCGACATAAGTCTGTCCAGTAACACAGTCATTAATTGTAGTGGTGATTTCCCAGAAATAATACATAAGATTCAGTGGGACACCATACTATAGCCAGCAGCTCAGCAGAGTTTTGCTAGCATTTATTTACTGTGTACTATATTCATATTTCTCAGCTGTGAGTTTCAGTTGGCACCAAGGCGGTGTCAACTAAGTTGGTGATTTTACCAGAGTGGATCCGTGCAATAACAACGGGCTGATCACCCGTTTGCCAGTCACTTTGATTACGGAAACAACAACAAACGGATTGATTTGTCGTTGCCCTAAAGACGCCATTAGGCGTGATGGGAACAACGGCTAAGAAAATCTATTCGTTGTTGCCCTTAAGACGCCACTAGGCGTAATGGCCTCTGACTGCTTTGACGGTCGTTGGCTAAGGACGGAAGAAGAAGATCCGTGCAGTAACGTTGTGTCAGAGCAGACTATTATTGCCCCAAGCACGGAGAGGTGGGGTCACCAGACCACTATTATTGCCCCCAAGCACGGAGAGGTGGGGCCACCAGATCTCAGCACCAGAGCTACATCTTCAAAGTTGAGTGAGCCTCTGGTCTGCTGAGAATTCACCAACTCAATATAGTTACTAACAATCCCATAAAATTCCTGCAATGTACTGGACACTGTGTAGTCAATATAGACTGGAGTGATGAGGCCACCCCAACAGCACAAGCATTAAACGGTCTCCCAAATTAGATGACTACTATAAACATTAATAAAACTAAATAGTCTAGTAACATACATATGTACACTCTTGCATTTATTATGTAATATTCCATGCATTTCTTTCATAATTTCTAAATCTTTTATAAGTTCTGGTCAAAATAAAACTTGATCCAGAACAAAATAAATGTAAGATAATTTCTATCAAAATTTTACACACTTGAGTTAGTTCAGTGTATTATAACATTTGTTAATATTATTAGACTTAGTAAATATCTGTGAGTGTGTCTATAAACTACCACAATACATATCATTACCCTAGACATTTAACGTAGCCACATTCATTAGAAAAAAAAAAGATAAGTGTGAGGTCGTAGTGGTAGCGAGAAGGGCCTTCTGACAATTCACAGTTACATTTTATCTCAGGAGCCTTCACAGCTGACCTCATGCATCACACGTAGTACCATCACCACCATACAATACCATCAAACCCACTACAGAATGTCAAGTCAACTCTGAAAAGTGCTGTAACTTTTAGCAGGTTATATTAAACTTGATAAGGACTATTGACAGGACTCTGCTGAGTAATCGTTGGTTATATTGTCGGTTTCCATCTTCATCAATCATACAAATTAATACACATATATGCATGATACATTCACATCCCAACTATGTATAGTAACCAACTAAAATCCTGAAATAAACAGTGATATTAATGTTACAAATATATACAGTAATTCTACATACTGTCGTGGAATATTCTAATCCACATATATAAATTATTAGGTAAATATGAAGCCTAACAAATAAAATTAATAAAGAAAAGAGCAATGGTAAAATAACAGTGCTGCCACAAAGAAGGTACTCGAAATCCCCCTTGTTTTCTGCTTCGTCTGCAAATTGTAACGCTTTCACGTTGATAGTAAAAGCTTACTGTATTATTACCCACTTTCTTCAATGAAACGTGTGCTGTATTTCTTGGAAAAACATTGAGAGGCACCCTGCGTAATGACCTAAATTAATCCTAACATTAATTATACTGCGTTACCAAAACGAACGAACAGATGGACTCAAATAAAAAGAGAGAGGGGCGAATAAAATCAGGAACGCATGCAAAATTAAACACGCGTCTCGCTATTAATGCCACCCCCAACAAGCGTAACGCGATACACAATTACTACTATCACGCGTGTTAGGCTACATGCACTAACTTTTTCGGACGAACAGTGATAAAATACACTACCCTTCCCAGAGTTAGGTTTTAAAATCACAAAAAACGCTTATTAGGAAAGATAACAATAGATGGGTTTACGTTTGAAAACATTACAGTACCCAGACAGCACATCTTCGAAACAGGAGGGAGAAGGAATTGCATATTTTGAACGCAGCCACGTAGCTCTTTTAAATTTGGATATTTGGGTTCCTTAGGGCTTGCTGACAAAGAATATGTAAAACGTTACGCAAATAGTCCAGGAATTAATAAATTATAACCAAAATAAAATAGTGGGGATGCCTGACAACATAAAATCATTTCTGCTCATAAAATTTTTTTTATAACGTGTTTGAAAAAAACCTTACGTTACAGAAATAGCCTACCATGTAAACTCCAAATTGATTGGAGCGCAACAAATGAAAGACTAACCACGATTGGTCGGGCTATAAATACTATCTTGGTTGTTAGGGAGACGTAGGAAGGTAACATTTTTTTCAAACACTTGTCGAAACGTGGCTCGATTGGCCAGACTCGCTGATATAATCACTTAGGAGCGTTAGTTCGAAACCACTTGTTTAAATAAGCTTGATAAAGCATCAGTGCGTTGAAGCCAGCTCATATTTTTTGCTAAATAAAAGCCTGGAACATAAGCAGATGGGAATTTGTGCCAGTAAATGTGCCAGAATTCATTGCTAATCAACGTATCTGTGTTTATTCTATGAATTGTGGGACCGTGGTCTTGATGGTATTGAGCAGCACCTGGTCAGAGCTTTGCTGAATCCAGAGTCGGACAGCATACTCCTTGGTCTTTTTAGCTATCAGTGAGGTGTCTCCAGAGCCCAGGGGAGAATTCGAGCAGAGGAGTCCTTTCCTGCCGCCATCACGCAAGATAAGCTGATTTGGCCAGCTGAGCTCAACATTATGTCCCCTCATCTTGAAATGACTTTGTAAAAATAACATTCAGAGGGGAATTTATTTGTCTTAATATCAGGAACTGAGAACATCTCCAATACTAGTCCCAAAAGACAAACTATTGAAGTCATGATGACAAATACCAACAGAGCTTGAACAAAACAAAACCAGTATTACCTCATATTACTACTACACAACTGACACACATAGGATATTTTTAATAATATATGTCACTACAATATTCATATTGATAAAGTCTGTACATATACTTGTAATTAAAATTGATTGTGATCCCTGGTTCCTTTGTATTTGAATCAGGACACATATACCTTTATAACAACAATGAATACATATTGTTATTTGAAAAGTTATCAGTGACTCCTTAAGATATTCTCATAGAGTGTTATATGTATGTGAGTGTCACAGTGTTGTCAAGAGTAGTGGATTAAATTAAATTGTTTATCTGTCTGTTGTTTTGACTTACACTTCATCATACACATACCCTAGACACATAACGTAGTCATCACACTATTCCAGAATAATTCTGACTGAGATATATAGATATGTGGTAGCAAGTAAGGTTATCTATAATACACTACTCTTAATAGATATAGATACCTTCACAGCTGATCTCAGTCAGTACACTAAGTCCCCTATAAATATTTATAACATCCCACTTCACCACACATACCCTCTAAGGATAATTATAAAGTTCAGAAACGACTAGGTTTGGTGGAGATTGCGCTGCCTGGCATCAGATGGTAAAGGTTTTAGCCTTGAAAAACTTCTCCCTAGACTCTGTCCTTCTGTTTTTATGATGTGCATGTTTAGTTTGAAATCTCCGCGGTCTCTTTTTATAAGCTCGCATCCTACGTCTCGGAGAGCAAGCGTTGGTAACTCTGTTGCAGTTTCTGATTTTAGCCTTTCCGAGTGAAACTGTGTGAGTGGTATTCCAAACCTCTGATTCGTGCAGCTCACCTTTTCTATCCAGGACTTTTTGAACTATATTCTTCCATTCTCCGTAAGTTCTGCTTTTTTCCATGTGTCGCTTTCCGTAATTGGTTCTGATATTGATTTTATATCAAATTTTATTCAGGAAAAACACAGCATCTATCGTTATACTAACACCTTTACTAGCACATTTCTCCAAAAGTACTTATTCCATCAATTTTTCCTTTGACAACCATAGAATTGGAGTTATCCTTGGTAAAATGAGGCCATTTACATCCATTTCTGATATTGCATACACTTATATGGTCACTAAATATAACCTACACTTCGTACCATTTTATCTTCTATGGTAAACTGTCGTAGCATTATCGATCGGTTTTCCAGCGAGATCCTATTTTTTATTGGTTGACCCATATTGTCTTCCAAGAATAGACAAGCATCATGCCTGCAACACATGCCATACTTCCCTTTCTTTCATTCATTTACTAGGCAATGGTTAGCATGCTACACTCGAGATAAGGACACGAAGAAGAGAATGCGAATGCTCTACACTAGACAGCGTTTTCTCATAAATTCTGGAAAGTGTTCTATTTCCCTACGACCTTAGCTTCTTCCCTCAGATCTCGATAAAGAAAGAACCCCAAACTTCATCTAAATGCAGAATTTTACGTATATGTGAATTTATAACACCGACAGTACGAGTGATACACTAACGAACTAGATAATGATCAAAACGGCTATTGGGTTTATTAGTTAAATATATATACACATATAGGGTTAGTAGAAAATAAAAAGTGATGATGGTGAAAGACAATTCACACACACAAATGTAATAATGTAGTTAGTTAAAAATGAGAGTGAACCTATGTGAAACGTGAAATGATAGTGTGATATATTAAGTGCTACCTCATTGATGTCCAATCTACTTTGTCTATGTGTCTCTCCACTTTCCTCCACTGTATGATTAAACACAGGTATACATACACTGTTCTGTGTAGGAGTATAGTATGTCGTGTAGGAAGTCTCCAAGACGAGGACTTACTGATAAAAACCTTTGTAGTAATGAGAACTTGGAAGATATACTGTTCTTCATTGTTTGGAAATCGCTGTAGCGTTGACAAACCGTTGACCACTGTCTCAGGAAAATGTCTGTTGTCTGATCTTGAAAATGCACTGATTTGACTGTAGCTCTTCACGAAATGATCTTCTGGTAACAAGTGGGTTTCGTGCAAAGAATCTAGTCTGGATGAATTTACGTCGTGCAATATACGATGAACGTAGATGAATTCACTTCATGAACGGAAGTAGTGAGTAGCTGAGCTTAATGATTTGAGCTTGATATCTTGTTAAATCAACTTGTGACTAAGTGATCTTGATATATAGATTGACCAACTTGTGCGTATGTACCCTTGATTCATATAATACACTTTTGAATGAGTTGAACTTGATATATGCATATGCGAATCAACTTGTGAGCACTTGAAACAGGTGAATAAAATGCTGCACCCCCGACGTTTATAAACGCGGGCGTAGAAATCTTCCTTGTAACTTAAGAAGTGTAGGATGTCCTATCTTGTGAATTCTGCTATCCGGAAGTACGATTTGCTTGCTTCTTTCTAGTTAGACGCCAAACACGTAATGTGTAGACTCAGACTTCTGCTGGACCGAAGAAATACAAAGTGGCTTCAGAAGTTTCACATCTAATATCAATGGTTGACTTTCTTTTTCCTTATTCCTCACTTCTGATCCTTCTGTTTTTGATTCTGTGGTAATGATGTATGACATGAGGCGCACATGATAAGTGTTAAATATATTGCACATGAAGGTTTGTGCTCATGTAAATCTGTAATGATGATCAAACGATCTAGATGAAGGTGAAGTATATAACTATGAATTACTTAATACTATCCTAGAGGAAACATTTTTGATTTGGTTAATCATTTACGAATAGAAGTAATGAAAATCAGTCTTTCACACATTTAACTATAAGGATAAGTGCAAGAAAAAACTTAGATAATGGACAAAAAAATTATTAATAATTTTTAAAATAATTACTAACCTTCTTTTCCCTTCGCAAATTCCTTAAGAACACTATAAAATAAAACCCCCAGATATGAATCAAATATCCGCACATGAATAAAATATTAGAACAGGCTATGCTTTGGGAAACAAATTCTAGCTCCGTGAATGTTGAAAACTTCATCAGACTTCTCGTTATTTTCCCGGATTGCCCATATGTTAGAAGTCATGACCTGTATCGTATGACTCCACCTCTAATCCAGTAGCTATGTGTCCATTTTGCATTGTGAAGCGTGGATGTTCGAAATCCTTTTCAGTGTACGTCAATCGCTAACGTGGGTGGGCTCTCACAACCAACTCTTCCATTCCGTGCTGCAGGTTCGTTTGCTAGACAAATCGTTGTTTTGGATTGGCCGCCCAATACATAAATCACCTGCCTCCTCTGTGACAAGGCCTTCTGTCTCATTGTCGCCTTGCGTGACGTCTCTTGTGTCGATCTATGGTGGAGCCGGCTTCTTTTATCTCTTTATGCATTATCTCGCTAGGTAATCAGTATGTCGCTCTCCTGGGGTACCAACTGGCAACTAACATTTCTGTGCGTGTCACGAGTCCTTTGTGGCGATTGCTATTGTGTCCCAAGGTGGTGACAGTCGTGTTGTTTAAACATTGGATTAGCATTAAACGAATTCTTTCCATGGCCAAGCCTGTCGTGTCCTAAAGTAAACAATATTACTAAGTAAACAATACTGTCTAATGTGGTCAGGTGTGGTTCCCAAGATTCTAACGAGGCCAGGTGGGTTCCGAAAGATAACGTAAGGTGGGGAAGTAAATCAAAGGCGTGCAACGTTACTCTTTAGGTACTTGGACAAAATACAGAGTGATAAAGATATGCGCCTTATGACATATACCCACCATAAATTTCGCCAGATTATTAAAATAGGAACCTTCAACTCAAATGTTAAATCAGTCCTATTGCATGGCTGGGAAACATGGAGAACAACAAAAACGAACACCTAAGAAGTTATAGACGTTTATGAATAAATGCTTACGTAGAGTTGAAGGACTGAAATCATACCACAAGGTGACCCACATGAAACTGATGAGGGGAAGGGGGGCAGACTGGTGACGATGGAGCTGTATATGGGAGGAAGACGCTGGCAGTGACACACACACACACACACACACACACACACACGCACACTGAACAAACATGTTGATAGAATAACAAGGCAGATCTTTTCTGAAATCCCCAGACAATACTAAAACTTTCACGGATCTCTTTGATCGGGAAACGAAAGAAAATAAAACAATACTATTACTCCAGACAATAAAGACAGACCGACACAAAATAGATAGACAGAAAAACAGTAAGACAGTATAGACAGACAGACAAAAAATAGACAGACGGTAAGACAATAAAGCCAGACAGACAAAAATAGATATATAAACAAATAGATAGACAGACAGGTGGATAACAAGAACAGACAGACAAATTTGATAGACATACAGATGGTAAAACAATAAAGTCAGACAGACTAAATAGATAGACAAACTGTAAGACAACAATTACAGACAGACAAAAATAGATAGACATACAGACAAAAGGACAACAAAGACAGACAAATGGATTAATACAGGCGATAGATAGATAGATAGATAGATAGATAGATAGACAGACAGACAGACAGACAGACAGACAGACAGATAGACAGACAGATAGATAGATAGATAGATAGATAGATAGATAGATAGATAGATAGATAGATAGATAGATAGATAGATAGATAGATAGATAGATAGATATGAACACAAACAAAAATTCTTTATACAATGAACATACTAACATTCAAACATACGCTGGAATGCTCGCAAGAGTATGCAAATTCTAACAGACAAAGGGTAGAACGCTAGACGGTGTGGGAGCCAAGTTTTCAAACCTTATAAAATAAACCCCCGCCCGTGTGTTAGTTCGCTCGCCAAGTCCCTCGATGTTTCTACATCCAGACTCATTTGTATGCTCTATGACCAGTTCCCACAACGATTTATGGGCCAGCAGGACGTCATATCCGGTCTTACTTGTGCAAATAATTTCCTAAAGACAAGACTAGTTTATATACTGCCTCATTACAATTTGTCTTATTCAGGCTGTCTTCTTGTCGTCATTTCTTATGTCTCCCTGCTGTCTGTTCTTTGTGTTCTTGTCTTGACTTCCCTAGACTCGCAGCTTTGTATTCCGTTGACTGGCCTAGACTAGCAGCTTTCTACTACGTTGCTTTGCACAGACCCGCAACTTTGTGCTACGTTGACTTAAACAGACCCCCAACTTTGTACTACGTTAATGTTAAAACATAGTTGTAGTCGTGTAAACGTCCGACTGGTCAAGCGGTTAGAGCGATAATCTCTCGTGGCAACAGTTACCAAATTCCGGGATCGAGACCTGACAATGTAACGCTCCAGTCTATCCAGCTGTAAATGGGCACTTGACTGTGCTCATAAGTTAGGAAAGACAAAGACAGCGAGAAAGGACTTATAAAGCTGGACCTAGTATAGTGAAGTCTGTAACACTTCACTCTTCTACGACAATATCTGCTATGAGACTACCTTTACCTGTAGTCTGTTACCTTGTCTTGCTACAGGTAGGCCCTGGCTATCATCACCTGTAGTCCGTTACCTCCCTGGCTATCATCACCTGTAGTCCGTTACCTTGTCTTGCTACAGGTAGGCCCTGGCTATCATCACCTGTAGTCCGTTACCTTGTCTTGCTACAGGTAGGCCCTGGCTATCATCACCTGTAGTCCGTTACCTTGTCTTGCTACAGGTAGGCCCTGGCTATCATCACCTGTAGTCCGTTACCTTGTCTTGCTACAGGTAGGCCCTGGCTATCATCACCTGTGGTCCGTTACCTTGTCTTGCTACAGGTAGGCCCTGGCTATCATTACCTGTAGTCTGTTACCTTGTCTTGCTACAGGTAGGCCCTGGCTATCATTACCCTGTTGTTTTTAAGATCCGGTCTTGCCATAAAGCGTCACGGAGAGCTGAGTTTGTTGTTGTCGAGCCAAGCGTGTCGCGTTGACTGGTGTAGGATTAACGTAATATTATCTATCCGCCTAACGTCTTCCCCGTGCTCAAAAACAAACCTTCTACTGTTGTCAGCGCGAAGTGATAATTAACCAGGTTCCATTCTCATGAGATTAGCAAACCACTTGATTTTCTGTGGCAATATATATTTGATGTAGGATGTAGTTCCGACAATTTTTCTGATGTCAGCATTTCGTATTCTGTCTCTCTTGGTAACATATGGCTTCTCTTAAGCATCTCATCACACACTATCCGACAAGTCGAGAAGGACCATGTTTGACTCAGAAAGTAAAGAGTTTGGTAAGATATACTTTCTATCAATTATTGTTTAGTGTCCATGTCTATTGTTGTAGTTGCGGTGACAGTTGGTAAGTCACTGGCGTGATGTTGTAGTTGTGACAGTTGGTAAGTCACTGACGTGATGTTGTAGTTGTGGTGACAGTTGGTAAGTCACTGACGTGATGTTGTTGTTGTGACATTTGGTAAGTCACTGACGTGACGTTGTAGTTGCGGTGACATTTGATAAATCACTGACGTGATTTTATAGTTGTGACAGTTGGTAAGTCACTGACATGATGTTGTAGTTGCGGTGACAGTTGGTAAGTCACTGACATGATAGTGTAGTTGCGGTGATTTAATATAGTTTTACGTTTGACATATCTTGTGAAACTTCCGGAAACAGATTAACTGAGAGAATTGAGAATAACGGCGAAGAACTGAGTGAAGGAAAGTCACGTGCAGTTTTTGGCGGTGTCTGATGAGACAAAGATAGAACAGAACTACTCCATCAGACAAGTCAAATGAGACGACTAATATAAGACTTGTCTGGGTCTGGCAACATCATAACGTAAAACCGACTACTACAGAAACTACTGCTGAATAAGAGAACAGAGAAGAAATACAAACCCAGTAACACTTAGAACGTGTTATAACAAAATAACAGAAATACAAATCTGTAACACTTAGAACGTGTTATAACCAAATAACAGAAATACAAACCCAGTAACAGTTAGAACGTGTTATAACCAAATAACAGAAATGCAAATTCAGTAACACTTAAAACGTGTTATAACCAAATAACAGAAATGCAAATTCAGTAACACTTAAAACGTGTTATAACCAAATAACAGAAATTCAAACCCAGTAACACTTAAAACGTGTTATAACCAAATAACAGAAATGCAAATTCAGTAACACTTAAAACGTGTTATAACCAAATAACAGAAATACAAACTCAGTAACACTTAGAACGTGCTATAACCAAATAACAGAAATACAAACTCAGTAACACTTAGAACGTGTTATAACCAAATAGAAGAAATAAAATAAGTATAAAGTTGACAAGAAAAAAAAAATGAAAAAAAGGAGAGAATAAATGATGGAAACCAAGGAAAATTATTAAAAAGAAAGGTAAATAAATGTAAAGAGAGAGAGAGAGAGAGAGAGAGAGAGAGAGAGAGAGTGAATGAGAAAGAGAGAGAGAGAACGAACGAACGAACGAACTTTATTTTCAAAGGGTTAAGAATTGGGCGCGCAGGACCGTCTTACATTCTGCCCTTCCATTCTCACTTATCTTGCATACTATACCCTTTCATTCCCACATGTTACTTTAAGCATTAAATTAAAGGCATACAACGTTATAAAGGTTATATAACAGCATACAATGACATTACCCAATCATAATCAAAATAAAGTATTTTTTTAAAGCAAACAAGAACGTAATGAAAAAAATAATAATAGTAAAAAATAAACAGAAAAAAACGAACAAAAAAAAAAGAAAAACAAACAAAAACCCAAACAAACAAACAAATCCAAAACATCTATACGGTAAACCAGATAATAATTCGAGTATGATCACATTGGGGTAGGATAGAATCGGAACTTCTAAAATATTTGAACAGTCTGCTACTGAGTGAGTAGGAACTCCGGGTTTTTCTTTGCTCTCCCTAACTCAAGAGCAGAATCAGATAGAACGAACGAACGAACGAACTTTATCTTCAAATGGTTCAGAATTTGGCACGCTGTCTAACATTCTGCCCATCCTTTCTCTCGTCTCCCATACTGAATTCATTTATCCTACACATGCATTTTCAATATTATTATTTTTTTTTTAAATAAACAAAATCAATGCAGTAAAACAAAGTAAAATCCCAACATTGTAAAGGTATAACAGTTATACATATTTACAGGACTTTATCATAATCAATAATGAACAGGACATGAATAATCCTTAAAAAATACACATGACATTAGAAAATGATTTGGGAACATAACTAAACTAGGGTGGCATATAATCTGCACTCATGATGTATTTGAAAAGTCTGCGATTCTATAAATTTGGGGACCTAAGACGCGTTAACAGTGAGAAATGCAGTTAGCGACCCATAACTAGACTGCTTGCGTCAGGGTCAGCGAACCAGAGCTGACAAAGACCCTACTCCACCTCCAAGTGGTGGTCCTGGAAACAGGCTGCATTACTGCAGTCTAGCTGAGTGAGTAGGGATCGAAGAGGGAAGGCTAACCCGGTCCCAAAAAATGCCGTGCTGAAGTCGGATGTGTCAGCCGAAAGGCGCAAATATCGCAGCTTCGATGTAAACGGACACAACGCAACCAACGTCCTTTTCAGGACGAACGAAGAAGAAGAATTAATATGGACTAAGCACGCATTTTAGGTCGTGTGGAAGATTGTTCCACAGATGAGCAGCAGAAAATGCTAAACTTTTCTTGAATAAGTCAAGCCTTGGCTTGGGCACGTGTAATACGTTTAAGCGTTGGCTGTGTCTTCCGTTGTATTTGTAAATAGGCCACAGGTACGTTGGAACATTCTGTGATAGGATTTTGTGGATGAACTTGGCTTTGTAGAAGAGGAAGCGCTTTCTTAGAGGTAATATGTTAAGATGTTTATGTAGATCGACTAAGTGTGTTAGGTGTTTGTTAGAAACTAGGCGCACTGCACGTTTTTGTAATGAATGGAGTCTCTTTGTGAGAGAGAGAGACACACATAGATAGACGACATTGTAGAATGACTACAAGAAGAATATATGTTTTCCATATCTTGATCAGACCTTAGAGGTAAGCCTGTCATGAACGCAAACGTCTGCACCAGTAGACGCCGGACGTCGCCAGAAAGTCGTGCAATATTCTTGCACTAATTGTCCCCAAGATCACTCATATTCATCTAGCAGATAAGAGTTTCTCTAGAATCCCGAGTGCAAGAGAGCTGGAGAGAGGAACATACATGGAGAAGAGAACTGGATGCAAACCTGACAGGGATAACAAATACATGGTAGGACATTGAATAGATGACACAATGTATGAAGATTTGGTGGTTGGTTGTTCGTCCATCATGGGTGATGAAGACCACTCTGTTCATCCAATTATTTAAGAATATGTTAGGTTAGTCTATGGGTACGAAGGTGACTGAAGAGCCCGATGCGGGCCTGGAAAGATCTTGGACAGTGTGGGCAGGGAATGTTTGCTTCATGTGAAGGTTTTATTTCACGGTCCTTTCTAGCTTGTCTCCGCTGTTCCACTGCTGCTCTTCTGGATGATTCGCATGCTGCTGCACCTTTACGAAGAGATGTGCGCCAAGCAGTTCGGTCTTGCGCAGCAGCTTCCCATGTGTCTGGGTTTATGTCAAAGGTTTTCAATGACGTCTTTAACGTGTCTTTGAAGCGCTTCTTTTGGCCACCATGGGAGCGTTTACCCTTCTGCATCTCACCATAAAAGAGTATCTTTGGCAGTCGATGGTCTGGCATGCGGACTACATGACCTGCCCAGCGAATTTGTGACTGCATCAGAATAGTATCAATACTAGGGATACCAGCTCTGTCAAGAACGGCGGTATCCGGGATCTTGTCTTGCCATTTGATGTTCATTATCTTCCTGAGACAGACTGTATGGAAGTGGTTTAGCTTCTTTACGTGGCGCCTGTATACAGTCCATGTTTCACATGCATATAGCAGCACTGGAAGCACCGCAGCTCTGTACACCTTCAGCTTTGTCTGTAGACTAATGCCACTTCGATGCCAAACGTTGGTGTATAGTCTGCCAAATGTGCTGCTGGCTTTGGAGATCCTGGTGTTCACCTCATCATCAATGACAATGTTCTGGGATAGTGTGCTACCAAGGTATGTGAATCTGTTCACAACATTCAGTTTCTCACCATTAACCTTGATGACTGGCTCAGTATAAACTGTGCCAGGAGCTGGTTGGTACATGATTTCTGTTTTCTTCGTGTTGATGGTAAGCCCAAAGTTGGCGCAGGCTTCGGAGAATCTATCCACACTATGCTGCAGATCAGCCTCTGAGCCAGCATTGAGGGCACAATCATCAGCAAACAGAAGATCTCTGATGGTGTGTGATTTGACCTTGGTTTTTGCTTGAAGCCTCCTAAGGTTAAACAATTTTCCATCAATACGATAACTAATGTCGATTCCTGTGTCCCCGTCTCTAAAAGCATCAGTCAGCATAGCAGAAAACATGATACTGAACAGAGTCGGTGCAAGTACGCACCCTTGTTTAACTCCATTTGAGACGGGGAAAGGCTCTGATAGCTCACCGTTTTCCTGAACTCTAGCCTGCATTCCATCATGCAGTTGCTGCACTATTGTGATAAATTTCTTTGGGCAGCCGTATTTTGCCATGATCTTCCATAGACCCTCTCTACTGACCGTGTCGAACGCCTTTGTCAAGTCGATGAAAGCTGTGTACAGGTCACAGTGCTGTTCTTGGCATTTTTCTTGTAGCTGTCTTGCAGCGAACACCATATCTGTGGTTCCACGTTCTTTCCGGAATCCACACTGACTTTCAGGTAAAAGACCTTTGTCAAGATGAGCCGTAAGGCGATTCAAAAGGATTCTGGCAAATATCTTCCCAGCGATTGATAAAAGAGAGATGCCTCGATGATTGTTGCAGTCTTGGCGATTACCTTTACGTTTATATAGATGTATAATTGAGGCATCTTTGAGATCGTGTGGGGTGGTTTCACTCTGCCACATTTGCTGGAAGATCATATGAAGTTTCTCTATCAGAACTGCACCGCCATCTTTATAAACCTCAACAGGAATTGAATCGGAGCCAGGGGCCTTTCCACTAGACAGTTGACGAATCGCTTTTTTAGTTTCCTCCAGAGTTGGTACATCATCTAATGCTTCATTTATAGGAATTTGGGGCAGGCGGATGATGGCGTCGTCGTTAATAGATGATGGCTGGTTCAAGATATTATTAAAATGTTCAGCCCAGCGTTGGAGCATTTTTTCCTTGTCTGTAATTAGTATTTTTCCATCTGCATTAAGGAGGGGAAATGATCCTGATGATGTTGGACCATAGACCGCTTTGAGTGCAAGGTAAACGTTTTTCAAGTCATGGCTGTCAGCAAAGCCTTGGAGCTCATCTGCTTTATTACTCAGCCATGAATCCCGCATCTGGCGTAGTTTATGTTGGACGATTCTACACATGTTGTTGAAAGCGTCTTTCTTGGATGTAGATTTTGGATCATTTAAATATGCTTTATGGAGATGGTGTTTCTCAGCCAACATCTGCTTTATATCATCTGAGTTCTCATCAAACCAGTCATTTTGTTTCTTGATGGAAGGACCCAGGACCTCTGTAGCAGTGTTGTAGATCTGCTCACTTAGGGCTGCCCAATTTGTTTCCACACTTTGGCCGTCTAGCGAGATAGATTTGAGACGGTCTTCTAAGGTGTCAGTAAATGACTGTTTGATTTTTGTCTTCTTTAGTTTGGTGACATCCAGCCTCTTTTGAGTTTTCTTCCCCTGAGGGCGCCTGGCTGGTTGGATACGAATTTTAAGTTTAGATACAATGAGGCGATGATCAGTCCAGCATTCGGCACCACACATGGACTTGGTCACCCGGACATCTTGCCTGTCCTTCTTCCTAACAATTACATAGTCAATTAGGTGCCAATTCTTTGAACGAGGGTGCATCCAGGAGGTCCTGTTGCGGGTAGGAAGTCGAAAAATGGTGTTGGTGACAATGAGGTCATGTTCTGCGCAAGTCTGGAGAAGAAGAAGTCCATTGCTGTTACAGCGACCCACGCCGTACCTACCAATAGTGCCATTCCAGGAGATGTTATCTGAGCCTACTCTTGCATTAAAGTCACCAAGAATGATGAGCTTACCTGCTTTAGGAACTGATGCAATGACTGCATGTAGTTCTTCGTAAAACTTATCCTTTACATCATCCTGGTTTGTCATAGTTGGTGCATACGCGCTAATGATGGTGGCATGTTTTCTTCCATAGAACAGAGGGATCTTGACCGTCATGAGTCGGTCATTTATTCCCTTTGGGGGCCCCGCTAACTTGCTGACAATTGCCGTTTTGATTGCAAATCCAACCCCTGCTTCTCGTCTTTCTTCAGTTCCTCTTCCGCTCCAAAAGAATGTATAACCTGCACCCTTTTCGCAAAGTTGGCCCTCGCCTGCAAGTCGAGTTTCACTCAGTGCTGCTATGTCAATGTTGTACCTGGCCAGTTCTCTCCCAATCAGGGCAGTTCGTCTCTCAGGTCTGTTTGTGTTAAAGTCTTTGTCGAGTAGAGTGCGCACATTCCATGCGCCTAGAATGAGGGGGAAAAATCTGTCCTTTCTTTTTCTTATATGTCGACCGCCGAAGTAGGGTACCCACCAACCGCGGTAAGCTGGTTAGGTAATGGTGAAGCAGGCAATGTTTAGGGCACCTTTTCTAGCCCCTTCCTCCGATCAGTGGAAGACGACCATATGGCCTGAGCCGCCTGTGTGTAGGTCTGCGACTACGACTGCCAGCGTACCCACGCCTGCCGCTTCGCCGCTCGCCCATCGCCACAGGACTTGTTGTGAGTGGATGGATGAATGGATGAATGGATGAAAGAGTGACTTGCGCGGTGATTTGGATTAAAGTGAGGAAGAGTTGCGCAATTCGTCGACCTCACTCTCTCGCCTGGGTCCATCTCAATCCAGTGGCAAGACAAGTCAAGACGACTGGAGGTGAAGTCAGGTGCAGTGGATGACCAGGGCTTTCTACGTGCCTCGCCGTGCTCCTTACGCTCCACAGCGCGTTGCTGGTAATCGCCGTCATGCCCGTTGAACCAACAGGTGGTTTCTTCCGCGCAGTCTATCGAATCCAGTCTTCGCATGCATGGGTAGGCAGACCCTAACTCACCGAAGGTTTATAACCATTCGGTAACCCTCACCTAGTTTAGCCGGCCTGTCAAAGCCGTTGTCCGGGGGTGGCCGCTGTCGCATGCTGACAGCTACGAGGAGCCACAGGTGAGAGCTGGATGCCAGGTTTAGACCAAAGGTGGCTGAGCTGCCCTGAAAAGGGCATGACAGCTCCTTCACCAGAGGTACTACCAATACCTGACTTCCCAACACCCCCTGAAGATTTGGTATGACTCTGTTGAAGCCTTGTTTCGCCGAGAACTGAAGATTAATTATGGTAAAATAGTTTAACGTGAAATCGACAGAGTGATGTTTATCTCAGATCTTTTATCTCGTAACCCAACAACTTTCTCCTACGTCCACCTCCAGGCCACAATCCTGGGTAGATCATCGAGAATCAACTGACCAAACAGATTTCGGAATTGTCTATCTCTCTTCCTATTTTTTCTGTATGTTTTCGTGGTTAATGTCCGGCTCTAACATGAATACATCATCATCATCATCATCAGTTGCCATCTCCACAACGGAGGTTGGCTGTAATGGATCTCCAACGTCTTCTGTCTCTTGTCTTGGTGGTACACTCTGATAGACTCTTTCCCGTCCATCTCTTGATGTTATCTTCCCACTTATAGCGCTGTCTTCCCCTTGCACGTTTACCTTCAACTCTCCCTTCTGTTATGGTCTTCTGCAAGATGTTATGCCTTTTTATGTGGCCAAAGTATTTTAGCTGCCGAACTTTGACCTCTCTCATTAGTTCTCTTTTCATACCTAGATTTTCTAGTACCTCCTTATTTGTTTTCATCTCTTTCCATGAGATACGCCCCATTCTTCTATATATCCACATTTCAAGAGCCTCAATTCTTTCTTCCAAATGCTTATTCATCGTCCATGTTTCTGCACCATACAGAAATGCAGAATATATATAACACTTTATGATTCTCAGTTTTAATTTATGAGATAACTGTTTGGATGTCAGTATATGTTTCATGTTGTTGAATGTAGCTTTGGCCATTCCTATTCTCTTCTTGATTTCTGTTTCACATCTGCCATCTTCTGTTATTATATGACCAAGATATACGTAGCT
The DNA here is from genome assembly GCA_024509875.1 of Oreohelix idahoensis. NCBI lineage: Eukaryota > Metazoa > Mollusca > Gastropoda > Stylommatophora > Oreohelicidae > Oreohelix > Oreohelix idahoensis. The sequence continues at coordinate 640,444 of JAMPIV010006575.1, read as the reverse complement.
CTTGACTTGTTCCAGGATTTTCCCATTTACGCTTATCTTTAATGTGGGTTTATCGTCTGTTTTGCTAATTATCATAGTTTTAGTTTTCTCAATATTAATGTCGAGTCCATATTCATGACTTATACTGTTCACTTGCTTCACTAGTTCTTGTAACTCCTGTTCGCTTTCAGCTAACAACACGGTATCATCTGCATATCTAAGGTTGTTTATTGATCTTCCACTGATGTTCAGTCCTGGTATTTCCTGTATGTGTTTGAAAATTTTTTCGGTGTATAAATTAAATAGGCAGGGGGACAGCACACAACCTTGTCTGACACCTCTTTTTATGTCTATGTATGGTGAATAATTCCTTCCCGATCTTACTGTGGCAGTTTGCTCCCAATAAAGGTTACTGAGTATTCTTATATCTTTTCCATCAATACCTATGTCTTTGAGGCACTCAATTATTTTCTCATGATGGATTCTGTCAAAAGCCTTCTTATAGTCAATGAAGCACATATACATACTTTTTTGGACCTGTGTATATTTTTCTGCTAATCTTCTTAGGCAAAATATTGCCTCTCTTGTTCCACTGTTCCGTCTAAAACCAAACTGTTCTTCTTGGATTTCGCTGTCTACTTTACTTTTTATTCTTTCCTGTATGATTTTGAGCAGTATCTTAATTGCATGACTCATCAGGCTGATTGTTCTGAATACAACGATAGTGATATACAATTTTAGATCAATAACTTTGTCACATTCTATTGGTAATTGCGTTTCCAGTTACCTTATCAGTTGGACTCATCAGTTTGATTTCCTTGTTGTTCTTTCTGTCTTTTTCTTCTTTATTTTGACTCTTTGATATGTATTCTCCACATTCATTGTTTCTTTCCAATCTTGCACTTCTGGTCGGTGTCATCTCATTTTCTTTCTTCATTGTTTCTTATTTTGTTCTTTCCTTTCTTTTTTCTGTCAAATCCGCATCCCATTTCTCAAGTTGTTGCTCGTTTTCTAGTTTTCTTTCTTTTGTTTACCTTGCCTCTTCGCCTTGCTGTTTTCTATCTTTTTATTATTCTTTTAAATCTTGTTTTCCCCGCTGCAGAAATTTTTAACTCACAAAGAAACATTTTAACTGATTAAGCACTCTAAAATCTTCCGGATATTTTTTATCTTTCCTTCCTAAAGTGTATTTTTAAAATGTCGTCCTAGGTGACACTCACGTGACACGAACTAATCAAATTTGACCATTCTTCTTCAGCTTCCTGTTCAAATAAAACCTTTCAAAAAATTGAAAGCAAGGAAGGTTAACATTAGAAATTTTATCTAATAATGCAATTTTCATTTTAGCCTCTTTCAAAACTAAAATTGAAAATATGACCTTATTAGTTATGAAATGCTTTGTGAAATGTCACGGCCATTAAAGTAATTTACTTCCAGTCTTCATGGTAGTTATTACTTCCAGTCTTCCATTAGGAAATTCACTTCCAATGTTCAGACTATTCAGTATTCTAGCCCACGGTTCATTTCATCTTCTTTACGCGTGCAGCTGGAGTAACACGGAATAGAACTCGACAAACTATCATCACGTGATTATAGCTCTTGGTAGGGAGTGTAGAGGTTGGCGCGATGTGACACCAGAACTGGACAAACTATCATCACGTCATTATAGCTCTTGGTAGGGAGTGTAGAGATTGGCGCGATGTGACACCAGAACTGTACAACATATCATCACGTCATTATAGCTCTTGGTAGGGAGTGTAGAGATTGGCGCGATGTGACACCAGAACTGGACAAACTATCATCACGTCATTATAGCTCTTGGTAAGGAGTGTAGAAGTTGGCGCGATGTGACACCAGAACTGGACAAACTATCATCACGTCATTATAGCTCTTGGTAAGAGATTGCGCGATGTGACACCAGAACTGTACAACATATCATCACGTCATTATAGCTCTTGGTAGGGAGTGTAGAGATTAGCGCGATGTGACACCAGAACTGGACAAACTATCATCACGTCATTATAGCTCTTGGTAAGGAGTGTAGAGATTGGCGCGATGTGACACCAGAACTGTACAACATATCATCACGTCATTATAGCTCTTGGTAGGGAGTGTAGAGATTAGCGCGATGTGACACCAGAACTGGACAAACTATCATCACGTCATTATAGCTCTTGGTAGGGAGTGTAGAGATTGGCGCAATGTGACACCAGAACTGGACAAACTATCATCACGTCATTATAGCTCTTGGTAGGGAGTGTAGAGATTGGCGCGATGTGACACCACAACTAGACACACTACAGGGATGATGATACCATAGTATACTTTGATGGATATATTCTCCATGCTGATAACAGCCTATAAGATGAGAATGGAGATATCCGCAGCTACTGCAACCCCGAGGTTTCTGTCTGAAACTTTATCAATCCAATCAGATGTTGTGTCGGACTTTCAGCCAATGCTTTCGAAAGTCCAAAATGGATGATTACGTCATGAATGGAGAACTTACATAGAGTCCTTCAACTTTCAGAAACTGGTGTAGGTACATTGCCCTGGTCATCCATGGCTACGTGGCAATGAGAGAGCTGACGACTAGCCTCTAAAGCACCCATAATTGGACATTAGATATGGATAAGGAATATGTCATTAGGACACTTAACGATCGCCTGTTATACAAACGATCGCCTGCAGTCAAAACATCAACACGACTCAAACTGCTGGAATTTGGCATAAGAGTAAAATTAACCGGAAAAGGAAGTAACAGAGGAAGGGGCAGGCGTGTATACAACCAGTGCGCAACAGGAACAGTTAGAATTCACACCCACAGCATTTGCTGAGGGAGACTGCGCACCTATGGGTTTGCCCGGAGTGCAATGATGTCGATTCTGATTAACTCCAACAGTAAGTGGTCAGCGCTTGAAATGTTATATTTGCCAACGATCAACTTTCTAACTTCTCTGTCCATGTTCAGTATCTCAACATATTTTCTACCTGTGCCCAACTTTCCAACAAGTCTCAAGTACCTGTATAACTATATTTAAATAAATCAACGGTCCACTTTCAGTCACCCTATTTCTTTGTCTTCAATATTTTGGTACCTCTATTTCTTTGTCTTCAATATTTTGGCCCACCTATTTCTACGTGTTCAATGTTTCGGTACCTCTTATTTCTATGTGTTCAATATTTCGGTACCTCTATTTCTGTGTCTTCAATATTTCATTACCTCTATTTTTGCGTCTTTGTAGTGGTATTGATGGTATTGTATGATGATGATGGTACTACATGTAAATTGTATGAGGCCAGCTGTGAAGGCTCCTGAGATAAAATGTAATTGAGAATTGTCAGAAGGCCTTTCTTGCTACCACTACGACCTCACACTTAATTTTTTTTTTATTGAATGTAGCTACGTAAAGTGTCTAGGGTAATGATGTGTACTGTGGTGTGATAGTTATAAATATACCCATATATATTTAACAAGACTAATAAGATTAACAAGTGTTAAAATACACTGAACTAACTCACGTGTGTAAAGTTTTTGATATAATTATATTACATTTATTTGTTCTGGATCAAGTTTTATTTTGACCAGAACTTGTTTTAAAAGAAGGATTTAAAATTTATAAAAATTATGCATGGAATGTTACATAATAAATTCAAAAGTGAACATATTTAAGTACTAGAATAGGTAGTTTTATTAAAATGTTCTGGTAGTCAGCTACTAGTGAGGATATTTATTGTCTGTGCTGTTGGGGTGGTCTCATCACACCTGTCTATATTGACTACACAGTGTCCAGAAAATGGTGGGAATTTTTATGGGGTATCTGCAACTTAATGGGGTTGGTGAATATCCAGCAGACCAGAGGCTCACTCATCTGGTATTTGTAGCTCTGGTGCTGAAATCAGGTGGTCCCACCTCTCCGTGCTGGCGGGCAATAATGGTGGTCTCTGTCACAAGGACTGCACAGATACACTTGTGTAAATCACCACCCGAATAGATACTGCTTCGTTGACGACAGAAACTCGCAGCTCTGCAATCAAAGTATGGGCCATGTGTCAAAATCTATTCTCTACCCACGTCTGGACACCACACTGACACAACCACCACATTATACAGACAGGTCAGATCTCTCTGACCAAACAGCACAGTTACCATGGTGGGTTTACATCCGATAGATCCTCCCAGACTATAGATTCTGAAAAAATAATTATTAGTTTTCTACCCTAAAAGAGGATAGGTAATATGTTTCCTTATTCTCAACTCTTGGTCTGGCTTGCATAATCCTTGCTGGAGTTTATGTACATTGTTGTGTCCCTAGACCCTGACTTGGGCGGGGGGTCTAGAGCAAAATCCCTACTTGTTTGTAAGGCTAGATTATGATATGGCAGTATCAAATCACTCGAACATGAAACAATATTCAAAATATATAAAGAAATAATTTCAATCTTACCAGATTATGAATAATTAACACAGAAGTGCTAGCAAAACTCAGCTGAGCTGCTGGCTATAGGATGGCGTCCCTAAATTTAACTCACTGTCTTTCATATGGGAAAACACCACACTTTAAAAATCTGTTCTAACACACTGAACAATTATTGAAGAATGACCCCCAAATGCGCTCTAAGCGCTAATAATATGATTGTCTGTGGCCAATCACTGCCGAGGTTTTTTTTAATTTCAAATTTCCTCACTAAAGTCATTTCAGTCAAGCTTCAGTCACGTATGGGATGGTTATCTGTTAGTCTGTCCGTCTCTACTTGTGTTTTCTACAAAATTGTGCTCGATTTTTGACGCGACCGTACTCTCCCCTTCAAATGTTTGTCGTAAAAAGTTCTATTTAGACACTGCTACCACCATTGTCGCTTGACTTCTATGCCATGTACATTTGAACATCTGTGTCAAAGGTCGTGTTTTTGTGTGCAAATAACGATATGTTAGATTCAATGCAGTCTGTGGCTGATGTAAACTACACTGTCTTTTGTCATTATTTCAATATTATCTATCCGTCTGTAAAATTAAGACCATATTCGTTCACTGCTCAGAATAGGCCATCTGGCCAGCTAATTTTTATATTCCTAACATTAATATTAAGAAAAATTTACTTTTTAATTTTTTTTGTAATTTTTTTTCAGACATCTGCGTTCTTCCGCTCAAATTCAAATCAAGCGCTTGGTATCGCAAAACGTCCAATTCCGTACCTCGTGTCAATTTGGGGGACTTGAATTTTTTTACTTTCATCCATTTCCCCCCCCCCCCCCCCCCCCCCCCCCCCTTCTCCCCCAATTGCGTCTCTTTAGCCTTTCCAGTCATATTTTTTTTTTCCTTTTGATCCTCCGTTCCCCTCCGGTCTAGCAAGTCAATTTTTATGGGGGATGATGACCCGCGGTCTAGGCGATCATGTACATCAGCAGCCTACGCATTATGTTTTTATCCTTAAATGTTATCCTTGGAGGAATTTTACCGTTGTATCTCTGTCAATTTCACTACAGTCTTCAATATTTCGGTACATCTATTTCTATGTCTTTGATAAGGGTGGTTCACTTGTTTGACAATTATTCAAATTGAGGGTCAATATTTAGGTTGTCTCATCGGTTAGCAGAATGTCCAACAACCCTTCTGGTTCCTTACGAACTTCATTATAAATATTGTAGATGAATAACTTCTTTTTTAAGAGAGTTCATCGTGCATGAATAACAGTCAACAACGTAATATGTTGAACCAACCTTAACGTAATTATTGTGGGTAAGTCCTCGGGTTTGAGTCCAACGAACATCCATTTATTTTGACAAAACATATGAAGACATTATAAGTAATCCAATTATACATAAGAATACATCTGCATTTTTGATTCAATTGGAATCTATTGTTACCGTCTGTGTTCCAGTTAATTATTTGTCATCAGAACATTATGGGCTGTATACATGCGTGGCTAACTATGTAGACCACCAGAAATGAGACCCAATAGTTTGACGAATATAGCTCATACATGAGCGAACAATCCTTCCATAAGATGGTTATTCATAAACCATTCATTCCATCCATTCATTATCATAACATGGACTGACCCTATGTCCGTATCTCAATATAAATTCGGCAATATGAAGCCTAACACTGGAAGGAAATAAAACGCGTCTTCATGGCTTGACGGTCAAGGTAAAAAGGGTAAATTACATTCGTCACCAAGCGTGACCATATCAACGCTCACACGTCACAATCGGACCGTGCGACTTGTGTTCACTAAACCATGAAGTATAAAATCCTTCTATATTCAAAATCTCTCCAACATTAAAATGCGCACTGCCAACTATAGCAGACGACACAGTTAACATGTCGTAACAGTATTCAATATTTCAGCCCATCTATTTCTACGTGTTCAATGTTTCAGTGCTTCTATTTCTATGTGTTTAATATTTCGGTACCACTATTTCTGTCTTCATTATTCCTTTCCCACTGTTTCTATTTGTTTAATGTTTCGGTACATCTGTTTCTATGTGTGCAATACTTCTTTACCTCTATATCTATGTGTTCAATATTTCAGTCCCACAATTTATGTGTTCATTATTTCAGCCCATCTATTTCTACGTGTTCAATATTTCAGTACATCTGTTTCTATTTTCTATGTGTTCAATATCTCAGTGCATCTAATTCTAAGTGTTCGATCTTTCGATACATCTATTTCTACGTGTTCAATATTTAGGTCCCATTATTTCTGTGTGTTCAATATTTCAGCCCATCTATTTCCACGTGTTCAATATTTAGGTACATCTATTTCTATGTGTTCAATATTTGATTACATCTATTTCTATGTGTTCAATATTTCGGTACTTCTATTTCAATGTGTTCAATATTTCGGTACATCTATTTCTACGTGTTCAATATTTCGATACATCTATTTCCATGTGTTCATTATTTCGGTACATCTATTTCTACGTGCTCAATATTTTCATTCCATCTATTTCTATGTGTTCAATATTTCGGTACATGCATACTATATGTTTTCAATATTTCGGCTCCTCTATTTGTCTGTGCGAAATATTTTCGTCCCTCTGCTTCTGTGTCCAATATTTTTATCCCTCTATTTCTATATGACAAATTTTCCAGTCCCCCTGTTCAGTGTGCAATATTAGAACCTTTGCCGCGAGAGGTCAGCACTCTAACCATTCTGCCAACTGGACACACTGGAGTGTAATATCAAATAAGGACTCTGTCTGCGCAATAACCTAGTTTATTTTCTATTTCAAGCAGAAGTGTTAACCTTGTTTTTAAAAGTTCATAGACTGTCAAAGCCCATGTTAACACATTTTTATTGTTAGCGAAGAAACGAAAAATTTTGTAAAAAATATTGCTATTCTCTGGGATGAAACTTTTTTCATTCAAGTCTCTGTTGACCGTTTAAAATAAAAAGAAAATGTTTGTTCCCTAATGAAATTATAGTTTTTAGGACAAGAGATTATGGGTTAAAGTAAACGGAGGACGGATTAGAGTTAATTAAGTAAATAGTCAAGGTTTAATATAGCAGACGTCGTGTAGTCAGTTCTTGGGAGTCTCTGAGAGTCAGATGGTGAATAGAACCACTGCTTATACAAGCATGTCGTAAGGGGCGACTGGTATATATATATATATCTGTGTGTGTGTGTGTGTGTGTGTGTGTGGGTGGGTGGGTCAAGCGAATTCATCACATAAAACAAACTGCTTCAGAAAGAACCTCTGCAAGAACGCGTGAAATCTTAGGTGCAGGTGCAGGTTCTTACGGCGAGGAGGCAGCGGCAGACGTGGCTCAATATGAAGCAATAAAAAAATGGAAATGAAAGATTATGACGATATACAAGTAGATAAGGCTTACAATGTCATAATAATAATAATAATAGATGGGAAATGTCTAATCCTGTCCATCGCTCGCTTTTTCAATAGCACGGGACCACTATTGCAAGGTGGTCCATATGCCGGAAGGCTGCGCGTAACCATGGTTTCTGTAGCAACGTCTTGTATATTATCATTTAGCATCACATCCAGACGTAATCTGATCATCAGAAGTGCTGCCCCTACCCCTCCGTCACACTAATGTTTCGGTCCTTTTACCGTGTTTATACTCCAGGAATATCGGCCCATTTGAGCCAAAGTATCATCCTCATGTTCCCCCCTCGTTTGTCTCAATGATATCTGTTTAACGCTTTCTTAATTTTATGTTTTTTTTTCTTGCGAAGAGCTCTTCTCTACACCAGCTCTCTCTCCATCATTTTCCAGTTTTCATTGACGCATCATCATCATCGTCATCATCATCAGCATCATCATCATCAGCATCATCATCATCCATCCATCAACTCCTACTCATTTTCACTCGCTTGCCATTCTACACAATGACCCACTTTTGTCCATCACGTGACAAGGAAACTCGTAATTTCATCAGGCAGACCCTGGTAACCTTCTTCTTCTTCTTCTTCCGTCCTTAGCCAAAGACCGACCAAGCAGTCAGAGGCCATCACGCCTTGTGGCGTCTTAAGGGCAACAGCAGATTGATTTTCTCTGTTGTAGTTTCCCATCACGCCTAGCGGCGTCTTTAGGGCAACAACAAATAGATCCATCTGCCGTTGTTTCCGTAATCGGTGTGACAAGCCAACGGGTGATCAGCCCATTGGGCCCTGGTAACCTAGCGTACGATTTCTGACCTTGTCATTGCTTGATTCAGCGATCCTTAGCTATTGACTTGACTTCACCAGACTCGGTTTTTCTCTTCCCCATGTCTTATTGGATTTTCTTGTTTCCAGTCTCTCAGATAAAAGCAAGAAGTTACAAACTTTCAGAAGTGCCGACTTGGCCAGGAAAAAAAACAACATAAAAATGAAGATGGCACGACGCATCATCAATATGAAACTGGTGGAACGAACCAGGCACACACCAGTAGATCAGGGGGCAAGCGAAAGGCATGGTTGTTGGATAGAATAAATGTGTAGGAAACCAGCTCATAGCGTTACTAGGCAGTTCCTGTTCTGCAGCTGTCAGGGTAGGATAAATTGAGGTCGACAGAAAAACACACGGTGAAGGGACCTGAAGGCCGTCTTACAAGGGATAAAGACGACGTGTCAAAAGATTATGAACCAATCACTTAATGAAGGAAGGCTCTGCGTGTTCTTGCTGAATGCTTATGATTCATAGGTAGCCTAAAGGTAAATATTATTATTATGATGATGATGATGATGTCTCTCAAATTATAAATTTTCGTGTAACTTTCAGTGTCTAAAATTTTACTTCAGTACGGCTTAACCTGAAACTTGTATAAAGTGTACAAAAGAACTATTCTCGTGTATGGTACAGAAGCATGGACAACACAAAAATAGAAACAAAAACATTCAAAAAGCAACAATTTTGTAAAGAATATGAGAAGTATCATCACTGAGCAGGAAACATAGACATTCGGGGACATTCAGGAGTAATGGACATTAGTTCAGCTCCCTATTGAGCAAAGGCCTTCACTGAGTTAACACCCCAGCATCCTATCCTGTGTCATCTGTTTTTTTTTTGTTTTTTTTTGGGGGGGGGAGGGGGGGGGGTGGGGGGTAGGGGGGGGGGGGGGGGGGGGGGGGGGGGGGGGGGGGGGGGGGGGGGGGGGGGGGGCTTACCTCTGTGTCTGTTTTTTTTTTTAGCTGGGAGATTCCAAAACAACCCTTGCCTTGTGAAGCTATCAGCAAGCAAGTTTGTTCAATGTACAGCCGACCCACTGCTAAACTCTCTAACTCACCTCCACTGGTATTTGTCTCTTTCATCAGTTCCACATTTGTGATTTTCTTATACCATTTTAATATTTGTAGTCCATGCAAGCACCCAGTTATGTAAGTATGTAGCTTCTGGACTGTTGTTTTTGTTATTCTCCACGTTTCAGGGCAAGTCAATAGTATTACAGTACCTTGTAATGCTGTAGACTAGCTTCCTGAGTGTATGCTCAATCCGACGTCTAAATTATTTCTTCACTTTTAATTCCGCTGGCATTTCTCTCATTTTTTCAATCAGTTGCACATTTATGATCTTGTAGTACCATCACCGTCCTTCTATTCTCCGCAAGTACCCATTTACGAACTGACACGTGACTTGCCTTTGATCCACTGTCATTTAGGGTCAACTCTTGGTGACCTTGAAGCCATTATGTGGTACTTCGCAGTTCGTATAAGTTGTTCTGGGCTGCTATAAAGTGTATTGTATATGGATGGGTTGTGGGGTAGGAGGAGTTGTCTCATTCCCTGGAGTGCAGGGCACTGTAGTAGAAGGCATTCTACTGTCTCCAATGGGTTTGGGCAGTTTCTACATTTAGCTATATTTTGTGAGCATATTATGTTTAGGTAGTCATTTAGTGTAGAGTGACCTGTTCTCAATCTGAAGATTTTGGGATGATATTTTCGTTCAGTATGATTGATACCATCTTCCTTATTTGGTGCTGTTAGGTGCCTGAAGAGTATTTTTCCTGTTATAGTTTGTGCCCACATGTTCAGCCAATCGTCTTTACAATTGTTTTTGATTATTTGTTTTATTGTTAGCATACTCAGTGGTTGGTCAATTTGTGCCATTTGGGCTCCTTTCTTTGCCAGTTTATCAGCTGCTTCATTCATTCACATGTCTATGTGGCCAGGTATCCACTGTGTCACGGCGCTAATTTGAGCCGTGCGTTAGCTGATTGCTCATAGGCAAAGCAAGCCGTTCGGGAACGGCCGAACGGACTGGAGAAAATAGCCGAACGACTGGGTCATGTGACCCGCGTGAAATTCGGGCGCCAAGGGTTTTTGAGCGCCAAGGGGAATCAGCGCCCGACTGTCGTCCCGGGTTGACGCGTCTCTACCAGCTTGTATGCTGCCCATATTCTGTGGGATATTGTGATACAGTGCCTGCCATTTGAGTCTTGTCCTGGTGATATTTATTCTACAGTAGTAGTTATTTTCTCAGTAGTGATTTTTGGTAACTGAGGATGTGTCGTGAGAGTGCATTTTGATAGTTGTCAATTTGAAAATCAGATGTTTCTTGCCGCTTGGTTGAGCGTAATTCACCGTAGCAGATAAGGTGTCATAGTGCCTATTCTTGTACATTGATGTTATATGTCAGTTTGACAATCAGATGTTTCTTGCCGCTTGGTTGAGCGTAATTCACCGTAGTAGATAAGGTGTCATAGTGACAATCAGATACTTGCCGCTTGTACATTCACCGTAGTAGATATATGATATTATATGTCAGTTTGACAATCAGATGTTTCTTGCCGCTTGCTTGAGCGTAATTCACCGTAGCAGATAAGGTGTCATAGTGCCTACTCTTGTACATGGAGATATAAAATGTCAGTTATTGACAATCAGATGTATTTCAATTCACCGTAGCAGGGATAAGAGTGTCATTCAATCAGATGTTTCTTGCCGCTTGCTTGAGCGTAATTCACCGTAGCAGATAAGGTGTCATAGTGCCTACTCTTGTACATTGATATTATATGTCAGTTTGACAATCAGATGTTTCTTGCCGCTTGGTTGAGCGTAATTCACCGTAGCAGATAAGGTGTCATAGTGCCTATTCTTGTACATTGATGTTATATGTCAGTTTGACAATCAGATGTTTCTTGCCGCTTGGTTGAGCGTAATTCACCGTAGCAGATAAGGTGTCATAGTGCCTACTCTTGTACATTGATATTATATGTCAGTTTGACAATCAGATGTTTCTTGCCGCTTGCTTGAGCGTAATTCACCGTAGCAGATAAGGTGTCATAGTGCCTACTCTTGTACATTGTCATACAGATGTACATTATATTATATGTCAGTCAATCATAGTTTTCTTGCCGCTTGTGGGTAATTCACCGTAGCAGTGTGTGCCTATCCATTGATATTTTTTTGGCAGTGTGTATCCATGTATTTTTTTGCATTTCATGATGGCCGTGTGTGGCCAAGTTACCACGTTGTGAATAAAGAGATACTCGCTGTTTAGAAGCGTTATTTCTTTGTGTCAGCCATTGTTTGTGTGGTGGGTCTCTAGTGTACACGAGCCAGTGTTTGCTATAGTAAATCCAGTACGACAGTGGTATAGCCCTAGGAGTGGGGGGTAGACAGCTAGCATCTTCCCCCCCCCCCCCCATAGTTAGAGAGGGTTCTGACACACTGCATGTAGATTTATGTTTCGTACAGGTTCATAATTTTGTGGAATAGTTCTTGAACCTTCTAGATAGTATTGATTGAGCTAGTTTTCCAGTTTCCTATTGCAGAGAGGGCAGCCTGCGAGTCTGAGACGACTACAATATCATTTGGTACTATTTCCTTTTATTCGAGTAGTTCAAAGATTATAGTTAAAGTTTTCTTATGGCAACTACGTCTGCTTCATAGTTTGTACACCAGGTACCACAGGGGCATGCAACTTTGATGGGTCCTTCTGCATTGGGTGAGATGATTATGACATCATATCCAGCATTTATGGCTGCTTTAAAAGCTGATCCATCTGTGTAAGTATGGATAATATCTTCTTCATATTGACAGATGGTTTCTATAGCAAGTGTTTTCAGCAGTGTAGATATGCGGCTTTTATTTGCAGGTTGGAGAAGGTGTGTACGTACTATTGGTGTTTTTAGTTCTATGAAGGGTGTGTTAGGTCACGTACAGCTTGAGAAGGCAGTCTAGTCTCTGGTATGTTGTGCTTCCCTGAGAGCTCTTGGTACCTTCGAGAGAAGGAGCTCTTTTTAATTCGGTACTTGTAGTTGTTGTCACTGATAATGTTTTTGCATGGGTCATCCTTATATGCTCGCCAGAGCATTTCTGCCGTTAGGATACCTGATTTATCTCTCCCTAATTGTAGGAGTTCCACATTAATGGAAACCCCACAGGTGCTAGTCGGGGTAATTCGCAAGCCTCTATAGTGATTCTGAGTGCCTGGTTTTGTATGCGATCAAGTTTCAGCCTAAGTGTTGGGCTGGCAGTGGCTTGCAGGGGTAGAGAGTAATCCATAACTGAGCGCACTTATAACAGGTAAAGTTGTCTTATGGTACACTGGTTGAGTCCCTAATTAGTGCTTGCTAATCGCTTTATGAGGTTCAGCCTTCTATAGGCCTTTGCAATCAGAGAGTCAACATGTTTTTTGCATGTGAGTCTGGTATATAGCTGTATTCCCAGCTAAGTTGGATTATTCTCTTTTGCTAGCTTTGTATTATCGAGTTTAAAATCCAGTTATCTTCTTACGGTTTTGTTGCTAAGTGTGAATATGGTGTAGACTGCCTTGCTTGTGTTGATCACCATTTTCCACAAGCTGCAGTAGACTGTAAGAGCAGCTAAGGCATAGTTTAGTTGCTTTTGCAGTTGCAGAGGAGACTTCCTTACTGCCCCATAAGACTAGGTCATCAGCAAAAAGGGCGCTAGGTATTTCAAGGTGGTCTACCAGGTCATTGATATATATGAGGAAAAGGATACAGCTTAGGCCCGAGACTTGTGGAAGGCCTTCTTGAATTGTTTTTTTTCCCCTGATGCTGTTCCGTTGAACGCTATGTAGATGGTTCGATTTGTGACGAAGTCTTTTATCCAGCGAAACATTCTTCCTTCTTTGCCGATCTTCTGCATCTTGAAGAATAGACCCTCTCTCCACATCGGTCGTATGCCTGTTTGAGGTCTACGAAAACTGCGGCAACATAGTTTTTTTTTTCTTGTAACGCATTAGCAATTTGTTGTAACAATCGGATTATCTGGTCGATAGTCTGTCTTCCTCTTCTAAATCCAGCTTGGTTGGGATGGAGGGCTTTTCCTTTCCCTAAATACCAGCAGAGGCGTACATTTATCATGTTTCGCCTTTTACCCAACGCAAGAAGTCAAGAACATGGACCAGCTGCTGATGTTCACAGCCTTATGTGCTTTCAGCGTACGTTTTGTAAGTGTCTTGACGGCTTTATCTAGATTGGCTCTTGTATATGTTTTATTGACTTCAGCAAAGAAGCGGTTTATGGCTTGGGAATTTTCTTTATTTGAGTTAGCTGAGTTATTGTCTGAACGTTTTATAGGTATTGGGTTTTTCCTTTGGGATGTTCCTGCCTTGTTGTCAATGAGTCTCCACGCTTTCTTCTCTACTTTATTGAGGACTAGGTTTTCGTATTTATTCTTCCAGGTTTAGATTTTGGCTGTTGCTCACTAGCATGACCTACGCAGTGAATCTGTTGTTTGTGGTTTTGTTTTCAGGGCATGGATTTTTCTTAGCTATTTTTCTTGCCTTGCGTCTCAGTTGCACTAGGTGTTCTAATTCCGCATTCCAGAAACGCTGCATTTGGTATGACTGCTTTTAGGGATTGCCTGTCTGGCTGCCTGCAGTATGGCTGTAGAGATCTATTCATTCAAGGTATTAATCTCTTGGTTCATGTGTATTCCATTGAGGAGTTGGTCTGATTATGAGTTTGTAGTGTTCCCAGCTCACTCGAGCATAGTTCCACTTTGGCTGACTTTTGGCTTTTGTTTTAGTTTTACCTTGTGAGACGGTGATGAGAATGGGTAGGTGGTCAATTGCTATGTTCTGCAGCACCCTCCACTTATATTGGTTGGTGAGGTCAGCGGACATTCGTGTTAGGTCTGGTGGGCTATTGGTTCCGCTACCTTTGTGGTACAAGGTTGGTGGGCTTTTTCTATTTCGGAGGATGATAATGATGGAGCTGTTACATAGATCTTCCTCTGCCAGTCTGAGGTGTTGGTGTCCTGGTATCGCTAAAGTGGGGAGTGAGCACTGAAATCCCTTGCTATGACTGTTCTCTTATATTCGATATTATCAAAGTAGATTCCATTAGTTTCTCTGGGGGGTCTATAGACATTAAAGATTTTGAAATTTCTGTTATTTCCTCAGACTCACTCATTGTATGCCAGTTCCTACATTGGTTCGAAGACTTTCGACCTCAGCCTGTACATCTATATTTAACTGTAAAATGTTAATATACTCCCCGGCTGCATACATTTTGCCACGAGCAGTCGGTGGGGGGAGGAGGGGGGGGGGGGTGCTTGCCGCGGATTTTCTACGAAGCGACGTCCGAGCTCGTTTATCCTGAGATATTTTAGTGTCTTAGCGAGATGTGAAGTGGGGGTTGGGATGACTTTCTTTCATCCCGGTAGTTATCATCATCATCATCATCATCAGTTGCCATCTCCACAACGAAGGTTGGCTGTAATGGATCTCCAACGTCTTCTGTCTCTTGTCTTGGTGGTGCACTCTGATAGACTCTTTCCTGTCCATCTCTTGATGTTGTCTTCCCACTTATAGCGCTGTCTTCCCCTTGCACGTTTGCCTTCAACTCTCCCTTCTGTTATGGTCTTCTGCAAGGTGTTATGCCTTTTTATGTGGCCAAAGTATTTTAGCTGTCGAACTTTGACCTCCCTCATTAGTTCTCTTTTCATACCTAGATTTTCTAGGACCTCCTTATTTGTTTTCATCTCTTTCCATGAGATACGCCCCATTCTTCTATATATCCACATTTCAAGAGCCTCAATTCTTTCTTCCAACTGCTTATTCATCGTCCATGTTTCTGCACCATACAGAAATGCAGAATATATATAACACTTTATGATTCTCAGTTTTAATTTGTGAGATAACTGTTTGGATGTCAGTATATGTTTCATGTTGTTGAATGTAGCTTTGGCCATTCCTATTCTCTTCTTGATTTCTGTTTCACATCTGCCATCTTCTGTTATTATATGACCGAGATATACGTAGCTCTTGACTTGTTCCAGGATTTCCCCATTTACGCTTATCTTTAATGTGGGTTTATCGTCTGTTTTGCTAATTATCATAGTTTTTGTTTTCTCAATATTAATGTCGAGTCCATATTCCTGACTTATACTGTTCACTTGCTTCACTAGTTCTTGTAACTCCTGTTCGCTTTCAGCTAACAACACGGTATCATCTGCATATCTAAGGTTGTTTATTGACCTTCCACTGATGTTCAGTCCTGGTATTTCTTGTATCTGTTTGAAAATTTTTTCGGTGTATAAATTAAATAGGCAGGGGGACAGCACACAACCTTGTCTGACACCTCTTTTTTATGTCTATGTATGGTGAATAATTCCTTCCAGATCTTACTGTGGCAGTTTGCTCCCAATAAAGGTTACTGAGTATTCTTATATCTTTTCCATCAATACTTATGTCTTCGAGGCATTCAATTATTTTCTCATGATGGACTCTGTCAAAAGCCTTCTTATAGTCAATGAAGCACATATACATACTTTTTTGGACCGCTGTATATTTTTCTGCTAATATTCTTAGGCAAAATATTGCCTCTCTTGTTCCACTGTTCCGTCTAAAACCAAACTGCTCTTCCTGGATTTCGCTGTCTACTTTACTTTTTATTCTTTCCTGTATGATTTTGAGCAGTATCTTAATTGCATGACTCATCAGGCTGATTGTTCTGAAGTCTGAGCATTCTGTTGCATTTGGTTTTTTGGGCAATGTTATAAAAACTGATGTCTTCATGTCGTGTGGTATATATCCTGTATTGTATACATCGTTGCATATTTCTGTGATTGTATCTACACCAAAGCTCTCCAGAGCTTCTATCATTTCAATTTTTATGTTATCCATGCCTGCTGATTTTCCTTTTTGTATCATATGAATGGCATTCTCTACTTCTGATCTGAGAATGTTTGGGCCTTCATTAGAATCTGGTGATGGTTTTTTACCTCTGTTGTCCTCGAATAATTCTTTTACGTATTCTGCCCATCTGTTTGATATGTCTTTCTCATCAAGTAATATTACACCATTTTTGTTCTTGATACAGCTTCCTCCTTGTGCAAACCGTGACCGATTTGATAATTTCTTTATTTCTTCATGCATATCTCTTGTCCTGTGCTTTGCTTCCAAGTCTTCTATTTCCTTGCATTTTGTTTCTATCCACCGTTCTTTTGCTTCTCTACACATAGTACGTATGTCATTGTCTATTGTTTTATATTCTGGAGTGTTTTTTGCTTTCTTTCTTTCGGTCATTTTATTCAAGCTGTCATCTGTCATCCAAATTTGATTTTTCTTAGACTCCTTTTTAGGTAAATTTGCATTTGCTGATTGTATGCTTGTTTTTAAGCATTCCCATTTTGCGGTTGCTTTTTCTTCTGGGTTTTCTCTTCTATACTGCTCCATGCTTTCTGTCAATAATTGTTGATATTTATTTTTGACGTCGATTAAATATTTCTGTTTTATATCTGGTTGTTTCAGCGCTGATATTTCTATCTGGGGTTCCTCCTGTCTTCTGTTTCCTGCTCTTTTCAGCTTTATATTTACTTTGATGACGACTGGATTGTGATCTGAATTTATGTCGGCGCCAGGATATGTCTTTGCACTTGTGACACTGTTCTTAAATCTATGTTTTATCATGATATAGTCGATTTGATTTCGTGTTATATCTCCTGGGCTTTTCCATGTGTATAATTTCCTTGGGTGGTGTTCAAAAAAGGTGTTACATATGACCAGCTGGTTTTCTTCACAGAACTGGATAAGTCTGTCTCCTCTATCATTTCTTGTCCCTAATCCATACTGTCCTACTATTTTCTTGTATTTTCCTTTTCCTACTTTTGCATTCATATCACCCATTACTATCAACACATCTGTTGATTTGACTGGTTTAAGTGTGTGTTGTAGCTCTTCATAGTATTCTTCTATTTCTTCCTCGCTGTGATCTTTAGTTGGTGCGTAAGTTTGTAAGATTGATATGTCGAATGGCTTTGCTCTCATTTTTAGTAACATCATTCTGTCATTGTGTGTCCAGTATCCACATACGTATTTTTCTAACTCCTTCTTTATCAACATTCCTACCCCTCTTTCATGTTTTTCTCCGCCTGAGTGTATAAGCGTGTACTGGTCTCTTTTTATGTAGCCTGTATCCAAAAGTCTTGCCTCTGCAACTCCCAGTATATCGAGTTTCATGTCTGTTGCTTCTAATATAAGATTGTCAAGCTTTCCTTCTCCGTTCAGAGTTCTAACATTCCATGTTCCTATTTTTAGGCTTCTCCTACTAGTTTTTAGGTTGTCTTTCTCAGAATGCTCCCTTCAACAGAATTTAAGGAACACTCGTCATTATGTACTTCCTTACTCATTAGAGGAGTTGCCTCTTCCCTGTTAATTTGTACAGTAGATTCTTCCCCAGGGGACAGAGAGTTCTCTACATATCGTTTCTTATCTTGTTGTTGAGATCCCATTACGTTCTGTAGGAAGTACGTGGTAAGGCCCCAATCTCTTCCACGGTGGCTAGCCATTGTCTTTTTCTATGTCCGACACGCCTCTAGTGCGCCACACACTTTGCTGTTTCGCTTTGCGAGCCGTTGATCTTCTCAGATTCCTCCGCCTCACTCACCGTCTCAGTCTTTGTGTACTAGGGATGGACATTCCCTTGAGTAAGATTGCTCCTACTCCACCCATGTAGTTTAGCCAGTCAGCCAAGACTGTTGCCCGGGATGTGGCCACCGCCGTACACAAGCGGTATTCGAGGAGCCATACATGAGCTAGATAAAGAGAGGAGAACCAAATAGGATCCTGACTATCCTAAAAAGTAGTTATCCGCTTGTCAAATGCGGGGTGTGCAAGGTATGGTGGGCACTGTACCATCATCAGCTGGTCAAAGGGATCGTCGCGTTGTGCACCTGGTGCCGTCATTTTGAGATGCGGTGGGTGGTCTGTGGCTGTGCGTGTCCAAGTGGGAAGCCAGGCATAAGCAGGGCTGTGCAAAGGCGCTCCGCTCAACGTAGTTTGGCCAGCCGGTCGAGACTGTTACTGGGGGTGGCCGCCACTATCGCAGTAGCATCTGGGAGCCATACGTTGAGCTTGGGAGGTCAAGGTGGACCAGTGGGTCTGAGCCACTGGTTCAGTTCTCTAATTCGACCGCTCTTGCCCAAAAGTGCTACCAATCTTGGCCTCCCCAGATCCGTCACTGACTGGTTCATTCAGTAAATTTAGAAAGGTGACCAATACACGCAATGAAGTGTCCTCCGTAGGAGCATGGGTGGAGATGGGTACGCCATAAGGCTTTATTGTACACGGACATGTCTAACAGAGAAAGAAATCAAACTGTGCAGGTACACTCTTACAACAGCACCAGGGAAAGTTTTAGATAGCGCCACGTGAATGTCAGCAGGAATAATATCAGTGATTAATAGGGCTAGGATGTTAATGATTTTTTTTAATGGCTGAACCAAAACGTTGCTCAGTTGAATATTAATGTGCTTCATACAAAACTAAGCTGATTTAAGAGTCCTTGTTAAGGTATTATTTTGTTATTTTTGCTATTTTTGGCGTGTTAGGGCAATTTTTTTGAAGTTTTTCAATCATATTACAGCAATTCTTTGTTAGTCATTACGGCGTTTACAATTTTAAAAAAAAGCATTTCTGAGTATTTTTTTGTCTTTTAACAAATTACTTCACTGTTTTCACTATGCTGTTTAACCACCCACCTGAAAACGAATGCTGCTGGTAAATTTTCCTACATAATATCAAACTGTGGATTTCTGCCTGGTGTCATTACTACCTTAGAGAAGTCAGCAGTTCTATTAGTGGATCAGATAGATTTGATGAAGAAAATAATGACTTAGATAATGTGAATGGAGACGTGGGAAATGTTGTGCACAAGATAATTGATCAAGTTGTAAAACAAAAACGTGGGATATTAAAAGCTGTGTTTAATTTCACACTTATCTCTAGGTGAATTTTCAGCGGACTTAGAAACAACTGACGTAATTTATGTCAAGTATGCTCCTGTGACGTCAGTAGTAGTGGAAACGAAATTTTCAGTGTTTAAAGTTTTGTTGGCAGACAATAGAAAGTTATTCACTTTTGAGAATCTATTAACCAGACCACAATGTCTTTTATATTTAGACATGCGCCCTAATATAACCGATGGACTATGTGTCTAGGCTGAACGGTGCACGCCTCGCCAAAACGAGGCAAAATGTTATTTCATAAACATTTTTTTTAATTGCGCAAATCTGCAGATGGTTTTCATTGTGCATTGTAACACTTAATTCATGAAATAAAAAATTTCAGGTTGCCATAGAAACTGTCAAAATATTCAGTTGTTATTTCATGTCTTTTGTGTGAGTGTGTTTTTTTTATTTTTAATAAGGAATTATTTTGTCAACAAAAAACAAATTTTAAGTCAGGCACAGAAACTGTGAAAATTGTAAACTACATTTTTAAGGGGCGTGCGTTAGTGTGTGTGTGTGTGTGTCTCTATCTCTCTTAGACTGCATGTTTTTGGTTAATAAAATAAACTTTCAGTTTGATACAGAAAATGTAAAAAAAATCAAGTTGTACTTGTATGACTTCTCCCTGTTTAGTTTTACTGGTCATTTTGTTGGTTAGTAACATCAAGAATTTCAGTTTGGGCCAGCAACAGCATTAGATTCAATTATATTTGTTAGGTTCTGTTTGTTTTGTTTTATGTCGTTCATTTTCTTCTTTTAATAATACAAAAAAAAAATTTTGTTTAGCTCGGAATCTAAAAAATAGAAAGTTGTTTTTTTAAGGTACGGTAATTTATTGTTTTTTTTTAGGGGGAATTTTTTTTTTTTTGGTTAATAAATGTATATTTATAGGTCATTTTCTAACAACTTTTAGATCATTAAAATCCAACATCTAGTAGCTAAGAGTTAACTTGCTTTTATTCCAAACGAAATTATTTCATTTCTATATACTATATCTTCATTTCCTTGACCCCCGAGTTTCTCCCATATATGTAAATATATAGCTATTCCCATTAGCTCCCCGAGCAGGATAAGCCCTCAACAAACATGTCTTGCTGTCACGTGCCATCAGCTCTAGGTCTTTTTATGTCTTCCTGTCACGTGCCATCAGCTCTAGGTCTTTTCGTGTCTTCCTGTCACGTGCCATCAGCTCCAGGTCTTTTCGTGCCTTCTTGTCACGTGCCATCAGCTCTAGGTCTTTTCATGTCTTCCTGTCACGTGCCATCAGCTCTAGGTCTTTTCGTGTCTTCCTGTCACGTGCCATCAGCTCTAGGTCTTTTCATGTCTTCCTGTCACGTGCCATCAGCTCTACGTCTTTTCATGTCTTCCTGTCACGTGCTATCAGCTCTAGGTCTTTTCGTGTCTTCCTGTCACGTGCCATCAGCTCTACGTCTTTTCGTGTCTTCCTGTCACGTGCCATCAGCTCTAGGTCTTTTTATGTCTTCCTGTCACGTGCCATCAGCTCTAGGTCTTTTCATGTCTTCCTGTCACGTGCAATCAGCTCTAGGTCTTTTCATGTCTTCCTGTCACGTGCTATCAGCTCTGGGTCTTGTCATGTCTTCCTGTCACGTGCCATCAGCTCTGGGTCTTGTCATGTCTTCCTCACCATCGTCACTTCTGTCTCCAGTTCTCTTCTCCGTGTGTTTCTTGTTATATATAGGAGCAGCAGTAGCACAGTGGTTAGTGCACTGCCTTCCTAGCTTGGTGGTCCATGGTTCGATCCCCAGTTGAGGTGGGATATTTTAGACCTCAAACGGCTCCGGGGTCGACCCAGCCTCATGAATTGGGTACCAGGGCAACTCTGGGAAGGTTAAGACAGCCAGCGTGATGCTGACCACATCACCCCTAGTGCGCTGATGATCAAGAAAATATGGGCCTACCACCATATTCCCAATATGCCTCTATGGGCGTGTAACTGGATCATTTACCTATATATATATATGTGTGTGTGTGCATAATTGATATGTCTGTGAGTATGTGTGAGTGAGTGTGTGTTAGTCTATGTCATCTCGTCAGACAACCCGTACCAGGACGCGGGCCCAGTTAAAAGTGTCATTGTCATCCTCCTGCACTCTTCCCCCCCCCCCTTTTTTTTTTACATTTCATCTATTATTTTCGCTTTATTTAGAAAACAAATTGCTGTGAACAGCCCTCTCTATTACCCCACCAGCTTCACTTCCACCATTATCAAGAATCTCTGTCACGTCATTATCATCCCCATCATCATAATCATCATCACCATTATCAACATAGTACAACTTGCACATGTGTAACAAGAAATAATGTTGGTGATAAAAGTTTATCTTTGTTTTATTGGACAAGAAATTCGTTCATTTCTGCATAAATTAACTTTATTCCATGATCAAGTTCCTGTGATGTATGTGTGTTTGTTTGTTTTTGTTGTTAATTAGTATTTACGACCTTCAGTTCGACCTTGACAAAGTTGTTGTTTGTTGTTGTTTTGATGAGTTGATGGGTGGAGATCGGGCACTGAACATCTGATCATTGTTGCCTCTTCTCGTTCCATCTTGGTCTACCCTGTTCAACCTGAAAGTTGGTTATAATTGGGGTATTTAGTGTCATTTAATTTACTAATTTTGTATTCAATTTAAATAACTGTTGTCTTTTGCAGTTGCTGATTTTTATTTATATTAGTATTTGTCAATTTTATTTTCTCTTTTGTATTGTTTTTAGATAACTATTGTCCTTTACACTTGGTTTTAATTTGTATTAGTATTTGTTCTTTTTGAGTTGTTGTCCCTTTTTTTTTTTAATACCTTGTCTTTCCTTGTCCTATGAGTAGTTATTTTTTGTTAATGCTTTGTTAGTTCTTGCTGCTTAATTTCTATTTAGTTGGATGATTTTCCTGAAGTTCTAACCTTATATTTTTTCCTTTGTTTTATGTATATATCTTTTAAGTATTGATTGGGCATCTCTTGGGGCATCTATACTTAAAACCTTATCACCTGTTAAGTCTATATTGTGATTTCTGTAGTAAGTTTTTAATTCAAGCCTTTGTTGTTCATACTTTTTACAGTGGATCAGGTAGTGGTCTATGTCATTGTCTTCCTGACATTCTTGACAGCGTGGTTCCCCTATCATAAAGTATGCTGCACCAAGTCGGAGACGCCACAGTTTTTTGTTCGATGGTATCTTTAATTCTTCTCTGACCTGGCATGTCCTCG
Source organism: Oreohelix idahoensis (assembly GCA_024509875.1). Lineage (NCBI taxonomy): Eukaryota > Metazoa > Mollusca > Gastropoda > Stylommatophora > Oreohelicidae > Oreohelix > Oreohelix idahoensis. The sequence continues at coordinate 617,594 of JAMPIV010006575.1, read as the reverse complement.
TTGGTTCTTTCAGCAGTTTGAACGCGTGTCTGCCTTTTCTACTTTCCTTCCATGTTGTCTTCCATTCCTCGTTTATAGTTTCCTTCACTTGGCTCTTGATCTCTGACCTCCCCAGTCCTGCTTTTATATTGTTTTTACTTGTTCTTCCCTTCTTGGCGTTCTGGTCTGCCAACTCGTTGCCAGCTATACCTATGTGTGCTGGAACCCACACTAGCCTCACACTACATCCTCTGTTCTCTAGTGATGTATTAATTGCTAGAATTTCTTCCTTTATGTCTGGCCGGCTACATTTACCTGGGTGTTCTAGTGCTTGTAGTGATGATAGTGAGCCTGACAAAGGGGCATAAACAGTGAATTTAAAATAAGCTTGCTTGCAGCAATGAGCCATTCCCACCAGCTTTTTGAAAAAGAAAAAAAAAAAGGCGCGCTTTGCACGGAGAAAACTAAATTGAATAATAATTAAAAGAACGAGCAGACCTTTCCATCTTTTCATGGCGGATTTTCGGGAAAATAGGGAAACAGCGAGAATTGCGCTGTGGAAGTTAAATTGATCACCCATTAAAAGCACACGCAGACACCAGCTTTACAAAAACATTTCTAGATTTCATTCTCATCATTTTCCTGTACGCTCCTGACGTATAATGAACCACCACAGTAGTTGATCCCTGGAGGAAGGCGCCACTGGAGCATTCACATACTCTTGTAGTGGTGGTTATTGTTACAATTTGTTCTACATGATGAGGTTGGCAACACCCACACACCCACTCATATTAGTTTTCTCTACGACATGCCTGAAGGAGTAGTACCCCTATTCGTTCTTTGTTCCCCCCGGGGACCACACGGGGCATAGAATAAATAGACGTCACAAAAATGTTTCTGCACACGGGCCGGGACAATACAATATATACATACAGGGTGCTGCAGGTAAGAAATGATCACAATTACTACGACTAGTTTTAACAGACCGAAAGGAAATTTAGGGGGGCATATGTTTCATTTCGCCCAAATAATTATTGATACGTCTGCCGCTTTAGCCGCCCAACTGGACGACTAAATTAAATAATGATTAAATAATGATAAATCATTAAATAATGATTCGGACATAGAAAAATACAAATGTTTTTTTGGAATTGTGTTGTGTGTGTTAAAATATAAGTTTGGACTACAAAGATCAAATAAAGTTGATTCGACAAAACGGGGCGGCCCCTATCGATCTTTGTTTTTCTCCGGCAGTGTCGGTATATTTGTGGTACTGATTTTATTAAGTGCTGTCAATTATCACACTTCTTTCTTTCTTCGTTATTTTTCTGCTAAGTAGCAGATATTTTGTATTTTCCTTCGTACACCCCTCTCAGGGATTAGTCATTTCGTCTGTGCGTATCCTGTCCCTTTGCTAAAACATTTGCTATGAGCGGCTGATATGATACATCACAGCCTCGAGGGCGCGGCACGACTTTGATAATAGCTTAAACACAGGATAACCCGCGCACGAGGCGGAACTTATGACATACGCGCTTCCGGGTCATTCTTGATACACTAACATTACTGTCTGTGTGGCACATGTGGGCATGTTGTCATGTATGTCTACCGATCTGCCTGTAAGTTTGTACACAAGGACATCGGATACCTTATTGCCATATATGGGAGACGTGACCTTTGCAAACTTTTCCATGTCGGAAATATTTTGAAAGTACCACACCCGACCTGTTTGAATATGATTGGAGCGTTTATTTAACTCCATAACAAACGAAGGCAGGGAATATAGTCTGACCAATTCGCAGTTTTATTTCACTCTGAATTTCACGCTCGCCAAGACAACATCAGACCTCGCCAGAGTGAAGACTAGATTCAGAATTCCTTTTGTTAACCGGACCTTTTATTGGAAAACCAAATAAGACTTACCAAGCACATGAAATCTCTACAATTTAATAAGGAACACCGGGACTAAGAAACTGAAGAAACACACTGAATCAGAGAGAGAATCTATGGTCAAAATAAAGACACCCCAGACGCATGTAAGGGACCGACACGTCTCTTTTATTCATCTGAGCAACAAGGCTGTAGCCAAGATTGGTGTAAGTAGCGCATTTTTCATTCTGTTTCATTACTAACATGTGAACTAACATATATATATATATATATATATATATATATATATATATATATATATATATATATATATATATATATATATATATATATATATATATATATATATATATATATATATATATATTACCATATGCATTTTAATGTGTGAAACTCGCTATTGGATGTCAAAGTCATTTGAGGCTGGCAACCTCAGCGGATAGAATGATGATTCATGAACCACCACTGTGCGGGCTGATGATTGCTTTATTGATAGTTTCGTAAAGAGAACTAAAAGCATAAAGTAGTTCCAGGTTCCCTGTGGAGCAGGGAGGGAAAGATGAAAGAAATGATGTACATTCTAAGTATAATACTTACATTTTCAAAGCAGTGTAAATGTCCCTATAAACATATTCACTTCAAAATTAATGTAAGTATTCAAGCTTTAAACCAGTGTAAATGTCTATGTGAAACATATTCATGTTAAAATTAATAGAAGTTTCAAACATTTCGACAAGTGTAAATATAAAGGAAACATAAATGAATATATATTGTGCACACTTTTCGAACAGTGGAGAAGTATATGTAAAACATATTATATCTGTACGGTTAACCTTTTCGTTTAAATGGAACGTAAAGCTAAAGCTATTCAGTTTAATTGTAAAGAAAGTTGTATCCCGAGGGATTAAATTTAATCCTCATCGAGGGTAAATTCTGACATGGGATGGTAGAATAGAAGAAGGGGGCACATAACTATGTGTCGGAAAACGCCATACTCAGAAGAGTGTTTCGTATCTATTTCTATTACCAGTTATTGGTGGTACCAGCAGAAAGTACTATCTCTGGAACCAAGTGAAAGTAGAAGTGGACTGACGTTGTGCGAGACGCCATTATAAAAGGGTCTTATAGACAGACGCAGAACCAGCTTGGCCGTTACTCCTTGACGTTTTGGGAACGTGCGGCGCCTGAACTTTGACCAGAGACGAGCGCGAGCAGAGTGAAAAGAACCAACCCATAAGGTGGATTATAATCATCATTGGCAGCTAAGTTAACCTATATGCTGCCACTTGAACCTCTTATGCCAAAAACGATCACCTGAGTGATGAAAACGTCATTTTGTAACTAACTATTATTCCTTTCTTTTAAACTGTTAAACTTAAAGTGATTATTAAATTTTGTTATTTGTTATTATACCAACTTAACTTCGATTCAACCATTTTAAATGTACTACATGTTTAATAATAAATAATAATAAATTCTTTAAGCACCAAACACGGCGCATAAGGCAGAAACCAGTGCTCTCCAGGTTGTTCGTTGTGACGCCACTCCTCTTAGCTCTTGCACATTATTTAGGCCCAACGTTCTTCCTTCTCTTATTATTGTTCTTCTGAGTGTTTCTTTTGGTCTTCCTTTTTTCCTCTTACCCTCAGGAACCCAAGTGAGCGCCTGTAGTGGTATTCTGTTGTTTTGCATTCGTAGGACATGACCGATATATGACCATCGTCTTTTCCTTATATAGTCGGAGACATATTTCTGCCTAGAGTCTTCTCTTATTTGTCGATTAGTCTTGAATTCTTTCCAACTGATGTTCATGGGTTTTCTAAGACATTTGTTCTCGAATGTATTCAGCTTGTTCTCCAATGATTTTGTTATTTTCCAACTCTCACAGCCGTATGTTAACACTGAGATAACATTTGAATTAAACAGACGAAGCTTGGTATGTATATTCAATGATCGTAATTTCCAAATGTTAGATAATCTATTGAAGGCGCTAGCTGCCAAAGCAATTCTAGTATGGATTTCTCTTGTTGTGTCACCATCCTGAGTCATTTTACTGCCTAAATAATTGAAACTTTCAACTTTCTGTAGTTTTTCCCCGTTCAAGATGATATCAAAGGTCTCGTTAGAAAAGTTCATAGCTTTAGTTTTAGAGGCATTTATTTGGAGACCTATTTTAACCGAGAGATGACACAAATTATTTATTGCTTCTTGGGATTGTCTTGGTGTTGAACTTAAGAATGCTACATCATCTGCGAAATCCAGGTCCCCCAGGAATTTTCCATTTGTCCATTTTATACCCAATTGTTCATTGTGGGTATAGTTTCTCATAACCCAATCAATAGCTATTCCAAAAAGTAGTGGTGACATAATACAGCCTTGTTTCACCCCTGTTTCTACTGTAAACCATTTTGTATTCCCTTTATTTGTTCTAACACAACATCTTGCATTGTCATATAGCGCTTTGATTATATTCACATATTTTGTTGGAAAACCATAGATTGTAAGTATCTTTCACAATGATGGGCGGTGTAGACTATCAAAGGCTTTTTGAAAATCGACGAAGGTGATAATAAGTGGCGATTGCCTTTCCACTGATTCTTCTATAATTGTTCTTAGTGTGAATATTTGATCAATACATGATCGTTTCGGCCTGAAACCCGCTTGTTCTTCTCTGATCTTTTCGTCAGCATGCAATTTAAGTCTTTCTAACATCATGCAACATAATAATTTTCCAGGTACTGATAATAGAGATATACCACGCCAGTTATTACAGTCTGATAGATCACCTTTCTTCGGTAACTTTACAATAATACTGTCTTTCCATTGTTGTGGTGGTTGTTCTTCTCTCCATACTTCATTTATAATATCTAAAATTCTCAAGAGGTTGTTGTCATTAACTGCATGTTTGTCTCAGTCAAAATTACTACATACACTCTAAACAGAGCTATATTATAATATTATAAAAATAATTCCACTGATTAACTCAGGGGTGGGGGCTTAACGAGCAAGAATAAACCATTGTACATACTTATTACTATATTAACATTTTCAACCAGTGTAGATGTAAATGTAAATATATTCACTCTAAACGTACTGAAAGTTTTCAACCAATGTAAAGGTAAAAATAAATCTATTCGACCTAAATGTATTGAATGTTTTTCCGTTCAATGGGATTAAGATTAATTCTCATCGAGGGTAAAGTTCTGAGATAGATGGGATGGTAGAATAGGAGGGGGGCGGGGGCACATAAGTATATGTCGGGAAACTGAATACTCAGAGCGTATTTGATTCTCTTCTTTTGTAATACTAGTCGGTGGTACCAGATGAGGGTACTATCTCTGGAACAAGTGAGGGTACAATTGGCCTGAAGTCGACGCTAGACACCATCATCAGACGGGTCTTAGAGACGCGGGGCCAGCTTGTAGTTACTCCATGACACTTCTTGGAACGTGCTACAACTTTCAAACTTGACCAGTGACGAGTGAGATCCAGTCATCTATCCCCAAAGACCCAATCATTAGCTGGAGCAGAACCTCATTGGCAGCTAAGTAGAAACATAAAAGCTGCCAAGTGAACTCTTACCCAATACTCCATAACATCATTCGGTGATGATTATTCTTTGTGAAAGAATTATTCATTTTTTAAACTGTTAACTATAATTGATGATTAAATTTACTTGTATACAGACAAATCTAACGTTGATTTAATCATTTTGAATGTACTAAATCCGTATGTCTCAGAAAATTTATTAAATGAACTTAAACAGAGCTATCCAATAATAATAATAAGAGGAATTTCGCTGAATTAACTCAGCTGTGGGCTTGAAAGAGCTAACGAATTATAAGATAACCCTATCTTTCACAAAAGTTGACGGCAGATACTAGAGTTAACATTTGCTCAGCCTCATGCAGCATTGTTCTCGCTTTCTGAATATCTTGTGAACACTCCCTTGAGGTAGACGCATCATTATCCCTCTACCTACAACCCTGCCAAGAGTAATCTTGTGCGAAGGTAGACACCTTTGAAGACCCACATTAGTTACTCTTGAGTTTTGGCCACTGTTGGACCACTACTGCACAGCTAAGCGGAGGCAACCCGTGACAGCGAGCACGATATAAGTAATTTTCCGCTGTCATGATGTAATCAATGATTACTAATGGTCCACAGTTAATGAAATAGAAGAAAATAGAAGATTATGAATAGAAATTTCTAGTTAACGTCAGATTACTTTACGTCTGCTGCTATTTAACGTCAGCTGGGCGTGACTTTTGTTCTGTTCTAGAAGACGTCCCCGACTTTCATGGACATGTCATTTAGCTCGGAGAGGTCTGGTCCATGCAAAGATGGCTACATCTACATCCCAGTCGCCTGCGTCATTATGCTGTATCTGGTCTACCTGGTCGAGTGTTGGCACTCTCACATCCGGCTGGAGCTCAAATATAAAGTAAGTTACCTGACGTGATTATGTTGTACCTGGTCTACTTGGTCGAGTGTTGGCACTCTCACGTCAGGCTAGAGCTTAAATATAAAGTAAGTAACCTGATGTGATTATGTTGTGCCTTGTCTACCTGGTCGAGTGTTGGTATTCTCACATCAGGCTGGAGCTCAAATATAAAAAAAGTTACCTGATGAGATTATGTTGTACCTGGTCAAATTAAGTTTAGTTCAACATTCTAATATCGAACCAACCACAAGTAAGGCGTCTGATTTTGGTATGGGTTTCCTAATCCTCATGTTGAACATTACTGCATGACAATATCAAGTATTGCCCCTTTCATGTTGCTTTCAAATTTATTATATCACCGGCCTGCAAAAGCTTACTATTAATAATAATATCTTTCACGGTGTTACTTTCTTTTCATTTTGTTTATTACAACAAAGTCATCGGAAGTGTTATATCATTCCTCGTGCTCCAATATTAAAGACTGTTATCCTCCGACCGACATCTCTGTTTACCAAAACCCATCTGACCCGGAAATATGTCTAAACATGGCACAAGTCTTGCTCGCAAAATTAACATCATCTTAAAATGTCATCTGTTGCTCAGATTGGAAAAACTGAGACAACGTTGTTTTGTTGCAACTTTCTGCAAATCATGTCTACGAATCAAACATTCGTTATGTTCATTGCGCGACACAAATTTGGGGTTGTCGCCATTTTCTGGCCAGTGCAACGCTAGTCCGTCTGGCTTAAACAGTACCTGATGTCGCTTTATGGTCGCTTATTCCGTCTAGTGCTGGCGATTAACGAAAAAGTCAACGTGGCTACAAAAGCAGGTCGAACGGTTAGGTCCGCCGGTTTGGGTACACGGTCAGGATAATATCGCTAGATGAAGCCGAAAAGTACGATAAGGGACGGGTGAGAAGGAAGAGAGAGAATGGTACAGGAGAGGGTGCATGGATGTCACAGGAAAATGTAATGACTGAATATATGACTCGTCACAGAGGAGAATGGGAAGAAGAAAAAAGAAAAAGATGAAAACAAAGAAGGATGAATAAGATTAAAACGAAGAAAAAAGAAAGAATGAAAAGAGCCATTTAGTACACGTAAATTTGATGCGTTCAAATCTTCGAGATTACATATAAAAGTGTTGCAATATTTAGTTTCTAAACAAGTACAAATACATGTATTATGTTTACCCGCCCTGTGAGAGTTTTTATTGGTAATCATGGCAGCAAGGTCAAACAGCTACATTTACTGTAGTATTCCCACGCAAAAGTCATCAAAAATTAGAATTCCAGAGATACCAATGTGACAAAACTCTTGAATTAATATTCGATTAAAAAGATAAAACGGTGGCGATGGATAGAATATACGCTGAGAAAACCTGTTGATAGCAATACAAGGATGTCCTTATGCTAGAACCCACAGGATATAAACGTTAGAAGAACACAGAAAAACACGCGCAGAAAAGTAGTGGAGTAGACGAGAAACTGATGAAAGAAGGCATCAACAATCCTTGCTGGATGGCACAGGTTAGAAGTGCTTGCGAGCATTTATTTGAAGTCCGACGCTTCTCGGGCGGCTAAAGGGTAATGAACGAATGCGTTAAAAGCATAGAGATTATATACAATAGATTTGTAGTCTGTAGCCTCTTAGTCAGTGTAGACACCATATCTCCCCCCACCCTTTGATGGACTTTTCCGGGTGCCATGTCGGTGCGGTCAAACAGCTAAATCTGCGGTAACAAGTCTAAGGTAAAGTCATCAAAAGTTAGCCAACGCCCTCCACAGGTAACGCGTGTGTTCAATGATTGACAGCTTATCGCTTAAATTATGCTACATAATTTAGTAATTGCGTGTTAATGAATCAGTGTCATTAATAGAGATTACATTAATGTCGTCTCTAAAGTTTTACAGTGTCTACGCCACAACGTTTATATATCGCGGAAGGATAAAATGACAAATATAACGGCGGTGTCACGCGCTGGCCTTCAAAGCATGCATACACTGCTTATAAGGCGCAGACTATGCTGGCTTGGCTATGTCCGCCGCGGTGAAGATGGTCACACCCCCAAAGATATTTTCTGCGGATGGCAAAAGAACAGCCGAGCAACCGCAGCTGTGGTTCAAAAATGTGTGTAAGAGAAGCCCGAAGGCAGTGGATACAAACCTGGCATCCTGGGAGACTGAGGCTGCCGATCACATCAGGTGGCGAAGCTCCCTATGGCACCACCTCAGATTGAGTGAAAAGAAGCTCTTTCAATAAGCAGAAGAGAAAAGAACATGGCAATAGGAACATCAGGCTAAAACCGCAGCCCACGGGGTATCACCTCATGGCCGCATCATCCGCATAGCCAGTTATGACTGAAGGTTGCTACTTAATCTCTAAAGTGAAAAGTGAGCAATGTATGGTTTCAGTGAAAAATAAGAAGTATTGTATAGTGCCTGGCATTCATTAATAATTAATATATACGCAGTTACTAAGCAGACTAATAATCACTATGGACGCCTGAATCGTATTTTGGCAGACCAGTATGGCGTTTCCGGAAGAGCAGTAATTAGACCATAATTTCCAGTCTAATAAATATGATATTTGTTGTTGCAATCCTGTGACAGTTCTATATATTTTTCTTGAGTTCTTGTCTGTGAGAAAATCTCTAACTAGAACAAGTAATATATCAATGAATTGTTCTAATTGCAGTGTGATATAGCAACGGTTTATAGCACTATCAATAAAATGCAAGCTGCACTGCCGGTCGTCTGGTGGAAGGCCACGTGCTATCATTACGTCCGCAGAACACGACAGGTGATGAGATATCGAAATGGCGACGCCTTCACTTCAACACAGGTGCGTCTTCTTTTCTCTTTTGTTAGATAAGGTACTGAAGTTATGAATGTCCGATAAGGTATTGAGGGTATGAATGTCCGATAAGGTACTGAGGGTATGAATGTCCGATAAGGTACTGAGGTTATGAATGTCCGATAAGGTACTGAGGTTATGAATGTCAGATAAGGTACTGAGGGTATGAATGTCCGATAAGGTACTGAGGGTATGAATGTCCTATAAGGTACTGAGGTTATGAATGTCCGATAAGGTACTGAGGGTATGAATGTCCTATAAGGTACTGAGGTTATGAATGTCCGATAAGGTACTGAGGGTATGAATGTGCGATAAGGTACTGAGGTTATGAATGTCCGATAAGGTACTGAGGGTATGAATGTCCTATAAGGTACTGAGGTTATGAATGCCCGATAAGGTACTGAGGGTATGAATGTCCGATAAGGTACTGAGGTTATGAGTGTCCGATAAGGTACTGAGGGTATGAATGTCCGATAAGGTACTGAGGTTATGAATGTCTGATAAGGTACTGAGGTTATGAATGTCCGATAAGGTACTGAGGTTATGAATGTCCGATAAGGTACTGAGGGTATGAATGTCCGATAAGGTACTGAGGTTATGAATGTCTGATAAGGTACTGAGGTTATGAATGTCCTATAAGGTACTGAGGTTATGAATGCCCGATAAGGTACTGAGGTTATGAATGTCCGATAAGACTGATAAGGTTATGAATGTCCGATAAGGTACTGAGGGTATGAATGTCCGATAAGGTACTGAGGTTATGAATGTCTGATAAGGTACTGAGGTTATGAATGTCCGATAAGGTACTGAGGTTATGAATGTCCGATAAGGTACTGAGGGTATGAATGTCCGATAAGGTACTGAGGTTATGAATGTCCGATAAGGTACTGAGGGTATGAATGTCCGATAAGGTACTGAGGGTATGAATGTCCGATAAGGTACTGAGGGTATGAATGTCTGATAAGGTACTGAGGTTATGAATGTCCTATAAGGTACTGAGGTTATGAATGCCCGATAAGGTACTGAGGGTATGAATGTCCGATAAGGTACTGAGGTTATGAATGTCCGATAAGGTACTGAGGGTATGAATGTCCGATAAGGTACTGAGGTTATGAATGTCTGATAAGGTACTGAGGTTATGAATGTCCGATAAGGTACTGAGGTTATGAATGTCCGATAAGGTACTGAGGGTATGAATGTCCGATAAGGTACTGAGGTTATGAATGTCCGATAAGGTACTGAGGTTATGAATGTCCTATAAGGTACTGAGGGTATGAATGTCCGATAAGGTACTGAGGGTATGAATGTCCGATAAGGTACTGAGGTTATGAATGTCCGATAAGGTACTGAGGTTATGAATGTCCGATTGGCAAACAGTTAAAGCGCTTGTCTCTCGCGGCAAAGTTTCAAGGGTCGATATCTGCTCCATTTCTACCCATCTATAAAAGGGTACCTGGCTCTGCTCTTTAGGGAAGGCAAAGACAACGAAGAAGGGAACTGGTCACCACATTTCATTTTAAAAAACTGGACCTATTATAACACTTCACTCACCTGCGGCAGTACCTGCTATGAGATAACCTTGACCTGTACTGAGAGTTTAGTTAGAAGAAGGTTTGTGGCAGCATCCCCTGGATTTCCAGAAGTTTCTAAAAGACACACACACAAACACACACACATATATATATATATATAATCACGAGACCATAGCTGTTGCCACTAATCTAACAAAAATAACAAGAAGAACGAAGCCAATGTTATCTAGAGGACAAGTGTCCACACTGTACGCAGAAATAAATAATTAAACTCAAAGACCAAGTCAATCTCGACATAATATAATCACAGTTAGTATACGCCATATATAAGAGGTATTACAGAGGTACAAGGAACTACTAGTCTATCTCAACAAACTACCAGTATTCAAATAATAATAACATCACTTCTGGGACTATGACAGCTTCCAAGATCAGAAATAACAGCGATCCTTGCAACAACTAAAACCAATCAACAGACACAGGCTCTTCCACACAAGAGCAACAGCGGGACACATCCTTTCCCTTCACATCTATCAACTCCCCTTGCACAAACTTCATAACCTTTTAACCTTCCATACTCCAAGCTAACTCTTTAGCCAATAAAAACTTCTACTTTAGCCACATGTCATAACACTCAAGAGTTCAACTCCTTGTGCAAACACCACATGCAGCTAACAAATGTTTAACATGACTTAATTGCATTCATGTTTGTCATAAAGCAATAAACCTCGCTCCCCACGGAGCATACAACCGTGTCACCTTGTCAAATCACATCTTAACAGTTTTTCACTCGATGGGAGATGAACATATGTCTGTCAGGCAAACGCAAAACATTAGCACTGCATCAGTAACAAACAACAGCAATATTCTGGTTGAAAACTCACAATTCTGATCTAAATAATACAAAAATCATATACTCTAAACTTGACCTATAAGCTAAAACAGAAACATGACGACATCGCTCACAAAGACAAAACTTCGTTGTATCGATACAGAAACGTGGAAAATGTACCTTACCAACACAAAGAGACACGCAACTGCAACACAGCTCGAATAAAGTCCACAACTAACACTATTAACTTTGTTCAAACATGGTGAGAAAATTAAACAGCGTGTAACAAAAAACTTCACAGCTGACCTAACTTCTGATGAATAATTAACCTCGTTCTGCATGATTGCTGACGACCAAAAATAATACATACTCACTAACCAAACAGTTGATGCTGTTTTAACAAGACGAAACTACAAACGGTGTGGAAACTAACAAAGACTAAGCACCGGCCGACCTACACTACTTGAAAGCAGCCCCCGGATCAGAAAACGCAATTAACGAGTCCCCAAATGTCACGAGACAAAAAAGGTGCCTACCAGCCGTGTTTGGCTGGTGTTACGAATGAATCCTGAGATCATGGTGTTGATTATTTTTACTGGCTCGGTTGATGGTGCATGTAATGATTGTTGTAGCGAATGTCGTTTTCACGGTTCGTGTTCTCAATATATTATATTTTGCATATGAAGACACCATGACTAATTCAAGAACATTGAAACTGGTCAAAACTGTAAGAGGGTTGTAAACGATTAGACCACAATTTATTAAACGTAATCATCTTCACGACAAGTGTAATCAATAATGGCATCATAAGGAATCTCTGGTTTGCATGGCATATAAATATACGTTGAGAAGACATGAACAAGTCTGTGATCGATTCAACTATCAACTAGTCGAGACGCGAGCTAGTTGGAGTACTGCGGTAAAGACGACGATATATGACCTCCTAAAATTTCATAATAAAATGGTGGCTAGACTTGCATATTTAGCAACAGCCCATCATGGCTGATCAATAACGTAATGTCATAATAGCTCATTATAAAAGCCACATGAAGAATGTGTTTGAAAACTATAATATATATCCCGCAATAGGGAACAGTAAAAAATTATATCCTTTTTGGACGATGTCTACTTGAGAAAGGCCACGAACGTTAATCGTTTAGTAACAAGCGCGGACGATTGCTAACGTCACAAAGAGACACTGCACCATTCAAAGGTAGTGCGTTATCGTCTTAAATAAAAAGAATTTATACAAAGTAAAATGCGCTCAGCTATATCTCTGAAGTATAGGTATATGTCTGAGAGCATAAACTTATCTTAACAGCTGGTTAGCACCTATTTGTCTCGTTTTATATATATATATAATCCTCATCAACTGGCATTTACACAACGAAGGTTGGCTGTAATGGATCTCCAACGTCTTCTGTCTCTTGTCTTGGTGGTGCACTCTGATAGACTTTTTCCTTTCCATCTCTTGATGCCATCTTCCCAATTATAGCTCTGTCATTTCTCTTACACGTTTGCCTTCATCTCTTCCTTCTATTATCGCTTTCATTAAGGTGTTATGTCTTCCTTCTATTATCGCTTTCATTAACGGTGTTATGTCTTTGTTGCTGTCATTTTCGACGGAGTCATCTGTCAAGTTATTTGCTTATGTTTGTATCATAAGTATAATTGTGTCTTTACCTGCGATGTCAGGTTGATTAGGGGTTGTCTTCCCTTGTTTATTCATTCATTGTGTTTGACCTTTAGGGTCAGAGGTTGACAGTTCGGCGTGGGCCTATGGGAAGGTTTTTTAAGCGGGAGTGAGATATACTTCCGGGAAGCCGGGAGGTCCTGTTTTTCTGAAGGGACCAAGAGTCCATTGTTTTTCGGGGAGAATCTTCGAAGTAACTGCTATGGCAGTTTTCCCCAGTGAATCTCTGTGCGTCGGGATGACGACAGAATTCCTTGTGTAGTTCTGAGGATTCATTTACCAGGTAATACCGACCTTTATGCATTATTACGCTTTTCGGTGGCAGAACATGTAAAGGATTACCTAGGGTGAACAGCAGTTCACGGATCCGCCATTTCAGAACTTATATATTTGTGCTCGAGGTAGCCATCCAAGACTGTTAGTCTTATATTGTCCAGAAATCCAGTGACGAAGATATATTGTGGGAGCCGCAGATTGGCGGAACTTCTATCTACAATAAGTATTACTGCAGGGTTGATGATAACCTATTTAACAGAAGTACACGGCCGACGTCAGAACGAGGCCTGTGCTTTCGGCTATTATACTACAGCCTGATATGTGCAATTGGCAGGGAGTGCCAAGTTGCACCTGTGTGTCAAGGTAACTAAGGCATCTGACGCGTTTAGTCAGAGACGCCAAGGGCGACGCTACGAACTGTCATTATTGAAGAACTTTGCTATTGACCATGCACGTCTATTCTGATGTTTACCTTTTTGAATGCCAAATGTATACCTATCGATGTCAGGTCAGCATGACCTTGTTACACTGACTGTTCCTGTTGATATTATGTGTGTTCCCGTCAATAAATGTCTTGAAACATGCCTGCAGTGTCAAAGCATCCTTGATTACTGCATGTGAGAGTATGGGTTGCAGGATCTAAATCTATACGAGCCTAAACACATTCGCGTCTTCATTCGCACCCACACTCAACTCATCATACGCTCGCACTACACATCTAACAACATGTAAACTGTCTTGGGCCAGTGATCACCTCAACAAGAAAAAAAAGACAGTTACATTTCTGGTGGACCAGTTACGTGGGCTCTTATGATACATTTCTTGTCGCCAATGTGGCCTAGAAACTTACATTTCTGATGGACCAGATCTGTGGGTTTAAAAAGAACAGAGCGAGCATTTGACATTATTGTTGACATTTATGGATCCAGAAATTTACATTCCTGGTTGGCTGTTACATGTATGATGTCTCCAGTTTTGTCGAGAAAGTTACAAGAAGGACAAGTACACATTACACTTCTGATCTGTGGGTCTAAGCTACACACGGGACAGCCGTAACACACAGTGCTAATTCTACATTTGCAAGTTTTGGCTACAACAGGACAGATATAGGTCATCAACGGTTGACACAAATAAACAGTACGAGCATTTATATTATAATGCTACATAAAGCATAACAAGACAAGTACTGAAGTGAACTACTAGGCATTTGCTACGTGGACCATAACTGCATAGAAGGCGGGTTCCTATTGTAAACAGTACTGCGGGTTGTTACACGTTTCATTCAACAACAGACTTTTCTAGGTCAGAGTATTCAAGCTACATTGTTGGAGGTCAAGTGTCTGTAAACAGTACGTGAAATTGTAAACATTCAATGTGCAAGCCCTAATTTGAGAAGGTCATAGTAACTTTGGTTCGTGAATACCACTTTATGTTACAGTGGATTTGACGTTCAGTGCGCGTTTGACATTTCGTTTCTGTGTTCGCAAGGAGCAAGAAATTTATTTTAGTTTCAGCTGTGACTGAACTTGTTCTGCAACACATTGAAATTGATTGCTATATGTTTATGTCACTTCTACTGTTTTGTGTATTTTTCTGCGGGTTTTTCGGTTGGTGGGTCTTACGGTAAATATGCCACTTGATCGAGGCTTACTGTAAGCGGTCTGTAGGTGCAAATTTTCTTAATTTGGAAATTTGCTAGTGACAATTGGTCGCTATTGATGTTAGCTGTGATGTAATTGTACTTAACGTTGTTTTTGTAATATTTTGTCTGTTTTTTTTTTCAGTTTTGATTGTCGATTTGTTTTGTTTGTATTCTGTAGGTCTCTCCTTTCTTGTGTATTTCTCTACACATTTTTGGTTAAAACAGTGTTGCCATTTGTATTGTTTTGTATTTTTGTCTTTGTATTTTTTTTTTTGGTTGTACTACATTACTGTCATGCACAGTCTACATACACATACTTGGTCATGTTTTGATATTATTGATAAGGTAGACTCTTCATATAGAGTTTGTTAAATAATATTATATAAGATATTTATACAAGTTCTTTGATAAAAGACTTGTTATCTACAAAGATTGAGACAGTAAAATAAAGTGAAGTGAGTATACAAGTCTAGCATTTCAGACTTGTCTCCCATTGAAGTGGGATAAGGTAATTTATTTAATTTTTTTTTTTCAGGTTTCTGATCTCATTAGACAGAATGTCTACATTGGATTTCTTCATCCAGCAAGGGTTGACCCTTGGTAAGTCTGGTAAAGAATTGGAAGAATATTCATCTGCTCAATTCGCCATTGCATTAAAGTCAGAAGAAAAGAAACAAAAAGAGGAAATTAAATTGAAAGCAGAAGCTGAACTAAAGAAGCTAGAAGCTGAGAATAGAAGATTAGAACTTGAAGAAAGAAGGTATCAAAGAGAGGCTGAGGAGAGAAAAGCTCAAGCTGCTGCTGAGGAGAGGAAAGCTCAAGCTGCAGCTGATGAAAGAAAATTCCAGATGGAAATGGAAGACAAAAAACTTCAAGCTGCTGCAGAGGGAAAAAAAACTTCAAGCTGCTGCAGAGGAAAAAAAACTTCAAGCTGCTGCAGAGGAAAAAAAAAACTTCAAGCTGCTGCTGAGGCTGAAATTAGAAAAATGGAACATGAGGAAAGAAAACAGAAGATGGAACTTGATGAAAAACTCGCAATTTTGGAGTTAGAGAAATTGAAATTGGCGAGTACGGGTGCTCAGCAAACAACTTCGAGTACGACAAAGGAGTTTGTTAGTAGGATTAAATTGCCTCATTTCAATCCTTTAAAGGATGACGTAGCAGATTATCTAGATAGATTCCAATTTTTGTGCGATACGCATAACATAAAAAAGGAAAAATATGTTGAACAACTGATGCCATTTTTTACAGGTGACACAGTGACTACTCTTATGACAATAGACGAACATGAGAGGACTAATTATGATGTTGTCAGGGCAGCATTACTAAAGAAATACCAATTAAAACAAGAAGACTATCGTCTTCGTTTTAGGACAATGTTGCCAGAAAATGGAGTAGATTTCTCTGATTTTGTTACAAAGATACGTCGTACATTTACACGATGGGTTGAGTTGTCTCAGATTGAGAAAACATATGAAGGTCTAATGGACTTATTATTGCGAGATAAGGTTTTGTCATCTGTTAATGATTCTTTTCTTGCATTCCTTCATGAGCGTAAGCCTAAAAACTTAAAAGAAATGGAGGAATACTGTTGTCAGTATGCCACAGCACATCCCCATGCTACAGTTAGCAATTCTAAAGTGAAAGAAGGGTTGCCAGCTGCTTCGGCAACACCATATGGCCCTAATTTCAGAAAAAAATTTCAGGGTGCTCAACAAAATTGGAATAGGGGAAGTAATCAAAATTACACTCAGAAGCGGAGTAATCCAACACATGATGGTTCTTCGTCTATGCAGTGGAGACAAGATGGTAGTTCTCGTAATTTTAGTGGTAATAATTTGAGACACTTTCGTAAAGGCTATCCAAATAATAACTATTCAAATTTTCGAGGTAATCATTCTCGACGTCAAGATTATGACGATGGTGAATTTAGAAACCGGGATTCAAACCGGAATGATGAGTACAATAGACAATATGATCACAATTACAGGGGAAATGATAATCGAAATAATTACAGGGGAAATGATAGTCAAAATAATTACAGGGGAAATGATAATCGAGGTAGACCTAGGTTTAACAAAAAAAGACCTTACCAACAGGCAAACTCTGCGCAACAAGAGTTTGATGGAGTCTGTAATACAGTAAATGATAGTGGTAACTCTAGGGCTATCACTGGTTGTGCTTTCGATTTTGGGAGAGCAACTGAATGCCCCCAATGCTTAACATTGTTTGACTCATCAACTGTATCTACGCTAAGTTGTGGTCACCCTCTTCCTGCTCTACCTGCTACAGTTGCGCATGATGGGAGAGGATCTCTCATCTTACATAAAGGTCTAATAAATGATAGGCTAGTCTCAGTACTTTTCGATTCGGGATGTACTACCGTCGGGGTTAAGGAGTCTCTGATAGATCCTTGCTGTGCCACGGGAAAAACAATCAAATGTGTTACATTTGGTGGTACTATGGAAAGCTATCCTACTGCTATTATTAGGATTGACACTCCTTTCTTCACAGGAGATGTCCATGCATGTCTTCTTCCTAATCCTATTGCGGATCTTATAATCGGTCGTATTCATGGGGTTAAGGAATGCACCCCGCAACAAATTTCTAGTTGGGAAGAAAAAAACATTCAAACGGTCAATGCAGTGGTGACAAGAGCTCAAGCTCTTAATCCCCCAACTTCATCTGATAATAGTAATGAAGTTGATAGCCAAGACGAGCACTTGGTGATTTCCCATGACTCGTTTGTTAAACGTCAAGAAGAGGATCCTTCTTTGAAGAAATACTTCCTTCTTGCAAAGAAAGGGGATCCCAATCAAAATACGAATCACAAATCGTATATCACTATGAAGAATGGTATATTGGTACGAATGGTACAACACTCGGACAAGTCTATGCACTCGCAAATTCTTGTGCCTAAGTGTATGAGAGCCTTAATTCTTCGGCATGCACACGATTCTCAGTGTGCGGGACACATGGGTTTTTCCAGAACTAAAACTAGAGTCCTTGCGTCATTCTTTTGGCCATTCGTGAATAAAGACATCCGAATTTATTGCCGATCTTGCAAAATTTGTCAAGAGGTCAAGTCTAGGGGTCCGAGACATGCTGCTCCTATTCAGGCTGCAGATATTCCGATTCGGCCGTTTCAGAAAATGGCTATAGACATCATTGGTCCGTTCAAAATTAAGTCAGCCAGAGGACACCAATTTATCCTCACTTGCGTGGACATGTGCACGCGTTGGCCAGAGGCTATTCCTCTGAAGAGCATATCAACTGTCGATATCGCTGATGCTCTTTGGCTCGTATTTTCTCGTCTGGGATTCCCCGGAGAAATACTGTCGGATCACGGCACTCAGTTAATTTCGGACGTTATGTCTCAGGTAATGGCTACGCTAGACATTAAAAGGTCTCTCAGTAGTATTTATCATCCAATGTCCAATGGATTGGTAGAACGTCTTAACAGGACACTAAAGAACTTACTTGGCAAGATAACGGAGGATCATCCTGAAGATTGGGACAGGGTTTTACCTGCAGTCCTCTTTGCCTATAGAGAGGTTCCCAACGAGCATACAGGGTTTTCTCCTTTCGAACTTGTCTTTGGCGCGCAACCGCGCGGGCCAATGTCCTTGTTACACGATTTGATAACTTCCGATAATATTGACGATGATACACAATCGTCATATGAATATGTTATAGCTCTTAGAGAAAAGATTATCGAATCGTGCAGGTTAGCAACTTCATCTTCCGAATTTGCGAAAGAAAAAGCTAGGCGATTTGCTAATAAGAAAAGACGCCTACGTCAACTTTGTCCTGGAGACAAAGCATATGTCTTACTGCCCTCAAGAGAGAATAGACTTCTCATTTCTTGGAAGGGTCCATACACTATAGTCTCGAAAATTTCTGATGTCGACTATATTGTCGATGTGGATGGAAGGCATAAAACCTTCCATATAAATATGTTAACAGAGTTTATTGAACGTCCAGACTATTTACAGCCTATTTTCCAGGCGACGGACGACTCTCCAGTTCAACATGGTCACATCTCATCCCTGTCCGTTATACAGGATGAGGAAACTATTTTTTCTGACGTGAACTTACCTCTTCCTACGATTCCACTTATTTCAACGGAATCGTGGAGAGACGTTACAGTCTCTTCTAACTTGTCTTTTGAGGAACAACGTCAAGTATCCTCTACGTTACAATCATATCAGGATGTCCTTACCGACATTCCTGGACACACAGATGTCATAGAACATGACATCATACTTACTGATCGTAATCCGATCAGAGTAAGACCATACCCAATACCTATTCATTTTCAAGCACAAGTCGAGAAAGAATTGGATGAAATGATTCAACTACAAATAATTGAACCATCCACTTCAGCTTATTCTTCGTCGATAGTTATTGTTCGAAAGAAAGACAATAACATACGTCTTTGCGTTGATTATCGCAAATTAAATCAAGTTACGAAGTTCGATGCTGAACCTATGCCGTTATTAGATGATCTACTTATTAGACTTTCTAAAGCTAAATTCTTTACTAAACTAGACTTGTCGAAAGGTTATTGGCAAGTCCCATTGACGGAACACGCCAAACCTCTCACTGCTTTTTCGACACCTAGGGGTCTGTTTCAATGGAATTTTATGCCTTTCGGGCTTATGAACGCCCCAGCGACTTTCGTGCGCATGATGCGACGAATTCTATCAGATCGTGCAGATGTCATTGCATATTTAGACGACATCTGTCTTTTCAGCGATACTTGGGAAGAACACTATGTGGGTCTGAAGGAATTGCTATCTACTCTACGTGAGCATAGTTTGACTGCTAAACCCTCTAAAGCTTTTGTTGGGTTTAGTGAAATTTCCTTCCTAGGTCATCGAGTTGGTCATGGTCTGTTGAAGACAGAGGACCAAAACATTTCAAAGATATTAAATATCTCGGTTCCGAAGACAAAAAAGCAAGTGCGTAGTCTCTTGGGATTGATACAATTCTATGGAAGATTCATTGAGAATCTGTCCTCCATTATGGCACCACTTTCAACGTTATTGAAAAAAGGTTCTCCTAATATGGTGCGTTGGTCCCAAGAATGCCAATCTTCATTGGATCAGGTTAAGAATTTGTTCTCATCTCATCCTATCTTAAGACTACCGACGATTGATAAGACTTTTGTCCTTCGTAGTGATGCCTCTTCCACTGGCATTGGAGCGGCACTAATGCAGGAATATTCAGGAACTCTGCATCCTGTAATGTATATTTCTAGGAAGCTGAATGCGGCAGAAAGGAATTACTCGGTTTTGGACCGTGAATTGTTAGCTATGGTTTGGTCCATTCTTAAGCTACAAAGGTTCCTTCTGGGCGCGCATTTCTTTATGGAAACCGACCAAAAAGCTCTTACGGCTATGCAAAGTAAGGATTTGAAGAGCTCGAGATCTACTCGTTATGCTATTGCTCTTCAGCCTTTCCATTTCACGGTGCGAGCTATCCGTGGTTCGGATAATGTGATGGCGGACATATTGTCTAGATGCCCACATGATTCCAGTTAAATCTTGTGTCCTAGTTTTTCCTGATATATTTTCAGACTTAGGTCTGTCCTTAATATCATAATATGTTGTAATACAAATGTATTTGGATGATGTTTAGATAATTTAACAAATTTCATTTTGTCCATCCATCAGTGATATGTTGCTAAAATAGCATTGACATTTGTATATTGCTATGATTATATTATTTAGTAATGTTTGATATATGATTGGTATTGCCAGCAACTTAGGTTTCTTGAATGGTATCCCTTAGTTTGTTTGGCTTAAAGGAAATATTTTCTCCTATGTTGGGAGATGATTTGTACCCTCTTCTATTGTACCTGATATTAGGTTCATTGTTTGCATGAGCACAGAAGTGATACTGGTGCTATCTTGCTCATGAACATATTAAAAAAAAAAATTGCATTTTTTTTTTTTTACAGGGGGGTGGTAGTAATGTTGCTGTCATTTTCGACGGAGTCATCTGTCAAGTTATTTGCTTATGTTTGTATCATAAGTATAATTGTGTCTTTACCTGCGATGTCAGGTTGATTAGGGGTTGTCTTCCCTTGTTTATTCATTCATTGTGTTTGACTTTAGGGTCAGAGGTTGACAGTTCGGCGTGGGCCTATGGGAAGGTTTTTTAAGCGGGAGTGAGATATACTTCCGGGAAGCCGGGAGGTCCTGTTTTTCTGAAGGGACCAAGAGTCCATTGTTTTTCGGGGAGAATCTTCGAAGTAACTGCTATGGCAGTTTTCCCCAGTGAATCTCTGTGCGTCGGGATGACGACAGAATTCCTTGTGTAGTTCTGAGGATTCATTTACCAGGTAATACCGACCTTTATGCATTATTACGCTTTTCGGTGGCAGAACATGTAAAGGATTACCTAGGGTGAACAGCAGTTCACGGATCCGCCATTTCAGAACTTATATATTTGTGCTCGAGGTAGCCATCCAAGACTGTTAGTCTTATATTGTCCAGAAATCCAGTGACGAAGATATATTGTGGGAGCCGCAGATTGACGGAACTTCTATCTACAATAAGTATTACTGCAGGGTTGATGATAACCTATTTAACAGAAGTACACGGCCGACGTTAGAACGAGGCCTGTGCTTTCGGCTATTATACTACAGCCTGATATGTGCAATTGGCAGGGAGTGCCAAGTTGCACCTGTGTGTCAAGGTAACTAAGGCATCTGACGCGTTTAGTCAGAGACGCCAAGGGCGACGCTACGAACTGTCATTATTGAAGAACTTTGCTATTGACCATGCACGTCTATTCTGATGTTTACCTTTTGAATGCCAAATGTATACCTATCGATGTCAGGTCAGCATGACCTTGTTACACTGACTGGGCTTCTATTATCGCTTTCATTAACGGTGTTATGTCTTCCTTTTATTATCGCTTTCATTAACGGTGTTATGTCTTCCTTCTATTATCGCTTTCATTAACGGTGTTATGTCTATTATCGCTCATTAACGGTGTTATGTCTTCCTATTATCGCTATCATTAACGGTGTTAATGTCTTCCTTCTATTATCGCTATCATTAACGGTGTTATGTCTTCCTTCTATTATCGCTATCATTAACGGTGTTAATGTTTTCCTTCTATTATCGCTATCATTAACGGTGTTATGTCTTCCTTCTATTATCGCTATCATTAACGGTGTTAATGTCTTCCTTCTATTATCGCTATCATTAACGGTGTTATGTCTTCCTTCTATTATCGCTATCATTAACGGTGTTAATGTCTTCCTTCTATTATCGCTATCATTAACGGTGTTATGTCTTCCTTCTATTATCGCTATCATTAACGGTGCTAATGTCTTCCTTCTATTATCGCTATCATTAACGGTGTTAATGTCTTCCTTCTATTATCGCTATCATTAACGGTGTTATGTCTTCCTTCTATTATCGCTTTCATTAACGGAGTTATGTCTTCCTTCTATTATCGCTTTCATTAACGGTGTTATGTCTTCCTTCTATTATCGCTATCATTAACGGTGTTATGTCTTCCTTCTATTATCGCTATCATTAACGGTGTTATGTCTTCCTTCTATTATCGCTATCATTAACGGTGTTATGTCTTCCTTCTATTATCGCTATCATTAACGGTGTTAATGTCTTCCTTCTATTATCGCTATCATTAACTGTGTTAATGTCTTCCTTCTATTATCGTTATCATTAACGGTGTTATGTCTTCCTTCTATTATCGTTATCATTAACGGTGTTATGTCTTCCTTCTATTATCGCTATCATTAACGGTGTTATGTCTTCCTTCTATTATCGCTATCATTAACGGTGTTAATGTCTTCCTTCTATTATCGCTTTCATTAACGGTGTTAATGTCTTCCTTCTATTATCGCTATCATTAACGGTGTTAATGTCTTCCTTCTATTATCGCTATCAATAACGGTGTTATGTCTTCCTTCTATTATCGCTTTCATTAACGGTGTTATGTCTTCCTTCTATTATCGCTTTCATTAACGGTGTTATATCTTCCTTCTATTATCGCTATCATTAACGGTGTTATGTCTTCCTTCTATTATCGCTATCATTAACGGTGTTATGTCTTCCTTCTATTATCGCTATCATTAACGGTGTTATGTCTTCCTTCTATTATCGCTATCATTAACGGTGTTATGTCTTCCTTCTATTATCGCTATCATTAACGGTGTTATGTCTTCCTTCTATTATCGCTATCATTAACGGTGTTATGTCTTCCTTCTATTATCGCTTTCATTAACGGTGTTATGTCTTCCTTCTATTATCGCTTTCATTAACGGTGTTATGTCTTCCTTCTATTATCGCTATCATTAACGGTGTTATGTCTTCCTTCTATTATCGTTATCATTAACGGTGTCAATGTCTTCCTTCTATTATCGCTATCATTAACGGTGTTAATGTCTTCCTTCTATTATCGCTATCATTAACGGTGTTAATGTCTTCCTTCTATTATCGCTATCATTAACGGTGTTATGTCTTCCTTCTATTATCGCTTTCATTAACGGTGTTATGTCTTCCTTCTATTATCGCTTTCATTAACGGTGTTATGTCTTCCTTCTATTATCGCTATCATTAACGGTGTTATGTCTTCCTTCTATTATCGCTATCATTAACGGTGTTAATGTCTTCCTTCTATTATCGCTATCATTAACTGTGTTATGTCTGTTTACATGCCCAACATATTTTAGCTGTATATTTGATCTCATTCATTTATTGACTTTTGCTACCAAAGTTTTCTAGGACCATCTTTATTTGTTGTCTTCTCTTTCCATGATTCGTGCACCCCATTCTTTTATATATCAACATCTGAAAGGCCTTAATTATTTCTTCCATATCTATCTCTGTCTCTCTCTTTCTATACACACACACATATATATATATATATATATATATATATATATATATATATATATATATATATATATATATATATATATATATATATATATATATATATATATATATATATATATATATATATATATATATACGAGTATAATTATTGATTGTGACTAGAAAGCATGTTGGAGAGGCGGTTAATGTGAGATTGGGCAAGAGGCTAACAAATTCATTTTTGAAAACAAATTGCTTCAGAAACCACACACCATGCCCACTCTCCTCCCCCCAATTGCAAGACCCATAAAATGGTTTATGGCAATCTTTCTGCGTGGCAGCACGTGCAGTGGAAACCTCGTGCACATTAGGAAGTAAATAAAAGATGTTTATTGAGTTAAGAAAACCTTGTAGATGACACTTGAGAAAACGTGTTGATAGTTTTACCTGGCCGTCCTTGATCTACAATCTCCAGGGTAAGATAGGTAGTGAAAGATCAACGAACACACAGACAACAGAACTGGAGACAGACATTGAAGGGCATGAAGAAGAAATGGACAGGTTTTGGGCTGATGGCACAGGACACGAATACTTGGTATAAGTTTGTTGAAAGCCTGTGTTCCTTGGGCAGCTGAAAGATGATGATGATACTTATTTGACCTAGTTTAAAGTAGATGTGTTGTTTTCAATGTGTATATAGTCCGTGATAATGAAATATATTGGGCAGTGTACTTATTTCTACACTCATCTAAACCTTTTTGTTTCATCTGATCTTTCTGTGGTCCTGTCAATTAATTCCACACTGGTGGTTGTCATGGTTTGCTTCCCCTTAGCTGGGCAGTAGTGGTCCAACAGTGGCCAAAACTCAAGAGTAACTAATATGGGTCTTCAAATGTGTCTACCTTCGTACAAGATTACTCTTGGCAGAGTTGTAGATAGAGGGATAATGATGATTCTACCTCAAGGTAGTGTTTACAAGATATTCAGAAAAGCGAGAACAGTGCTGCATTGGCTTAGCACGTTAACTCTAGATCAACCTTTCTATGCCCATGTTGAGTTCTGCCGATTGTTTGTCTTGACTGTCTGGTGGTTTTGTTCGTATCACGTGAAGATAAATTCTTGAAATAAAAAACGTAAGTAAAAGACATTAATTAATTGAATGATTTGTGATACGGTTTATATTAGAATGTTTGCAGCAGGAGATGATGCCATTACTCAATATCTAGTCTTTAATATAAACGAAATTTTGAGAAGGTCCAATTTATTATTGTCCAGTTTCATATTTGTCTCATACTCTTTCTCTAGGTGTACTACGACAGAGTGGACTCAAGCACAGCCGGAGCGGCCTTCAACTTCACTCAGTGTGGGGTGAAGGACATTTCACGACCTGTATCTGACCTTGAAATGTATCCCGCCGTCAAGATCAAAGTCAGTAAAGGGTTTTCGTTTGCGAATGTGGACACCGAATGCCAGTTTGAGGAACAACGGTCGCAGTTTTTTCAAGAATACGAAACGAAAGATGATTACATGGAAGGCCGCGAGGGAATGGATTTAATGAACGTTGACTTCAAGGAGTACATGATTGCTTTCAAAGATCCTCACAACTTACCTTGGTACGTATCTGACGTCGTCTTTTGGCTTGCATCCGTTTTCCTTCTCTCCTGGCCGCTTCGGACTATTACTGAATTGAAGACCGCCCATCTGCATTATCATGTTCACAAACTGTTTGGATCTAACTATCTGGAAGGGGAGGATTACTCTGGTTTAATGAGCCGTGTAAGTACCATGAACAGCGCCGAGTTTGAAATGAGTATACGTAACAATAACGTCATAGTTCCTAGCTACTCGGAAGCCGTACTAGCAGACGCGCAAGAACAAATTCAACAAAAACACTACGGTACTATTAAAAGGTACCCGTCTAAGTTTCCTCGAAGTTTGACTAATGTTACGTTAGCTGCAAGATCTTCTTCAGCAGCAAGACGATCTGTTACACCCACGGTGACTATGAACCATGTGAAAAAATTTAAAAGCTGTAGCGCTTTCGGTGTTTCAGAGTTGAGCGAGACCCCAATAAACTCAAACAGTATCCGTTATCACATACAGCAGTTGTTGCGAGATCGAAGCAGACTACAAAGGAAAAGAACAAACATATCTCAGTTCAGTATATCAGGTTTATCTTTAGGCAACGGAAGTGTTAGATTTAACATTGGAACACCAGGGACACCAGACGATTACGTAATGGCGCCAAGCTTCTCGTGTCACTCGATGGCATCTTCGAAAACTAATGAAACACTTTCAGAAGGTGTAGCAATCCGTGATGAGACTACCAGATTTGAAGGTTTACGAACTCAGAACCAACGCGTGCAAAACACGAGCAACTTCAGACCCAGCCGATTGGACATCCATCAAACTGAGCACGTGGCTGCTATAAATAGACCAGACAGCGTGCTTGAGTCAGGGGGAAGAGAACACGACAATCTTAATTATGCTCCATCGATGAGTAAAAATGGATCAACAGAGGCATCACCAAGCGACGCCCTATTTCAAGGCCAGCAAGGGTCATATAATCTTCCCCCACTATTTCCGGTAACCGACAGCGCTAACGCTGTTTCTGGGGCAACTATTGCTACAACTACCCCAACCACTCCATCTTCCCCACCAGGCTACGACGAGGCCATCAGAATGCGACGGATAGCAGCGTCCCTTGTCGCAAAAGTCCACTTAACTTCTGTCAAGCCGGCCTCGGAAATTGAATTAACTCGGAACTCGCGAGTCATGCGGACGCACAGAGAATTCCCCGTTACGGAATCTCGGAATTTGCGTGACGAAAAACAAAACAGAGATTCAGTCTTGAACGTTCTACCGGTCGAAGTTGGAATCGATAGAGTCCAGTCATTTGATCCATCTAGTTCTTCCGGTAACAGAAGCGACATTCTCAGCTTGGAAACTTTCCGATTATCTAGCGAGAGAGAGCCTGCAGAGGAACAACATTATTACTCACATTATTCTCAAAATCATTACAGCCATCAAAATTCTCATCACACGCAGCAAAAGATAATAAAAATGCTTCCTAAAGTGAGCAATAGTATTTGCCCCGATTCCGAAGAATCTGACTTGGAGTGTTTACACAATACCTCTTCAGAACACAAAAACTTGGGAAACGAACCGATAGCGGACGATTATTTATCAAGCGGGATTTCACAGTCAGGTTTAGTCAGAGACCGATCGATTTCCAATTCGGTTGCCACTTTAGCTGACCAAGATGGCGCAAATAACCCCTTTTATGAGCACTCGACTTTCTTGTATAACAGACACAGCACACCGTCATCGGCAGCAGCCGTTCTAGTGCCAAGTTCTCACGCATCATCTTCTCCAAGCAGACGTAGAGAAACATCTGTATGACCAGCATTACAGCAGTATCTAGTATTTTAGAGCGGGCAGTACTCGCTTCTGTGGTTAAAATAACATTTTTAAAATTGTGAGACAAATAGAAAATAATGGATGGTTTTTGAAAAAAGATCGCAACGGAATATAAGAGATAAAGCACAATATAAAAACGCACAGATGCCAAGATCGAAAATGAAAAAAAAATAAAAACAAATAATACAGAATTCAGCGAACTGTTGTTGTATATTTTAAGGCAGAATGGTAAGTTCATGTTTTTGATCTCTCCAAAAACCACAAACGAGGCCATTGATTTAGGGTTACAGAGGAGTATGGGATACCTACTTACTAACTTTTAATTTGTGGGTCGACTTTTGTCATGAAGCCTCCGTTAGTGGAGATCTGAAGTTGTGCCAGGTGTGTTGCACTGGTTGCTGTGAGGGGCCACATTGTTGGAGTATTTCTGTGATGTTATCTACCCATCTGACTCTTGGTCTTTCCATGTCCTGAACCCAGATCTCCTAATGTTGTAGGCGCGTGATGGTAATTCTCGGGCTCCATTCTTGTTAGATGACCAAACCACTTAATTGTCTTTCTCTCTATTTACTTTACGCAGGAAGTACGCGAAAAGCAATCCACTTTCTGTCTCTCCTGGTAACATTAATGGCTGTTTATAAATATCTCATCTCACAAGATTTGATTTTCCCCTCCTGCACTTCTGCCAGTGACCATGTTTGACACTGATATCAAAGAGTTGGTATGAATATACTATTTATCAGCTGTCGTTTCGTTTCCATAGTGATATTCTGAGCAGAAATAACTCAGGCAAAAACAGCATTCTATAAATTGAAGATTATTTTATGTAAAAATGCTTTGTCATTGGCAGTAAGAAAGAGAGTTCTTCATTGTTACATAGAACCAATCCTGACACATGGGAGTGAGTCATGGACAATTAGTAAACAAGTAGCGAAGGCACTAGAGGCCACAGAGATGTGGTTTTACAGAAGAATTTTATAAATACCATGGACAGCCAAAAAGAGTAATGAAGGATGTCCTGAAAGAGGCCAATGCGCAATGGAAACTTATTTCACAAGTTAGAAAGAAAGCGATTCACTTTTTTGGCATGTTATGAGAAGAGGAAAGCTGGAATATATCGTAACAACAGGTAAGATTAATGGACAAAGAGATAGGGGAAGACAAAGAGAGCAAATACTGGACAGTTTGACATTGTGGAATGGAAAGAACGAACGAACGAACGAAATTCAATTTAAAAATGAAAATATTACAATGACAGTTAAATGCTCGTGGAAACGTTGAAATAACTGAAACAGAATTGTCGTTAAATGTGTGTACAAGATTTCATGACATATGAATGCAGATGTCTTTTGAATGAGATGGAATTATCAGTTTTGACAGACTTGGGTAGGGAATTCCATGCTAAACCACCTGCATAACTAAAACAACTTCGGAAGAGGTCAGTTCGAGGTTTTGCAAGGTCCAAAAGTAGGTCGCCACGTATACAATATGAACAGTACTTATAACGAAAGAACATTTGCAAGTATGAAGGCGTTCTGCCGTGTAAAATTTGATGCACAAACATGAGATCTTGGAAGAAGAAGAATTTTTTAAGAGGAAGAACATTCAGCTGTGAAAATAGCTGAGCACTGGGAATGTTATCATTCAGGCAAACAAGCCAACAGCAGAATTGATAAATTGTACTGGAGACAGGAAGTTGTGGACAGACCTGATCTCCTACGCCACTAGGCATGGTACTTAAAGAAGACTAATATTCTAATGAGACTCCATTAACCGTGTACACATAACGCCTTATTGTATGAGGTGTGTATACGGCAACAACGTACAATTCAGAGGTCAAAGGTAAACGAAAACTGTGTTGCCTATTTTACAATATGTTGTTGCGACCTAAGTCGTCCTTGAGCCGATTTTTTTTCGTAATAGAGAAACATCAAATATATAAAATAGAGACGATGAGGTATTTCCGCTTTTCTCGGATTTAATTAATCCATCATATTAGTTAATGACTTCACGTACTATCATAAATAAAATAATCGAATTATCACCACAAGACAGTCTTTTTTTTCCCTGGAACCTCCGGGTTAAAAATGTACCATAAAGACACTCTCACACACACACACACACACACACACACACACACACACACACACACACACACACACACACACACACACACACACACACACACACACACACACACACACACACACACACACACACACACACACACACACACACACACACACACACACACACACACACACACACACACACACACACACACACACACACACACACACACACACACACACACACACACACACACACACACACACACACACACACACACACACACACACACACACACACACACACACACACACACACACACACACACACACACACACACACACACACACACACACACACACACACACACACACACACACACACACACACACACACACACACACACACACACACACACACACACACACACACACACACACACACACACACACACACACACACACACACACACACACACACACACACACACACACACACACACACACACACACACACACACACACACACACACACACACACACACACCACACACACACACACACACACACACACACACACACACACACACACACACACAACACACACACACACACACACACACACACACACACACACACACACACACACACACACACACACACACACACACACACACACACACACACACACACACACACACACACACACACACACACACACACACACACACACCACACACACACACACACACACACACACACACACACACACACACACACACACACACACACACACACACACACACACACACACACACGCACACGCAGGCTCACAACTGGAGTACAGAACTTGACACAGATTAGAAGAGCAAAAAAAAAAAAAAACGTGGGAAGAAAAAGAGAAACATATTGGTCAAGACAAGAAAACTTTCTTTATCGCTGCATGTGGAGCATGGAACCAATGTAGCTGATGGTTCACCTGGAGCTAAACGTTCATGTCCTCACGCAGTAATCGTTTCGTTAGCAGCTTGTTTGACATGGTGACGTTGCCTGCCCCATGTACAACATGATATAGCTCGTACCTTACGACATGCCTGAGTAGTATTTTTTCACTGCCTCATTAGAACCCCCCCCCCCCCCCGGGGGGGAATAGCCGGAGAAAGGAATAGTTTGTATAATGATAGAGAATAAAACACCAGTCGTTTATCAGCTGCCACGTGACTATTGCAGACAGCAATAACTTTAGATTAACATAAATTAACATACAAATTTACAAAGAGTTCTGCAGCTAATGTATGTCTCGTATTTACACATGTCATTATCATCAGCTGCCATCTCCACAACGAAAATTGACTGTAATGGATCTCCAATGTCTTCTATCTCTTGTTTTGATGGTGCTAGAAACGTTTAAATGATACGAGCATCAATCCGATTGGCAGAGTGGTTAGGTTGCCTGCCTCTTGGGGCAAAGTTAGCGGGTTCAAAACCTGGTACTATCACGCTCTAGTCTCAACCCAGCTGTAAATGGATACCTGCTCCAAGTGTTGGAAGGCACGTACCGTGAACAATAGAACTGGTCACCTCATCTCATAAAGCTGAAATAGTTTAATGAAATCACTCCGCGCCTGTGGTTTCAGTTACGGGACTACGTTTATCACTCCGCGCCTGTGGTTTCAGTTACGGGACTACGTTTATTATTTGTTTTTCTATACTGTGTATGAACTAATCTCACAATACTTGTGAAAGATGAGCCGGTAAACACTAAGAATCTACAGATGACGAACACATTCAAAGTTTTATATTTATTTTACAGAACGTTTCGATCATTTCAACTTCGTCTTTAAGTTTGTGTTATCATGAGAGCGTGGCCAGTCTATCTGGAAATGTTCCTGAATATATTTACAATCTTCCAAATCTCGTAATCCCGTAATTCATTTTGTGCAAGCCGCTACTGATGAAAGTCTGTAGCTTTCTGGTTGCCTTTATTCATGGTGGCTTTGTATGAGACCTTATCACGTAAAAAAAAACTGCTACAGAAACCCCTACTTCGAGAGTACACGTTATGCAAGGGGAACAACTGTTGTCGTCAACTCATAAGGGGCGAAAAGGGAAACAATTTGGGTAATTATGATGATTATAATGATGATGATGTTATATAAAATCATGCACACCTACACCTACATAATTACACATAGTCACATATATTTACACACAATTACAGACAGTCACGTATAATTACGCATAATTACGTACAGTCGCACATAATTACACACAATTACATATACCTGTATCCAATAACACATTTGATGTTGACCACATCACCCCTAGTGTGCTGATGGTCAAGAAAATATGGGCCTAACACCATATTTCCAATATGCCTCAATGGGCGTGTAACGGGATCCTTTACCTTTACCTTAATCACACATTTACAGATAATCACACCCCTACTAAATCATAAACAGCTGTACACATACAATCACGAACAATCACGTACACACAACCACAGTCATACAACCACAATCGCATACAAAAACAGTGCCAAGTGTACACTCACACATTGACTAGAGGTCGCAAGAAACAAACACATACAGTGACAATTACAGTCACACATTCACACATACAACATAAACTGACGTTGCACAAACACACACACACACACACATACACACTAGTGTTTCACACAAAAATCACCTACGTCACTCTTCAATCAGCAGGGGCGAGCATCATCGATGACATTAAAAGGGGAAAGAACCACTCAGTGATTCTCAATTATAACATCCACAGACGCTGTAGGTTCTGTGGACTTAGGGCCAACGTTTGACATGGAATCCCGCGGACCAGCAATCAACGCAGAATTTCAGGATCTGTTCGCTTCTGGCGCTTTCACAAACTGATGTATCCCACTTTTTGTTTAATGTGAGATGAAGCAAGTTTGGAAGATACAGCTCTGCAGAATTATCTGCAAAGAAATACTCCTATAATCCCAGCCAATCTTTCTAGTTCCCGTGGGGTCTCTGAGCAGACAAAGAAATGTGACTACTGCTAACTCAAGCGTGTCGTATACTGTGACTGATGAGGATAAGGTGCGTGTGAATCAAATTGCTACGGAAACACACCGGATCAAGAACGCATGAATGCTTTGATCCAAACTTAATGTGAGGGTTCAGCGGCAGTGGTAGATCCATGCTTTATAAGAACGGATGGAGAATCCAAGACCCATTATTCAGTTAGTTTTCTTCCTAGCTGCATTTTATTTTTTATTTATTTTCTTCCTGTCCACTAGGACCGTCCCGCGTCATGGGGAAGAACTACTTCCGTTCTTGTTTCACATAATGACTATTTTCTTTGTCTTTTGTCCTCGTAAGACGAATCACCTTTTTTCGATTTTTTTTTCAAACCCATCCATTTCACATATTGATCAGCCTCATGTGATCTATCGGCGTGTTTTCTTCTAAGTGGTTTATCTACTTTTTTTCTTCGGTGTCTACTTGAGCTGTAACCATATCGTCTATGACTGGCCATCAATGGGTTTGCTCTGAATGCAGTAATGTCGATTCTGAACAACAATAACATCAACAATATGTCCACCATTTTTTTCTCTTTTATTCATTTTTTTAACGATGCGTTTGCAGCGTGCTTTGTCTCATTCTCTTAAACTACCTTTATTTCTCATCTCTGTGTCCTGTATCTGACAGTGGCCGCTGAAGGGTATTATCCCGTAACGTTCCGTGTTTCTATATCGTTGAGTTGTAAAACTGGCTCGACGCCAAATTTTATTTATTTTATTTTTATGTTATTTTGCTTACAGTTTAATCCTTGTCACAGCACCAACTATATGGAGTTTAGGGACCTCGTGAATAAGCTGTCATCATTGTGAGTGGCTAAGAGAGGCTGAAGGAGACCAAAGAACACATGGACAAGAGAATTGGAGACAGTGAAAGGAATGAGGCAGACATGGAAAGACCTTGAGATGAGGGCACGCGACATGAAGACTTGGCAAAAGTTTGATGAGGGACTATGCTCCTTCAGAAGCTGAAAGGCGATGTATGAATTGTGAATGGCCGCGATGTCTGATGACAGTGACGTCACGTAGCGTGGGTGTGTGCAGTTTTCCAACACAGAATTACCAGCCCTCACCCACAACAAACCAACTATATATAGCTTGTGTTTAATGTTACAAGCAAACATTGTATTTGTATTACATGTGATAAAGCAGGTTTTCTGTTCCTTATCTATAAAACTTGTGCGTTACAACATATAGGCTGTAGGTAGTTAATTGGATATTTTTCCAGGTGACGTATTTACTAATTAGGAAGTCACAGTCAATAATCGAAGCGACGGGGCACAAAGGGTCATTAGCCCCTCCTTATCGATTCCACATAGAGAGGTTAGGGCAGCACGAACCCCCCCCCCCCCTTTTCCCCCCTCCACAGCTGTAGGCCTTCGGGCAGTGCCTGAAATGCCCAACGCTCAGTCTGTCTCTGGGAAGTCAGTATTGTGTTCATCAACCTTGCCGGACAACAATTATCTCCGCAGTGAAATCAGCCAGCCTCCAGGATGAATACTTTAACGTCCTTACTGTCAACGGGCACATTATGGGTCAAGATTCAGAAATGTTCGGATTGCAGTAATACGTTATTTTGTTTAGTCGTTTTTTTTTTCAAACGTCTTTAAAAAAACAACAATTGCTCTGAATACGTTCTACGTAATTAACCCAAATAAGATCCAGCACCTCCGGTGTATGACCCATCATATGTGTTTGTAAATTTAAATTTCTTTAACAAACACATATTACTACCTATGTATTATGCCATACAGCATCATCACAATCATAAAGAAAATGGCCCACATAGAAATCAGTGATAGACAACAACAACAACTCATTGTTCTAAGACAAACAAAAGAGTGAATGATTGAAGTAGTAGTCGCCGTGGAAGTCATGACTGACTATGGCAATGCGCCAAAGAAGTGAGAGTCCTCAGCTGCTTTTTTATATGGTGTTCCTTTCTGCGTGTTCTTTTCTCTTCTGCTTGTTGTGAGAGCTTCTTTTCGCCCAATCTGATGAGGCGACTTAGGAAGTAACGCCACTGGTGCGATCGGCAGCTTCATCCTCCCATGTTGCTGGATTTATGTCCAATGCACTCATGTCTCTTGTATACATCTTTGAACCTCAACTGCGGTGGCCCGGTTGCTCTGTTGCCATCTGCCAGCTATCTGTAAAAGATATCTGTAGGCATGCGATCATCCTCCATGCGGCGGACACGGTCAAGCCAGCGCAGCCTGCGCGGTTTAAGCAGTGTATACATGTTTTGAAGGCCAGCCCCTGGACATTTGTCATTTTGTCCTGCCACGAAATACCAAGGATGTGACGTAGAGACAGTAGGTGGAAGGTATTGAGCCTTATTTCTTGTTTAGCATAGGTTGTCCATGTCTCGCTGCCACACAGAAGCCTGCTGGTGACGCTGGCGTTATATACCGCAGCTTTGGTTTTCATTGTAAGTTTGGAGTTTTCCCAAACACGCGTTGTAAATGTAGCTGCAGCTTTGTCAATACTGCTGTCAATTTCTGAGTCCAGAGAGAGTTTGTCGTTGATGGTAGACCCCAGGTATGTGAGGTGGTGTACCACTGCCAATTAATAGTTATTGATTGTGTTAACTGGTGTAACATCCACATCCTGACCCATCACATTTGTTTTCTTTAGACTTATTGTGAGGCCACAGTCCTTGCATGCATGGGAGAAGCGATCTATCAAGCTATGAAGCTCCTGATGACTGTGAGTGACGAATGATGCGTCATCGGCGAACAACAAGTCTCGTATAGCGATTCTTCTGATTTTCGTTTTTTTTTTTCTTTAACCTTGCGAGGTTAAGCAGACGGCCATCTGACTTAGTGAGGAGGCATATTCCTTCAGTTGTATCTACGAATGTACGTTTCATAGCAAGGCAAAGAAAATCCCGAAGAGGGTCGCAGATAGGACACAGCCTTGTTTGAAGCCATAGCATATGTCAAAGGGCTGTGAGTTGGTGATAATATTGACGATAACATACTGTGAAAGTAAGAAATACAAAAATGTCCCGATTTCTTCACAAATTTATATTCGTTACCTCGCCTTCTTCCATTTTAACACTTTCGTCATGTCGAGACCAATCAGCTAAATTTGGCGTCTAGCACGCCAAAACAACCAATCAGACGAAGCCTTGAGAGTCCAATCAGCCTCTTTCATGGCTGTCACATGACGCATTGATTAAAGGGCGACAACTTGTACCAAAATCAATTGGTCTATGCCGGTTTCATCTCCCCTTCTAATAAAAACTCTACTGTTGACTTATTACTACTATGTAGGCTACTCACGTTGCCATGAGGGAATTATACGGCTCTTGACGAGTTATTAAATTCTATTATCGGAAGCAATGGGTTCATGAGGACAAGACGTCAATTTGTCTATCATTTAACGCCCAAGACTGGTTCCGGTATGTGAATCACAGATCGTATCGCTCTTCCAGACGTGATTATCACATTACGGGATGGTTGGGTCCTGACAGTTTACGCAGCGTAGGCGCAGGTAGCAATCCTTGATAATACTAGCCGTTATCAGGGCATCATCTTGCTAGCAGATAACCAGTAGTCGTAGTCCTTGTTAGGGCTTAGGATTTATGAACTCTGCAAGTGCTAACAGTCCTTTTTCAGGAGTAAATAAATAAATAAAAGCATTCAACTTTCCCCAGTATTCAAAATTACTTTTACAATCAACTTTGACCCAGTATTCAACATTATAAAACTCTCACAATCAACTCTGACCCAGTATTCAACAATATAAAACTCTCACAATCAACATTGTTACAGTATTCAACATTTTAAAATTCTCACAATCAACTCTGACTCAGTATTCAACATTATAAAACTCTCACAATCAACATTGACCCAGTATTCAACATTTTAAAACTCTCACAATCAACTTTGACTCAGTATTCAACATTTTAAAACTCTCACAATCAACATTGACCCAGTATTCAACATTTTGAAACTCTCACAATCAACTCTGACTCAGTATTCAACATTATAAAACTATCACAATCAACTTTGACTCTGAATTCAACATTATAAACTCTCACGGTGACGATATTGTGGGTGTCCTTTTACATTTTTTCTTTCTCTCCTACATTATCCATTTATTTCTTCATTTTCGCATATGAATTCGTGCTATTGATACTCCCTAAATTGCTATACCCTTTCTCACACTGCAATAGTGTTATTTTACGGGTAATTGACTATCTTGAGGATAAATTGTAATCGCTTAAGTGGTCGCGCCAGTTGGAATGCAGACGGTAAACGCGAAAGTAATGGTTGACTTTGGTAAAGGTAAAGGTAAAGGAACCCGTTACACGCCCATTGAGGCATGACTATCTTTATCTTGATAAGGGGTGATTGTAATCCCAGAGTAGCTTAAGTTGGGGCTCGTCGACCAGTTTGGAAAAAATGCAGACGGTACCATAGACACTCTTGCGCGGTAAACCAGTAATGGTTGACTTTGTTGTAACTTATTTCCGACCCAGACATAGCAGGCGAGTGACCACCTGTGTGTCGCGGTTGGTCACTACGCCTCCCGACACCTCGGCAGGAGGGGACAAAGGAAGCCATATTGTCTGTCTCAGGGAGCCGGCTGTGGTCCGCGTAAGTCAGGGATTATCTGTCTGGCGGAAGATTTGAGTATTCGTGATAATCACTTTATCATTTTAGTCCAGACATTATTGGCGTCTTTATTACCGATAAAACATGTCTGAATAGACATTATGAGCAAGGTAATCATTAGGGATGAGATCACAGATGTGTTGGCACGTTCGTGGTACGAGGCCAGTTGGTAGTAAGAGTTTTTACGCCACTAGTTTGTAATTCAAGAGCTGGGATTCGACACTAACCACATACATTGGACGAGTTGTGTAGAGAAGTCCCCTCATCACAAAGGACTTGACGAAACACCTGCGGCAGTATTCAATCATCTGAGGAGTTAAGTGCTTATTAAAAGGCGAACGCAGCGGACTTTTATAATTCCCCTATCAAATCTCTATGAAGATACGTTTTATCTAAATTTCACGCATTATTCATATTTATTTTAAACTGTTAAAGAATAATTTATTATTAAATTTGTTACGTGTTATTTTACAAATTTAAAGTTGATTCAATTATTATAGTTATGACAGTATCAGACTCTTTAATTTATATTTACATCTATAGAGCCAAAAAAATATATAATAAGGGATTTCGCTGAATTACCTCAGCTGGGGGCTTGATCGACCTAATTATTGCATAACCCATCTTCACGAAAGGCGGCGGGTCAGATACTAAAGTTAATATTGCTCCGCCTCATGCAGCATTGTTCTTGACTTCTGAAATATCTTGTGAACACTCACTCGAGGTAGAAGCATCGTTATCCTTGTACCTACAACTCTGCCAAGAGCGAAGGTAGACACCTTTGAAGACCCACATCAGATACTCTACGTTTTGGCCATTGTTGGATCACTACTGCAGAGCAAAGAGGGGGGGGGGGGGGGGGGGGGGGGGGGGGGGGGGGGGGGG
Organism: Oreohelix idahoensis; assembly: GCA_024509875.1. Classification (NCBI taxonomy): domain Eukaryota; kingdom Metazoa; phylum Mollusca; class Gastropoda; order Stylommatophora; family Oreohelicidae; genus Oreohelix; species Oreohelix idahoensis. The sequence goes on along the minus strand of JAMPIV010006575.1, from coordinate 579,524 downwards.
GGGGGGGGGGGGGGGGGGGGGGGGGGGGGGGGGGGGGGGGGGGGTGGAGGGGGTGGGGGGGGGGGAGGGGGAGGGGGGGGGGGGGGGGGGGGGGGGGGGCAACCCGTGACACTCACAATCAACTCTGACCCAGTATTCAACATTATAAAACTCTCACAATCAACTTTGATTCAGTATTCAACATTATAAAACTCTCACAATCAACATTGACCCATTATTCAACATTATAAAATTCTCACAATCAACTCTGACCCAGTATTCAACATTATAAAACTGTCACAATCAACTCTGACCCAGTATTCAACATTATAAAACTGTCACAATCAACTCTGACTCAATACTCAACATTATAAAACTCTCACAATCAACTCTGACCCAGTACTCAACATTATAAAACTTTCACAATCAACTCTGACTCAGTACTCAACATTATAAACGTGACTCACTGTTCCAGTTAGCTCCAGATTTTCAGACTCTATAAAACATGGACCGTTATTATACTGGAAAATGGACTCAACAACTCTTCATGAAAATAAATGACAGAAAATTCTGTAGAGTAGAGAGAGTAAACAAGACAGGCTGATAAGCACACACAGACAGGAGGACAACAGAGCCAGCAGATGAATGATAGGACAGACAATTAAACATGCAGACAAAGCAGACAGACAAACAGATCGGATATATAAATTGATAGACAGTTTAGTAGGTACTTGGCAGGCAGGTAGATAGTCACATAATTTTTTGGTCGATCTCTTGTTCTCTCCGGCGGTAGTCAGTTACATTTGTTGTGAGTACTGATTACGTGAAATTTTCAGTGGTCGGCACATTTTCTTTCTCTGCTATCAAGCAGAAATTAGGTATGTTCTATGTCGTGGTTGAGTTAAGGTGGTAGAGTATTTGTCGAGTTGGACAACTGTAGTGAAATCGACAAGGGATAGTGGACTGACAGAGTTATAGCTTACACTTTAGATAAGGTGTAAATAGGAGATGGACTTGAGACAACCTGGAAGAAGATTTATTCAAATGATCTCTCTCTCCAGGCCTCAACTCACTTTTACTGTCTAAGCATCTCGTGCTCGAAAATAATGCATATCATCACAACAACATAAAATTACCTCAATAATCAAATATTCATCAAATAATCATATACACCAACAACCACACACACAGATCACCATTCATAAAACCTGTAGAACACAAAGAGATAAATAATCGAGTGACAGTCCTTCGGTTTTCGGGGACCAGCTGAAGTAACTCCAGTAAGTGGTGTTTTCGTATATATCCTCCATCGGTGATGGAATTAACCTGAATAACATCACTGTATAGGCGCTATCGTTGGTGACCCCCCCCCCCCCCCCACTGGCGCGAGTTGGGCCGGGGGACGCTGTTTATCTCCTGCTGACGTGCGAGGTTTTAAGTATCCAGGAAATACACCAGAAGAGGTCACTTGAGGACAAAGAGACCCAGGCGCGCTTATCCGGCGCAAGGCTCCGCTTGGCTGTAAATCCTGTTTAAACTGGTTTGGCTGTGGTTTGCTGAGTGCCCCGTTTAGGCACAAAAAAGGCGGGTGATATGGAATTCTGCTATAGGCATGCTGAACGGGTTTGATATTCTGGAAGCCGCAATGCCCTGGCTGGTAATCCAATAGGCGAGTAGAGAACTACTACTGCGTTTGGCGATTCCAGATTTAGCGTTGGCTCCGTTGCACTGCGTGAGCTTAACTTGGCGTTGACAAAAAGGGGTTTTGATTCAGGAACGGGGTTGACGATTCGTTGCTAGATGTATACAGAAACCCTCTAGATCGAAGAGTATATGACTTTCTTCGACTGACTGAAGTCTGCTCTAGCGATTCGGTCTTCCTGAAACCCGAAAAATGCCAAGAAATAGGCGAAAAACATTTAGTTCTGTGTTAATGTTTGCCTTATTTCCATAATGGTCTATCTCGGGCCAGGAAATTCACGAATGTCTTTGTCTATTAAAACCAGTCTACTCTTATAGATCACCAGGGACGCTCCCCCCGAACACCTGGCGTGCGTATTTCTACAGAAGTTCGGCGAAAGACGTAATCTAGAGTAAGACAAAAGAAATCGTGCGAAAGTTCCCCAGGTAGAGAAATGCATAACATTATGCTCTCTCTTGTCTAAGGGGCGAAAACCCAAAGACTGACCGCGGGTTGTTATCTTCCCCTGGAACAGATCACACTCGTTACCCAGGCCTTAAAGGGTACCAGCCGCTCGTCATCAAACGTTTTAAAGCGACCAGAGAAATTCCCCTGTTGGGACCACAAAGGGTACCCGCCGCTAACGAACCGTTTCTGAACCGACTTTGGCTCGTTCTAACACTTAAAGCGGACCCGAGAAATGTTTCTCTGGTCGAACAGGTGCGTTTAGATAACATTACGTCTAGCGTTAGCTGACCGCAGCTGGCCAGCGTAAACAACCTCGGGTGGGGTTGAGAAGGTGAAAAAATGTAGGTAGAATATGAAAGAAACGAAAATACAAAATGTCTCGGAAAACAGAACATTTAAAGGAGTAATCAAATTATGGACAAGATGGTAAAATAAATTATCTTTCACGTGACATTCTAATCAACTTACACTCCTTTTAGTAATAATTCGTCTTGTCTGTTTACCTGACCATCCCTGCTGAGAGAGTAGACAGGTGATGCAATATTGACCGACAGTCATGTTGGTAAAATTCTCGTGTACCAAACCATGGCCGCGCCGGATTAGCAAGACGTACGCCCAACCAGTTTATGTAGCGCTGATATGGCGATTGGGATTCCCTAATTACTGCGGAGAAGAGTCACAGCCAAGATGGTTACACGAGGGTCGGTGTTTGCGCAAGGACAGGAAGATAAATTACCCCTCTGCGGACATATTATAGACATGCACCTGGAAGACGGAATGAGGTATTAGCATCCGGATAGAAGTATTACGAAGATATTACTTGAAATAAATGTAAGAAGTTATTTGTAATCAAGGACGAGAATATTCGGAGGTTTCACGTCCATATTTGGGAGACGTAACCTTTACAATAACATTCCCTATCCTTCACAAAAGTTGACGGCAGATACTAGAGTTAACATTTGCTCAGCCTCATGCAGTATTGTTTTCGCTTTTCTGAATATCTTGTGAAAACTACCTTGAGATAGAAGCATCATTATCCTTCTACCTACAACTCTGTCAAGAGTAATCTTGTGCAAAGGTAGACACCTTTGAAGACCCACATTAGTTACTCTAGAGTTTTGGCCACTGTTGGACCACTACTGAAGAGCTAAGGAGAGGCAACCCGTTACACAGATTAGAAAGACAGACAGACAGACAGATAGATAGATAGATAGATAGATAGATAGATAGATAGATAGATAGATAGATAGATAGATAGATAGATAGATAGATAGATAGATAGATAGATAGATAGATAGATAGATAGATAGATAGATAGATAGATAGATAGATAGGCAGGCAGGCAGGCAGGCAGAGAGAGAGAGAGAGAGATAGATAGATAGATAGATAGATAGATAGATAGATAGATAGATAGATAGATAGATAGATAGATAGATAGATAGATAGATAGATAGATAGATAGATAGATAGATAGATAGATAGATAGATAGATAGATAGATAGATAGCACAACTGACAGATACTGTCCTGCCTACAGTGTAGTTAAAACAGCTTTGGCCAATCGATGCACAAAATAAACACAGCTAAAAGCACCTGTACTGATTCAAATATTCCCACTCTTAACTGGCCCGTCATTTCAAGTTTTCAACAAACAAAGTCCGACTGAGTTTTCCATATCTCTATGTTTTTATTATTATATGTTTTTGTGTGTGTTTTTTATAGAACGGGTTTTAGAAAGGCGAAGAAAGGAAAACTGAGGTTTGAACAGCAGATGAGAAAGAAAAAAAAAACCACAATAACTAAAAAAGCTGGCTGTATCAGAAAATTAAACATCATTATCAGGTGCCGTCTGCACATAGAAGGTCGGCTTTAATGGATCTCCGACGTCTTCTGTCTCTCTTGTTTTGATGGTGCAATCTGATAGACTCTTTCCTGTCCATCTCTTGATGTTATCTTCCCACTTAAAGCACTGTCTTCCTCTTGCACGTCTGCCTTCAACTCTCCCTTCTATTATGGTCTTCAGTAAGATGTTACATCTTTTTAAATGGCCAAAATATTTGAGTGGTCTAATTGTGACCTCCTTCATTAGTTCTCTCATCATTAGTTCTCTCTTCATTCCTAGGTTTTCTAGGAACTATTTATTTGTTTTCTTTTCTGTCCATGAGATGCCCCCATGAAAATTAAACACGGATGACCTAGAAACAAGACAGCCTATCATGTGAAAGCAGTCAGCCAATCAAATGAACCGAAAGAATGCCATGATACGTAGAATTATACCGTCACGTGTAGCTACTGATGATTCTTCTTTCATAATACAAAAAAACAAAATGCTCCCTCAAGCGTGACAAATGAGACAACTAATATGTGTATGTGTACTGGGATGATGTTCCCTCAAGCGTGACGTATGAGGGAACTAATATGAGTATGTGTACAGGGCTGACAAACTCATAACGTAAAATAAATTACTACATAAATCACCTCAGCAAAATCACGTGATTGATTTGACGCAGGCTTCCTGTGACTAACAGCTGTGGTGGCTCTATTTTAACATAGTCTCTTACCCTGGTGATTCCATAATAAGGACTGCCATGTAAGGCTATTAACAGGTTACTATATTGTGTGTTGTATCTATCGCCAGCGTCTGATTCTCATTTCTTATTTCACCTGCACGTATCTGGTTCGTGTTGCCAGTTCTACATTGGTGATCTTGTCATACCACTTCAATCCTTCTATCCAGCACACAAGAACACATTAATGAAAGTGTACAGCTTCGTGGTAGTTATTGCTTCTGTTGCTCTCCATAACATATGTCAAATTAGTTCATCTCATTCTATTGCCTGTCAGTCATGGAGTTTAAACGTGGCTAATTATGTCTTCCAATCAAGCAATTAGCCCCACTTTTACATTTACTTCTTCCTTCTTCTTGGATCTTTAGCCGGTAACTGACGAAACAGTCAGTGACATCACACCTAAGGGTATCTTCTAAGGCAGCAACAAACAGTCAGTGACATCACACCTAAGGGTATCTTCTAAGGCAGCAACAAACAGTCAGTGACATCACACCTAAGAGTATCTTCTAAGGCAGCAACAAACAGTCAGTGACATCACACCTAAGAGTATCTTCTAAGGCAGCAACAAACAGCCAGTGACATCACACCTAAGGGTATCTTCTAAGGCAGCAAGAAATAGTCTGCACTCTATCCTTCGTGCAGTGGCCCTAACTGGTTCATGCTTTGCATCTCGGCCTCCACAGTTCTCAGCCAAGTTGTTGTTGGTCGGCCTCACTTTCGCCTTCCTTCAGGGCGCCACAGTTCTCCGCCAAGTTGTTCTTGGTTAGCCTCTCTTTCGCCTTCCTTCTGGGCGCCACAGTTCTCCGCCAAGTTGTTTTTGGTTAGCCTCTCTTTCGCCGTACTTCTGGGCTCCACAGTTCTCCGCCAAGTTGTTCTTGGTTAGCCTCTCTTTCGCCTTCCTTCTGGGCGCCACAGTTCTCCGCCAAGTTGTTCTTGGTTAGCCTCTCTTTCGCCGTACTTCTGGGCGCCACAGTTCTCCGCCAAGTTGTTCTTGGTTAGCCTCTCTTTCGCCGTACTTCTGGGCGCCACAGTTCTCCGCCAAGTTATTCTTGGTCGGCCTCTCTTTCGCCGTACTTCTGGGCGCCACAGTTCTCCGCCAAGTTGTTCTTGGTTAGCCTCTCTTTCGCCGTACTTCTGGGCGCCACAGTTCTCCGCCAAGTTGTTTTTGGTTAGCCTCTCTTTCGCCGTACTTCTGGGCGCCACAGTTCTCCGCCAAGTTGTTCTTGGTTAGCCTCTCTTTCGCCGTACTTCTGGGCGCCACAGTTCTCCGCCAAGTTATTCTTGGTCGGCCTCTCTTTCGCCGTACTTCTGAGCGCCACAGTTCTCCGCCAAGTTGTTCTTGGTTAGCCTCTCTTTCGCCGTACTTCTGGGCGCCACAGTTCTCCGCCAAGTTGTTCTTGGTTAGCCTCTCTTTCGCCTTCCTTCTGGGCGCCACAGTTCTCCGCCAAGTTGTTCTTGGTTAGCCTCTCTTTCGCCTTCCTTCTAAGCGCCACAGTTCTCCGCCAAGTTGTTCTTGGTTAGCCTCTCTTTCGCCGTACTTCTGGGCGCCACAGTTCTCCGCCAAGTTGTTCTTGGTTAGCCTCTCTTTCGCCGTACTTCTGGGCGCCACAGTTCTCCGCCAAGTTGTTCTTGGTTAGCCTCTCTTTCGCCTTCCTTCTGGGCGCCACAGTTCTCCGCCAAGTTGTTCTTGGTTAGCCTCTCTTTCGCCTTCCTTCTGGGCGCCACAGTTCTCCGCCAAGTTGTTCTTGGTTAGCCTCTCTTTCGCCTTCCTTCTGGGCGCCACAGTTCTCCGCCAAGTTGTTCTTGGTTAGCCTCTCTTTCGCCGTACTTCTGGGCGCCACAGTTCTCCGCCAAGTTGTTCTTGGTTAGCCTCTCTTTCGCCGTACTTCTGGGCGCCACAGTTCTCCGCCAAGTTGTTCTTGGTTAGCCTCTCTTTCGCCGTCCTTCTTGGCGCCACAGTTCTCCGCCAAGTTGTTCTTGGTTAGCCTCTCTCTCGCCTCTCTTTCGCCTTCCTTCTGGGTTAGCGCCACGCCGTTCTTCCGCCAAGTTGTTCTTGGTTTAGCCTCTCTTTCGCCTTCCTTCTGGGCGCCACAGTTCTCCGCCAAGTTGTTCTTGGTTAGCCTCTCTTTCGCCGTACTTCTGGGCGCCACAGTTCTCCGCCAAGTTGTTCTTGGTTAGCCTCTCTTTCGCCGTACTTCTGGGCGCCACAGTTCTCCGCCAAGTTGTTCTTGGTTAGCCTCTCTTTCGCCTTCCTTCTGGGCGCCACAGTTCTCCGCCAAGTTGTTCTTGGTTAGCCTCTCTTTCGCCTTCCTTCTGGGCGCCACAGTTCTCCGCCAAGTTGTTTTTGGTTAGCCTCTCTTTCGCCGTACTTCTGGGCGCCACAGTTCTCCGCCAAGTTGTTCTTGGTTAGCCTCTCTTTCGCCTTCCTTCTGGGCTTCACAGAACAGTAGTTCATGTGTTGGTGTCGGGTTCTTCTCTGTGGACATGGCCAACCTATTTCTAGCATGTACCAGTTTTGATGGAGTGCATATCTTCTTGATTACTTCGAGTGAGCAGTTCTTGGATGGTTTCTTTCATTCGAGCAGTAGACAATATTGCTTGTTACTTCTTCCAATCACGAGAGAAAGATTTTCAGTTTTATTTCAATCCGTTGACAAAGAAGCTCTGCTTGCATCTATCTTACTGTCACATACCTTCATTTATTCATCATTCAACCATTACGTGTCATCTACAAATGAAGCATAGGCCATCAATAAATTCATGTCGTCCTCCTGTCCTGTGCCATCCTCTCAAGTTGTCTCCAGGTCTTTTTATCCCTGTCATTTATGTCCCCAGTTCTCTTCTCCACAGTGGCGTATTAAGGGGGGTGCGAGGAGGCGGTCCGCCCCGGGTGACAGCCAGGAAGGGGTGCCGTCGGACACTATTTTAATAGTACTTACTGTAAAAAATATACTTGCAAGTGTATTTCTTTATGAGGACGGGGTGATAAAGATAAGATCTGCCCCGGGTGCTAAATACATTTTGGGACGCCTCTGCTTCTCCATGCCTTTTTTATGGTCTCGATGTCTCTCACACCGGGGACTCCAGACCATGGACTATCTTGTAATGCTATGAGCAGGTGATGTTCCTCAATGCGCGTCCAATCCTTCGCTAGCGTCTTCTTGTAACCTCATGTTCCCCCGACTCTGTCTAGTTCTCGTCACCACGAGTAAACGTAGAACATTTCGAACTATGATGGCAACAATTTCATTATGATGAGAAAGTTCAGACAGAAGATAACTACACCTGCAAACGATATCATCAACAACAAATATATATATATATGGATATATATATATATATATATATATATATATATATATATATATATATATATATATATATATATATATATATATATATATATATATATATATATATATATATATATATATATATATATATATATATATATATATATATATATATATATATATATATATATATATATATATATATATATATATATATATCCATATTTTTCAGCGAGCAGATTACGTGAATTTCAAAATTACGCCAAATATACTTTTATGTTATGAATTGTGTGTTTCCATAAGAAATATTGTTCGTTATAACTTTTTTCTGGGGACCTTTCTGGTTCCGGCTTCTTGTTTCCGGCTTGTGCGTCCAATCAACTTTCCGGCTGGGCTAGGCGATTTGAGACCAGGACGAACACGTGGTTTCTTCCGACCGTCATGCACTTCTGCCACGTGTATCCGGAAATTTGGGAAGAGTTCCGTGTATCTGGAACGAAATACGATAGGAGATTTGATTGAATATAAATGGCGTGGGATTAAGGCGTGGACTTAAATAATTTTTAAATTTCATCTTAGCTAGTAGCTGTTGACTTTGTCTATGTGCTTGTATGAAAGTATGTATGTAAGGACAACTTATGATCGCCGATTACAGAACGACACTGCAAACACGGCGTCAAACTTAAAACTAGCAGGGATGGGCTATGAGAGGATACAGCAAGTAGCATTCATACCCTTCGACATTTGTTGGGGTAGACTGAGTACCTTAGGGACTGCCCGTAGTGACATAATGTGGATTATGATCAACAATAACAACACCAATATATGTGTGTGATCAAGTGAGTGTCCGTGTGTGATCGAGTGAGTGTGCGTGTGTGATCAAGTGAGTGTGCGTGTGTGAGAGAAAATGCGTGCCTGTATGTGTATGAATCATGTTTGTATGTAAGTATATATGTCCTTATGTATTTGTATGTATGTCCGAGTAGACGATTAATGTTAAGTTGTGCACAGAGCTGGCAAACACATTATGTTAAACAAATTACTACAGAAACCACATTTGTAAGAGCATATTAAAGCTTTCGTGCAAGCTTCCTGGGCTCCGTGCTCTAAAGTTAGCAAAATTATAACTATAGTTTGGGACATATCCATGCAAACTGTGTGACTAGGTTGTCTTTGGGTCTGGTGGGATTTGAAGCCAGCCAGTGTGACTAGGATGTCTTTGGGTCGGGAGGCATTTGAAGCCAGTCAAAGTGTGTGACTAGGATGTCTTCGGATCTAGTTGGATTTGAAGCCAGTCAAACTGTGTGACTATGATGTCTTTGGGTCTGGTGAGATTTGAAGCCAGTGGGTCTGGTGAGATTTTAAGCCAGCGGGTCTGGTGAGATTTGAAGCCAGTCTTTTATATAAGAATACAAGTACCAGGGCAGTTATACGATGCCCCGTGTAGACTCCCGGGGGGGGGTCTATAATAAGATAAAGAGATAATGTGACTGCTACTACCTCAAGCATGTCGTAAGAGTCAACTAATATAAAGTTATGCATGGGCCTGGCAATATCATTATGTAAAACAAATTGGTACATGAAGCACTGCTTCAAGAGCACATTAGTGTTTTAATACAATCTTTCTACCAGCTGCAAATTTGGTTATATGCTCCATTAGGAGAGAAAATAAGACAAGGAAAAAATGATAGAATCTACCTCTAGGAAGATTCCATGTAAAAGATGGACATAAGGAATAAATTGAAACGTTTTCCACCAAGCTGAACTATTTTTATATATTGTATGTTGTGTGACAGCGCCATTTTGTCACTATCAATGTCTCCGTGGTTCAATGCCTGATTTTGCCACAAAGTCTTCATGAAGATTTATTACTAGGCCATAATAATGCCTAAAAATTAGTTGTGTGTTATATCTAATAGTTGTGTGTTAAATTTGTGTTTTCGCTATTTCTAGAGCGATAATCGCGTGTGTTATTTGCGTGGCGCAATTAATCCGCGCAGCGCACTAAAGTTGAGTGATTAGCCTAGAGCCTATATAAAGAGATAGCGAGCGGCAAAGAGGCCTATTTGAAGATTCAGTCCAGACAAGAGAAAACGAAGATACGAGGCGCCCTGTGTGGGTAGAACAAAAGACATGACACGTGAGTTTGATTTAAAAACAGGTGGAAGCAGATTAATGTAATTTTCCCCAGTAAAGGAAAGAGATAGTTTTCGTGTTAAGATCTCCTTTAGGTGATGAATTTAATTCCAGTTTTGTTAAAGTCAAGAATAATTATATTTTATTCTTTGATGCGACAGTAATTTAGTGGTATTTCACGATTATTGATTATTCTACTGTATATCTTTAGTGGGTTACTTTGAGTGAGGTGAGAATATGTATTTAGATTTCTGGAGAGCGCGAGGCCACTCTTTGTGCGTAAAGCACATTTGTGACATAAACGTTCCTGTTTGCTCTTTGCGGAGCAGGGCGACAACAGTGCGGCTGAATCCAACAGAAGCCTGCATGAAGCATTTATATTCTATGGCAGTGGTTTGTTTCTGTAACAATGTGTTTTATATGATGAGTTCTCAATCTCATCAGGGTGTCATTTACGACACGCTTGTGGCCAGGCGCACCAGTCGTCACTTACGACATGTTCAGAATGCAGTAAGGAATATTGAGATGGATCAGTTGCGAGGTAGTGGTTTATGCCCATTAAGGAGAGTATTGGTTGTACATATTGTTTAATTCTATTTGATACATATTTTATTATTATTTAATTATGGATATGTGTAGAATGGTTTGTGAGAGCACGTGGGCTCACTTGGAGATATATATTTCTCTTCTCCGCTTCCGAGGGAGCATGGAGCCACCGGTGTGGTTTGCCTCCGTATGAAGCATTCAGATGCTCGTGCAGTGGTAGTTTCGGTAGCAATCTGTGTTACATGGTGAGATTGCCAGCCTCATGCACAACACCATACTAGTCTCATTGGACGACATGCATGAGTGTGTGTGTGTGTGTGATAGCTGAGTGTGTGCTCTTGCAGTAGTGGTTTCGGTAGCAATCTATGTTACACGGTGAGATTGCGAGCCTCATGCACAACACCATACTACAAGTCTCGCTAGACGACATGCAGGTGTGTGTGCATGATAGTTGAATATTCAGTTTCACGCAGTGTGGAAGGACAGTTTGACAGGTGAGAGCATGGTGTTTCTGATTATTTAACTATGATTTTAACTAGTCGTTGCTTTGTTTGCTTCTTCAGATTAGCAATCGAGCACTAGCTGGGTGTTTGTTTGGTGTTTTGTTTGTTGGTTTATTTGTTTAATGTTTGCTTCAGTGTGCCCTTAGTCACTGAATGGGTTGTATAAATAAATACAGCCCCTGCCTTAAGAATCAAGAGTTTTATTGTTGATCGGGTCGGTTGCGAGTGTGCAAGAGAGTGATCAAATATCACAACATCATCATCTCGCCCACCCTATCACAGTTGTATCGTAGTTTTAATATATCAGTGCATTCTTGTGTATGAATGTATGTAATTACTACGTACGTACGTATGTATGTAGGTATATAGGTAAGTAGGTAGGTAGGTGGGTAGACAGGCAAGCATGTATGTATATAGGTAAGTAGGTGGGTAGACAGGCAAGCATGTATGTATATAGGTAAGAGGGTAGTTCGGTGGGTAGATAATAAGTATATATGTATATAGTAAGTAGGTAGGTAGGTGGGTAGACAGGCAAGCATGTATGTATTACGTACATACGTACACACGTTTGTGTGCATGTACGTATGTATATATGTATGTTTATGTGTATGTATATATCCGTTAATTAAATGGATGTACCAAACTTCAAACCCTATACCAATAGTAGCACAATAGAGTTGTAGACATTATTTATGAGAAAGTGAAATCCTCAAACATTAATAATAGTGACATAACAATAAATAAAGAAATAATAGTTAAACCATCTCTTTTCGGCAGCAGTAATATTTCATTTAAATCACGTGCCATAAAACCTAATTTAACAATAATCAATCAACAGAGTGAAATAGTTTTTATAGTATAAGTAGCAATACCATGATACACATTTAGATAAATGTTACCAACATAAATTTAATAAATACTATCCACTGAGTGCAGAAATTAACAAATTAGGCTATCGTACACATGTTATTGTACTGATAATTGTTAGTTTGGGTCATGTGCATGCAAAGTGTGTGAGTGGATTAATGTCGCTAGGGTTGCGGAAATTTGAAGCCAAAGTTTTATGTAAATATGTCAGCATTAGTGCAATTATAGGTTCTTACAGAATATGGAAACTTCCATGTAAAAAACACCCATTGTAAATTGCTGGAGATGTTTACCACACTTGTGTTAAGTCTAATCTCAATTGTGCTCTGTTTAATATACCAAATTACTATTGTATTTGATGCTAAATTTAGTATCTCACTCCACTACCTGTCAATGTATTTTATGGCAAACAAAGATTCTGATAAAACCCCCATGTAAAAAATACCCATATTGATCTACTTGAAAGGTATTCCACAGAATTGTTTAAAATTTTAATAATAATCCTTTTTTGTATGTTGTCCCATATCATTACATGCCAATGTCTTTTAGAAAGCTTAAAGATTGTTATATACGTTTAACACAAACATTCGATGTCAAAACATCAACATAGAACTAATTGGGACGTCTTCCTTCCACACTTTATGTAAATTCTAATGATTCTCCTATATGCCATGTTGTATTTTATTATAATATGTCAGTACATATCAATGTATTTTCTAGAGAATAAAGATTCTGATATGTATGTATGTATGTACGTATGGATGATGTGGTAACAGCCCTCATTAACGCTGTATGAATTTATGTAAATTTAGGTTATGTAGATTCTAATGATTCTCCTATATGCCATGATGTATTTTATTATATCATGTCAGTACATTTCAATGTATTTCTGGAGAATAAAGCTTCTGATATGTAGGTAGGTATGTTTATATGTATGTATGTATTCATGCAAGCATGTATATATGAATGTATGCATACATATAAACATAAGCACACAAAAATATATACACAGAGAGGCATTTCCCTGCATGCATCCGCAAACACATATAGATGTTACCTTTCTAATAGGGGTACGTATGTAAACTGTGATGTTGTGGAGACTGAGGAATTATCGTCTTCAAGCAAACGTTCCTGGCCAAACAAACATTAAATAAATATATACATTATGAATTAAAATAGATAAGAGGGAATGAATAAGATGCACTGATAAAATTCGAAAGGCAGACAGTATTATATATCACGGATAAAATAACGACAAACAAAAATTGTACAGCAAACAAATGGTATACTATATAACATTTACAAGGAAAAGCTGAAAATCTCCACAGATGATTTAACTCAACAGAACGATGTTTGTCCCATTAGACTAACCTCATCAATACTGCTCTCTTCCCGTTAAATAAAACTCAGCAATACGACTTTTTGACCATTAGACTAAACTCTGCAACTTCCCATTAGACTAAACTCAGCAACTTCCCATTAAACTAAACTTAGCAACTTCTAGACAACGGCTAGCCACCGTGGAAGAGATTGGGGCCTTACCACGTACATCCTACAGAATGTAATGAGATCACAACAGCAAGATAAGAACCGATATGTAGAGAACTCTCTGTCCCCTGGGGAAGAATCTACTGTACAAATTAACAGGGAAGAGGCAACTCCTCTAAGGAGTAAGGAAGTACATAATGACGAGTGTTCCTCAAATTCTGTTGAAAGGGAGAATTCTGAAAAAGACCACCTAAAAACTAGTAGGAGGAGCCTAAATATAGGAACATGGAACGTTAGAACTCTAAACGGAGAAGGAAAGCTTGACAACCTAATATTAGAGGCAACAGACATGAAACTAGATATACTGGGAGTTGCAGAGGCAAGACTATTGGATACAGGCTACATAAAAAGAGACCAATACACGCTTATACACTCAGGAGAAAAACACGAAAGAGGGGTAGGAATGTTGATAAAGAAGGAGTTAGAAAAATACGTATGTGGATACTGGACACACAATGACAGAATGATGTTACTAAATATGAAAGCAAAGCCATTCGACATATCAATCTTACAAACTTATGCACCAACTAAAGATCACAGCGAGGAAGAAATAGAAGAATACTATGAAGAGCTACAACACACACTTAAACCAGTCAAATCTACAGATCTGTTGATAGTAATGTGTGATATGAATGCAAAAGTAGGAAAAGGAAAATACAAGAAAATAGTAGGACAGTATGTATTAGGGACAAGAAATGATAGAGGAGACAGACTTATCCAGTTCTGTGAAGAAATCCAGTGTGACGAGTAGGGTGTATGTGGGTGGATGTAAGTTAGACAACACTTATACACCGCTCGTATAGCTCACTGTCTAGGAATAAAGTACTAACTCCAACAGCTCTGTCAATCTCCAACAATGTATTAGATTCACAAATAAATCACAATGGACGTAGGGCCATTACAAATATTAGATACATCACCAATCCCGAGTATCCGCACACACTCTGCTTCTCGGAATAACTACAGCCACAAATAGGCTACTCCATGAATAACTACTGCAACGTCTACAACACAACTCCGGCCCTCTACTCACGCCCTACTATAGACATCCACCTTTCTCTTCTCTACGCTCTACGCTGTCTCTTGTCTACTGTCTGCTCTCTCTCTACTGACTCAACACACGTCTCCAACCAACACACTACTCCCGCTGACTGCCCCTTTCATGCGTATTCACTAAAACCCGTGAAACCCTTTCACGCTCCACTGATCTTCATTCACGCATCACAAAAGCTAACAGCTTGTCTCAAGCAATGCTCACAACCCTGCTTGTAGCTAAATCATTACAATGCACGCATTCCCAGCTCACAACAACTCACATGACTGATAAACTCCCGCTGGAGCATGGGAACACTCACACATGCAAAATACCCTCAAAGCACTCCGTGACAATATGTAACACCTTTTTTGAACACCACCCAAGGAAATTATACACCTGGAAAAGCCCAGGAGATGTAACAAGAAATCAAATTGACTATATCATGATAAAACATAGATTTAAGAACAGTGTCACAGGTGCAAAGACACATCCTGGCGCCGACATAAATTCAGATCACAATCCGGTCGTCATCAAAGTAAATATAAAACTGAAAAGAACAGGAAACAGAAGACAGGAGGAACCCCAGATATAAATATCAGCACTGAAACAACCAGATATAAAACAAAAATATCTAATCGACATCAAAAATAAATATCAACAGTTACTGACAGAAAGCGTGGAGCAGTATAGAAGAGAAAACCCAGAAGAAAAAGTAACCACAAAATGGGAATGCTTAAAAACAAGCATACAATCAGCAAATGCAAATTTACCTAAAAAGGAGCTTAAGAAAAATCAAATTTGGATGACAGATGACATCTTGAGTAAAATGGCAGAAAGAAAGAAAGCAAAAAACACTCCAGAATATAAAACAATAGACAATGACATACGTACTATGTGTAGACAAGCAAAAGAACGGTGGATAGAAACAAAATGCAAGGAAATAGAAGACTTGGAAGCAAAGCCCATGACAAGAGATATGCATGAAGAAATAAAGAAATTATCAAATAGGTCGCGGTTTGCACAAGGAGGAAGCTATATCAAGAACAAAAATGGTGTAATATTACTTGATGAGAAAGACATATCAAACAGATGGGCAGAATACGTAAAAGAACTATTCGAGGACAACAGAGGTAAAAAACCATCACCAGATTCTAATGAAGGCCCAAACATTCTCAGATCAGAAGTAGAGAATGCCATTCATATGATACAAAAAGGAAAATCAGCAGGCACGGATAACATAAAAATTGAAATGATAGAAGCCCTGGAGAGCTTTGATATAGATACAATCACTGATCTATGCAACGATATATACAATACAGGATATATACCACACGACATGAAGACATCAGTTTTTATAACATTGCCCAAAAAAACCAAATGCAACAGAATGTTCAGACTTCAGAACAATCAGCCTGATGAGTCATGCAATTAAGATACTGCTCAAAATCATACAGGAAAGAATAAAAAGTAAAGTAGACAGCGAAATCCAAGAAGAACAGTTTGGTTTTAGACGGAACAGTGGAACAAGAGAGGCAATATTTTGCCTAAGAATATTAGCAGAAAAATATACAGAGGTCCAAAAAAGTATGTACATGTGCTTCCTTGACTATAAGAAGGCTTTTGACAGAGTCCATCATGAGAAAATAATTGAATGCCTCGAAGACATAGGTAATGATGGAAAAGATATAAGAATACTCAGTAACCTTTATTGGGAGCAAACTGCCACAATAAGATCTGGAAGGAATTATTCACCACACATAGACATAAAAAGAGGTGTCAGACAAGGTTGTGTGCTGTCCCCCTGCCTATTTAATCTATACACCGAAAAAATTTTCAAACAGATACAGGAAATACCAGGACTGAACATCAGTGGAAGGTCAATAAACAACCTTAGATATGCAGATGATACCGTGTTGTTAGCTGAAAGCGAACATGAGTTACAAGAACTAGTGAAGCAAGTGAACAGTATAAGTCATGAATATGGACTCGACATTAATATTGAGAAAACAAAAACTATGATAATTAGCAAAACAGACGATAAACCCACATTAAAGATAAGCGTAAATGGGAAAATCCTGGAACAAGTCAAGAGCTACGTATATCTTGGTCATATAATAACAGAAGATGGCAGATGTGAAACAGAAATCAAGAAGAGAATAGGAATGGCCAAAGCTACATTCAACAACATGAAACATATACTGACATCTAAACAGTTATCTCACAAATTAAAACTGAGAATCATAAAGTGTTATATATATTCTGCATTTCTGTATGGTGCAGAAACATGGACGATGAATAAGCATTTGGAAGAAAGAATTGAGGCTCTTGAATGTGGATATATAGAAGAATGGGGCGTATCTCATGGAAAGAGAAGAAAACAAATAAGGAGGTCCTAGAAAATCTAGGTATGAAAAGAGAACTAATGAGGGAGGTCAAAGTTCGGCAGCTAAAATACTTTGGCCACATAAAAAGGCGTAACACCTTGCAGAAGACCATAATAGAAGGGAGAGGTGAAGGCAAACATGCAAGGGAAAGACAGCGCTATAAGTGGGAAGATAACATCAAGAGATGGACAGGAAAGAGTCTGTCAGAGTGCACCACCAAGACAAGAGACAGAAGACGTTGGAGATCCATTACAGCCAACCTTCGTTGTGGAGATGGCAGCTGATGATGAGCAACTTCCCATTAGACTAAACTCAGCAACTTCCCATTAGACTAAACTTAGCAACTTCCCATTAGACTAAACTCAGTAACGTCCCACAAGACTAAACTCAGTAACTGCACATTAGACTAAACGCGGTAACTTCCCATTAGACTAAACTCGGCAACTTCTCAATAGACTAAACTCAGCAACATCACATTAGACTAAACTCGGTAACTTCCCATTAGAATAAACTCATTAACTTCCCATTAGACTAAACTCAACAACTTCCCATTAGACTAAACTCAGCAACTTACCATTAGACTAAACTCAGTAACTTCCCAATTGACTAAACTCAGTAACGTCCCATTAGGCTAAAATCCGTAACTTCCCATTAGACTAAATTCAGTAACTTCCCATTAGGCTAAACTCAGTAACTTCCCATTAGACTAAACTCAGTAACTTCTCATTAGACTAACTCTGTAACTTTCCATTATATTAAACTCAGTAACTTCCCATCAGACTAAACTCTTGTAACTTCCCATTAGACTAAACTCAGTAACTTCCCATTAGGCTAAACTCAGCAACTTCCCATTAGAATAAACTCAGCAATACGACGTTCTACCTATTAGACTAATCTCAGCAATTTCCCATAAGACTAAACTCATCAATACGACTTTCTGCCTATTAGACTAAGCTCAGCAACTTCCCATAAGACTAAACTCAACACTAGAAGTTTCTGCCTATTAGACTAATCTCAGTAACTTCTCATAAGACTAAACTTAGCAATACGACTTTCTGCCTATTAGACTAAGCTCAGCAACTTCCCATAAGACTAAACTCAGCAATACGACTTTCCGCCTATTAGACTAAGCTCAGCAACTTCCCATAAGACTAAACTCAGCAATACGACTTTCTGCCTATTAGACTAAGCTCAGCACCTACCCGTAAGCCTAAACTCAGCAATACGACTTTCTGCTTATTAGACTAAGCTCAGAAACTTCCCATAAGACTAAACTCAGCATTACGACTTTCTGCCTATTAGACTAAGCTCAGCAATACGACTTTCTGCCTATTAGACTAAGCTCAGCAACTTCCCATCGGACTAAACTCAGCACTACGACTTTCTGCCTATTAGACTAAGCTCAGCAACTTCCCATAAGACTAAACTCAGCACTACGACTTTCTGCCTATTAGACTAAGCTCAGCAATACGACTTTCTGTCTATTAGACTAAGCTCAGCAATACGACTTTCTGCCTATTAGACTAAGCTCAACAATTTTCCATAAGACTAAACTCAGCAATACTACTTTCTGCCTATTAGACTAAGCTCAGCAATACGACTTTATTCCTGTTAGACTAAACTCAGTAACATCCCATTAGACTAAACTCAGCAACATCACATTAGACAAAACTCAGCAACATCCCACTAGACTAAACCCAGCAACTTCACATAAGACTAAATTCAGCAACATCCCATTAGACTAAACTCAGGAACATTCCATTAGACTAAACTTAGCAACATCCCATTAGACTAAACACAGTAACATCCATTAGACTAAACTCAGCAACATCACATTAGACTAAACTCAGCAGTATCCCATTAGACAAAACTCAGCAACATCTCATTAGACTAAACTCAGCAACTTCTCACTAGACTAAACTCAGTAATATCCATTAGATTAAACTCAGCAACATCACATTAGACTAAACTTAGCAACATCTTATTAGACGAAACTCAGCAGCATCTTCCCATTAGACTAAACTCAACAACTTCCCATTAGACTAAACTGAACAACTTCCCATTAGACTAAACTCAACAACTTCCCACTAGATTAAACTCAGCATTATGCCATTAGACAAAACTCAGCAACATCCCATTAGACTAAACTCAGCAACTTCTCACTAGACTAAACTCAGTAATATCCATTAGATTAAACTCAGCAACATCACATTAGACTAAACTTAGCAACATCTTATTAGACGAAACTCAGCAGCATCTTCCCATGAGACTAAACTCAACAACTTCCCATTAGACTAAACTGAACAACTTCCCATTAGACTAAACTCAACAACTTCCCATTAGACTAAACTCAACAACTTCCCATTACACTAAACTCAACAACTTCCCATTAGACTAAACTCAACAACTTTCCATTAGACTAAACTCAACAACTTCCCATTAGACTAAACTCAACAACTTCCCATTACACTAAACTCAACAACTTCCCATTAGACTAAACTCAACAACTTTCCATTAGACTAAACTCAACAACTTCCCACTAGACTAAACTCAAAAACTTCCCGTTAGACTAAACTCATCAACTTCCCATTAGACTAAACACAACAACTTCCCACTGGACTAAACTCAACAATACGACTTTCTTCCCAGTGGACAGAACCAAAAAAACAAAAAACAACTCACGTATGTCCAACATTAAACAAATTACCTTCTGTACAAGTATATACGTCTGGTGTGACGTCAGAAACTTGGCCGCATTTTCGAATTTGTGCACGTCCAGATCTTTGATGAGACCTGCAAGTTAACGATCAATATTTATAGTCGCGTTAACAAGATAATAATATTTATAGTGGCGTTAATAAGATAATAATATTTATGTGGTAAGTGCTAGTTCTGAAAAAGATTGTTAGTATCTAATCAGCTACCACGATGAAGCCCTAATAAGGGCTAGTTCTGAAAAGGGATGATAGCACGTCACTGAAACTAAAGAGATTACCGTCGTTGGAACTGCGGTAGATGATCCGGTATCTTCGTTATTCAAGAGGTCTGGTGGCCGCCTCCTTGTGTGATCTACTGAAACAGTTGTCCGAAGGGGCAGTAAAAAACAAGGGCACATAACAGGCTTGGCGAAATTGGGTAAACGGCATTGTGCTGGTTGTAGAACTATCGTGATGGTCACTGGAGTTCAGGACAGTAAATGTGTATAGAACAATAGAGATACTTTCACAACTGTCTCAGATAGGAAGAATGGATACAACCAGGGCCAACTTAAGGTACCAGCAACTCGGTCTATGACCAGGGTCGCCAAGCGCTTTTAGTATAAGCTGTTTCGATGTCGTGCTGTAACTCGAGAATAATACGTTTAAAATGGGTTATAGAATGACACTTGGAGTCATGACCCAGATGATTGTCTTACCAGATAATTGTCTAACTAGATGATTGTCTAACCAGATGATTATCTCTAACTAGATGATTATCTAACTAGATGATTATCTAACTAGATAATTGTCTAACTAGATGATTGACTCCAACATGTGATAGTTTAAAGAGGCTTGTAAATGAACAGAAAAAAAATGGTATGTTTATTTATTAAAGGTTCTCGGACCTCGCTCAAAAGTATCCAACAGACTTCAAAAGTAACAAAATTTGTTGTCCCTAGGTGACACCAAAAATATGTTTAAAATTAAAAATAAACATTTACATATGTACTAGAAACTAAAAATTTCGAACAACATGAGCCAAAACGTCACAAAGGTAACCTAGCAACATCATCCAGTGAAAAAAATAGCTGCAGAAACTACTGCTGCAGTAGAATTTAGACGCCTTGGCGTATCCTTGACAACCCAAAATACCAAATATCGACCAATGCATTACATAATCTCTTTTACTTGAGAGGTTTACCTATTTTTGGCGAGGCACGTTCCTTTCAACCTAGAATTACGTCCGTTGGTTATGTCGAAGCGCAATTTCCATCCAAATATAAGTGAACTCTGGTAACTGAAGTATCGTGTTGATAACAACACAGCTCTGAAAGGGACAACTAGTCTCTATCAGCTAGCCCGGAGAAGCCCTGGAAAGGGTTTGTCCTGAAACGGACTAACAATATCTATCTGCTAGTGCGGAGGAGCACTAAAAAGGGTTTGTCCTGAGGAAGACATCCAAACACTTGTAATGATATATTTGTTGGTGTGTGGGGGGGAGGGTATGGTTTCCTACTTGTTGTTGTTGTATCACACCATGATTTGAAAATATGAATACTGGTTTCTCAAGGCTGCGTCAACTTTTTTTTTGTTTGCATGAAAATGTTTGTTTTTAATTGACTCTCAACAAAAATTTGTTTCCATATGAACTTATTACAACATAATGCGTATTATAATAAGTCATTAAAGTTATAAATATCACTGCAAATAAAAGGAAAAAAATTCTGTTGGCAAAACTCAGCATACCTGGGTGTCTTGAAAATACTTCATAATTCTTGAAATGGCAACACTGTCTCTTGTCCTCACCTTTCTCACAAAGAAAACTGTCAAATATAATTGTGACGTATAGGCGATCGAACGTCTGCGTGAATAGTTATGAACTTTTCTGTGACCACAGAAGCAAGCCAGATTCACTGGCCTTATCACGCGATAATAATTCTCGATTGCGCCAATCACCTACAAAATTACTAACACACAAATTGGTAGAGAGCCCTTTTTCTCAATCTACGCTTAACGCGTCTACGGATCTGACTGATCATAGTTTGTACAACGCTTTACAACAATAACTTGACCTGAACTTTCTAGATCACGTTTGTCTCAAAACAGCTCCCTAAAAATCAACTTTCTTTTGTAAGCTTACTTCGCTCAACTATCTTGAGTTAGCACTTTCCTCAAGGGACGTAAAAACTCTACCGTTGACCCCTATTATGGATTATCGCCCTTAGCTAACTAATTCATGAGTCATAGATTTTCGCCCTTCAAGTTAGATTTAGTCTGTTAATTGGCCTTATGCTAATGTTTAAAACCGGATTTCTGACACAAGCATTTCCTATTACATGTATCTAACGCGTTGTTTGTAAACATTTGTTAAGATTCCAAAATGATGCGATACCGTGTTATTCAATTGATATAATTTTGCTATTCGGAGTCCCACATACTAATGTGCTAAAGGATATCCTTGTGGATCATTTATTATGTTACTTACTAGCAATAACCCGTCAACATTGACAGGTTATTAATTATAGTGTGTTGTTTCTGTTACATGTATTACAGACGGTACTATCACTACTGTGGTCATTTCATTGCAGGCGACCGTCATTAGATATTTGTAGTGAAAATTGTATGGATGTATTAGAGGCCGAAACGACGCTACCAACGTACATCCGCAAAACCCCTAGAAGCCAAAACGACGATGCCAACGTCGTTTTTGTGTTCCGTGAAATGTGTTCCGTATTTTAGTAATTTGGTATTTTAACATAACGGAAGTTACTATTTTTTTATTCAGAAGAGCGCTATCTTTGAGTTGTGATTCGGAAACACGCTTGTTCTAGCTAATTTCACTGTGAAAAAACGGTAAATCTGTCAGCTTTCGATCGGCGATTATTGTTGTTTATACAGACAATGTCTAGCGAACCAACCACATCATGTTTATCAAAACGTAGGTGTTTTTTATCTATAGAAAAAGCTAGGGAACTGTGTATCTTTGACGAGTTTAACTAGAATGATTTCGAAAGTGAAAATGATGATTTTGAATTTGAACTTAACGAAGAAGCTAGTTCTAATGAGGAGGGGGCGTGGTCACAGCCAGGCCCTAGTGCTACAAAACGACAAAAAGTTTTGACCAAATCATAGACAAAAAGGGGGAAAAGCATTAGTACCAATGAGCAACAAGGGGCAATTAGTAATGAATGGATTTCAGTACCAAACATCAGTATTACAGAGACCCAAAACGCATTCAGATTTCTTCCCAAATATGGTCGCAAACCAGGAGTACACGATGACTTAGGTCTTAGTGAGGCATCAACTCCTTTTGACTGCTATAGGACATTGTTTACTGATGACATTAACAAAACATCACAGAAAGCTGAAACTTGTAATTAATATTCATATATGGATTAGTTTTATTTTAAAAAAACCATGAAGCACTTTGGATAATATTTCAGTCTTTATGCATGTGTTGGTGGGTACATTTTTCATTCACTAAAATGAATTTAAAAAATAATTTTTTTTACATTATTACTAATAATTGAATATAATATGTAGAATAGCACATAAAAGCCCCAATATTATAATTCTAAATATATTTATCTTTACTGTGAAACATAATTTGTGTGCCTTTTGTTGTGTAATATCAACACAATATATGATTTAATTTAAAAGTTCACGCGGCCTTGAATATTTTCTTTTTTATTTTAATGATGATGGTATGGTCTGCTGGATGGTCTGTAAAAGATTAACAAAATATCACAGAAAGCTGAAACTTGTAATTAATATTCATATATGGATTAGTGTTATTTAAAAAAAACCATGGAGCACTTTGGATAATATTTCAGTCTTTATGCATGGATTGGTGGGTACATTTTTCACTCACTAAAATGAATTTTTAAAAAAAAATTGTTTACATTATTACTGATAATTGAATATAATATGAAGAATAGCACTTAAAAGCCCCAATATTATAATTCTAAATATATTTATCTTTACTGTGAAACATAATTTGTGTGTCTTTTGTTGTGTAATATCAACACAATATATGATTTAATTTAAAAGTTCACGCGGCCTTGAATATCTTCTTATTTATTTTAATGATGATGGTACGGTCTGCTTGATGGTCTGTAAAGCATTAACAAAATATCACAGAAAGCTGAAACTTGTAATTAATATTCATATATGGATTAGTGTTATTTTTAAAAAAAACCATGGAGCACTTTGGATAATATTTCAGTCTTTATTCATGGGTTGGTGGGTACATTTTTCATTCACTAAAATGAATTTTTAAAAACAATTGTTTACATTATTACTGATAATTGAATATAATATGAAGAATAGCACTTAAAAGCCCCAATATTATAATTCTAAATATATTTATCTTTACTGTGAAACATAATTTGTGTGTCTTTTGTTGTGTAATATCAACACAATATATGATTTAATTTAAAAGTTCATGCGGCCTTGAATATCTTCTTTTATATTTTAATGATGATGATACGGTCTGCTGGATGGTCTGTAAAACATTAACAAAATATCACAGGAAGCTGACACTTGTAAATAATATTCATATATGGATTAGTGTTATTCTAAAAGATGCTGGAGCACTCTGGATAATGTTTCAGTTTTTATGCATGGGTTGGTGAGTACATTTTTCATTCACTAAAATGAGTTTTTATTAAAAAGTAGTCTATAAAATATGTAGAATATCACTAACATCCTTCATATTCTAATTCTACATTCATTTATCTTTACTGTGATGTATAATATGTGTGTCTTTGTTGTATAAAAACAATACAATATATGATTTAATTTAAAAGCTTCACGCGGCCTATAATGTCCTTTTTCTTTCCAAATGTCTATAATGTTTATATGGTTCGCTGGATGGTCTGTAAAACATTAACAAAATATCACAGGAAGCTGACACTTGTAAATAATATTTATATATGGATTAGTGATATGTTAAAAGACCCTAGAGCACTCTGGATAATATTTCAGTCTATTGCATGGGTTGGTAAATACATTTTTAATAGACTAAAATTATTTTTTTCTTGAAAGTGGTCTATATTATTACTTATCACTGATTACTATATGTAGAATATCACTAAAAGTCCTTCATATACTAACTCTACATTAATTTATCTTTACTGTGATGTATAATATGTGTGTCTTTGCTGTATAATAACAATACAATGTATGATTTAATTTAAAAGCTTCACGCGGCCTTTAATGTCCTTTTTCTTTCCAAATGTCTATAATGTTTATATGGTTCACTGGATGGTCTGTAAAACATTAACAAAATATCACAGGAAGCTGACACTTGTAAATAATATTCATATATGGATTAGTGATATTTTAAAAGATGCTGGAGCTCTCTGGATAATATTTCAGTGTTTATGCATGGGTTGGTGAGTACATTTTTCATTCACTAAAATGAGTCTTTTCTTGAAAGTGGTCTATATTATGACTCATAACTGAATACTATATGTAGAATATCACTAAAATCTTTCATATTCTAATTCTACATTCATTTGTCTTTACTGTGATGTATAATATGTGTGTCTTTGTTGTGTAATAACTCAGTAACTTTAGAATTTATAAAGGTACTGCTTTAATTAAGGTACAAAAATAATTCTGGCAAAACTGATGAAAAAATTCCGGCCTGCAAGAGTTTTAATAAATATGAAGACATGGAGTAACCTTCCAACATGACATGTGGAGCAGTGATAAGGATCTAATGGACCGTAAATTGACTAAATAACTAACATTTCTTTTGACAACATGTCTCGTAATTGTTCGTGCATCTTTTAAAATCTTGCCCTGGTCGACTTACTGCCTCTGAGAAGCCGTGGTCGACTTACTGCCTCTGAGAACAACGTTTGAAGTTTGACGAAACTCCAGTTCATGTACTGTTTATCAATCGTGTTGTTGGCTTCTTTCCATAATCAAACTGTTCATGCACACCTTCATTTGCGCACTTTTCTATTTTCGGGAGAGTACATATAAGGGGAACCAATACAATTATTGTCTAACTTTCAACCACAGTTGCACCCCCTTAGCTGTGGCTGAAAGTTAATGTACTCTCTCGAAAATAGAAAAAGTGCGCAAATGACGGTGTGCAAAATGTGACTGACCGACCGACCGAAGTACTTACGGCAGGTATTATGGTATTGAATAAATTAGATTCTCATAGTTTTGATTTTAGTAGTTATATTTTATAAGGATATACCTCCTCTTATTTTATCCTGCATTAATGTTTTGTGTTTTATATTATATGTTGTGTGGCGGAAGATGAAGTGTCTGATTAAAGAATTTATTTTTGTTAGAGTTCTTTTTGGAGGGTTAAAAATATTACATAAGTATAATAATTTAGGAATGATATACGTGTTTACAAGAATGCTTCTACCCAATATTGTAGCGTTTGTAACTTTCTAATTTGTTCTCAGCTTTTGAGGTTATATTTCTCCACATATCTTTGTTTATTTTCCATGGTACAGACATGAAATTTATTCCGTATATTTTCATATTATTTGTTGGCACTCGATGAATAAGGATGTCTGTTTTACTTGTCCAATGCCCGAAGTCCATTATTTGTGATCTTTTAATGTTGATTTTTGAACCACTAGTTATTAAGGTTTTTTTTTTTTTAAACATCGTGTGTTTTACATTTATTCATATGCAAGGTCAAATAGAAATACAAATAATATATGCATATACACTCGCCCAGACAGGCTTATTTCTTCAAAAATGTCTACTTTCATTACCTCAGGAAGAATAAAATACAACAAATTAGACAATCTGGCAGAAGTACTAACGATAACCAGCTATGAATTCAACGAAGTACATGTACAGTGGATACCTGCCCACTGCAATATACAGTATGTGGAAATGAGAATTCAGATAAACTTACACTAGTCAACAACCAAAATGTACCAGAAATGAAAATAGCTGATCTTAACTAATTTTGGTGTGCTGAAAACGAAAATGACATTAAAAAATGTTGATTGGCTCTAGTTTTCAAGATATATGCTACTAGTTTATTTAATTACGTTCAATTTATATATATGACGCAACTGTTGTGGGCGATTGCACATCACCTTTGTGTATAAATATCTTATCTCTGATAAAATTTTGCCATTAGTGCATTTGTCCTTATCAAAAGTATCGTAGTTAGAAATGCCTAGGACATGTGTGAACAGTGCTAATAATTTCTGTTATATATGTGGTTAGGTGACATTTCTATCACAAAAACGAAATATAACTAAAGTGATTAAGAAGGCGTACAGTTTGTATTTTGGTTGCAGAATAGGAGATCAAGATAAGAGCTGGGCGCCACACATATGCTGCAATATATGTGCAGCACATCTTAAACTGTGGTTGACTGGCAAAAGGCAAGCTATGCCTTTTGCAGTCCCAATGATTTGGAGAGAGCCCACTGATCATCTCAACAACTGTTACTTTTGCATGGTCCCTCCAATTGGGAAAGGCATATCAAAGAAGAAAAAAAATGGACTCTGGAATATCCAAACATCCCCTCTGCAATACGTCCGATACCACATGGCGATGACCTACCAGTTCCCAAAGTGCCAGAATCATTTTCAGCTGCTTCCCCTGATGAAGAAGAGGACATTGGTGGTCCTGAACCATCAACCTCAAGCGTCCCAAATTTTGAGCAAACTACATCCACTAAACCACACTTAATAACCCAAGGTGAACTGAATGATCTTGTAAGAGATCTGAATTTACCGAAGAACAAGGCGGAGCTTTTGGGTTCCAAATTGCAACAGTGGAATCTTCTGGCAGAAGATGTTACAATTTCTGTGTATAGGAACCGACAGAAGCCGCTTATTACATTCTTTTTCAAAGAGGGTGACCTTTCTGCGTGCCACAACATTTCTGGTTTAATGGCAGCCCTCAAAATCAATTACATACCGGAAGAGTGGAGGCTTTTCATTGATTCATCCAAGACGAGTCTTAAAGCTGTTTTGTTGAATAATGGTAATGTGTTACCGTCAATTCCAGTTGGTCACGCAGTTCATATGAAAGAAACTTATGAAAACATTAAGCAGCTTTTGAAGTGTATAAACTACGATCATCATCATTGGTCACTTTGCGGTGACTTAAAAGGGGTCGCTCTTTTGCTTGGACTACAGGGCGGAAACACCAAGTACTGTTGCTTTCTCTGTGAGTGGGATAGCCGTGCACGAAGTGACCATTACATCAGAAGACATTGGCCAATCAGGCAGTCATTGCAGCCTGGCAGTAAGAACGTTGAGAACCCAGCACTTGTCGACACCAGCAAGATTTTGTTGCCACCCTTGCACATTAAGCTGGGTCTCATGAAAAACTTTGTCAAGGCAATGGAGAAAACAGATGAGGCTTTCAAATACCTCATCAGAAATTTCCAAGACTGAGTGAAGCTAAAATAAGAGAGGGAGTATTTGTTGGTCCGCAAATTCGAAAACTTCTTCATGATGACGAGTTTCTTTGCGTGTTGCATGGCAAGGAAAAAGCAGCATGGCTAGCATTTAAGTCAGTGGTGGACAATTTTCTTGGAAACAACAGATCTGATAATTACATTGAAATTGTAGAAAATCTCCTTCTGAAGTATAAAAGTCTTGGCTGCAACATGTCTTTGAAAATTCATTTTCTGGATTTTCATCTGGATTTCTTTACGTCAAACTGTGGAGCGGTTAGTGATGAGCATGGTGAACGATTTCACCAGGACATTGCTGCTATGGACACAAGGTATCAAGGCAATTGGAGCCCTTCAATGCTTGCTGATTACTGTTGGACTGTGACAAGAGACACCTCATCGATTGACTACAAGAAGCAAGCAAAGAGAGCTCGAACAGCGACTGAATAATGACGGAATGGGTTCAAATGTGCCTTTTCAAAACATGATATGTGAACTTTAAATAATGTTTTGATTTTTTCTATCATTTTATGTTGAAATATCAATTAATTGAGTATGTAACCACAATTTTTATAATGCTAAAGTAGAAAGACTAGCTGTTCACCCCAGAGAATTAAACAAGCATACATTATTTGTATTACTGTAATGTAAATTCATCATTTAAAAAAAAACCAGAGCCAATTGGTGAATTTCATTATGATATTTGAAATCAGCATGTCAAAATCAATAAGAAATGGTGTATTTAATTTCTGGTACAAATAACTTTTGAAAATTTGTTGACTAGTGTTATCAGAGAAGGAAGAAAGAAAATCCAAACAGAAGACAGGGCTATATTTGAAGAGATAAAAGCAATAATCAGAAATAACTACAGAGAAAATTAGCATAAGGAACACCCAGACTCTGATACTACACAACCATACATACTACACAGCCATACATACTACACAACCATACATACTACACAACCATACATACTACACAGCCATACATACTACACAGCCATGCATACTACACAACCATACATACTACACAACCATACATACTACACAACCATACATACTACACAACCATACATACTACACAACCATACATACTACACAACCATACATACTACGAGGGGCGTTCAGAAAGTAATGCACCACTTCGTTTTTCTCAGCTAATAATGAAGATAGAAGCATGAAATTTTGCACACTTTAAATATGGCATGTGCCAATTGTGTGCACCAAATTGCACCGCAACTGGCCAAATTATACGGGCTGCCCTAAACCGTTGAAATGGAGCGTGTTTGCAACTTGCGTTATAAGCAGCGAATTGTTATAGAATTTCTCGTTGCAGAGAAGGAAACTGTTGTGAACATTCACAAGCGTCTATGTGATGTGTATGGAAGTTTTGCTGTCGACAGGAGTACAGTCAGTCGCTGGGTTCAGAGAATCAAAGAATCAGGAAGAGGAGATACGGAGCTCCTTGATCGGCCGCGCTGTGGACGTCCTGCCACAGCCACCAACGCAGAAATGTTGAAATGCGCTGAGGGCATTATTCTTACTGATAGGCGAATCACTACTCAACAATTGGCCTTACAGCTGTCAGTCAGCATTGGTAGTGCAAATGCAGTTATAAAAACTCTCGGATTTTCTAAGGTTTGCGCAAGATGGGTTCCTCGAAGTGTCCCAAATGACCACCGATTGCAAAGGAAAGCAATTTCTTCTGAATTGTTGGAGCGTTTCAATGCTGATGGAGAGAACTTTTTGGCTAAGATCGTTACTGGTGACGAAACCTGGGCACATCATTTTGAACCTGAGACAAAAAGACAGTCAATGGAGTGGCATCATCCGCAATCACCACGAAGAAAGAAATTCAAGACAATTCCTTAAGCTGGAAAGGTCATGATCACTGTCTTTTGAGACATTGAAGGTGTGATTCTTGTGGACGTTATGCCAAGAGGAGAGACAATCAATTCGCAAGCTTACATTAAGACATTGAAAAAACTCAATCTACGTTTTCGCAGAGTTCGGCCGCACAAGAATCCAGCAGACCTGCTACTCTTTCACAACAATGCGCGACCTCACACAAGTCTCGCAACACGGGAAGCAATCACCAAATTAGGTTGGACTGTACTACTCCATTCACCCTATAGTCCCGATTTGGCACCCTCTGATTTTCATCTATTTGGTCCACTTAAAGATGCACTCCGTGGGACAAGGTTTGAAGATGATGAAGGAGTGATTCATGCAGCGAAGAAATGGCTACATGATCAAGACAAAATCTGGTACGGGCTAGGAATACATGCACTTGTTTCGCGCTGGCATAAAGCCGTACAAGTGGATGGGGATTATGTTGAATAATACCGATGTTTACATGACATATCCGTGTATATTGTGTATAAATTTCATGCTTTTTGAATAAACAGCTTCTGAGAAAAACGATGTGGTGCATTACTTTCTGAACGCCCCTCGTATATGCTACCAAGAAGAGATCAAGTCATAATTGTCCAAGAACCGGCCATTGTAGACTCAGATACCACCTGTACAACAAATTGAAAATCAGACAGTCAGACAGACAGATATATGTCCATGTGGGGGAGGACAAACAAACAGTAGAGCCCGTGCTCCAGAACTGTCGGCTCCGTGAGTGGAGCATGTTGGCAGCATGGCCATGTTGATGGAGAAACTGTATGGTGACGAGAGACGCCTGCGACGGTCTGCCAGCTTTATAATAGAGATAGATGTGATTATTTGAGAGTGAACGACCACGAAGAAGAATTACCAACAATAATAAACAAGACACTATGTCCAAAACTTGTTTTTTATTTCGTCTTAGACAATGTATTATACTGAAAGAAATCCACCCATTTGTATGTATAAATATAAGTATACACAATGGTACAATAATCTATTACATAACCGTTAAGAATTATTCTAGAGTAAATATGAGGTCTCAATGGATTGTTTTAATTTATAAATGCACATCTCAAACTTCCTACACCTAACTTTAGACAGAAAAAAGATTTACGTAATTCACTGATTAATTCTGCACTTTTGAGAGGTCGGAACAGGTAAATATATAAATTAAAAAAGAAAATGGTACGGATTCAGTTTTACAAATTAACGGTTCACAGGAAGCACGGGACGTTTCGGGGTTCACCATTAAATGATCCAGAGTTACAAACAGGCGACAGGGACAAGAATTATAGACAGATCAAAGACAAATACTACTGATACTGCAAACGTGTAACAAGATAAGAAATACAAATAAGATGACCAATACAGGCAGATGAAAAAGTAGACAACACATGTGATGCGCAGAGAAAGAACAACGATAAAGCAAGTAAACGGGGGATTGGGGGAGGCCAAGAGTGGTAGCACCTTTGGGCAAGAGCGGTCGCACTGGAGAACTGAACCAGTGGCTCAAACTCACCGGTCCACCTTGACCTTCCAAGCTTGACATATGGCTCCCAGAAGCCACAAAGACCTTTAAGGCGATCTTTGTCCTCTCAAGGCTGTGTGTGGTCCTGGTCGCCGGGTCCTCCCAGCATAGTGGAGGCAGTGAGCGAGAGCTGTGCCTGTACCAGACTGTCCTTTTTCGCGGACCTTCGGTCCCGAATAAAATTTTGGCTGGATGGAAGTATGGTTGGCATGGTGAAATGGTTTTATGGCGGCAAAAGTAGAGTACACTCGAGGGCAAGTTCGGGGCACAGTGGACTGATCATCCGCTTGCTTGTCACTGATCAAAGAAACAACAATTAATAATCTGTTGTACCAATAAACGCCGTTAGGTGTAACGGAACAACGGATAATTTCTTGTTGCCCTATGACGCCGCAAGGTGTGATGGCCGGAGACTGCATAGTCATGTCAGTCAATGGCCAAGGGAGAATGATGATGATGAAGCCACAAAGACAGTGGCGGCCATCCCCCGGTAACAGTCTCGACCGACTGACCAAACTATGTTGAGCGCCCCTACAAAGCCCTGCTTTTACCTGTGACTGTCCTCCAACTTGGAATGGCACAACTACAAACCATCCACAGCATCTCATAGTGAAGGCACCAGGGTGCACGACGTGACGATCCTTTTGACCAATTAGAAGCGCTAGTGCTGACTAAATAGCTGACTAATTATGGATGTTTCCAGAAAACAGCGGTCATTTGGTGGCGGGGACTGCACAACGGTGAAACCCACTGAGGTGGTGCAACATGGTATTGGGGCTGTCTAACCCCAGGGGGTAGGACAGACATCAGGCGAACAGGACAGCAGGGGAAAATAATACTTCCCCACCGATGATGGTACAGTGCCCACCATGCCTTGCACACCCCGCATGGAAAAAGAGGATAACTACCGGGATGAAAGAAAGTCATCACAACCCCCCCCCACTACTCATGATGCCATGATACTAATACAACCTAAGATATACGAGCTCGGACGTCGCCTCGCAAAAGGTCCGCGCCAAGCAGGTCGCCCCTCGGCTGCTCCTGGCGAAAAGTGTGCTACCGAGGAGTATATTAACATTCTACAGTTAAATGTAGATGGAATAAGAACTAAATCGTTAGAATTAAAGAAACTACTGAAGGACCAGAAAGTTCACATTGCACTGATTCAAGAAACCATTCTTAAGGACAAATCCATCAACTTCCCAGGCTACACAATGTACAAATATAATTGCCATAATAATTGTCGAGGAATCCTAACCTTGGTAAAGAATGATGTACAGGCAGAGGTCGAAAGTCTTCGAACCGATGATGAAACTGACATACAACGAGTGACAGTCTGGGGAAGTGACGGACATTTCCAAATCTTTAATGTCTACAGACCCCCCAGAGAAACTAATGGAATCTACTTTGATGATATCGAATACAAGAGAACAATCATAGCAGGGGATTTCAACGCCCACTCCCCACTCTGGGGATACCAGGACACCAACACCTCAGGCCAGGCAGTAGAAGAGCTATGTAACACTTCCAACCTTATAGTCCTCCAAAACGAAAGATCCCCACCAACCCTCTACCATAAAGCTAGCGGAACCAGTAGCCGACCACACCTAACACTTGTGTCTGCAGACCTCACCAACCGGTATAAATGGAGGGTATTGGAGGACATAGGAAGCGACCATCTACCCATCCTCACCACCATCTCGCAGGGTAAAACAAAAACGGAAACCAAAAGACAGCCGAAATGGAACTATGCTCGAGCAAACTGGGAACACTACAAACTCATATCAGACCAGCTCCTCACTGAAATAGACATGAACCAAGACATTAATACCTTGAACGATCAGATCTCTACAGCCATACTGCAGGCAGCCAAACAGGCAATCCCCAAAGGCAGTCGTGTCAAATACAGCATCTTCTGGAATGAGGAATTAGAACACCTAGTACAACTAAGACGCAAGGCACGGAAAATCGCTCAGAAAAATCCTAGCCGTGAAAACAAAACCACATACAACAGACTCACTGCACAGGTTAAGCTAGCGAGCAGAAAAGCCAAAATGGAAACCTGGAAAGAAAAAATGCGAAAACCTAGACCTAAATAAAGAAGGGAAGAAAGCATGGAAACTTATTGACAGCATGGCAGGGACATCCCAGAAGAGAAACCCAATCCCTATAAAACTTCCAAACAGTAACACAGCTACCTCCAGCAGAGGGAAAGCACGAGTCCTAAATCGATTCATTGCTGAAGTCAATAAAACATACAAAAGAGCCAATCTAGATAAAGCCATCAAGACACTTACAAAACGCATGCTAAAAGCACACAAGGCTGTGGACAGCATCTTTGATCAGGAATTTACGCTAGCTGAATTGCAATCCAGTCTCCTAAAGACCAAACCAAAAAAAGCACCAGGGCCAGACCAGGTTACCAACGACATGATAGTCAAACTTGGGGGAAAAGGCTTGCTGACGATCCTGGAATTCATAAACAAGACGTGGAGAAGCAGTACTGTACATACAGGATGGAAAACGGCTAACATTATCCCAATACTCAAAAAAGATAAACCACCAAGCGAAGTCAGTAGCTACCGGCCCATTTCCCTGACTTCGTGCGTTGGGAAAATGGCAGAACGTATGATAAATGCACGCCTCTACTGGTGGTTAGAGAAAGGAAAAGCCCTCCATCCTAACCAAGCAGGATTTAGAAGAGGAAGACAGACTGTTGACCAGGTAATCCGATTGGTACAACATATTGCTGATGCTTTCCAGGATAAAAATCATGTGGCCGCAGTTTTCGTAGACCTCAAGCAGGCATATGACAGAGTATGGAGAGACGGTCTATTTTTCAAGATGCAGAAGATGGGCATAGAAGGAAGAATGTTTCGTTGGATAAAAGATTTCCTCACAAATAGAACCATCTCCACAACGGTCAACGGAGCAACATCAGGGAAAAGAACCATCCAAGAAGGCCTCCCACAAGGCTCAGCCCTAAGTTGCACCCTCTTCCTCATATACATAAACGATCTGGCAGACTACCTTGAATTACCCAGCGCCTTGTTTGCTGATGACCTGGTCTTTTGGGCAGAAGGGAAGTCCCACTTGCAACTGCAAAAGAAACTAAACCGTGCACTGGCTGCTCTAACAACCTACTGCAGCTTCTGGAAAATGGTGATCAACACGAGTAAGACAGTCTACACTATATTCACACTCAGCAACAAAACAGTAAAGAAAGAACTGGATTTAAAACTTGACGATGCAAAGCTAGCTAAAGAGAACAATCCGACTTATCTAGGGATACAGCTAGATACCAGACTCACATACAAAACACATGTTGAGTCCCTAACTGCTAAGGCCTCTAGAAGGCTAAACCTCATAAAGCGTTTGGCAAGCACTGATTGGGGATCCAATCAGAGCACCCTACGACAACTGTACTTGGGATACGTGCGCTCAGTTATGGATTACTCTCTACCCCTGCAAGCCACTGCTAGCCCAACACTCAGACTGAAACTAGATCGCATACAAAACCAGGCACTCCGATTCATCTGTGGAGGCTTGCGAACTACTCCGACCAGCGCATGTGAGATTTCCGCCAATGTGGAACCCCCCCCCCCTAGAACTAAGGAGAGAGAAATCAGTCATTATCACGGCAGAAAGATTCTTGCGAGCTGACAAAGATGACCCCTGCAAAAACGTTATCGGTGATCTCAACTCCAGGTACCGAATTAAAAAGACATCTTTCACTAGAAGGTACCAAGAGCTTTCAGGGAAGCACTACATACCAGAGACTAGACTACCTACTCAAGTTGTGCTTGACCTACCACCCCACGTAGAACTAAAAAGACCAATAATACGTACAAACCTTCTACAACCCGCAAATAAAAGCCTCATACCTACGCTGCTGAAAACACTTGCTATGGAAACCATCTGTCAGTACGATGAAGACATTATCCATGCCTATACAGACGGGTCAGCTTTCAAAGCAGTAATAAATGCTGGATACGGGGCCATAATCATCCCACCCAGTACTGAAGAACCCGTCAAAATTGCAGGTCCCTGTGGTATCTAGTGCACAAACTACGAAGCCGAAGTAGTCGCCATCCAGAAAACCCTAACTAGAATTTTTGAACTCTTTGAATCAGACGAAATGGAACCAAATGATGTTGTAGTATTCTCAGACTCGCAGGCTGCCCTCTTGGCAATAGGAAACTGGAAAACCAAATCAATCAGTACTATCCAGAAGGTCCAAGAAACATGTCACAAAATTATGAACTTGTACGGAACAGAAATATACATGCAATGGATACCTGGCCACATAAACATCACATTAAATGAAGTTGCTGATAGACTGGCAAAGAAGGGAGCAAAAATGCCACAGATTGATCACCCACTGAGTATGTTAACAGTTAAACAAATAGTCAAAAACAACTGTAAAGAAGTTTGGCTGAACACGTGGGCACAGGCTAAAACAGGAAGAAGACTCTTCATTCACCAAACAGCCCCAAATAAGAAAGATGCTATGAACGATATCGAACGAAGGTACCAAACCAAAATCTTCAGAGTGAGAACAGGCCACTCTACACTAAATGGCCACAAAACAGACTAAGTTCACAAAATATAGCAAAATGTAGACACTGCCCTAACCCGTTAGAGACAGTAGAACACCACCTACTACAGTGCCCTGTACTTCAGGGACTGAGACAACAACTGCTACCACACAACCCATCCATAGACAATACACTGTATGGCAGCTCAGAACAGCTTATACGAACTGCGCAGTACCATATAATGGCATCAAGGTCACCAAGAGCCGACGCTCAGTGACAGTGGATCAAAGAAGAAGAAGAAGAAGCAAGTAAACATACAAAACCAGAAATAAAGAAATATAAATACAAGAAATTCAACAATCAATGAAAATCAACAGGAGTCAATGAAATAACAAGTAAAAGAAATCCTGCTAAAATAATCTATGCTGTAAGATCAGCAGAAGTATAATATGGCTATGGTAGTAAAGGAACAGTAAACTACAGAAGAAGTAAACGCAAACTTATAGAGGGAAGGAAAGCCTTGCTACCAACACAGACAGAATCAAATGACCCCAATTATTAATACTTTGTAAATGTAGTCTAGACGGGCCAGTCAACACAAGAAGTACTGGTTGAGAACTATGGAACAAGTGACACGTGTTTGTATTAGCATTTTTGTATTAGCAATGCTGCCATCTGGATGACAAGACTCTCAGGTGTAGAATTCATAGTTGGCTAATGCAAACTTGAAAGCAGCTTATATCCCTTTACGCCAGGGGTCGACAACCCATGAGCTTTTGATAGCTATTTTAGTATCGCTGAGCCCTCTAAAGATCTACCAAATCTTCCACTGGGATCTAACGGTACCTGAGATCGACTAGTTGTCCATTCCTGCTTTACACCATTCTTCAACTCTGAAGTCTGGATTCTGGCTTCTCCAGGCATTTAACAAAATCTTTAAAATAAACCATGAATTCCTTCTTTGTACCGAAGCTGGTTTTCTGAAGCCTGTTGTCAAGTGCGACGTCTATATCAGAAAGTGTGGCATCTTCTGTGCCTTCTGCTTTCTCTTCTGCACTTGGGTTAGCTCCAAGCTTGGAATCATCACATTTCTCTGACCGTGTCACATAATAACAATAATAATAATAGCCCCTTCAGCCATAACTGACAATGGGAATGAGCCCCTGAGGCCACAGCCCTCAGCTGATTATTTTCCTGGTGTTCCTTTCGACGTTTTCTCCTCTCTTCTGCTTGCCGTGAGAGCTTGTGTCGCCCAATCTGAGGTGGCGCCGCAGATAGCACCGCCACTTGGTGCGATCGGCAGCTTCGTCCTCTCAGGTTGCTGGATGTATGTCCAGTGCCCTCATGTCTCTCTTGCACTCATCTTTGAACCTCAGCTGTGGTCGCCCAACTGTTCTTTTGCCATCTGCCAGTTGTCCGTAGAAGATATCTTTCGGGGTGCAACTATCTTCCATGCGGCGGACATGGCCAAGCCAGCGCAGTCTGCGCTAAGCACTGTTTACATGCTTTGAAGGCCAGCACGTGACAATACCTCGACATTTGTCACTTTTTCTTTCCACTAAAAGCCGAGGATGTGGCGTAGACACCGTAGATGGATTGTAGTGAGCCTTCGTTCTTGCTTAGCATAGGTTGTCCATGTCTCGCTGCCATACAGAAGTGTGCCGGTGACGCAGGCGTCAAATACGACTGTTCCGTGATATCAAATTATGAATATGTAATATATGGTCACACTGATGTATCATCCAGTCTTTCGTCAAAACCTCTCATGACCTTTAGTGAACGAGGGCAACCAAAGAACGGCTTGCGAGCCTGTGTTGTGGCTATCACTATGTACCCGAAATTATATTTTAAAATCCTGAAGAATAATTCTGAATCATAAGGAAAGCGAAAGAGAGGCCGACCAAAAAACAACCTTTCGGAAAACTGTGGAAGCCGAGATGCAAAGAATGAACCAGAGTTGGGGCACTGTACGAAGGATGGCCGCCGAACGAACAAAGTGAAATCAATGTGTTGCTGCCCTACAATACGCTACCAGGCGTGATGGCCACTGATTGCTTTGACGGTCGGCGGCTATGGATCAAAGAAGAAGAAGATAATTGTCTTTGCGCTAATTATGGACAACTGAGCCCATTCCTGTAGCTGATCCACTGGCATGAAGCCTGCACCAAGCATTCACAAGCTCTTGTGGGAGAGGTTTCTATAACACTTTATTTAACGTGATGAGGCTGGCCAACTTCATGCACAAATAACTTTGACGACTGCTCTTCTTTTGTTTAATTTGTTATTA
The DNA here is from genome assembly GCA_024509875.1 of Oreohelix idahoensis. Classification (NCBI taxonomy): domain Eukaryota; kingdom Metazoa; phylum Mollusca; class Gastropoda; order Stylommatophora; family Oreohelicidae; genus Oreohelix; species Oreohelix idahoensis. The sequence continues at coordinate 541,163 of JAMPIV010006575.1, read as the reverse complement.
TAATTGTATTTGATATTTGACAGTAACGATGCTACAAAAACATATTTTCTATGAAAGTCAGGTACCGGTGACATTAGTTCTGAAGAGGAAATTTATTTGTTTATTTTGGCGTCAAGTCATATTATATATATATATATATATATATATATATATATAATATATATATATATATATATATATATATATATATATATATATATATATATATATATATATATATATATATATATATATATATATATATATATATATATATATATATATATATATATATATATATATATGGTTATTTGTAAAGTGTCCTCCAGGACTATGGCTGCCAATGGTTGCCTGGTTGGCCATCAATGATCTATTAAAAAATCAATGACCCTCCACAATGTATAAAGATAACGAAGACAGAAGATGTAAAACTTGCTGGATAGATAATAACAGTTTTATTTTTGGACGTTCACATTAGCCAGGTAGTGAGGTGAGATCGATACTGGTGGTTATCTGTTTGTTCTCAGCTGACGTCCTACTGCGGTCTATATCTGGACATAATATTTGACCATGTCTATATCTGGACATAATATTTGACCATGTCTATATCTGGACATAATATTTGACCATGTCTATATCTGGACATAATATTTGACCATGTCTATATCTGGACATAATATTTGACCATGTCTGTATCTGGACATAATATTTGACCATGTCTATATCTGGACATAATAATTGACCATGTCTATATCTGGACATAATATTTGACCATGTCTATATCTAGACATAATATTTGACCATGTCTATATCTGGTCATAATATTTGACCATGTCTATATCTGGACATAATATTTGACCATGTCTATATCTAGACATAATATTTGACCATGTCTATATCTGGTCATAATATTTGACCATGTCTATATCTGGACATAATATTTGACCATATCTATATCTGGACATAATATTTGACCATGTCTATATCTGGTCATAATATTTGACCATGTCTATATCTGGACATAATATTTGACCATGTCTATATCTGGACATAATATTTGACCATGTCTATATCTGGACATAATATTTGACCATGTCTATATCTGGTCATAATATTTGACCATGTCTATATCTGGACATAATATTTGACCATGTCTATATCTGGACATAATATTTGACCATGTCTATATCTGGACATAATATTTGACCATGTCTATATCTGGACATAATATTTGACCATGTCTATATCTGGTCATAATATTTGACCATGTCTATATCTGGACATAATATTTGACCATGTCTATATCTGGTCATAATATTTGACCATGTCTATATCTGGACATAATATTTGACCATGTCTATATCTGGACATAATATTTGACCATGTCTATATCTGGACATAATATTTGACCATGTCTATATCTGGACATAATATTTGACCATGTCTATATCTGGTCATAATATTTGACCATGTCTATATCTGGACATAATATTTGACCATGTCTATATCTGGACATAATATTTGACCATGTCTATATCTGGACATAATATTTGACCATGTCTATATCTAGACATAATATTTGACCATGTCTATAACTGGAATCTTGTTGTCCCAGGTAGCCCCCCCCCCCCCCCCCGGGGGGGTCTCTGATGAGGCAGAGAAAGAATAAGACTACTACTCCCTCAGGCATGTCGTAGAAGGCACCAAATATGAGTTTGGGCACGAGGCTGGCTACCTCATCATGTCAAACAAATTGTCACAAAAGCTGCTGCTACAAGAGCATGTGATAGTTTGGTGTACGCTTCCTGCCAGGGGACCAGGTACAGTGGCGGTGTAAGGAGGTCACAGTGACATGCTGATTTCCTTTCTTGTCTATTTTTAACTCTCCAAGCTCCTTCCTATTTTAATTGTTATTGACTTTTCCTTCCACGTCTGCTTCCACTTGTTTGTTTAACCTCTATTCACCTCTTTCTTCTTTTCATCTATTTTGTCCTTTTTTCATCTCTTTCTCCATTCTTCTTGTTCGTTCTCCTCTATTTCGTCTACCTCTTCTACTAAATCATCATTACTTTCATCTTGTTTTCTCATCTTCTTTGTGCTCTTCGTGTTTTCTTGTCTCCTTCTTTACGTTTTAATCATCCTCTCTTATGTCTTCCTCATTTTCTTCTAATTGTCATCTTCTATTATTCTATTTCTAATCTATGGTCTTCTTATTTGTCTGTCTTATTTCTGTTCCTTCTTCATCTTCCTCATCTTGTTATCTAATTCTTTTCCTTATTCTGCACTGCCTCCCCTTCTCTCTCTCTCTCTCTCTCTCTCTCTCTCTCTCTTTCGTTGTCTAGAGCCACTGTAGCTCTGGCCCACCCCGTCCCACTGTAGCTCTGGCCCACCCGCCTCTCTGTATTTGACCATAAAAATCCACACCCTGCCATGTCACGTTGCAGTATGGCTTCGTAAGTTCAAAAAGACATCCCACAATTTTCATAAACTGGTTATCGACCACGATGTCAACTGTTCTTGTAAATATGTCGAGGAAAAGTCATAAAGTGCTTCGTTTTCTTGCAGATGGATAATATATCGTCTGCTTCGTAAATTGGGTATGACATTTCTAGAAAATGCGATCAGGTTAAGGATTTCACAAGGGAGATAACTGCAGTCGAGATGTAGTTAATTGATAAGGGTGGAATTAGGATGCCGTCAAATTACCACCTCTATCGACACCAGGTATTACAATGCAAGATGTGGGTGTCTTATCTGGTTTAGATTGTTGCGGTGTGTGTGTTGCAGTAGAACAGTTCAGGGTACACCACAGGCAACATGACGTGTAGAGTCATAAAAATGGTAACTTCGCTTTAGGTTTATACCATTTATTGCACGCCACAAAACAGTCATGATACTTATGTTATCATCGCATAGTACAACGAATGCAGCATTCAAACTCATGTTAACTGACAGTCATGTAGAAGTCAATACTCAATAGTTGTATGGAAAACAAATATCATAGCGAAGCTTGATAAATAATACATATAACTTCTGCAACCGTGGTCAGCTGCAGATCCTTAATGTTCATAGACAATAATAATTATTCCTTCCTGATGCTAGCAGATCAGATGTATACAATACGTCCGTTTACTGTCTGCACGTGAGTAGCATACATGGATTACAGGTCAGCTCGACCTTTATAACCTTCCTAAGTCTAACCATCTGACTTGGACGTGATCTCTGATATAACGAATCCTGGAACACAGACAATAGTCTTGTTGGTCTAGAGCGACCCATAGATATATAACTAGTTCAGGTATAAAGATACCGATGACTTAATCCTAGTCAAAGTACCTCTCCATTTTGAATCACACAGGCGAGCAAAAAGGCGACAAAATGACGAACCTCTAGATGATAGCCTAAAGTTCGATACAAGAGGAATTACCTTATTTCGGAAAATCAACCATGAACATATGCCTCCAGGCAGGCTTGAATAATACGGGGAAATAGTCTAGTTAGCTAACTAACTCACAAAGACAATGTATTTCCCTCAGAGAATCACAAGACGCAGTCGCGTCCGCTCGCTAATCAGTCCATTTCTCAACTCCCGACCTGGGCGGAACAACAAACGACAACCAAGTCGAGACATGCGCAGAGTGACAATCTCTGAGTCGCTGTTCACAATAAGACGATTCTAAGAACATTCGAGATAAAAGTCTTACACAGTCGCGCCTTTTATGGACATGAACAGAAGCGTTAAGAAAGGTTTCAAACATCTACAACAGTTGACTGATACTACCAAATAAGGAGATATGGTCACGCTTCGTTCAAGACATTATAGACCGAACGTGTCTCTATACAAGAGGAGGTAAACTCATAAAAAATAGCAGTATCGATATATCGGGTTCTGTCCCTTTGACCATAAAATATATATAACATGCATTTCAGTCAAATAATGATCATACATACGAAAAACGATCATACAAAGACTTTGGAAAAAAGTAATTATTTGTGAAGGCGTAACATATACGGGCCAAAAGATCACTCGGCCACATTTAAATAAATTATTTTCAGGCATCATTGAAGATGCGAGATTGTGTCCATTGTGGAACTTTGAGTATATCAAGTCCTGTCCTAGATTGGGAGCGGATGATGTCCACATCTTCTTCTATTGAATGTTTTATGTCAACGAAGATCAACACATGTATTACTTATTAGTTACTGATGCATTACATAATGTAATAAAATAGTGCGGTATATTAATATATTACACCGCTATTTGCAACACATTGTATGATATCATAATAATATATTTGATTTCATATATTGGTATGAGAATAATTTGACTTTTATTATGATGTTGCCAGCATTGTGGTTTGTGTTGGTGGCACCTTCCTGGGATATATACGCGTATACTTAGATAAATTTTTCTCTAAGGACCTGGGATATGATCTCAGTTTTGCTCCAAGTGTTGAGCTATTTTGTTAGGTATATCCGCGCATCATACGTGCGTTAGGAGCCTAGATTTTTCCGGCTCCAGGATTTAAAAAAAAAAAATGTTCTTTTTTTTTTTCCCCGGGAGGGTGCGGTAATGTTACGCACAAATAATTACTTTTTTCCAAAGTCTTTGTATGATCGTTTTTCGTATGTATGATCATTATTTGACTGAAATGCATGTTATATATATTTTATGGTCAAAGGGACAGAACCCGAAATATCGATACTGCTATTTTTTATGAGTTTACCTCCTCTTGTATAGAGACACGTTCGGTCTATAATGTCTTGAACGAAGCGTGACCATATCTCCTTATTTGGTAGTATCAGTCAACTGTTGTAGATGTTTGAAACCTTTCTTAACGCTTCTGTTCATGTCCATAAAAGGCGCGACTGTGTAAGACTTTTATCTCGAATGTTCTTAGAATCGTCTTATTGTGAACAGCGACTCAGAGATTGTCACTCTGCGCATGTCTCGACTTGGTTGTCGTTTGTTGTTCCGCCCAGGTCAGGCAGTTGAGAAATGGACTGATTAGCGAGCGGACGCGACTGCGTCTTGTGATTCTCTGAGGGAAATACATTGTCTTTGTGAGTTAGTTAGCTAACTAGACTATTTCCCCGTATTATTCAAGCCTGCCTGGAGGCATATGTTCATGGTTGATTTTCCGAAATAAGGTAATTCCTCTGGTATCGAACTTTAGGCTATCATCTAGAGGTTCGTCATTTTGTCGCCTTTTTGCTCGCCTGTGTGATTCAAAATGGAGAGGTACTTTGACTAGGATTAAGTCATCGGTATCTTTATACCTGAACTAGTTATATATCTATGGGTCGCTCTAGACCAACAAGACTATTGTCTGTGTTCCAGGATTCGTTATATCAGAGATCACGTCCAAGTCAGATGGTTAGACTTAGGAAGGTTATAAAGGTCGAGCTGACCTGTAATCCATGTATGCTACTCACGTGCAGACAGTAAACGGGCGTATTGTATACATCTGATCTGCTAGCATCAGGAAGGAATAATTATTATTGTCTATGAACATTAAGGATCTGCAGCTGACCACGGTTGCAGAAGTTATATGTATTATTTATCAAGCTTCGCTATGATATTTGTTTTCCATACAACTATTGAGTATTGACTCCTACATGACTGTCAGTTAACATGAGTTTGAATGCTGCATTCGTTATACTATGCTGATGATAACATAAGTATCATGACTGTTTTGTGGCGTGCAATAAATGGTATAAACCTAAAGCGAAGTTACCATTTTTATGACTCTACACGTCATGTTGCCTGTGGTGTACCCTGAACTGTTCTACTGCAACACACACACCGCAACAATCTAAACCAGATAAGACACCCACATCTTGCATTGTAATACCTGGTGTCGATAGAGGTGGTAATTTGACGGCATCCTAATTCCACCCTTATCAACTATACTAAAATGGTTCGTACCAAGCCACAAACCAAACAGAGAAAAATCTATAGAAGCCCGACAACACCTGACAGCAAACATCAGCCTTCTAAGGACAAAGACAGACAGCCAGAGAGCAAGACTGCCCCAAGTACTCGCGCCGAGACCGGTCCTTCTCAAAAGCCGAACAATGCAACTCTTGACACGACGACGGAGTTAGCTGTGACGTGTGTCGGCCCTGAAAGTCTGAGTGGCCCGACTCCTGGCGGGGCAGAGGAGGGGGCAGATGCAAACGTCCCTGGCCTAGATGATGAAGACTCTGAACTTGAAGACATGATGAGATCGTTACAACAGATGCAGGAAAGAAGACAGGAGCTTATAAACATGTGGCCACCACCATACGTACCCGAATCAACAGCAGAAACCTTGTCTACCTCAGAGAAGCTGCACTAAACCCCGATGACAATCCAGAATATAGAAAAAGGTCGGAAATCTACATCACCTACGACCCAGAAAACATCCCCGAAGCCACCACCACACGATGCCGAGTCGACAGCTGTGGCTACTCCAAGGAAGCTGCTCCGAAGACGATAAAATCACCACCAAAGCAAGACGTCATAGTAGAGGCTCCATTGTGTAGTGATCAGGCAACAACTACAGAACGTGATCAGAAGCAGTCAACAAAACAGAACGTGAGACCGTCCAACACACCACACACTCTAACGCAGACGGAAATCAGAGCGTGTCACCTGCGCAAGCCAAGCAATGCCGGTTCTCACAAGGCACTACAGGAGAGGATTGTTAAGATCACCCAGGTGTCTGCAGGTGAGGCCTCGCTCAGGGCCCTTGTGGTGAAGTGGGATGTTATAAATATTTATAGGGGACTTAGTGTACTGACTGAGATCAGCTGTGAAGGTATATATATATCTAATAAGAGTAGTGTATTATATATCACCTTACTTGCTACCACATATCTATATATCTCAGTCAGAATTATTCTGGAATAGTGTGATGACTACGTTATGTGTCTAGGGTATGTGTATGATGAAGTGTAAGTCACAACAACAGACAGATAAACAATTTAATTTAATCCACTACTCTTAACAACACTGTGACACTCACATACATATAACACTCTATGAGAATATCTTAAAGAAGTCACTCGTAACTTTTCAAATAACAATATGTATTCATTACTGGCATGAATGAATATGTGTCCTGATTCAACTACAAGGGAACCAGGAATCACAATCAATTTAAATTACAAGTTATGTACAGAATGTATTTAATATGAATATTGTAGTGACATATATTATTACAAATGTTCTATGTGTGTCAGTTGTGTAGTAGTAAAATGAGGTAATACTGGTTTTGTTTTGTTCAAGCTCTGTTGGTATTTGTCATCATGACTTCAATAGTTTGTCTTTAGGGACTAGTATTGGAGATGTTCACAGTTCCTGATTTTAAGACAAGTAAATTCCCCTTTTAATGTTAATTTTACAAAGTCAGTTCAAGATGAGGGGACATAATGTTGAGCTCAGCTGGCCAAGTTAGCTTATCTGGCGTGATGGCGGCAGGAAAGGACTCCTCTGCTCGAATTCTCCTCTGGGCTCTGGAGACACCTCACTGATAGCTAAAAGGACCAAGGAGTATGCTGTCCGACACTGGATTCAGCAAAGCTCTGACTAGGTGCTGCTCAGTACCATCAAGACCACTGTCCCTGAAATCAAGAAGGATGTACCTTCTACTTCATAACTAACTTAAACTCTCTTGTTACACTGATCACAACACAGCACAAACATTGAGTTCAGAGCATTAGGCCAACTGTCAGCTTCATTTGAAATACTTTATTCCAGTATTACCCTTCTTAATGGTTACTACGCCTCTGCAATTCCAGCATTATTTCTTTCTATTCAATCATCCAGGTGTCAGTGTACTGTTTGGCCATTCCATGCCGTTTTACTTCTCTCCGACACCCTCTGTTCAGGCTGGAGCATTACAGGCTTTACCTCACGTTGGCCACTGAACTACACATATATATACAGGCATAAATCAACAATTCACATTCAATTTTCATTAAAAGATATTGAATGGTTCAAGCTTACCACAATTCATACGAATAAACACAGATACGTTGATTAGCAATGAATTCTGGCACAAACTGGCACAAATTCCCATCTGCTTATCTTCCAGGCTTTTATTTAGCCAAATATAAGCTGGCTTCAACGCACTGATGCTTTATCAATCTTATTTAAACAAGTGGTTTCGAACTAACGCTCCCAAGTGTGTATATCAGCGAGTCTGACCAATGAGCCCCGTTTCGACAAGTGTTTGAAAAAATGTTACCTTTCCCCGTTTCCCCTAACAACCAAGATAGTATTTATAGCCCGACCAATCGTGGTTAGGCTTTCATTTGTTGCGCTCCAATCAATTTGGAGTTTACATGGTAGGCTATTTCTGTAACGTAAATTTTTTTCAAACACGTTAAAAAAAAATCTTATGAGCAGAAATGATTTTATGCTGTCAGGCACCCCCAATATTTTATTTTGGGTATAATTTATTAATTCCTGGACTATTTGCGTAACGTTTTACATATTATTTGTCAGCAAGCCCTAAGGAACCCAAAAATACAAATTTAAAGGAGCTACGTGGCTGCGTTCAAAATATGCAATTTCTTCTACCTCCTGTTTCGAAGATGTGCTGTCTGGGTACTGTTATGTTTTCAACCGTAAACCCATCTAATGTTATCTTTTCTAATAAGAGTTTTTTATGATTTATAAACCTAACTCTGGGAAAGGGTAGTGTATTTTATCACTGTCCGTCTGAAAAAAAATTAGTGCATGTAGACTTACACGCGTGATGGCAGCATTTGTGTATCGCGCGACGCGTGTTGCATGCGTTCCTGATTTTCAGCCCTCCCCTCTCTCTTTATCCTTTTGTCCATCTGTTCGTTCGTTTTGGTAACGCAGTATAATTAATGTTAGGATTAATTTAGGTCATTACGCAGTACGTCTCAATGTTTTTCTTAGAAATGCAGCACACGTTTCATTGAAGAAGGCGGGTAATAATACAGTAAGCTTTTATATCAACGTGAAAGCGTTACAATTTGCAGACGAAGCAGAAAACATGGGGGATTTCGAGTACATTCTTTGTGACAGCACTGTTATTTTCCCATTGCTTTTCTCTTTATTAATTTTATTTGTTAGGCTTTATATTTACCTAATAATTTATATATGTGGATTAGAATATTTCACGACACCTCCCCTCTTAAAACAGACATTATATGTCAGTCCTTTATTCTATATACACATAGAGAAATTTATTATTATTTCTGGGGTTTACGGTGATTCTCATCACACGGATGGCGGCTTAAAAAATCGCTCCCAAATTGGTTTTTCCAGATATATACTCAATGCTAAAATTATATGGAGCCAGAAGTAAAGACCATCGGAGTAACCTAGAGTTCTCATGCTTAGCCTGTGCTAGAAACGATAAAGGTTTGTGATCTGTTTGCAACTTAAATGCCTTCCCATATAGATAAATATTGAATTTCTTTATTGCCCATATTACTGCAAGACATTCTTTTTCGCTAGTTGAGTAGTTGATTTCAGCTTTATTCAACTTTCTGCTAGCATATGCCACTGGGCTTAATTCCCCATCCAATGCATCTGATTTCTGTAGTAGAGTTGCACCTAACCCAATATTACTTGCATCCGTCCTTACTATGAATTCTTGACTTAAGTCAGGTAATTTCAAAATGGGTTTACTTGTGAGCTTTTCCTTCAATTCTTGGTAAGTCATTTCACATTGTGGTGTCCATGTAATGCGATCTGGATGTCCTTTACGTGTCAATTCCGTTAAAGGTGCACATATGGAATTAAAGTTTTTGATATACTTCTGGTAGAAACCACATAATGAGACAAAGGATCTCACGTCCTTCTTGGTTTGTGGTCTCGGGGCTTTCTGTAGTTTTTCTAAATTCTTTGGGTCAGGGGTCATATTTCCCTGATAAACTGTGTGTCCCAAAAATTCCAATTCTTTACATCCAACGCAACATTTGGTTGGACGGGCTGTTAAATTTGCCTCCCTAAGTCGATCAAACAGCATGTTCAGAGAGTCAATGTGTTCCTCAAATGTTTCTGTTGCTATAAGGATATCATCCATAAAATTTGTTATACAGGGATTATTCAGAGGATCCAATAATTTTCTCATCATTCTAGAGAAGACACTAGGCGCATTCTTCAATCCAAATGGCAATCTATTAAACTCATAGTGTCCTTCTGAGGTACTAAAAGCTAGGTAGGGTCTAACCTCAGGCTTTACTGGAATCTGATAGTATCCTTTACTCAGATCCACTTTTGAGAAATATTTAGCTTTATTTAGTCTGGCAAACAGCTGATTTGTATCCGGCAATGGATCCACCTGTCCTTCTGTAATAGCATTCAGTCTCCTGTAATCTATACAGAGTCTATGTTCTCCAGAGGGCTTCCTTAAGAGTACAACACCGGAACTATACGAAGACTCACTGTGCGAAATAATTCCTTCCTTCAACAGATAGTCTATCTCTTCCTTCAAAGCTTTCTCCTTAGCAAACGGAATCGAATATGGTTTCATACAGACAGGTGTGGGGTCTATCAGTTTCATATCATATTCCAATAGGTTTGTATGCCCTGGTCGGTCTGTTAACACCTCTGCATGATTATTTAGAACCTGTTGCACTCTCTCTTTCTGAGTTTTCGTTAAATGTGTACTGATTTTCACCTGTGCTGCTGTCTCACAGGGGTGTAATGGATATTCAAATGATGAAAGTGGTTCCTTTTTCATCTCCATGGCGATGGACAAGGTCAACAAGTGTGTCTCTTCCTGATGTTCTCTTTCCAAATATTTCTTCAGGAGATTCACATGATAGATTTTTTCTTTCCCCTTCTTATCTATCTTATAATTTGTTCTAGACACCTTCTCTAAAACTGTATATGGACCCTGCCATCCAATTTGTAACTTATTCTGACTCCCAGGCAAAAGAAGCAGTACTTTCTCTCCCACAGCCAAATTTCTGTCTTTCGCCTTCCTGTTATAATAGGCAGCATGTTTCTTCCTGGCTTGTTTCAAATTTTCATTGGCAAGTTTCCAGCCAGTTTTCAACCGAGTGGTCAGCTCATTCACATATTGGTATGAAGATGTAATGTTTTCCTCTGCCTTTTCATCAGTCCACGTTCTTAACAAAGCTACATATGGACCTTTAATTGTGTGGACCTATTTGTCCATGCACCGGTATGGTCTCTTCCACTCGAAGCTTTATAGTGATGATTTTTCCTCCCAGAGTTATCATTCACAAAACGACCGCTACCAATTCTTTTGGGGCTGTCTCCCCACTTAAGATTCTTGATGAGAGATTTCCTCTCTACATCCTCTTCCTCCAGTTTGTTTAAGTCCGACTGAGGGATTTTCGGCTTATCCTGGGGTAAGACATCTGTTTGCACTCTCCGCATAGTGGCCATTGTAAAACAGTTAAGTGAAGCTTGTCCGTGAAAAGGGGCTTCCCATTCCATTTGGTCCACTTTATCAAATTTATTTTTCCTTTTATTGTTAGGCCTGATTTTGCCCCATGGCGTGTCCAGGTCCTGATCCATGTTCCCACTTGTGGGTGTTCCCTCATGTGCTATGCTACACCTTTCTACAAAATTTTCAATGTCCCATCTTGCTTTGGGCCAATAATAATTGTGAGCCACCTTTTGAATGATGGTACCTATCTTCTCATGGTCCCCATCTGGTTTCACATGTAGACTCCTTATTAATTCTGTCCTATATCTTTTTGGAAGAACCAGCTGTCCGTGACCATTGGATCTAGCTCCAGTCTTCCTATACATCAACTTGTTTTTCATGTAGAAATCTCCCTTGCCTGGAGTTGTATGACAAGTTGACAATTTTCTGAAACAAGGCTTGAGTGTTTTATCTCCAGCCTGTGCCTTCCTCATCTCTTCTGGAGTGGTATCTAACATAATATCCTCCTCCTGTCTTGAGGTCGACCTGACCTGAAGGGTTGCCATATACACAGGTTTCCTTCTGCAACGGTCAGTGTCATGATTGTCCATCTGACAATTCTTACACCACCTTTTTCCTTGGTTGAAAGATTTTCTTTCATCATATTTCCTTTCATCGAATTGTGGGAATTTATTTTTATTTTCATACCGTGGCCTATCAAATTGGTGCTTACCTTTATTTTGATCCTTAGGATCAAATTTATTAAAGTTCTGTGGTGCCCTAAAGTTATCCACTTGTTTCTTTTTATTACCTGTTACCTCTGCTTGAGCTGCTTGATACCTTTCAGCAACATTTAGCAACTCACCCAGCCTCTCTGCACCTTGTTCCATGAGAAACTTTCTCAGGTCTGGAGCCATGGACTCTCTTAATTGCTCTATAAGGACCATTTCCTTAAGATCTTGGGTTTTCCCCAGAGAAGTCCATTTCTCCAAGTATGTCTCTATTCGTGCAGAGAACTGGTGATAGGTTTCACCTGACAGTAGTTTAGCATTCCTAAATTTTTTCCTGTAAAACTCTGCATTCTTTTCATACCTTAACAAAAGAGCCTGCTTTAGCATGTCATAATTTTCCTGATCACCTCTGCTCATTTTTGCAAAAACTTCATAAGCTGCCCCACGAAGTCCCTGAGATAACTTTAAGCTCCACCTTTCTCTCTCTAACCCATACGTGGTAGCTAATAGCTCATACCTATTCAGGTAGCTCTCTATATCATCGTCTTTCTCAACAAAATGATCTAAATGAAAATTCATAGCTGAGGTTGAGGCTCCTTGAGTAACCGTAGCATCAGAGGCAAAGGGACTGGCACCATTTTCAGGAGCATGGCCTTGAAACTCAAACTCCCTTAGTCGTAATTCATGTTCCCTTTGTAATCTTTTCTCCTCCTTTTCTGCTTCCCTCTCTGCAGCTAATCTTCTTTCTTCTGCTTCCAATTTCTTAGCCTCAGCCTCAATCTGCAACCTCTTAGTCTCAGCCTCAGCTTCAAACTGTAACTTCTTAGTCTCAGCCTCAGCTTCAAACTGTAACTTCTTAATTTCCTTGTCACCCTCTAACTTTCTTTCGGCTTCAAACCTTCTTTCTTCACGTTCAATAAATTTGTCACATTCCGTCGTGACATAGGCAACCATAACTTGCCCATCTAATCCTAACTCTTTTGCAGTCTGAACCGCAGCAGATCGAAATTTGGCCAGGTCCGCCATTGTCTATTATGTAAATTTATACAATGTCTAACCAACAATTCAATCTCTAATGGACAACACAGGCACCGTGAGCTCAACCTTATTTAATTCCACCCAAGGATACCTTTTAATTCTTATATTCCCTGAAGTGAATTACCCCCAATATTTTTAATAGGGAAAGATTCAAAATCCCAAGAGCGAGACCCCAATATATGTGGTGAAGTGGGATGTTATAAATATTTATAGGGGACTTAGTGTACTGACTGAGATCAGCTGTGAAGGTATATATATATCTAATAAGAGTAGTGTATTATATATCACCTTACTTGCTACCACATATCTATATATCTCAGTCAGAATTATTCTGGAATAGTGTGATGACTACGTTATGTGTCTAGGGTATGTGTATGATGAAGTGTAAGTCACAACAACAGACAGATAAACAATTTAATTTAATCCACTACTCTTAACAACACTGTGACACTCACATACATATAACACTCTATGAGAATATCTTAAAGAAGTCACTCGTAACTTTTCAAATAACAATATGTATTCATTACTGGCATGAATGAATATGTGTCCTGATTCAACTACAAGGGAACCAGGAATCACAATCAATTTAAATTACAAGTTATGTACAGAATGTATTTATATGAATATTGTAGTGACATATATTATTACAAATGTTCTATGTGTGTCAGTTGTGTAGTAGTAAAATGAGGTAATACTGGTTTTGTTTTGTTCAAGCTCTGTTGGTATTTGTCATCATGACTTCAATAGTTTGTCTTTAGGGACTAGTATTGGAGATGTTCACAGTTCCTGATTTTAAGACAAGTAAATTCCCCTCTTAATGTTAATTTTACAAAGTCAGTTCAAGATGAGGGGACATAATGTTGAGCTCAGCTGGCCAAGTTAGCTTATCTGGCGTGATGGCGGCAGGAAAGGACTCCTCTGCTCGAATTCTCCTCTGGGCTCTGGAGACACCTCACTGATAGCTAAAAGGACCAAGGAGTATGCTGTCCGACACTGGATTCAGCAAAGCTCTGACTAGGTGCTGCTCAGTACCATCAAGACCACTGTCCCTGAAATCAAGAAGGATGTACCTTCTACTTCATAACTAACTTAAACTCTCTTGTTACACTGATCACAACAAAGCACAAACATTGAGTTCAGAGCATTAGGCCAACTGTCAGCTTCATTTGAAATACTTTATTCCAGTATTACCCTTCTTAATGGTTACTACGCCTCTGCAATTCCAGCATTATTTCTTTCTATTCAATCATCCAGGTGTCAGTGTACTGTTTGGCCATTCCATGCCGTTTTACTTCTCTCCGACACCCTCTGTTCAGGCTGGAGCATTACAGGCTTTACCTCACGTTGGCCACTGAACTACACATATATATACAGGCATAAATCAACAATTCACATTCAATTTTCATTAAAAGATATTGAATGGTTCAAGCTTACCACAATTCATACGAATAAACACAGATACGTTGATTAGCAATGAATTCTGGCACAAACTGGCACAAATTCCCATCTGCTTATCTTCCAGGCTTTTATTTAGCCAAATATAAGCTGGCTTCAACGCACTGATGCTTTATCAATCTTATTTAAACAAGTGGTTTCGAACTAACGCTCCCAAGTGTGTATATCAGCGAGTCTGACCAATGAGCCCCGTTTCGACAAGTGTTTGAAAAAATGTTACCTTTCCCCGTTTCCCCTAACAACCAAGATAGTATTTATAGCCCGACCAATCGTGGTTAGGCTTTCATTTGTTGCGCTCCAATCAATTTGGAGTTTACATGGTAGGCTATTTCTGTAACGTAAATTTTTTTCAAACACGTTAAAAAAAAATCTTATGAGCAGAAATGATTTTATGCTGTCAGGCACCCCCAATATTTTATTTTGGGTATAATTTATTAATTCCTGGACTATTTGCGTAACGTTTTACATATTATTTGTCAGCAAGCCCTAAGGAACCCAAAAATACAAATTTAAAGGAGCTACGTGGCTGCGTTCAAAATATGCAATTTCTTCTACCTCCTGTTTCGAAGATGTGCTGTCTGGGTACTGTTATGTTTTCAACCGTAAACCCATCTAATGTTATCTTTTCTAATAAGAGTTTTTTATGATTTATAAACCTAACTCTGGGAAAGGGTAGTGTATTTTATCACTGTCCGTCTGAAAAAAAATTAGTGCATGTAGACTTACACGCGTGATGGCAGCATTTGTGTATCGCGCGACGCGTGTTGCATGCGTTCCTGATTTTCAGCCCTCCCCTCTCTCTTTATCCTTTTGTCCATCTGTTCGTTCGTTTTGGTAACGCAGTATAATTAATGTTAGGATTAATTTAGGTCATTACGCAGTACGTCTCAATGTTTTTCTTAGAAATGCAGCACATGTTTCATTGAAGAAGGCGGGTAATAATACAGTAAGCTTTTATATCAACGTGAAAGCGTTACAATTTGCAGACGAAGCAGAAAACAAGGGGGATTTCGAGTACATTCTTTGTGACAGCACTGTTATTTTCCCATTGCTCTTCTCTTTATTAATTTTATTTGTTAGGCTTTATATTTACCTAATAATTTATATATGTGGATTAGAATATTTCACGACAGCCCTACCCGACGATAAAGTGATCGGTATCCTCGAAGCGATAACAGGCAGGAGAGGCATCGCTAAAGTAGGGAGACACGAAAAGGGAGTCGTGCTTTC
Source organism: Oreohelix idahoensis (assembly GCA_024509875.1). Classification (NCBI taxonomy): domain Eukaryota; kingdom Metazoa; phylum Mollusca; class Gastropoda; order Stylommatophora; family Oreohelicidae; genus Oreohelix; species Oreohelix idahoensis. Next base: position 525,358 of record JAMPIV010006575.1, on the reverse strand, counting down.
TCTCAACAGCACGGATAAAACAACTTCGCTGATGACAGAACTGGAGTCCGGACCGAAAGAATTCATGCTGCCCCACCAGATAAAAGTAGTGATGGAGACCGGCAAGACAACAAAGAAGTTGGTGCTAAGAGGGGTCGATACCAGATGGTCCGCAAACGAAGTCCAAAGTTGCCTACAAACTGAAAACACAAATTCCCAAATCATACAAGTCGAAAGGTTAAAGACATGGAATAAAAAAGATACCAATCTGGTTGTAGTAACTATTGAAGGAGCGACAAGACCTGAAAGACTGACACTCAAAGATACATCAAAAAGAACAGAAGCCTATATCCCTCCGGTGATGCAGTGCTCCAACTGCCAACAATTTTCCCACACGAAGAAAACATGCAGGAGAGATACAGTCTGCCGATATTGTGCGGGAAGCCACCAATATGGCGCCTGCCCCAGGGCGAAGGAGGACCACAATTACAAAGCGATTAACTCAAACCGTACCTGTGCAAACTGCCACGGTCACCATGGGGCAAGGTTCCGAGGCTGCCCTGTGTTCCAGGAGACTAAGAGCATACTGAAGGAAGCGGTATCCAAAAACATCCCCTTCAGAGATGCAAAACACAGAGTGGCTGCGGATGTCGGGAACTGACAGCGAACAACAGATAGAAGACAGCTGCATCAGCTGGCCGCGGAAGTCAAAGAAATAAAACTAAAACTACAGATCGAGAACAAAAGCAAGCAGACTCCCGAAGATCAAACCGACAGTGGTAAAGACAGGATAGATCTACAGAACGTTAGAAATATAATGGAAGACATGAAAAGAATTCAGCAGCAGATAGAAGCAGATGTCAAGAAGTTGACAGAGCTGAAAGAAGAAAACACAGAAATCCTCAAAAGAATAGAAGCAGAACGAAGAGCCGTAGAGGAAATTACATCTAACACACGAGAAACTAAAACCAACGACCAATCAGACGAGAAACTAAAACCAACGACCAATCAGACGAAGAAGTCATCGAGGAAACGCTATTTTTTTTTATGTAAAACTTTTGCCTCGTTTTGGCGAGGTGCGTCCCGTTCAACCTAGTCGGTTATATTAGCTACTCCCTTCAATAATAGAAAAAGCGCTATTGCAGATACAGGAGAAAAGGAAGACACAAGAAACAGAAACTAGGAGCGTAAAAACACACACAACCACACAAGCCCGATAGGGAGGGAGGCAGGATATGAAAAACACCATGAACACGCCACGACACCATGAACAGACAAGCAACGAAGAGGTATCCAGACAGTCAGCTAGTGGTCCTTTTCAGGACTAACAACCGGCTAGCATCGAAGAAACTAAACGCACAATATACCCCAATTATAACCAATTTTAAGGTTGAACAGGGTATAACAGCAATATAATCGACAAACGAACGAACGAACGTACAAACGATTGTAATAAAGTTCATTGATTTATTTGATGTAAAAATTATTTAATATTGGCCTTGGCTTGGCAAGCTAGAGGACTGGAGCACGCGATGAAAGATCCCTTGAAAGAATTTACGGACACAGTGATGTAAGATCGTTTGTAAAAAAAAAAAATCGTTTGTATTTCTATATCTAGAAATACAAACGATTGTTTTTTTCATCCAATTTGTCATCCAATCCATTAGTTTTGATTTATGCACAGGCAGGGTAAAATGACTGACAATAAAAGGGTTGGAGGAAGTGACAGCGTGAAGGCACGTGACTATTGTCAGGAAACAAATACTTTTTTTGTGATACAGGTTTGTGATACCAGTTTGTGGTACAGGTTAGTGATGCCAGTTTGTGGTACAAGTTGGTGATACCAGTTCGTGGTACACGTGTATGATACCAGCTTGATACGTGTCTGTAAATTAAGAGCTTGTGGTCTATGCTAGATGTCTGCCTTTGACGGGTTGTGAAGATCCTTGCCTTGACGTTAGGAGCAGTTACCCCTGCAACTACACCTGGGACATGCCCTCACCACAAAAGTCTACCATTGACGGAGCAGTCATCAAACGAGTCCAACATGTCGCCAGATAAGTGATTTTAATCTGGCCAAAACAAAATAATTCTCATCACCAATTCAAAACACCCTCACAAGTTTTCGATGCGGAAAAACTCCATAGTGTAAATAGACTGACATCACTTATTTATTTACTCATGTTAAACAATAATTGATTATTAAATTTGTTATATGTATCTACACATTTTAATTATTACTTAGAGAAGTGCATACGTATGAATCAGTTATCTTAAATATAATACAACAGAGCTACTAAAATTATATTTTACTGAATAATTCAGTAATGGGCTCAGAAACGAGCTAATATATCTTTATCTTCAAAGAAGGGGCGGGCACAAAGTTCACAAAAGCCTTGACACATTCAGTGTTGTGCTTGATTTCTGAAATATTCTATGAAGACTCCCTAAAATAGAAGCACCATCCTTCTATTTCAGCTCTGCCAAGAGCAATCTTGAGCGAAGGGAGATAACTTTAAAGACCCTCAGTTTATGCTCTTAATTTTGGCCATTGTTGGACCATCATTGCAGAGCAGGGGAGACAACCCGTGACAGGTATATCACCTTTTTCTTGCTTAGCGGGATGTCGATGTCTCGCTGCCATATAGAAGCGTGCTGGTGATGTTGGCATTATATACCATAGCTTTGGTCTACATAGTGAGTTTGGAGTTTCCCCAAAAGATGCGTTGTGAGGTAGGCAAAAATGGTTACAGCTTTGCCAATGTTTCTCCTGTCCAGAGAGTGTTTGTCGTTGATGATGCACCACTGCCAATTCAAAGTAATCGACAGTGATAACTGGTGCAACATCCACACCCTGGCTCAGTACATTTGTTTTCTTTAGACTTATTGTAAGGCCAAAGTCATTGCACGCTCCAGAGAAGCGATTCATCAAGCTCTGGAGGTTGATTTTGAGTGACGATTGCAACGTCATCGACGAACAACAAATCTCTTATAGTGACCTATCTGAGTTTCATTTTTGCCTTCAGCCTTGCGAGGTTAAACAGTAGGCCATCTGACCTAGAGTGAAGGCATATTCCTTCAGTTGCATATCTGAATGCATGTTTCAAGTGTAAGGCAAAGAAGATCCCAAAGAGTTTCGGAGTCAGGACGCAGCCTTGTTTGACGCCACTGCGTGTGTCAAAGGGCTGTGATGTGTTTCCAGCACTCTGTCAGACTATGTCGTCATGAAATGACTTAATCATTTCATCAATCATCTAGTTAGACAGTTATCTGGTTAGACAATCATCTGGTTAGACAGTTATATGGTTAGACAATCATCTGGTTAGACAGTTATCTGGTTAGACAATCATCTAGTTAGACAGTTATCTGGTTAGACAATCATCTAGTTTGACAGTTATCTGGTTAGACAATCATCTGGTTAGACAGTTATCTGGTTAGACAATCATCTGGTTAGACCGTTATCTGGTTAGACTATCATCTAGTTAGACAGTTATCTGGTTAGACAATCATCTGGTTAGACAGTTATCTGGTTAGACAATCATCTGGTTAGACCGTTATCTGGTTAGACAATCATCTAGTTAGACAGTTATCTGGTTAGACAATCATCTGATTAGACAGTTATCTGGTTAGACAATCATCTGGTTAGACAGTTATCTGGTTAGACTATCATCTGGGTAGCGTTGCGTAGGCAGAAATGTGGGACGCTATTCCCGCTTTTCGCACTAAACAGAGCCTAAGCCCTTCCTCTGTAAAATCGAGGAAGTTGAGGGGAACTGCAGTAAGACGTGGACAATGGATGGGTTTGAAAAAAAAAATCGAAAAAAGGTGACATCTCTCAGCAAAAGTCCACACCAGTTGCCACACACTTCAATGGTCCTGACCACCATGGTCCCATCGACATCCAGGTCACTGCGATCCGATCCTGCTCCTCTGACACTGCCAGCCGAGAACAGCTTGAGAACCGTCTTATCCACCGCATGGAGTGTCTAAAACCAGCCGGTCTCACCACTTTCCACACCTTTGTCTGAGGTCACCCTTTCCTCTCTTGCTCTATTTTGACTCTTTCCACTCTTATCCTATTCTTCTATTTTTATGCCATTGTAGTGAAATTGACAGAGATACAACGGTAAAATACCTCCAGGGATAACATTTGGGGATAAAAACATAATGCGTAGGCTGCGAATAGTACATGATCGCCTAGACCGCGGGTCATCATCCTCCATAAAAATTGACTTGCTAGGCAGGAGGGGAACGGCGGATCAAAAAGGAAAAAAAATATGACTGGAAAGATTGCGTGAGACTAGAAAGGCTAAGGAGACGCAATTGGGGGGGAAACGGAGAAAAGTCACGTTTCCCAAGTTGACATAAAAAGTAAGCAACTCGACAGAAGGGACCATAGATATGTTACGCCACAGTCATTTATTGGACGCTTTTGCGCGATACCAAGCCCTTGATTTGAATTCAGCGGCTAAACGCAGATGTTAGGAATATTACAAAAATTAAAAAGTATTTTTTTCTTAATATTAATGTTAGGAATATAAAAATTAGCTGGCCGGATGGCCTATTCTGAGCAGTGAACTAATATGTTCTTAATTTTACAGACGGATAGATAATATTGAAGATAATGACAAAAGACAGTGTTGTTCACATCATCGACAGACTGTATTGAATCTAAAAGTGTCGCGATTTGCACACAAAAACACGACCTTGGGACGCAGGTGTTCAAATTTACTTAGTATGGAGGAGAGGGTTTTTGGGTGGTAGCTGTGTCTAAAAATAACTTTTAACGACAAAATTTTGGAGGGGAGAGAAAGGTTGGTTCAAAAATCAAGTACATTTTTGTAGAAACACAAGTAGAGACGGACAGACTAACAGATAACCATCCATACTTGACTGAAGCATGACTGAAATGACTTTATGGTAGGAAATTTGAAATTCAAATAAACCTAGGCAGTGATTGGCCACAGACAATCATATCATTAGCGCTCAGACGCGAAAGTGGGGCCATTCTTCAATAGTTGTTCAGTGATAGACACAGATTTTAAAGTGTGGTGATTTCCATATGAAATAAAGTGTAAGAAGTTTAGGGACGCCATACTATAGCCAGCAGCTCAGCTGAGTTTTGCTAGCAATTCTGTGTTATTTATTCATAATCTGGTAAGATTGAAATTATTTCCTTATATATATTTTGAATATTGTTTCATGTTCGAGTGATTTGATACTGCCATATCGAAATCTAGCCTTACAAACAAGTAGGGATTTGCTCTAGACCCCCCGCCCAAGTCAGGGTCTAGGGACCAACAATGTACATAAACTCCAGCAAGGGTTAGGCAAGACAGATCAAGTGTTGAGAATAATGAAACATATTACCTATCCTCTTTTAGGGCAGAAAACTAATAAATATTTTTCAGAATCTATAGTCTGGGAGGATCTATCTGATGTAAAACCACCATGGTAAATGTGCTGTTTGGTCAGAGAGATCTGACCTGTCTGTATGATGTGGTTGTTGTGTCAGTGTTGTGTCCAGATGTGGGTAGAGAATAGATTTTGACACATGGCCCATACTTTGATTGCAGAGCTGTGAGTTTCTGTTGTCAACCAAGCAGTGTCGATTCAGTTGGTGACTTTACTCGAGTGTATCTGTGCAGTACTTGTGACAGAGACCACCATTATTGCCCGCCAGCACGGAGAGGTGGGACCACCAGATTTCAGCACCAGAGCTACAACTACAAGATGAGTGAGCCTCTGGTCTGCTGGACATTCACCAACACCGTTTAGTTACTAATACCCTCATAAAAATTCCCACCATTTTCTGGACACTGTGTAGTCAATATAGACAGGTGTGATGAGGCCACCCCAACAGCACAAACATTAACTATCCTCCCAAGTAGATGACTACTAGAACATTTTAATAAAACTAACTAGTATAGTACATATATATGTACACTATTGCATTTATGATATAATATTCCATGCATTTCTTTTCATAATCTCTAAATCCTTTTAAGTTCTGGTCAACCTAAAAAATTGATCCAGAACAAAATAAATGTAATATAATTCTATCAAAAAATCTTACACACGTGAGTTAGTTCAGTGTATTTTAACATTTATTAATATTATTAGTCTTGTTAAATATCTGTGGGTATATCTATAACCTATTACACCACACTACATATCATAACCCTAGACACTTTACGTAGCCACATTCATTAAAAAAAAATTAAGTGTGAGGTCGTAGTGGTAGCAAGAAAGGCCTTCTGACAATTCTCAACTACATTTTATCTCAGGAGCCTTCACAGCTGGCCTCATACAATTACATTTAGTAATATCACCATCATACAATACCATCAAACACCACTACATAAATTGGGGTCTTGTCCAGGGATAATTAGCCCAACAGTAATATTAGGATCTCCTGGTGGGAGAAATCAAAGTAGGGAAATAAATTGTAAAATTCCCTTTAACATTAAAAGTGTCCCTGCAGATAAAAGTTGGTGAATCTTCACAGCCAGTAATAATTAATTAGTTAACTGGTTAGTTAGAATTAGTTAGACTATAGTCATAAGAAGTACTTAGTGTATTTACTGGTTAGAGATTTAGCTTGTATATTATTATATTGTCTAAAAAGTATGGCGGAGCTGGCAAAATTTAGATCAGCTGCTGTGCTCACCGCGAAGGAGATGGGAATGGATGGTCAAATTTTAATTCAATACGTAACGGCTGAATGTGATAAATATATTGAACGGGAAGAAAGGAGGTTAGCTGAAGAGAAGAGGTTAGAGGCTGATAGAGAAATTAAGAGGCTGCAGATTGAGGCAGAAGAAAAACGACAGCAAAGGGAGGCAGAAGAAAAAAGATTGATTGCCGAAAGGGAGGCAGAAGATAAAAAGGCCGAAAGGGAGGCAGAAGATAAAAATGCCGAAAGGGAAGCAGAAGATAGAAGGTTGCAAAGGGAGCACGAATTACGACTAAGGGAGCTGGAATTACAAGGCCAGGCTCCTGAAAATGGTGCCAGCCCTTTTGCCTCAGATGCTACGCCCAGTCTGGGAGCCTCAAACTCCGCTATGGGGTTTCATTTAGACCATTTTGTTGAAAAAGACGATGACATAGAGGGGTACCTAGGACGTTTTGAGTTATTAGCTACTACATATGGGTTAGAGAGAGAGAGGTGGAGCTTAAAGCTATCACAGGGATTGAGAGGTACTTCTTATGAAGTATTTGCCAAAATGAACAGGGAAGACCAAGACAATTATGACATGTTAAAGCAGGCTTTGTTATTAAGGTACGAGAAGAATGGTGAATTTTATCGTAAGAAATTTAGAAATGCCAAACTGTTGTCTGGGGAGACATACCACCAATTCTCTGCTAGACTAGAAACCTATTTGGAGAAATGGACGGCTCTGGGGAAGACCCAAGATCTTAAAGAAATGATCATGATTGAGCAATTGAGAGAGTCCATGGCTCCAGACATGAGAAAATTTCTCATGGAACAAGGTGCAGAGAAGTTGGGGGAAATTTTAAATGTTGCTGAGAGGTATCAGGCAGCTCAGGCAGAGGTAGGTGGTGCTAAAAAGAAGCACATAGACAATTTTAAAGCTCCACAGCAATTTAATAGATTTGATAATAGAGAGCAGGGAAATAAAGGTAGGACAAACTTTGAGCGGCCAAGAAATGACTATCGCGACAGAAACTCACAGTTCAATGACCAAAAGTTCAATGAAAGAAAACCGTTGAACCAAGGGAAAAGATGGTGTAAATGGTGCAAGAAGGATAACCATAACACCGAATTTTGTAGAAGGAAACCTTCAAACATTGCTGCAATGAAGTCGGGGACGCAAAGATTAAAGGTTAATCCTAAGGGACAACAGGAACCTTATCACCCCCCAGTTTGTGAGGATGTTATTTGTAATGGGGTCACCATAAGGTGCCTTTATGATACAGGTTTGGATTATGATTCAGTTGTGAAGTCTAGCCTAGTGGACCCAAGTCAGTATACCACAGAAACAGTGGAAATACAAGGGGCGACTAAGGACATACCATTCATGACACTTCCCATCGCAAGGATAACGGTGAAAACTCGCTATGTGGAAGGGGAAATCAGAGCAGCAGTGATAGATGAACCAATCTACCCTCTGATATTGGGGTGTAGATACGTCTTCTTGGGGAATCCCGAGAAACCTGTGATCATGGCGACAGTGCAGACCAGGTCACAGAAGAAGGAGGAAGAAGGCGAACCTATAAATGCTCATCCAGAGGAGATGAGGAAGGCGCAGGCTGAGGATAGGACACTCAAGCCATGTTTTAAAAAATTGCCCAAATGCCACACACCTCCGAGCAAGGGGGAATATTTCATGAAGAACAAACTCTTATACAGGAAGGCCGGAACTGGAACAAATGGTCACAACCAGCTGGTTCTTCCCATTTCATATAGAGATAAAGTGATGGAACTCGGGCATGCGATTCCCTTCAGTGGTCACATGGGGATCAGCGCCACAGGACAGCGTATAGCTTGTCATTACTTCTGGCCAGGGATAACGGAGGATATAAAAAGATATGTCAAATCCTGCCCAGAATGTCAAAGGGTAGCTCCAAAGCACTGGACTGCTCCTGCAACTCTAGGGGAAATGCCCATAGTGGGAACACCTTTTGAGAGGGTTGCAGTGGATATTGTAGGACCTCTCACTCGGACCAAGAGGAGGAACAGTTACATCCTTACTCTGGTGGACACTTGTTCTATGTGGGGAGAGGCGGTAGCCCTGCCATCAATTGATTCAAAACATGTAGCAGAGGCACTACTTACAATATTTACCCGATTAGGATTCCCGCATCAAATCTTGACGGATAATGGTTCTCAGTTCAAGGGGAAACTAACGGAAGAAGTTTTTAAGCTATTTCAAGCCAGGCACTTTCATTGTAGTCCGTACCATCCACAAGGGAACGGCCAGGTAGAGAGGTTCAATGGGACTCTCATTTCTATCCTGAGAAAGCTGGCACACGAAAAACCGGATCTGTGGGATCAATTCCTGCCCGCCGCATTGTTTGCGTACCGGGAGGTACCACATAGTTCAACCGGGATGGCTCCCGCAACTCTGCTATTTGGGAGGCCAATAAAAGGTCCATTAGAAGCTCTATTAAGGACCTGGACAGATGAGAAGGCGGAAGAGACTGTTACCTCATCGTATCAATATGTGAACGAACTGACCACTCGTTTGAAAGCTGGATGGAAACTGGCAAATGATAATTTGAAGCAAGCCAGGAAGAAACATGCAGCATATTTTAATAGGAAGGCAAAGGACAGGGAACTGGCAGTCGGAGAGAAGGTGCTGCTTCTACTACCGGGAAGCCAGAATAAATTACAAATTGGTTGGCAAGGTCCATATACGGTTCTAGAGAAGGTGTCTAGAACAAACTATAAAATTGACAAAAAGGGGAAGGAGAAAGTTTATCATGTAAACCTGTTAAAGAAGTATCTGGACAGACCACTCCAGGAAAGCACCCCCTTATTGACCTTGGCTATTGCAACCCAGATGCAAAAAGAACCACTCACCTCACATGAATACCCATTACATCCTTGTGAAACAGCAGCAAAGGTAAAAGTCAGTAAGCACCTGACTAAAAACCAGAGGGAGAGAGTTCAACAGGTTCTGGAGGAACATACAGATGTATTAACAGATAAACCAGGCCATACAAATTTGCTACAGTATGACATGAAACTGGTAGACTCAAACCCAATCTGTATGAGAGCCTATTCTATTCCGTTCGCGAAGGAGAAGGCATTGAAGGAAGAAATAGAGTATTTGTTGAAGGAGGGGATTATTTCGCACAGTGAATCATCTTTTAGTTCTAGTGTCGTTTTGTTGAGAAAACCGTCTGGGGAACACAGACTGTGCATAGATTACAGGAAACTGAATGCTGTCACAGAAGGACAAGTGGATCCATTACCAGACACAAAACAGTTATTTGCCAGACTGAACAAGGCAAAATACTTTTCAAAAGTGGATCTTAGTAAAGGCTATTACCAGATCCCAGTGAAGCCTGAAGTGAGACCTTATTTGGCTTTTAGCACCTCGGATGGACATTATGAATTCAATATGCTACCATTCGGACTGAAAAATGCTCCGAGTGTGTTTTCAAGGATGATGCGCAAATTGTTGGATCCCCTGAATAACCCATGTATCACAAATTTCATGGATGATATTCTCGTCGCCACCGAGACATTTGAAGAACACATTGAAGCTCTGGAGATGTTGTTTGATAGACTTCGGGAGGCGAACTTAACTGCTAGGCCAACAAAATGTTGTATTGGATGCAAAGAGTTGGAATTCTTGGGACACACTGTATATCAGGGTAATATGACCCCTGATCCTAAGAACTTGGAAAAACTGCAGAGAGCACCTAGGCCACAAACAAAAAAAGACGTGCGATCATTCGTGTCGTTATGCGGATTTTATCAGAAATACATCAAAAATTTTAACGCTATATGTGCTCCTCTGACTGATCTGACTCGCAAGGGACTTCCAGATAAAATTATTTGGACTGCACAATGTGAACTAGCGTTCCAAGAGTTAAAGGAAAAACTCACTAGCAAGCCTATTCTCAAACTGCCTGATTTGACACAGGACTTTGTCTTAAGAACCGATGCAAGTAATGTAGGACTCGGAGGGGCTTTGTTGCAAAGATCAGCTTCACCTGATGGGGAACTTAAACCAGTCGCTTATGCAAGCCGCAAATTGAATAAGGCGGAACAAGGATACTCCACAAGCGAAAAAGAATGTTTAGCGTTAATATGGGCAATAAAGAAGTTTCAAATCTATCTGTATGGTAGGACATTTGTGGTGGAGACGGACCATCAGCCTCTCGTGTTCTTGTCTCAGGCTAAGCATGAAAACGCAAGATTGCTGAGGTGGTCTTTGTTGCTTCAACCTTATCAGTTTAGTATCCAATATATCCCAGGCAAATTGAATGTCGGTGCAGATTTCCTCAGTCGGCACCCCTGTGATCAAAATTAGAGTAGTGGCAGACGTGAGGAGTAATTTTACCTATGTGTATCGCTGGTTTTGGAACTTGCCATAGGCATGTTTTCAAGTGGGGAGATGTGTAGTGAAATTGACAGAGATACAACGGTAAAATACCTCCAGGGATAACATTTGGGGATAAAAACATAATGCGTAGGCTGCGAATAGTACATGATCGCCTAGACCGCGGGTCATCATCCTCCATAAAAATTGACTTGCTAGGCAGGAGGGGAACGGCGGATCAAAAAGGAAAAAAATATGACTGGAAAGATTGCGTGAGACTAGAAAGGCTAAGGAGACGCAATTGGGGGGGGGGGGGAAACGGAGAAAAGTCACGTTTCCCAAGTTGACATAAAAAGTAAGCAACTCGACAGAAGGGACCATAGATATGTTACGCCACAGTCATTTATTGGACGCTTTTGCGCGATACCAAGCCCTTGATTTGAATTCAGCGGCTAAACGCAGATGTTAGGAATATTACAAAAATTAAAAAGTATTTTTTTTCTTAATATTAATGTTAGGAATATAAAAATTAGCTGGCCGGATGGCCTATTCTGAGCAGTGAACTAATATGTTCTTAATTTTACAGACGGATAGATAATATTGAAGATAATGACAAAAGACAGTGTTGTTCACATCATCGACAGACTGTATTGAATCTAAAAGTGTCGCGATTTGCACACAAAAAACACGACCTTGGGACGCAGGTGTTCAAATTTACTTAGTATGGAGGAGAGGGTTTTTGGGTGGTAGCTGTGTCTAAAAATAACTTTTAACGACAAAATTTTGGAGGGGAGAGAAAGGTTGGTTCAAAAATCAAGTACATTTTTGTAGAAACACAAGTAGAGACGGACAGACTAACAGATAACCATCCATACTTGACTGAAGCATGACTGAAATGACTTTATGGTAGGAAATTTGAAATTCAAATAAACCTAGGCAGTGATTGGCCACAGACAATCATATCATTAGCGCTCAGACGCGAAAGTGGGGCCATTCTTCAATAGTTGTTCAGTGATAGACACAGATTTTAAAGTGTGGTGATTTCCATATGAAAGAAAGTGTAAGAAGTTTAGGGACGCCATACTATAGCCAGCAGCTCAGCTGAGTTTTGCTAGCAATTCTGTGTTATTTATTCATAATCTGGTAAGATTGAAATTATTTCCTTATATATATTTTGAATATTGTTTCATGTTCGAGTGATTTGATACTGCCATATCGAAATCTAGCCTTACAAACAAGTAGGGATTTGCTCTAGACCCCCCCGCCCAAGTCAGGGTCTAGGGACCAACAATGTACATAAACTCCAGCAAGGGTTAGGCAAGACAGATCAAGTGTTGAGAATAATGAAACATATTACCTATCCTCTTTTAGGGCAGAAAACTAATAAATATTTTTCAGAATCTATAGTCTGGGAGGATCTATCTGATGTAAAACCACCATGGTAAATGTGCTGTTTGGTCAGAGAGATCTGACCTGTCTGTATGATGTGGTTGTTGTGTCAGTGTTGTGTCCAGATGTGGGTAGAGAATAGATTTTGACACATGGCCCATACTTTGATTGCAGAGCTGTGAGTTTCTGTTGTCAACCAAGCAGTGTCGATTCAGTTGGTGACTTTACTCGAGTGTATCTGTGCAGTACTTGTGACAGAGACCACCATTATTGCCCGCCAGCACGGAGAGGTGGGACCACCAGATTTCAGCACCAGAGCTACAACTACAAGATGAGTGAGCCTCTGGTCTGCTGGACATTCACCAACACCGTTTAGTTACTAATAACCCCATAAAAATTCCCACCATTTTCTGGACACTGTGTAGTCAATATAGACAGGTGTGATGAGGCCACCCCAACAGCACAAACATTAACTATCCTCCCAAGTAGATGACTACTAGAACATTTTAATAAAACTAACTAGTATAGTACATATATATGTACACTATTGCATTTATGATATAATATTCCATGCATTTCTTTTCATAATCTCTAAATCCTTTTAAGTTCTGGTCAACCTAAAAAATTGATCCAGAACAAAATAAATGTAATATAATTCTATCAAAAAATCTTACACACGTGAGTTAGTTCAGTGTATTTTAACATTTATTAATATTATTAGTCTTGTTAAATATCTGTGGGTATATCTATAACCTATTACACCACACTACATATCATAACCCTAGACACTTTACGTAGCCACATTCATTAAAAAAAAATTAAGTGTGAGGTCGTAGTGGTAGCAAGAAAGGCCTTCTGACAATTCTCAACTACATTTTATCTCAGGAGCCTTCACAGCTGGCCTCATACAATTACATTTAGTAATATCACCATCATACAATACCATCAAACACCACTACAGCCATCCTCCATAATTTTTTCCCCTTCTATTTCCAGTCCCCACTTTTATTACTTTTGGGTATTTTTTCGTTTTTTTACTTTTTAGTTTCTTAGTATGTATTGTCTATATCCGGGGTCAAGAGTCACTTCCCTTTTTCAAGCAAGCGTGATAAGATTTAGATGCTTCGCCTTCAGGGAAGTACCTAGGTTTTATTTATTAATTAATTTATTTTTTTATATTTATTTTTATATTCTTTTAAGTTCTTATGTCTCATATCTAGCCTTCACTTTCTTTCTTTTCCTGACGAAGGCCTTGTGGCCGTAACGTAGACTACTTTCTTTGTCTTTTGTCCTCGTAAGACGAATCATCTTTTTTCGATTTTTTTTTTCAAACCCATCCTCTGTAAAAGAGCGTTGATCGCAGTTCCCATAACTTTTGACTTAGCAGGTGCGTAAAGAGACAAGGTGGAGACATGGTAGGGATGTGACACGGCTCGTAAACAAAAATAGTTGGTTCTTGGTTACCGATAAGTTGAATGGGTTGTTTTTTGGTTTGTTTGTTTTTTCACCGCAAATAGCGAGAAGGAGGTTAACATAATATGCCGTGTTAAAAATACTGCATGACTTCTTGATGAGAATATACACGATGTTATTTAATACATGAGTTTGTGGTATCTTTATCATGGAAGACAAGGTTGTAGATGTATCAAATATATAAATTAAAAAATAAAATGTATGAAATCAGTTTTACAAGTTAACAGTACACAGGAAACAAGGGACGTTTCGGGTTTTACCCTTCGTCAGTCACAGTTACGAACAGGTGGCAAGGACAAGAATTACATACAGGTACTACAAAAATATATCAGGATGAGGAACACACCAAATGAGCGATACAAGCAGATGGAACAACGGTGCTGAGCGAAACGAGAACAATAATAATGCAAGAAAATCCTAAAACCAGAAAGACGTATCGAAACAAGAAAGTAAATAATCAACGAAACGAAGACAGGAATGAACAACACTATTAAAACAAGTAAAAAGTCACTTAGCTGGGTCCAAGAATTAAACACTTGATGACTGTGAAAACAAGCGTCTTGCGGAAGTGACGAATGAGCGAGCTAGTGACGGCTAAAAAGATACAAACGAAACGAACCAAAGCACAAACAAAGATAGATAAGAAAAACAACGACAGAAGAAATAAAGAAGTATGAAACAGAGAGAGAAGCCACCAGAATTTATGCAAAATGATGCTGGACATTGGCCCGCAGGAGATAAAATGCCCATTTGAAAAATTAGATGATTCTCCAAATCATTCACTTGTAGTTGTTTCTTATGGAATACGAAAAATAACAGCACGCGTCGTGTATTATGCAGTTTTGTGAAACTGCGTGGCGAGTAAAGGTAATTTAAAAAAAAACACTATTGAATCAGATTTCTCTATTGTCCATTCATAAGCTTCTGGGCTCAGCCCTTACCCTTTTTGTTCACCATCATAGTTACCCTACCCATTCTTCGCTCGACCGTCACATTTCCGCGCACTTATACAACAGAGTGCATGGATGTAAACATGACATACAGTAGGCCCATTCACTGCACACCCACTTCCTGCGGTACGCTGTATTTTGAAGGCGGAGCTTCAAATCCCGCGCTCGCGAAGATCGAGATGCCTACGCAACGTAACCCTGGTAAGACAGTTATCTGGTTAGAGTGAAGACAATCATCTGGTTAGACAGTCAGTGGCGTGCTAACAGTGTTTTACAGGACTAGCCATCTAGGCCTCATAGTGCTAGCGGATAGACAAATGTAATCCTTTTCATGGCTAGGGCTTATCAGGGCTTCTTCATGCTAACTGATAAACACTAGTAGTCCTCTGTCAAGGCTTTGTGTATATCAACACTAGGCTGAAGTACTCTTGGTTGACTGGTAAATGCACAGTGAAATAACCGAAGCACTTCTGTCTAAATAACTGTCACGAAGTGGTTTTAAGTTTATAGAGTTTGCCTGAATGAAAGCAAGACCCTAGTATGAGAAAGTCTGAGAAGATAGAATTAGATGGAAAATGACATGCCTGTGGACAGGTGAGACTATTGGCTCAAGAGATAGACCCAGGATTTGAATCTCCCCTTGCCGCTTCGTGACTAAAAAAAATGGCTATAGTCTCCCCGCCTCTGACTGCCTTGAAACACAAGGAGATAAGGTGTATAAATACGACCACAGACACCACTATACAGACGACGTAAAGTAAGTATAGTAAAGAGTAGAATCTGATCCAGTAAATATATGTATATATATTTATTTACAACAATAAAGCATTAAAATGTCATCATCAATCAATCACATAAATAGCGTGCGCTGTTGCACGGCCTGAAAAAAAACCAAGTAACAATGAAATTAGGTAGACACTGAAAAAAAACCCAAACTCCAAATCACATTCACTCTTTCTGTCACCCTGCTGAGGAACAATAAAATGATTAGTGATTTAATCTACTCTGATATTGTGGGGCTGTCAACTTTAGCCTCCACTCTCTAACACAACTAAGTTTTTACTGTCTTAGTCCTGCTGACTCTTCCTCAACGACCGTCTACACAGCTTTCCACTTGTTAGGCGATATGCGCCGCTATCTAACACCACTGGAAATGCTAAAATAATAGACTTGGAGTAACACAATGGCTCAGTATCTATCCGTCAAGTGGATACTGAACAGACCCTACTGGTCCTGTCTATTTTCTCCCTCCCTCCTTCCCTCTCTCTCTATCTCTCTCTCTCTCTTGGTCTCAGTGTCTCTCTAACACTCGACGACTGATGATGCGGCGTCTCCGTTACGCTCTTCTCTCGTTACTTCAGGACCTAGGTATGGTAACCCTGTCACCTGTTCCTGAATTTGGTGATGACGATGCTGTTCAGGTATCAAGCCTGGGGTGCTTGATAAACTGTCGACAAATCTTCTCTGCTGCTGAATAGCTTCCCTCTTTTAACCCGCTCCGGAGTTAGAGGAAAAAACACAGCCTTGATTTCCGGCTGTACGAAATTGAAACCAGTCTCCCGGCCACCTGCCGTTGCTGGAGACTATAATAGCGATGCTCTCGGCTGTATGATAAATAAACCACGGTCCAGCTGAAGCATAGGGACTTCACTGCCAGAGACCATATGTCTGACCCTTAAGCTAGGTCCTGTTGCCGTTGGTAATTTTGCATATGGGCAAATTTACGCTCCCCCACTATTCTTGCCGCGACTCGCTGAAATTAAAAGAAGATGAGTCTACTGTATAACAATTCCAACCTAACGCATCTCTAACCTAACTCCCCTTCACTCTTCTTTTACAACAATACATAAAATAATATTGCCCACGTGGCTCACTCGTCATGTACAACAATACAAAAATTAATATTACCCACGTGGCACATAAATCTCTCTCCTCCTCTCTCCCCTTCTCTCGTTCTGAAAACGATACATAAAATATTTCTAGTCCACGTGGCACTTAAATCTCCCTCTTCCTCTCTCTCTCTCTCAACTAAAATCCGCCAGCCAAATAAACAAAACCTGTCTGACGGGCCACGTGTCAACATTTTCAACTCGGGAACTTCGTTTGTCCGAAATTCCGGGGTCTCCCTTTTTTAACATTTACACATGAGGTTTCCTACTTAAGCCCCAATTTAAATTAAATATCGCTATAGGAATAGTTTACTCCTCCAAGCAGTATAATTCACTTACAACGTAAATCTGAACCCTCCGACAATATTTCTCACATTTTTAAGGCTCAGAAAAATTATCGAACGCACCAGGGATTTCCCCATAAAATTACATTAGTAAATACACAGAAATAAATGGTGGTTTTACATAACATTTTACAAATATGGGCACACGTGTTTCTCACAACTTCCCACACTACTAACTACTGCCAAAATCACAGAAAGAATAAGCACACTGTTATATTTACATCGTTCTTCAAAAATTGATAATGGATGGCACTATCGTTTAAAAACTTAAAAGTTAATCTTCACCTACGGGCGAATTTCTCAAAGAACCCTCTAATGAATAAAAAACCCCCTAAAAGATAATAAGATAAAATCCTACATACCAATTCATCGCTGGTTTTTCCCACAGTGGAGAACGATAATTACGACGTCCTACGGCCAGGCAATTATTTCTTCAGAGACAATTGCCCGCGGTTTCCTCCCTCATTATAAACAAGAGAAAACACCCACGCGAATTCCTCTCCCACGCATCTGCTCGGACCAATGGGAGCGCTAGGAAAAATCAATACTAGCAACCTTTGCAAACCCCGCGTGGCTTTAAATTGCGTCACGTTACGTGATGGCCACGTGTGTCTGACGCGTCATACAGGAGTGCCCGAAAATGACGATTTTCGTAACCAATGAAATCTACGGGAATCGCGAAAAATCCGAAGAAAGTAAAACTGATGCTAGAATAAAATAAACCTACCATCATAAACGAACCCATTTAATTTATCTACTCAAAAAAATTACCAAACACGATATATATTCACATGAGAAGAAACAAAAATGGTGGAAAAGCGTGCCCGAAAATAGCGATTTCCGTAAACAACGGAAAATCGCGTGATCCGAAGAAAATAAAACTGGTGAAAATTCAAAATAGAACCACAGAATCGGGCCTGTTAAAAGTCAGAATTACAGTGTAGCATCACATAAGTCCCCCCTTTCAAGTACGGGAACCGTGCTAAATCACTGAAATCTCTGGGTTTCATGCTGGTCCGCATCTAGATCTACATCTCGATCTAATCACTGTCATAATTAGCATTATCATACAGGCCCCTCTCCATATCCTTGAAAATCGGTGCCAGCACTGGATTGTGATGGTCACGCCTGGTGTTTTCCTCGTGGCGACTGCAACTTGACTGGTCGCCCTTCCTCCTCCCTCTCATGTGTTTCCTTCGCCCACGAATTTTCCTGGCGGCGCGTGGTAAATAATGATTACCATATGGTGCGGCCTCCCAGTGTTTTGAAACAGACTGGCTGGCTTGGCCAGACATCGTCGTAACAGGGCGTAACTGTTTGCGGTTGACTGAAGAACCGTGCAAATGTTCCTTCTTGTCAGTATTTCCCTCCCTTGAGAGATGTAATACCATCGGGGGCCTAATTCCCGACGACGAAGAAGATACTTCCGAAATTAGAGGCGTCACCACTGTTTGACCTTTAGGCTGAACAGGGCTGACAGGCGAATACGCCTCTGTAAATAACATTCCACTGTCTTTAGAGGCGTCTCTCCTCCTCATCGCAAGACAAGGATGTTTGAGCTCCCGTGGGGCTCCGTGAATGTGGGGCTTTCCCCTTTCACTTTCCTGGCCTGCAGTAGGCCCCCTTGCATTAGCAAGGATCGGTGTGGTGGGGTTTCCCAAATCTAAGTATGGGCTTCCCAGGATGAAATCATGTGCTGGCTGTGCCATTACAGCTGCCTTGATTGTGCCAGACACAAACTTGCATTTCACCTCGATATTGGCGACGGGCAGACGCTGTGAGATACCTCTTCTCAAAATGCCCCCAATCTCAACTATTTCTCCGGTCCACTGCCCTGGTTTCACCAAATGACGAGCGATGATACTGGGGTAAGTAAGCCCGCTGTCAAACAAACACGTAGTGGCTGTCCCATTCACTACGGCTGGTCCACTGTTAGAGAACAACTTCTCTGCCTGGACTGGTTCCCATTTATTCCCTTTAGTCCATCTCACAGGTCTTAAACAAGCTGCACGATGAGCTGGTGGTTTGTTCATGCACCGGGATGTCCAGTGGGAAGTGGTTCTACAATTCTGACAATACCTCTCATTATCTCCCCTGTTCCTAGCGGGTTCCTGAGAGGTTGTTGTCGGTGCTCTGTTATGCTGCTGGGGGCGCAAGTTATAACCAGAATGAGGCTCCTTGCGAGAAGGTCCTGATTGCTGATGAGCTGGTGAAGTAGCCGACTGCGATGACGAAGCTCCTTTGTCTGGGGCTGGCAGGTCTGGGTTTTTCCGTTTCTGTCCCAGTACTTCGGCCTGTGCTGTCTGGTACCTTTCCGCGAACACGATAATCTGATCGAGTTGCTGGGCACCCTGCTCCGCCAGATACCGCCTCAAGTCAGGAGACATGTTTGCCTTTATCTGTTCACACAGAACTAACTCCTCCAACCCTTCAAAAGTTTTCGCCAGTCCTGACAGTTCCCTCCACCGGGTTAAGTAATTTCTCACCCGCTCTGCAAACTGAGCAAAACTCTCTCCCTTCTCCGGCCTGCTCTCCCTGAACATGGTTTGGCATTTACGGGGTGTCCACTGAAATCTTTGCAACAAAGCATTTCGCAGTGCCTCGAAGTTGTTCTGGTCATCTATGAGCAGCTTATTATAGACTTCATACGCATGACCTTTGAGCGATTGCGATAATTTCAGACACCACAAACTCTCATCCAACCCGTATGCCTTTGCCATTCTTTGAAATTTCTCCAAGAACACGTCAATCTTTTCATTCCCATTAGGGAACGAGTCAAATGGGAAGCTCATGGCTGCCATCCGGGGTCCTCCGTTTCCTGAGGTGTCTGCTGCTCCTGCTCCGGGTGAATCGCCATTAGCTGAACTGCCCTCCGAAGCTCGGTACTGCAGTTCCAGAGAACGCAGGGCAAGTTCATGCTGTCTCTCGGCTGCCTTCTCTGCTGCTTGTCTCTCTGCTTCCAATTTCCGAAATTCCATCTCTGCTGCCTTCTCCCTCTCCTGTGCTTCCAATTTCCGAAGTTCCATCTCTGCTGCGGCTGCCCTCTCTTCTTTCGCTGCTTCTGCGGCGGCTATCCTTTGCCTTTCCTCACTTTCTGCGGCGGCTATCCTTTCCTCTTTTGCTGCTTCGGCGGCGGCTATCCTTTGCCTTTCCTCTTTCTCGCTCTGATTATGCCTATCATTTTCTCTGATCATGTAGGCCTTAGTCTCCTCCTTATCCATTCCCATGTCCTGGGCAGCGTCACGCCATGCAGCTCGCAATTTCGCCATATCCGCCATCTTACCTGTAAACGGCTGTAAGTTCACAACTGACAGAAAATGACAGAAAGGAGAACAAAAGGAAGGAACTACCTGTTATGTAATAGGAAGTATTCCTCCTATAACCGATGTCCCAAAAACCCGAACTCAGACTAGCGTCAAGTCTGAACAATAACCTGAAAAAAAATTTTTTTTAACAAGCTACCAAAAACCCGAAATTACCTTCCTGTAAAAGAAAATAATTTCGGTATGCCATCAATTACCTCTTAGTCATATAAATCAAAAATACCACAAAAATCTACTAGACTGCTCCTGTGGAAAAACCTATAACTGGATCAGTTCTAATAGCTCAAGTCTAGGGGATATTTAAAGAAACTCTATTCTCAGAGAACTTCCTAGAGACAATCTATGAATGTAGATCACAGAATTGATCTCAACAGAATGATCCACCGGACGATTGCCGCCCACTTGTCACGAAGTGGTTTTAAGTTTATAGAGTTTGCCTGAATGAAAGCAAGACCCTAGTATGAAAAAGTCTGAGAAGATAGAATTTAGATGGAAAATGACATGCCTGTGGACAGGTGAGACTATTGGCTCAAGAGATAGACCCAGGATTTGAATCTCCCCTTGCCGCTTCGTGACTAAAAAAATGGCTATAGTCTCCCCGCCTCTGACTGCCTTGAAACACAAGGAGATAAGGTGTATAAATACGACCACAGACACCACTATACAGACGACGTAAAGTAAGTATAGTAAAGAGTAGAATCTGATCCAGTAAATATATGTATATATATTTATTTACAACAATAAAGCATTAACATGTCATCATCAAGCAATCACATAAATAGCGTGCGCTGTTGCACGGCCTGAAAAAAAACCAAGTAACAATGAAATTAGGTAGACACTGAAAAAAAAAACCCAAACCCCAAATCACATTCACTCTTTCTGTCACCCTGCTGAGGAACAATAAAATGATTAGTGATTTAATCTACTCTGATATTGTGGGGCTGTCAACTTTAGCCTCCACTCTCTAACACAACTAAGTTTTTACTGTCTTAGTCCTGCTGACTCTTCCTCAACGACCGTCTACACAGCTTTCCACTTGTTAGGCGATATACGCCGCTATCTAACACCACTGGAAATGCTAAAATAATAGACTTAGAGTAACACAATGGCTCAGTATCTATCCGTCAAGTGGATACTGAACAGACCCTACTGGTCCTGTCTATTTTCTCCCTCCTTCCCTCTCTCTCTATCTCTCTCTCTTGGTCTCAGTGTCTCTCTAACACTCGACGACTGATGATGCGGCGTCTCCGTTACGCTCTTCTCTCGTTACTTCAGGACCTAGGTATGGTAACCCTGTCACCTGTTCCTGAATTTGGTGATGACGATGCTGTTCAGGTATCAAGCCTGAGTTGCTTGATAAACTGTCGACAAATCTTCTCTGCTGCTGAATAGCTTCCCTCTTTTAACCCGCTCCGGAGTTAGAGGAAAAAACACAGCCTTGATTTCCGGCTGTACGAAATTGAAACCAGTCTCCCGGCCACCTGCCGTTGCTGGAGACTATAATAGCGATGCTCTTGGCTGTATGATAAATAAACCACGGTCCAGCTGAAGCATAGGGACTTCACTGCCAGAGACCATAGGTCTGACCCTTAAGCTAGGTCCTGTTGCCGTGGGTAATTTTGCACATGGGCAAATTTACGCTCCCCCACTATTCTTGCCGCGACTCGCTGAAATTAAAAGAAGATGAGTCTACTGTATAACAATTCCAACCTAACGCATCTCTAACCTAACTCCCCTTCACTCTTCTTTTACAACAATACATAAAATAATATTGCCCACGTGGCTCACTCGTCGTGTACAACAATACAAAAATTAATATTACCCACGTGGCACTTAAATCTCTCTCCTCCTCTCTCCCCTTCTCTCGTTCTGAAAACGATACATAAAATATTTCTAATCCACGTGGCACTTAAATCTCCCTCCTCCTCTCTCTCTCTCAACTAAAATCCGCCAGCCAAATAAACAAAACCTGTCTGACGGGCCACTTGCCCGTCACACATGGCTACCCACGTGTCAACATTTTCAACTCGGGAACTTCGTTTGTCCGAAATTCCGGGGTCTCCCTTTTTTTTAACATTTACACATGAGGTTTCCTACTTAAGCCCCAATTTAAATGAAATATCGCTATAGGAATAGTTTACTCCTCCAAGCAGTATAATTCACTTACAACGTAAATCTGAACCCTCCGACAATATTTCTCACATTTTTAAGGCTCAGAAAAATTATCGAACGCACCAGGGATTTCCCCATAAAATTACATTAGTAAATACACAGAAATAAATGGTGGTTTTACATAACATTTTACAAATATGGGCACACGTGTTTCTCACAACTTCCCACACTCCTAACTACTGCCAAAATCACAGAAAGAATAAGCACACTGTTACATTTACATCGTTCTTCAAAAATTGATAATGGATGGCACTATCGTTTAAAAACTTAAAAGTTAATCTTCACCTACGGGCGAATTTCTCAAAGAACCCTCTAATGAATAAAACGATAATAAGATAAAATCCTACATACCAATTCATCGCTGGTTTTTCCCACAGTGGAGAACGATAATTACGACGTCCTACGGCCAGGCAATTATTTCTTCAGAGACAATTGCCCGCGGTTTCCTCCCTCATTATAAACAAGAGAAAACACCCACGCGAATTCCTCTCCCACGCATCTGCTCGGACCAATGGGAGCGCTAGGAAAAATCAATACTAGCAACCTTTGCAAACCCCGCGTGGCTTTAAATTGCGTCACGTTACGTGATGGCCACGTGTGTCTGACGCGTCATACAGGAGTGCCCGAAAATGACGATTTTCGTAACCAATGAAATCTACGGGAATCGCGAAAAATCCGAAGAAAGTAAAACTGATGCTAGAATAAAATAAACCTACCATCATAAACGAACCCATTTAATTTATCTACTCAAAAAAATTACCAAACACGATATATATTCACATGAGAAGAAACAAAAATGGTGGAAAAGCGTGCCCGAAAATAGCGATTTCCGTAAACAACGGAAAATCGCGTGATCCGAAGAAAATAAAACTGGTGAAAATTCAAAATAGAACCACAGAATCGGGCCTGTTAAAAGTCAGAATTACAGTGTAGCATCACAATAACTATAATAATAATAGCCCCTTCAGTCATAACTGACTATGGGAAATATAACTATAATAATAATAGCCCTTCAGTCACAACTGACTGTGGGAAATATAACTATAATAATAATAATAGCCCCTTCAGTCATAACTGACTGTAGGAAATATAACTATAATAATAATAATAATAGCCCCTTCAGTCATAACTGACTATGGAAAATATAACTATATACACTTTGACATTATCGAGCGAAAGAAACTTTTAAATTGATAATATAATAAAACGTGTTACATTATCTAGAAAATAACAATTGTGACATTAGAATGATGTTCAGAAATAGGCTTGAACTTGCCGTGGGATGACATCCTCAAACATTTGAAGACGGCACACGATCAAGTGTGTTATGATTTATCTCATTCTAACTCCTGAACCGTGTCACGCGCCTGGTTACCCTACAGATCTACCCGCGGGCTATGTGGCGCCACAGCATGATACGAGTTCGAATTTGTACGAACAATTAGCAAACGCGTGGTCAACAGCTGGTTTAACTCGTGCGAAACTTCTCGTGGGTCACGTATTTTAAATTGGTAGAGAAATAATTATTACTTACTTAGTCGTTCCCCTTCTACCGTGAGGTGTAGAGGTTTGGAAGAGAGAGCGCCAGACTATTCTATCAGCTGTCTTCTTCCTGGCCTGGTTCCATTCTAGTCCTCGGTCCTTCAAAGATTGTCTAATGTTGTCCTCCCAGCGGACTCTGGGTCGTCCTGGAGGTCTGGATCCCTGGCTCTTTGTTTCCCATGCTTGTCGTGGTAGCCGATCTTCTCCCATTCTGCAGACATGGCCAAACCATCTTAGTTGGGACTGTTCTATTTGGGTCTGCAGCGGATGGGATTTTAGGCCTTGACGGATCGTCTGGTTGCGGACCATGTCTCTTCTTGTTACTTCAACCACTTTCCTCAGATACCTCATTTCTGAGGTTTGGATCTGGCTTTTGTGGGTTGTAGTCATTGCCCACGACTCGCATCCATATGTCAAGACTGGGACATAGGTGGAGCGGTATACAGCCATCTTCGTTTTCTTACCAACCTCTTTCTTGCTGAGGAATCCACGATTTATGGCCTGAAAAAGTCTCCCAGCCGCTGCTTTTCGAGTGGCCAACTCTTCTTTGATGCCTCCCTTTCGGTCTATAATAGCTCCGAGATATTTAAAGTGGTCGACCTGCTCCAGGACCTGTTCTCCCAACTTAATCTGATGTTTTCTTTCTTCTCGTGATATCACCATGGATTTTGTTTTAGAGCTGCTTATGACCATCCCTCTCTTCTCCAGCTCTTCCTTCCAGACTTGCAGGTTGGATTGGAGCTGTGCCTCTGATTTAGCAATCAGGGCAACATCATCAGCAAATGCCAGCTCCGAAATATAGACCTGTCTCATCTTCCAGTACCCCACTGAATACTTTCTTGTTCTCTCCTTACATGCCTTGATGACATCGTCTATAAGGAGTATGAAGAGGGAAATAATTATTCTGGTGCTTAATGTCTGCGTATTTTTATCATTTGGTAACGTTGTTAGGTAGTTTGTTTACAATGAGTATATTAACAACCATCACAGTCATAGACTACCAACTGATCAACCGCAATCGAGTGTTTCTAAACGAATATTACTGTTCTTGATAGCGATAGTAGCCTGTTTTCCATTCGGAGAAGGTCGTTTCACAAATTTCTTGGCACGATACTTTTAACGAAGGTGTCAAGATTTCTGTTGTACGAGAGAAAGACAAGGAGATTACTTGAAAGTAGAAGTCATAGAATGGGAACTTCTGTCTCGTTCAATGACTCACAAATCTCGTTGATGTATTGCCCAAGTCTAGATTACACAGTCATTCTTTCCCACATTTCTTGCAGACGTTGTTAGCAGAACTGAGACTAGATGCGGTCACTGGTCCAGATATCTCGTTATTTCAGTATTGATCGTGGTCAACAACCGCTTAGCAGGAAACCGCTTAAACGAAATGGATTTGTATATAAACGAATGCTTGGAAGAGCACTGTTGTACATGTACACTTGTTCGTATTTCGGTTCGAAAATGCGTACAAAGATACGCAAATTCACACATTCACACATAAACATACAGGCGTGTTATGAAATATAAAAATATACAGAAATACAAAATTTCACGCATTCACATGAGCATAAAAAACATAAATACATACATCATACATCAAAATATAAATACATACTTACAAACATATATACAAACCAGAATGCTTATTCACTAAAAAATACACTGAACTGCAATGATATAGTATAATAAATGGAACGTTTCACATGGGACAATTTTTTTAATTAACAGCAGTGCAGAAACCGCCTCCCTTTTAATTCGGAATGTGTACATTTCTTTTTTAAACATAATCCTATCCTTTCCCACCAAAATTGCAATCTTTTTTCATGCAGCATTTTTTTAGATGGGAAGTAAATAGCGTGCATGTTGAAATAACGTGCATTTCTTCCCAATATACTTCAATGCGCAGCATGTTTTTTTAAAAAAGAAATATTTCTGCCTCTTTTGCTTTTCGGTGACAACATTTATAGAATTTTCCACCATTTTTATATTAGAGCACCACGCATGACGACCGATACCTCCAAAGGCTGTGCGAGGTGCCCCGACAGTGGACCCTCCCAGTGTGGACAAAGAAGAAAAAGAGGAATGCGTGTCCAGAGGACGTTCTCGATCGAATCGACAGAAGAGTTTTTAATCTTGAATAGCTCATACTGGGAAAATCCTACAAATATCTAGTTGCGATTTATGCCAATAAATGAGATTTTGAGATTTTTGATGGGCGGCCTAACGATAATTTAGTGACGTCATCAGAGCAAGCAGCAGAAAGCGCATAGTATAATGATTATTTCCCCAGCATGTTTTGTCACGTGACTTACTCGTAATACCAGAATAACAGTTAACCGCATAGAAGAATTCTTTCTGAAATGACACCAAAAATCTACGGGGCACCATAATACCAATAAACCAAACAGAAGAATTTAAATACAAATGACACAACAATTTACGGAATGCTTAAACATTAGAATTAAATACCTATTAGGTGCGTTTATTTTTAAAATGGAGTGATGTTTCAGGATGACAGCTAAACAAGGAAACATCTAGGCAAATAAGACATCGTAATAAATCGTGGTCTACAAAGTTTTGAACCCGGAACTTCAAGATAAGGGACCAAGTGAACCTCTCCAAGCTGTCCCGACCTGATTTAAACTTATCTCCTACCTGTAAGTCTGCCTGTTTAAAAGGTCAAGGTTATCCCATAGCAGGTACTGACGTAGTGTAGTGAAGTGTGAGATATTTGGCTATATTATGTCCAACTTTATGATGTGCGGCAACCAGCTACCTTTCTCTCTGCCTTTGTCTTCCTTAATTCAAGAGCAGAGTCAGGCACCCATTTACAGCTGGGTAGACTGGAGCGTGATGGTGCCAGGTTACGATCTATAACCTCCGCTGAGAGGTCTAACCCCATAGCCAATCGGATGCAGGTGCCTTTATAATAGTGTTTAAATCTGTGGTGTGTTAACCTTGACATTGAACACACACACACACACACACACGCACACACACACACACACGCACAACCGCAAAGAGCGGCTATTCTGAAATAAACCGATCATGACCGAACCGGTCCACTTGGTTGTGTGATCGATAAGCTATCGTTGTTCTCAACGCTTTTATGATCGAAGTCCAGGTCTTCGTTGTGTATTGATATCAAGGGGTAATCACGTCGCCGGCATTCAGGACAGTTCGTAGTCTTGGAGGATTGGCACCGCTGACGTATGAGGCAGGCTTTCAGAGAAAGACAGATAAACAGAGAGAAAGAGCAAGATAGATGGATGAATGGATAGACGGACGGACAGACAGACTGACAGGCTAGATAGATAGATAGATAGATAGATAGATAGATAGATAGATAGATAGATAGATAGATAGATAGATAGATAGATAGATAGATAGATAGATAGATAGATAGATAGATAGATAGATAGATAGATAGATAGATAGATAGACAGAGAAGACAACGAGAGAAGGGGTGAAAGTGACAAAGAAAGAAAGAGAGATAAAGAGGAAAAGTAAACTCAGAAAGAAAGAATAAAGAAAGAATAAAGAAAGAATAAAGAAAGAAAGAATGAGAAAGACACAAAGAGGAAGCTAGTGAGAGAAAGACAGACAGAAAGGTGAAGAAAGACAGACAGAAAGGTGAAGAAAGACAGACAGAAAGGTGAAGAAAGACAGACAGAAAGGTGGAGAAAGACAGACAGAAAGGTGAAGAAAGACAGATAGAAAGGTGGAGAAAGACAGACAGAAAGGTGAAGAAAGACAGACAGAAAGGTGAAGAAAGACAGACAGAAAGGTGAAGAAAGACAGACAGAAAGGTGAAGAAAGACAGACAGAAAGGTGAAGAAAGACAGATAGAAAGGTGGAGAAAGACAGACAGAAAGGTGAAGAAAGACAGACAGAAAGGTGAAGAAAGACAGACAGAAAGGTAGAGAAAGACAGACAGAAAGGTGAAGAAAGACAGACAGATAGGTGAAGAAAGACAGACAGAAAGGTGAAGAAAGACAGACAGAAAGGTGAAGAAAGACAGGCAGAAAGGTGGAGAAAGACAGACAGAAAGGTAGAGAAAGACAGACAGAAAGGTGGAGAAAGACAGAAAGGTGGAGAAAGACAGACAGAAAGGTGGAGAAAGAGTGACTGACTTAATGAGAATAGACAGAGCGAAAGAATGAGAATATAAGGACAGAACTAAAGGCATAGAAAGATTAATAGCGGAAGACTGAATGACTGAGAGAAAGAAAGACAAGCTGGACAACAGAATAGAGAAAGGTAGAAGAATAAAGAGATAAAGACAGAGAGAAAAAAAAAACGAGTATTATTTTGCCACGCAACACAAACGTACAAGCTGTGGCCGAGATCTAGGAACAGATAAAACAACTCATCTTATATAAAAATGGAAACAATAAATACTGCGGTGAGCGAGTAATTAAACAGGGCAAAGGTAATTCCTGCCTTAAACAATACGGTAAAACCCTTTTAATCTGTTCAAAGACTCATAAGGTACGCATTAAACCACAAGCAAAAAAAATCGACAACGTTAAACAGGCAGGGATTTTAACCTGAAATTACCGTTATTTTTATAAAGGCATTTTTGCCTGTTTTTGGTAAGGCGCACGCAGTTCAATCAATCAATCAATCAATACCCTTTAGCTCCCCGAGGAGCATAGGCCTTCAACAAACACATGCCAAGTCTTCCTGTCCTGTGCCATCCGCTCAAGTTCTTTCCATGTTTTCCTCATCATTTTCACCTCTGTTTCCAGTTCTCTTGTCCATGTGTTTTTTGGTCTACCTCTGCCTCTCTTTCCCTGTGGATTCCAGAACAAGGACTGCCTTGTAATGCTATCAACAGGTTTCCTCAATGTGTGTCCTATCCATCGCCAGCGTCTTCTTCTCAACTCTTGTTCCACTGGCACTCGTCTGGTTCTTGTCATCAATTCCACATTTGTGACTTTGTCATACCATTTCAGTCCTTCTATTCTACGCAAGCACACGTTTATAAAAGTCTGTAGCTTTTTGGTTGTTGTTTTTGTTGCTCTCCATGTCTCAGAGCCATACAGTATTTCAGAGCACGCAGTTCAGCATTGATACAATGTCCATCGATTATATTAGAGCGCAGATTAAAACATTAAATATATCCTGGTAATTCTTAACGGACTCATTTTAAATCACCTGGTTTATGAGAATGGAAAAGTGATCATTATTTTGACAACCTAATATGAAAATGTGAATCCGTGTATCTCATGATATAATACTGGGAACCAACATATAACACCACTGTCCGCTTTCACGCACACACCAAGCGTGTAGACAGGTTGTGATTAAGGCTACCAATCGTATCCATCATTTAAAACAAATCGCTACAGAACCACCACAAGGTCATATGGAATACTGAGCCTGGCGACTTTCATAAGATCTAACTACAAATGTATTTCCATGCTCCTTAGGAAACGAATAAAGATATACAAGGGGATTGACATAAGTCTTGGGCCTGACCATGAAGGAGTCACAGGAGGAAGATGAAACTTGGCATATTTAAAGTTCATCATATTTGCACTGAATGTGTAAAGTACGCGTTTGTTTCTTCAATGAGTTTTCCCGCTACGGTGCATGGCGCAATGTACCCTATTGACCGGATCTGCTGCTCCAAATATTTGACAAAACAATGGAAAAGAAGGAGGCCAGAACTGTGATAAAATTTCTGATGTTTCAGGGAAAAACACCTACATTTTTTGGAGAGCATGGTGACAGTAGATGAGACTTGGGTACACCATTATGACCCCGAATCCAAAATTGCCAGCATGCAATGGAAAACCCCGGGCTCCCCAACACCTGTCAAGCCGAGGCCGCAGAAATCTGCAGGAAAAGTGATGCTGACTGTTTTTTGGGACGGCACAGGTGTCCTTTTGAAAGATTATCTGCCTCGTGGCAACACAGTTAATGGACAGTACTATGCAGATCTTCTCACAAAACTAAGAAAGGTTGTGACCAGTGTCGTAGATTTTTGGATAGGAGAATTAAGACTTAGGTTGGTCCCTTCTGAATAGGTTGGAATGAGTGATAGTCACAGTGTGAGATAGTAAAAGACATAGATTCCACGAGTGAGATGATAGAATGTGATATAGAGGCTGTCTCTGAAAGCGGAAAAAAATTCTTCTCCCTCTCACCTATCTTCTACGACAACTTTTACAGCGTCAGACAGTCTAAACACATATATATATTACATATATTTCTATCTACTCACGGGCACGCACATACACGTGACGACAGTTAAACACACAGACGTGGGAAATCTATAACAATGAATATATATATTATTAGAACGAGCTGACCAACGCACTGATTTAGTTCAAGAGAGATTTTATTATTATCATCAAAAAAAATCTTCTCACAACACAAAAAATTTCATCAAGGAAAAAAAACATATACAAATAGTCATAAAATTTAAGAAAAATGCTACAAAGATGATAGCCCGTTTGAATCTTACTCTAGGTTTAGCCCACAGCCCCGTTAAGAGAACAGATGATGGCCCAAAGAGTTATAGATACATAGGGTTGAGTCTAAGAGGTTTCTTTCTTTCTCGTAAATGTATGAACAGAGTTGGATAATCTGATTTAGCCTAAGAAAGAGAAACTCTAGCATTTGTAACAAATTCTGCAGATTAAAAAGTTAAGACAGCAACTGGGTGCCAAAATGAACCGGTAAAATAACACTCCGACCTGCGTACTCTCATTCATTCAGCCATGGCCATGTGCTCACATTTATACTTACAACTTTGCTCGCTGCCTCTGGGAACATAATAATTCTAGGACCTTCACACAGACCCGTAAATGCAGTCACGACCAAGAAATCCCCAGTTCCAACAAGACGTACTGAATTTCTCTGTCTCAGGGAACGATTCCTTGGGTGTTCTTATTTTTCGGATGTCTGTTAAGTCACATAAAATTTGTCCAGGCGCGAAAGTTAGCAGAGCACAATGTCATTAGCTTTGGTTTCTAGAATTTAAGGAATGTCAGATCGGTGTCTACTTTCATGAAGGTACTATATTTGGTCACCACAATACTAGTCAAAAACTCTGTCGGAATGTTAATGTTATTCTTGTAATTATTTTCGCCGCCAGGCAGCATGTACATTTAAATTTGTGGAGCAATATGAACTGGCTCAAAAGCCCAATATATATATTTCTAGTCTTTAGAAACCGTTAGTGGGATTGCTATTACTGTCTCTCTCTCTGATGGCATATGCACTGTCAGACCAGTGTTACTTGAAAAAAAAAACCCACGTGGTTAAAGATAGGAAATGTCTATGCTTCTCACAAATATGTCTCTTTACTAAACGCCGGCAAGTTCTGGGTCACCCCAGTATTTCCTGAATAAAAGGAAAAGCACATATAAATCATTTACATATTATGTACTCAATATAACTTACATTTTAAATAGCAAGCCGACCGCTTGACTTATAATTTAAAACTTCCCGAGAAATAAGTTATATAAAAAAATCGATCATCATGAATTAGGAATATCATGCGTATTCCGTCAATACTCACTGATGTCGCGTTTAGCATTTATAAGTTTGTTATTAAAACAGTTTTGACTGAGTATTAGCCGTTAAATTAAATTCCTTATAGCTACTTGTTTAGTAAGCTAAAGATATAATTTATTATGTATTTCCACTGTAACTCGTCGACTAGAGAATATAACAAACTATAAATTAAGCACTCTGTTCAAAAGAAGCTAGTTAAAATGAAATGAGCGATTTAACGCTTTAAACACTTTCCAAAATACTAGATATCTATTATACTAATCTCACCACAGCACTACGGTAACACCACGACTAGGATAATTCACTAGATAGGTAGTTAGAAGCTCGTCACAAATCTGACGAGAACTATGAAATTCGCTATACAAGCTTCATTCGCTAAGCACGCGTGTTCCGTCTACTGAAGATGTTGGAGACTGAAATGAAATCAGATTTCAGCTCATGGGTGGATATTTGAAGACAGGGGCAAACACTCCCACATTTTCTCAAACTCCGAAATCATCTCCCCTTTCCCGTGTAAAACACCTTACATTTAACATTACCATTACTAGACGTCTTACATAACTGACACTTCTGCATTTCCGCACCTCGCGCTGACCCGGCCAACAGTGGGTGTCTTTTCAGGTGGAATTCCCAGACAAATGTCTGAAACTGCGCCGTGGAGCATGGGTGTCAGATGCGGGAACCCCGACACTCAGTCTGCTCTAGCGAGCAATGTCTGCCGCGATTCACGCCTCTGGCGGGATTGAGAGCGATTTTCACACTGCCCAGAAACTCCGCCTGGGAAAACCTCTGTGACAGGTGAAAATGCTATAACGATAAGTCGGCCCTATGTCTGAGATGGACTGCAACTTAATCGCACTTCTCGTCAGACTGACATCTATGTAATAGAATCACTATTGCGATTCTCCGTTTTTGAGAAAAGAAACAGGTAACGTTAAGGAATAGTATGAAAATATATTTCGCAAACGAATGGATGCAAAATATACAGGAAAAAGGAAATAAAAAGAGATAACAAAATTAAAGAATTCGGGTGAAAGAATAGGAAGACGCTATAGGCAATTTAATGATCAAAACCTACGTGACAACCAGGAAACGAGGGATAACGCGCACTCTTACTTACTTAGTCGTTCCCCTTCTACCGTGAGGTGTAGAGGTTTGGAAGAGAGAGCGCCAGACCATTCTATCAGCTGTTACGCGCACTCAAAATGTAAAATTATATATACTTGTATAATAACATGTAGTAAACTGATCGTAATTTCAAATTAAGAATACAAAAGGTAAAGGGAGGTTATGTCACTGCATTGGGCAATAAATGGAAATCAAGGGGTTATTGTGTGCAACAAAAATTATAATAAAAATAATAGATCAATAAATAAGAGACTTCAACAATAAAATCTTAAAAAAAGCACCATAACACCAACAATAACACCAACAATAACACCAACAATAACACCACCAATAACACCAACAATAACACCACCAATAACACCAACAATAACACCAACAATAACACCAACAATAACACCAACAATAACACCAACAATAACACCAACAATAACACCACCAATAACACCAACAATAACACCAACAATAACACCAACAATAACAATAACACCACCAATAACACCAACAATAACACCAACAATAACACCAACAATAACATCAACAATAACACCAACAATAACACCAACAATAACACCAGCAACAACACCAGCAACAACAAAAACAACAACACCAACAACAACACCAAATACAACACCAACGCCAACAATAACACCAACAATAACACAACAATAACACCAACAATAACACCAACAATAACACCAACAATAACACCAACAATAACACCAACAATAACACCAACAATAACACCAACAATAACACCAACAATAACACCAACAATAACACCAACAATAACACCAACAATAACACCAACAATAACACCAACAATAACACCAACAATAACACCAGCAACAACACCAACAACAACACCAACAACAACACCAGCAACAACACCAGCAACAACAAAAACAACAACACCAACAATAACACCAACAACAACACCAACAACAACACCAACAATAACACCAACAATAACACCAACAATAACACCAACAATAACACCAACAATAACACCAACAATAACACCAACAATAACACCAACAATAACACCAGCAATAACACCAGCAATAACACCAACAATAACACCAACAATAACACCAACAATAACATCAACAATAACACCAACAATAACACCAACAACAACACCAGCTTTGACGGTCGGCGGCTAAGGATCAAAGAAGAAGAAGAATGCTTCCTCCTATAGCGAGTTGATTTGAAGCACAGAAGTTTGCTAATAGTTCCCCATTCTTAGCGAGACTGTTCGTGTGTGTGTGTTACGCCGACCCCCACCCCCGCCGGCTCGCTAGCCAATGGAGAGAGGAGGGTGGGGACACGGCGCCTGTTTATTGAAGTGTATTGGTATTCGTCTTAGTGAAAGACAGAAGAAAAGGTGAATATATGTACGTCTGTTAGCGTAGCTCGTTCTGGTCGAACAAAACCATGTAAATGTTTTTGAATGTTGGTATTTTCCCCAGACCCTGATCAGAAAAAAACAGAAAGCGGTCTGTGTTTGCTATCTACGGGCTGAACCAGAGTCTACGGAGATTTATTATGCACAACGTTTCTACACATTGGTGCACGGCCTCTAGCATTTTTCTAGGCCCCATTTTCTTTTTTCTGACGGATTAACTGCCATATTACTACCGCTGGCGGCTATTTCGTGGAGTACATTACGGCCGCGTAGCGCATACAGTCTCGTCCACGAGCTGTTATAACTTGCCATTCATACTTACAGGCAATATTGGTGTAACCCATTACCACCCGGTTGTTGGAGATAATACAAGCACATAACCCAGAAAGAACCAGCTAGTGCCAGCCTCTGAAAGTTCGCACGTGAACTTACCACTAGATCAGCGCAGTCGGAAAATATTCGTGTGCTGAAATTAAGCTTATTTTGCAGTTCACCACCTTTTGTTCACTCGGAGTTACTGCAGTAGTCGCACTGTGGGAGTTACATGTTACTATTTCCCCCTGAAGCTTACCTCCTGGCAAAAGTGGATTACTAAGTCCAACCGGACTTCAGTTTTCTTCTCAGTTATGGATTTAGCAGCTATTAAGGCAAACACGGCCGTCTGATTTCATTGGACTGGGGACCTCTATCTAGGTGATAACAAGACTGTAGGAGAACTGTTGTTTTTTAAGTGCGGGAGTGGTTCGAGAGAACTTAGGTGTGTCCGTGTGAGCGTAGGAAGGAAGTAGAGTGAGGTGGCCACAGTGTTTTTATCTCTTGGGAATTTGTCTTTATTTTTTTTTGGAGGTTCATTTTTCTTTGCCGCGTATCCTTCCGACATTGTTTATTTTCAGAGAAGGTACACGGGGTTTACCTTGTTGTTTTGTATTGTTTGCATTATTGCCAAGTTGGATGTGGTGCAATTTTTTTTAATGGTTAATAAACAAAACCCAGAAAACTCATTTTTGTGCTGGTCAGAACGCCTTCCCTATAAATGTCATGTTGGTGTAGTAACTGTAGTGTCCCTTACTGAGTATTAGATTATAGTCGTTTACAAATATTGGAGGGCGGGGCAATATTGTCTTATTAAAAGTTAGTCACCAGGTAGGCTGAAGGACTAGCACCACTACCCTCCAGAGACAGATCTTCTCCCAACTTTGCACCCGTGATTCTATTTTCTATCAATTCACACCTTCCCTTTAATAGTCTGTCTGACCTCAGACATAATCTATCGTCCTACTTATATCTACCTGTGACAAGTAGTAGTAGTAAAAGCAGTAGTAGTAGTAACAGTATTTGTAACATTAAGAGTAGTAGTAACAGTAGTAGTAGTAGTAACAGTATTTGTAACATTAAGAGTAGTAGTAACAGTAGTAGTAGTAGTAACAGTATTGGTAGTACTAGTAGTAACAGTAGTAGTAGTGATAGTAGTAGTGGTAGTAGTCGTCGTCGTCGTCGTAGTAACTGTAGTAGTAGTAGTAGTAGAAGAAACAGTAGTAGTATTAGTAGTGGTATTTGTAGTAGTTGCTAACAATCATAATAGCTGTAATAGTATCAGAAGAAGCAGTAGTTGTGGTATTATAAGCAACTCTAGCAGTACAAGCATTAACTCTAGCAGTACAAGTAGCAACTCTAGCAGTACAAGTAGCAACTATAGCAGTACAAGTACCAAATCTAGCAGTACAAGTAGCAACTCTAGCAGTACAAGTACCAAATCTAGCAGTACAAGTAGCAACTCTAGCAGTACAAGTACCAAATCTAGCAGTACAAGTAGCAACTCTAGCAGTACAAGTACCAAATCTAGCAGTACAAGTAGCAACTCTAGCAGTACAAGTAGCAAATCTAGCAGTACAAGTAGCAACTCTAGCAGTATAAGTAGCAACTCTAGCAGTACAACTAGCTCCAGTCTACCCAGCTGTAAGTGGGTACCTGAATCTTCGGGAAGACAAAGGCACAGAGGAAGGGAACTGGTCACCCCGACCTAATAAAGATGGACAAATTATGGTGAATTCTCTAACACTACACTCCTCTGCGGCCGTATCTGCCGAACTACTTTTACATCTAAACTAAAGTTTGTAGTTTAACTGACTGCATTCTTGACATTTATAATCGGCACAAGAAAAACAATTTCGTTTGTTTTTGTGTTTCATTTAAAAAAATTTCTCGAAAACAACCAAAGAGAAATACAATGGAATGTACCAATCAATGCGCTGAGTGCAAAAATGCTGCAAACCACTGTATAAAACTTATGAGAACCTATTGTCATTTATCTTACGTCAAAAATTCACGACAAAAAGACTTTTCATCTGGATGGCTAATGGTCGGTCGCTTACATACAGGAAGTCAGTTAGATCATAAAGTCAGTTAATATCTGGTTTATCAATCCAGTGTACGTGTGCGTTCTAGGTAGAACACTGGCTAAACAGACAGTTCAACTTAAAATAATTGTGTCTGCTACTACAGCAGAATAATTTTGGTGTACAAGTATTTCTCTGTGCGATATGGCATCTTCCAGTAGGCCTAAAGCATATAAAAGGAACCGCAATGTTTTGTCAATTGAAACGAAAACAGAAAATTATCAAGAGACTAGGACAAGGTGAAACTGTGTCTTCACTTGCGAGGATTTTCAATGTTGGGAAAGCTACCGTCTCTGACATCAAAAGTAACAAGGATAAAATTATGAGTTTTGCATCGAAATTTGATAGTGAAAATTGGTCGAAGAAACGTAAAACCATGAGAAATGCGAAAGATGTGAAATTGGAAGAGGCTTTGTATATATGGTTTGTGCAAAGAAGAAGCAAAGGGGAACCTATCTCTGGTTCTCTGTTGTGTGAAAAGGCACTTCAGTTCAACAATCAACTTGACGGTCCTCCTGACTTTAAGGCTAGCCAGGGATGGTTAAGAAACTTTAAATCTCGTCATGGCATACGAGAATTGGAGATTCAAGGGGAATCTTTATCTAGCGATGCAACTGCCGCTAAAAATTTTAAAGAAACATTCTTGGCTTTTTTTGGAAGAAGAAGGTTATTCACTCGATGATGTGTATAATGCCGATGAGACTGGCTTATACTGGAAATCATTGCCTCAAAAATCACTTGCATCTCAGCGCGAAGCAGCTGCCACTGGGTTTAAAAAGTGCAAAGAGAGAGTAACAATTTTGGTAGCCGCTAATGCCAGTGGAAGTCATCGTTTACCGGTGCTAATGATCGGCAAAGCCAAAAAACCACGTTGTTTAAAGAATGTGACATGTCTCCCATTGTGTTACAAAGCAGAGAAGAGTGCTTGGATGAATAGTGAAATATTTCTTGATTGGTATACAAATCAGTTCATCCCAAATGTGAAGAGGTTGAGAGAACAAGAAAAGAAAACTGGAAAAGTAATTCTTCTACTGGACAATGCACCATCTCATCCAGAGAAGGATACATTGAATGCAGTTGATGCAAATTTTAAAGTAATTTTTCTGCCTCCCAATGTAACAGCACTGATTCAACCAATGGATGAGGGTGTTATAGCAAAGCTTAAAAAGATATACAAGAAGGAAGTCCTGAGTCGTTTATTGTTGGCTGAAGATGAAGAAAGTGTGGTGGCGTTTTCCAAAAAGCTTAATATCAAAGACTGCTGCTATATGTTAGCTGATGCTTGGACCACCCTGTCACAAGATAATCTCAACAAGGCTTGGAGTAGATTGCTTGGGAAAAAAGGAGGAAATGAAACTACTGCAGTGGACACAAATGATGATTGTATAAATGAAGTTGTGGAACTGTTTCAAGCAATGCCCGGATTTTCGGACTGTGACAAAGATGATGCACACATGTGGCTAGAAGATGATAATGATTCTGGTTTTCAGTTTTTGAATGACGAAGAAATTTTGTCTTTTGTGCAAGAAGAAAACCAAATACATGTAGTGACCGATGATGAAGACTCCTCAGAAGTACATGATGCACTTGTAGATTATGAAGAAAAACCAAAACGTCGACCAAGTCCTGAAGAGGCCTTTATAGCACTAGAAACAGCGATGGCTTGGTACGAGCAAGAAGATGACAGCTGTCCTACACAGCTTCTGCTGTTGAAGAGAATGCGGGACTTAGCAGCCAAAAGGAGACTATCCAGTTTGGTGCAAAAGAGGATTCCTCATTATTTTAAATAGTGGGCTACATCTGTGCAAGTACATATATACGTAAGTTGCGCCTGGTTTTGAATCGTTTGTAATGTTATTTTGAAAACATTTCTCTTTCTTAACAAAAATAATTAATACAAGTAGTATATGCACTGCAGTGTAATAAAAGATTTTGGTGATACAGTGATCTAATACAGTGTGGGTATTATTATTACAGTACAAGTAAATATGTTTTATAGTGTATTTTCCTTGTGATGGTTAATTATTTTTAGAAATATGTGTACATGTACTCGATACATTATGTAATCCAATTATCCGAACATTTGATTATCCGAACGATGCTCGGTCCCATGGGGTTCGGATAAATGGAGTTCTACTGTACTTAAAAAAAAAACTGTACAAAGGTTTCTCACGCTATACTCACCTTTATGTCGTTCTGGACATTAAGAAGAAAAATAAAACTATGCCACGAACGCTTGCAGAACGCCGGGCAGGGTGGTGGTGGGGGATCAAACAGTTACAAAGAGAACGCGCCAATCCGAGTTTTCATCATAGGAACAAAAACGCCTTATGCTTAGTGCATGTTTTGAAGGCTTGTTCCTCATTATTATCACATCAAACCGCCTAATGGTAGGTACGAGATGAACATAAAATGATCAAAACATTTCTATCACATAAAAACATCGTCGGAACAGATCTGAGAATAATAAAGAACATACACTGGCACCAAACAGTGGTTGTAAGAGTTCGCTACCAACTAGAAATTTTAAGCACATAAACAGAATCTCAGGCAGGGATGTGTGCTGTCACTGGATTATTTAACTGTTTAACATTTTTAATTAGCAGTTTTGCCTCGTTTGTGACCAGGCGCCTACCGTGTAATATAGACACAAGGTCTGTCGGTTATATTGAGATATGCCCAAAAATAAAACGTTTCGTTATCAGTGGCGTATCCTGGTAATGCGAGCTAGGCGTGCTGCTACTTAAAATGAATATGTACGCCTACTATTTAACTTCTTCCCCTCTTAATTTATAAACCAACTATATTCAATTACGCAACGATAGTTATTAGGGGTATATGTCAATTATCTCCGAAATACTAATTAACTTACAACTTGAAACTCACTGTCACTGTAATAATCTGCATTCCCGGCAACTAACAAAAATTAATCACAAAAAACACTGGACGGACACAACCGATTTTCACAACTCGAGAGCTGCAGGACCACCGCACGCATGTTCGCATTGTATTTACGTATCTGGCCATGACCCCGATCCAATCAAACCAGTGTTCAAACGTGAATCCGAAAGGTGCCGCACGCATTGTGACGGAATTACCCGAGAAACTTCGGGCGATTACTACCAACCAATAAAAACTGCACTATAAAAAGCGTCTGGGGAAACTGAAACTAGATTATACTCGTAGATTCTATGCGGGAAAATCCGTTATCCTGGTGCGTGCGGTCCGAAAGCAGAACATTAGAAGAGAAATATTTTATAGAATAATAAATTAAATTTTTATTTTCCTTCGGGCATAGGTGTGCGCAGCACGCACAGCACACATAGAGAATACGCCACTGTTCGTTATCTGGTAACAAAATATATATAACTGTAAATAATCAGTCCTCTTTGTGCAGTGAAAATATAATTAGAGGTCCTGATAGAAGAGTATGGGAATATACAACTTGAGATTCACTGATGATAAAGTCTTAATAGTAACAATTACAAGAAATGGGAACAGAAAACCTACATGATTTTTATAAGTCGACCAACATTTGCCAAACTAATCGTTCTTGAAGCACAATTATAATTTATCCAGTAATGTAAACGTCGAAACGTGCGCACTACTAGCCACTTGGGAAATCTAACACCTCGTCACAAAAAGTGTAAAACATACAAATTTCTTTTGGTCTGATGGCCCATTGTTTAACATCGCAAGGCTGAAGACAAAAACAAAACTCAGAAGAGTCACAATATGAGACTTGTTATTCGATGATGACGCTGCAATCGTCACTCAAAGTCATCAGGAGCTTCAGAGCTTGATGAATCGCTTCACTCAAACATTCAAAGACTTTGGCCTCACAATAAGCATAAAGAAAACAAATGTGCTGAGTCAGGATGTGGGTGCTGCACCAGTTATCACTATCGATAACTATGAATTGGCAGTGGTGCACCACTTCACATACCTTGGGTCTACCATCAATGACAAACTCTCTTTGGACACAGAAATTGACAGCCGCATTGGCAAAGCTGCTGCCATCCTTGCCCGCCTCACAACGCGTGTTTGGGGAAACTCCAAACTCACAGCGAAGACCAAAGCTGCGGTATATAACGCCTGCGTCACCAGCACACT
Organism: Oreohelix idahoensis; assembly: GCA_024509875.1. Taxonomy (NCBI): domain Eukaryota; kingdom Metazoa; phylum Mollusca; class Gastropoda; order Stylommatophora; family Oreohelicidae; genus Oreohelix; species Oreohelix idahoensis. The sequence continues at coordinate 484,704 of JAMPIV010006575.1, read as the reverse complement.
TCTATATGGCGGCGGGTCATGGACAACTTATGCTAAACAAGAAAGGAGGCTCAATACCTTCCATCGACGGTGCTTACGCCACATCCTCGGTATTTCATGGAAGGACAAAGTGACAAATGATTAGCTGTTGTCACGTGCTGGCCTTCAAAGCATGCATACACTGCTTAGACAGCGCAGACTACGCTGGCTTGGCCATGTCAGCCGCATAGAAGATGGTCGCATCCCGAAAGATATCTTCTACGGACAACTGGCAGATGGCAAAAGAACAATTGAGCGAACGCAGCTGAGGTTCAAAGATGTGTGCAAGAGAAGCATGAGGAGACTGGACATAAATCCAACAACCTGGGAGGATGAAGCTGCCTATCGCACCAAGTGGCGCTGCTCTCTACGACACCACCTCAGATTGGGCGAAAAGAAGCTCTCACGACAAGCAGAAGAGAGGAGAAAACGTCGGAAGGAACACCAGGGGGGAAAAAAGAAAAGCAGCTGACGGCTATCACTTCAGGTGCGCATTCCCATAGTCAGCTATGACTGAAGGGGCTATTATATTATTATTATTTCTTTAGTACATATCTTTTGTCCACGTTGGCAAGATTTCTGGAAACTCCGCCTATCAGCTAATTATTTCCTGCGTTTTGGATAGGAAAAACATGTATCGCTCTGTATAGACTCTCCTATCATCATCATCTCTGGCTTGTCATGTTATGAAAAGAGTTGGTTTTTTTCACCTACGCAAATTAAGCGCGTGGTCGATTGTCGCAATTTCATGTGATGCCGAAGGCGTGGTTTTCTTCTCCAACTGTGAGGTAAGGGCCGAGATTTTCAATCTACCAGGCTAACTTGAGGAGGCCGTAACCATGTCCGGGTAATTTACATAAGCTCTGTGAGTTACTTGACCTTGCTGGCTGTGACGAAATGACCGTGCTCTTCATTTTATCTGTGTTCTATATGTCTTTTTCTCTATCTTGTGCCTTACATTAATTTATTCCTTACTCGTATTTTCTCTCATATTGGTACGCAATGACCCAGGTTTCGTGTGTCTATTTTACCTGATCTACCATGGGTAGAGATAACATTAGCAACCCAGATGGGATCCGGCAGATAACACGGCACTTACCTGTATTGAAAAACCAAACACACGGCAAGAAGTTTGGGTGTGACAGGATATTAAGTAACACTCCAGAGATGGACTCATGTTTGTTAGCATTTGTTATAACAAATTAAACTGATGTTTTGTTATTAGTTACAGATATGAGTCGTCTAAAAACTGCTAGTGTTAATTCCTTATATGGGAAGATTTGAAATTATCTGTGTCATGCGGAATTTCATGAGAAGTGGGGAAAGAAGATATATACTAAAGTCAAACATTCGAATATGTTTGGTCTAAATGAAATATAATATTCTAGACGACATTAGATTGACGACTTTGCACCCGCGTAGGAAGCTGAGAGTGTGGGCGCGAAATGTCCTTTATATTGTAGACTCCAACACTGTGATCCATTGAGTCAAGATGACCGTTTCAGACAAGCCAGGACTAAAGAAAAACAGAATTCCAATAAAGAGGATTGGACCAAGTCTTGAGGATCTTCTTAAATTAACCAGCAAGGAAACTCGAATTTATAACACTTTAAACCACAAAGTCCTCGGAACCTATAAACAGGATAATAGTGGGATTATAATTAAAGTAATACTCGACTACCTGTAAGACGGCCTCATACCTTGTGGCCCAACATTATTTGCAAGTCTTCCTATGCCAGATGTCTGTAAACATTTTATCATTTTATTCTACATTTGACATGTTTAACTCGCTGTTGGTTGTACAGGTTCATACGAAGCTGAAACCTCAGCATATGAAAATGATATATTCATGAACAACCACAACAAGCGCTGGTAAGTTCTGTCACGGGGAACCAAAAGATATATACATACATATATATATATATATATATATATATATATATATATATATATATATATATATATATATATATATATATATATATATATATATATATATATATATTTATCATATTTACTATGTGTTATATATATTATATATATATATATATATATATATATGCCTTTACTACATGATTTATACATGTATATATATATATATATATATATATATATATATATATATATATATATATATATATATATATATATATATATATATATATATATATATATATAAACATGTGTAAATCATGTAAAGGCAGTTTTGCGCTGTGCAGTTACATTTTTTCATCAGATTATCTGAGTTAATGATGATTTTTCATCTAATCTACTGGGTTTATCATTGATGCTCAGGGTGTGTAAAATTACTGAGAAAAACGGAAAAGGGTTGGCGGAACTGACAGTGGGAAGGTGCCTGACTAGTGTCAGGAAACCTATACACAGCAGAGACATTTGTTTCTTCTCAAAGGTTGTGGTACAAGTTGAGATACCTGTGTGTGGTACCAGCTAGATACGAGTCTGTGGATCAAGATCTTGTGGTCTACGCTAGATGTCTGGGTGGCCGTGTTGTAAAAGGTTTTGACTGTATGGTTGTTTTAGTAGAATAGAAGATTTGCCCATCAGGTGTATTTGTTAGTGAGTCGGGTATTAGTTCTTGTTAACGACTTTATTCATTCAGTCATATTCATTCATAACCCTCCACTTCCAAAGGAGCATAGGCCTTCAACAAACAAATATTAGACAAACATAAAGGTATGTTTTAAGGCACTCGTAAGAAATAAAGAAGCAGAAAACTAGACAACAGAAAAACAACAGACGTGAGTGGCTTACCCAGGACTCGAACCCAGGACCTTCCCTGCGACAACCCCGCCTAGCTATGCAAGCGAATCACACTATCCTCCCTGACATCTACAAACACATGCCAAATCCTCTTGTCACGTGCCATCATCTCAAGTTCTTTCCACGTTCTCCTCATCATTTTCACCTCTGTTTCCAGTTCTCTTCTCCATGTGTTTCTTGGTCTACCTCTGCCTCTCTTGCCCTAGGGGTTCCAGAACAAGGACTGCCTTGTAATGCTTTCAACAGGTTTCCTCAGTGTGTGTCCTATCCATCGCCATCGTCTTTTTCTCATCTCTTGTTCCACTGGCACTTGTCTAGTTCTTGTCATCAGTTCTACGTTGGTAACCTTGTCATACCATTTTAATCCCTCTATTCTACGCAAGCACCCATTTATGAAAGTCTGTAGCTTTTTGGTAGTTGTCTTTGTTGTTCTCCATGTCTCAGAGCCATACAATAGGACTGACTTCACATTTGAGTTGAATATTCTTATTTTCGTGTTGGATCCGATTTCTCTTGATCTCCATATATTTCCCAATTCAATGAAAGCTCCTCTTGCCTTTTGTATTCTTATTTTGATATCACTGTCTGTCCCTCCAACTTTGTGTATATTACTGCCAAGATATGTGTACGCTTCTACATCTTGTAGTGGTGTTTCTTAAAGTTCAACCCTGTTATCATTACCTGCATTTATTCTCATTATTTTTGTAGTGTGACCTATCTATTAATCACTTTGACACATAGCGGGCCATAGTGACCGGACTGTACCGCAGTAACCGCTGCATACTTTTATTTAAAATGAAAACCTAACTGGTGCTAATAATTGTCATTCTATGTCATCTGCTAAATTATCGTTAGTCTTTTTAAACATGAATAATATCGCCTGTGTTTCGCTCGCCGCTACATCTGCCTTCGACAGGTTGTGAAGATCCTTGCCTTGATGTTCGGAGCGGTTACCCCTGCAATTACGCCTGGGACATGCACTCATCACATAAGTCTACAATCGACGGAGCAGTCAGCAAACTATTTCAACATCTGACCAGTTAAGCTATCTTAACCACGTCATAGCAAAAATAATTCTTGCTACCAAATCAAACCACCGTAACCATTTTTCTGTGAAGAAAAACTCCACTTTTTTTTTTTATTCACCATCTTCACTTATTTATTTCTTCGCGTTAAACAATAATTGATTATTACATGTGTTAATATGTATTTACAAATTAATAGTTGATTTAACTAATACATAGAGAAGTGCACACGTATGAGTCAATTATCTTAAATATTTAATACAACAGGGCTACTTAAGTAATATTTTACTAGATAACTCAGTTGGGGGTTCAGAAACGAGCTAATATACCTTTATGTTCATAGAAGGGCGGGCAGATACAAATTTCACGACTGCTCAGAGAACCTCCGCGTTGTGCTTGATTTCTGCAAAATCCCATGACGACTCCCTAAAATAGAAGCACCATCCTTCTATTTACAACAGTGCCAAGAGTAATCTTGAGCGAAGGTAATATCTTTAAAGACCTTCATTAAAGATGTAGTAAAATCTGCGAGATAAGATAAGAGAGATGAGGGTGGAAGATGGCCGACTTGTGTAAAAGTTATATTTGACGATTGACAGTGACAAAACTGAAAATCTAAACCATAATGAAACTGACCATAAAAATCATATATTATTATAGCTTAGTCTCTCCTGAGCCCAAATATGTTTTAAAAAATATGGTAGTCCAATTATTAGCCAAGTTATTGAGATAATACTATATGTCTAATAACACTAAGACGGACAGACTGTGGTTTCTGCTCTGTTTTTTCATAACGTTATTGGGGACGCAGGCTTAGAAAGAGGCATTGGAGTAAATTCAAACCCGATTGGGTAATAAGAGTATAGGAGTAAAAGGGGAGCGGTAGGAAAATGTTAACCAAAACTAAACATCTTTTTGTATTGGCGTAACTAACGCAGACTGACCAATCGACTACCAGACGCAGAGTTTGTTTGGAATTTTGTTTTTGTTTTTCAAAAACTACATTTGAATTCTGGTAGTCGCAAGCTTTCCATTGGCCAGTGCTAATAGATATTAGCAAAAAGCTTTCAATGCTCATCGCCAGTTGACAAAAATTTTTCTATCAAATACGCTGAGATCTTCTTCTTCTTCTTCGATCCTTAACCGCCGACCGTCAAAGCAGTCAGTGGCCATCACGCCTAGTGGCGTCTTGTAGGGCAACAACAAATTGATTCCACTTTGCACGGTCGGTGGCCATCCTTCGTACAGTGCCCCAACTCTGGTTCATTCTTTGCATCTCAGCCTCCACAGTCCTCCGCCAAGTTGTTTTTGGTCGGCCTCTCTTTCGCTTTCCTTCAGGGGTCCAAAGCATAGCTGTTCTTGTGATGGCATCGGGGTCTCTTCTGAGGACATGACCAACCCAGCTCCAGCGTCTGCCAGCTATGATGGTATGCATGTCCACTTGCTTGCTACGAGTAAGCAGATCTTGGTTGGTGATGGTATTCGGCCAAAAGATTCGGTGAATTTTTCTTAGGCATGTTGTGTGAAAAGAGGACAATTTTGACATTTCCTTCTCTGTGACTCTCCAGCATTCCGCACCATAGAGAAGCACAGAAAGCACGCAACTCTGGTATAATCTTAATTTTGTGCTTGTGCTGTATTGGGAGGACTTCCAGATGTTATTTAGGCTAAAGAAGGCTGTTCTTGCCTTATTCATTCTGATGTTGATGTCTTTGCCTGCCCCACCGTCTGGTGTTACTATGCTTCCTAGGTATGTGAAGGTATCTGTCTGTACCAGTTGCTGATTCCTTACTGATATGGGCTCAGGGTTGCTCACATTGAGCGTCATGACCTCAGACTTCTTTAAATTGATGTTCAAGCCTACCTGCTGGCTAAATTTATTAAGTCTATCCGTTTTTTCCTGGATGTGTTGATGTGAATGTGCCAGCAGTGCAATGTCATCTGCATATTCCAGATCTTCCAATGTTGAAAATGTAGTCCATCTTATTCCTCTTGGACTGCCCTCTGTTGTCTGGCGCATCACCCAGTCTATGACTGTTAAAAATAGAGTGGTTGATAAGGGGCATCCCTGCCGTACTCCTGTCTTCACCTCGAAGGTTAGGTTGCTCTGCCCAACACTACACGTAAAGTTGGCATAGAGGCTTTTTATGATTGACACTATGCAGCTTGGAATACCATAAGCCCTCAGTATTTTCCATAAACTGTCCCTATGTACGCTGTCAAAAGCCTTTTCAAAATCAACAAAATTTATGTAAAGCTGTCTTTGCCATTCTGAGCACTGCTCTATAATGTTCCTGAGAGTTAATATATGGTCTACACATCTTCTGTTCTTTCTAAATCCTGCTTGTTCTTTCCTCAGTTTGTAGTCTACTGCCTTTGAAATTCTCTGTATAATTATCCTGCCTAGTATTTTGCTGGGAACTGAGAGAAAAGTGATTCCTCTCCAATTATTGCAGTCTGAAAGATCTCCCTTCTTGGGCAATTTGACAATTATTCCTTTGTTCCACTCTGATGGTATTGTCCCCGTTTTCCACACTTGTGCAAATAGTGGTTCTAATAGTTCTGCTGCTAGCTCAGGGGCTGTCTTAAATAGCTCTGCATTTAAGTTATCATGGCAGAGTTTGTTTGGAATTTTGTTTTTGTTTTTCAAAAACTACATTTGAATTCTGGTAGTCGCAAGCTTTCCATTGGCCAGTGCTAATAGATATTAGCAAAAAGCTTTCAATGCTCATCGTCAGTTGACAAAAACTTTTTATATCAAATACGCTGAGATCAGCTGTGTTAATTTGTAAAATAAATACTTACTTCGCAGTCTGGGCAGGGCAGAGAAAAACTGAGGCCATTCTTTGCAAGTCAGCGTTATTTGTTACGTATTTCTTTGAAATTGTGGTAAGAATGCTTTATGTATTAATATGTTTATTACAACTGCCAAAGTTAGATACTGCTATTGGGAAAAGTGAAGGACATGCCGGTAGCAGACATTATTGAGTCCTCACATTGAACTGTATTTAACTGTTGTATATTGTCATGATTTTGTTTTAATATTATTGTATTAGAATATGAAAGAGCCAGGGATCCAGACCTCCAGGACGACCCAGAGTTCGCTGGGAGGACAACATTAGACAATCTTTGAAGGACCGAGGACTAGAATGGAACCAGGCCAGGAAGAAGACAGCTGATAGAATGGTCTGGCGCTCTCTCTTCCAAACCTCTACACCTCACGGTAGAAGGGGAACGACTAAGTAAGTAAGTAAGTATTAGAATATGTTAGTAAGCCTTCGTGTTCCATGAACACTGTTCAACATGCCTGGAGCGTTTATAATTTAAAAAAGAAGAGCAAATCATACAAAAGGAGATGTGGTTACTCCACGTTATTGTATTGAGGAAAACTATGTAAACGTACAGTGGCGTATCTGCCATAGGGACCTGAGGTGTGGTCACAGCAAGGTGTGAGTCATATAAAATTAGGGGCGAGTGCACTTGTATGCACGCGAGGCTGACCCCATACCACCATATGTAAATAATAATAATAAAGTGTGATCAGATATAAAAAGGGCAGGGTGTCTTTTTATTGCAGAGGTTTTATTTCCTGTTACCAGCCGGTGACAGGAAACCTGATGAGTGAGTGTAACGCCAACAAGTCTCCGGTAAACCGTTTACGCTGTCAGCAGATAGCTGGAGGAGCTTGTGTGTGCTGATATATCTATATTTTCTGCAACGACATACTGAATTATCCTTCTACAAAGAATCCCAGGTGATGTGTTAGCATCTGGGGATATCTGACACTTCAATTATAATAAACTTTGGTATTTCTAATCATACCCAGGATTTTATGGGGGGGGGGGGGATGAAACTACAGCCCCTCCTAACAAATGACAAACACTATTAGATAATAAAGTTGTAATCTGTGAATACACCAACAGGAGAGATAGAGTGACATTATACTTATTGGACAAAGTGTCCATACATTTTAGTTAATCCTTTTTATGTAAACTATCTTTTCCTCATTTTCAAAGATCTTTCCAAAAGAGATGGCGGGACAGGCAGATTAAGTTGTAAAAAGAAAATATTAAATTTTAAAGAAAAACCTTAACCACGGTTTTATTCATTTTTTATAGTGAGGTAAATTGTATTGTGTTGAGGTACCATCATTTTCATTTCACCCCTAGACACTAGGCACATCAGACACTAGAGCCAAAATAGTGACCGTGTGAGATCTAGGGAGGTAGCGTTAGGGTTCCTACAAATACATCATCATCATCTATTAGAGTCAGGGCCTACATGTGCTTGACCTCACACGGTTAACACAGACACAGATTTCTTTCCTTTTAGGTATAACATCATAACCTCCCCAGCAAATTAAACGTGCTACATATATTGGTAGGCTTGTCCGGGAATTGAATTTCTCCTAGTACTTCATACATTGGGGTCTGGGTTTTAGCATTAACATCAATTCTATTTTCCCAGGGAATCCCCATAATTACTATTGCCCAAAATTTGGGAATTTAATGAAGTGTCAGAACCTGGAATTAATTAAGTAAATTTGCATTTATTTTAGAAATTAAGTTAGAACAGTTTTGTATTTATCAGATGGCAGATTTGGCCAAGTTTCGCTCTGCTGCTGTGCAGACTGCCAGAGAAATGAATATGGAGGGTCAAGTCTTGATTGACTATGTCACCTCAGAATGTGATAAATTTATTGCTAGGGAAGAACATAGGTTAGCGGAGGAAAGGAAAATACAGTTAGATGAGGCTAGGGAAATTAAAAGGTTACAAATTGAGGCTGACAAGGAGGCCAGGGCCTTAGAGGCTGATAGAGAGGCTGAGATCAAGAGGCTCCAATTTGAGGAGAGAAAATTGGAGGCAGAAAAAGAAGAAAAACGACTATAAAGGGAAGCAGAAGAAAAGAGATTGACTGCCGAAAGGGAGGCAGAAGAAAAACGACTGCAAAGGGAAGCAGAAGAAAAGAGATTGACTGCTGAGAGGGAAGCAGAAGATAAAAGATTACAGAGGGAGCATGAGTTGCGACTAAGGGAGTTAGAGTTGCAAGGCCTTGCTCCGGACAATGGTCACAGCCCCTCTACCTCTGATGCTACTGCTAGTCAGGGGGCCTCCAACTCAGCCATGGGGTTTCATCTAGATTATTTTGTAGAAAAGGATGATGACATTGAGTCATATTTGAGCATATATGAAGTATTAGTCACTACTTATGGGTTAGAAAGAGAAAGATGGGGCGTAAAGTTGTCTCACGGGCTTCGGGGAACAGCTTATGAAGTTTTTTTCCAAAATGAGCAGGGATGACCAAGACAATTATGACATGTTGAAGCAGGCTCTTTTGTTAAGATACGAAAAGAACGGAGAGTTTTATAGAAAAAAATTTAGGAATGCCAGGCTACTGTCGGGTGAGACCTATCACCAGTTCTCCGCCCGGTTAGAAACGTATATGGAGAAATGGGCTACTTTGGGGAAAACCCAAGATCTCAAAGAGATGATACTCATAGAACAGATGAGAGAGTCCATGGCTCCAGACATGAGAAAGTTTCTCATGGAACAGTGCGCGGAGAAGATGGGTGAGATAATTAATGTCGCTGAGACGTATCAGGCAGCCCAGGCAGTGGTAGCGGGCGCCAAAAAGAAACCAGTAGATCATTATAAGGCCCCACAAAACTATAATAAATTTGACAACAGAGGTAAGCAAAACTTTGATAGGCCTCGAAATGATTATAAAAATAAAACCTCACATTTCAATGACAGAAAGAATGATGAAAGAAAACCTTTTCATCAAGGTAGATTATATTGTAGATATTGTAAGAGGGATGGACATGACATCAAATTTTGTAAAAGTAAACCTGCTGGATTTGCTGCTATGAAAATGGGGAACAACGAAGTAGAGGATAAACCTGCTGGACAGCAGGAACCTTATCACCCCCCAGTTTGTGAGGATGTTGTATGCAATGATGTCACCATTAGGTGCCTCTATGATACTGGTTTAGATTTTGATTCTGTCGTGAGCTCGCACTTGGTGAACCCAGATCAGTATACCACAGAAACAGTGGAGATACAACGGGCGACCAGGGACATACCACTCATAACACTTCCCATTGCAAGAATAAATGTGAATACTCGCTATGTGGAAGGTGTGATCAGAGCACCCATCTACCCTCTGATATTGGGGTGTCGTTATGTCTACTTGGGGAATCCCAAGAGACCTGTGGTCTTGGCAGCCGTCCAGACCCAATCACAATCCAGAAAGGAAGAAGATGAACCTATAAATACTCATCCAGAGGAGATGAGGAAGGCACAGGCTCAAGATAGGTCACTGAAGCAGTGCTTTCAAAAATTGCGTACCTGCCATACTCCTCCTAATAAAGGAGAATTTTATCTGAAGAATAAATTGTAATATAGGAAGGCCGGAACTGGTTCAAAAGGTCACGGACAACTGGTACTTCCCAAGATGTTTAGGGCAGACGTAATAAGGAGTTTACATGTTGGAAAAGATGGGGACCACGAGAAAGTAGGTACCATCTGCCAAAAGGTTTCGCAAAAATATTACTGGCCAGATGTAAAGATAGTTATTGAGAATTTCGTAGAACCCTGCGGCATATTTCATGAGGGAACACCCACAAGTGGGAAAACTGTGCAGGACCTAGACATGCCACGGGGCAAACTTAGGCCTGGAAATAAAAATAATTGTAATAAAGTAGACAACGTGGAATGGGAGCCCCCTTTTCACACACAGTCTTCACTTGAATGTGTTAGAATGGCAACTCTGTGTCGAGGGCCAAAAGTGGTTTTACCCCAGAATAAGCCGACAATCCCTCGGTTGGGCTTATGTGAACTGGGTGAAGAAAAAAAAAGAGAGAAGATCTCTCACAAGGAATTTAAAATGGCGAGAAAACCCCAAGAAACGAATTGGTAGTGGACGATTTGTAAGTGATGATAGAAGAAAAGTTCATTGGAAATTCATCCGGAATGGCACCGGTAACCCTATTTGGAAGGCCAATAAAAGTCCATATGTAAATTGTTAAGGACTTGGACAGATGAGAAGGTAGAAGAGACTGTTACCTCATCCTATCAATATGTGAACGAACTGACCACTCGTTTAAAAACTAGTTGGAAACTGGCAAATGATAATTTGAGACAAGCCAGGAAAAGCATGCTGCTTATTATAATAAGAAAGCGAAGGATAGGGAGCTTGCTGTAGGGTGGTCAGATCGGATGGCAAGGTCCATATACAGTTTTGGAAAAGGTATCCAGAACAAATTATAAGATAGACAAAAAGGGAAAGGAAAAAGTCTATCATGTGAACCTTTTGAAGAAATATCTGGACAGACAAATCCAGGAAGGAACACACCTAATGGCCTTGTCTATCGCAACCGAAATGAAAAATGACCCTCTCACCTTTTTTGAATATCCACTGAAAACCAGTGAAACGTTTGCACAGGTGAAGATCAGTAATCACCCGACAAAAGGACAGAGAGAGAAGGTTCAACAGGTCCTAGAGAAACATACAGATGTGTTAACGGATAAACCGGGGCACACAAATTTGTTGGAATATGATATGAAACTACTAGACCCAGCACCTATCTGTATGAGGCCTTATTCTATTCCTTTCGCTAAGGAAAAAGCTTTGAAAGAGGAGATAGATTATTTGTTACAAGAAGGGATTATTTCTCACAGTGAATCTCCGTATAGTTCCAGTGTGGTTCTGTTGCGAAAACCCTCTGGGGAACATAGACTGTGCATCGATTACAGGAAACTGAATGCTGTCACAGAAGGTCAGGTGGATCCATTACCTGATACTACTCAACTATTTGCCAGGCTGAACAAGGCAAAATATTTTTCTAAGGTGGATCTTAGCAAAGGCTATTACCAAATTCCAGTAAAGCCTGAGGTTCGAGCTTATTTAACCTTTAGAACCTCGGAAGGTCATTATGAGTTCAACATGTTACCGTTTGGGTTGAAAAATGCCCCGAGTGTGTTTTCTAGGATGATGCGGAAATTGTTGAATCCCCTGAAAAATCAATGTATTTCGAATTTTATGGATGATATCCTCATTGCTACGGAAACATTTGAGGAACACGTTACCTCTTTGAATATGTTGTTTGATAGACTCAGAGAGGCTAACTTGACCGCTAGACCAACAAAATGTTGTATTGGTTGTAAAGAGTTGGAATTCTTGGGACATACTGTACATCAGGGTAGCATGACCCCTGACCCCAAGAATCTGGAAAAATTGAAAAGAGCACCTAGGCCACAAACAAAGAAAGATGTGCGATCTTTCGTGTCGTTGTGTGGGTTCTACCAAAAGTACGAGTACATTAAACATTTTAACTCTATATGTGCTCCTCTGACGGATTTAACTCGCAAGGGTCAACCTGATACAATAAATTGGTCCGCACAGTGTGAATTGGCCTACCAGGAGTTAAAAGAAAAACTCACAAGCAGGCCAGTATTGCAACTGCCTGACTGGAATCAAGAATTTATCGTGAGAAGTGACGCAAGCAATGTGGGCCTGGGCGCTACATTGTTGCAAAGGTTCTCCTCACAAGATGGAGAATTGAACCCAGTCGCTTATGCAAGCCGCAAGTTGAACAAAGCGGAAAAAAATTATTCAACAAGTGAAAAGGAATGTCTAGATTTGATATGGGCTATAACAAAAATTTCAGATTTATCTATATGGCAGGACATTTGTGGTCCAAACGGATCATTCACCCCTCGTATTCCTGTCACAAGCCAAGCATGAAAATTCCAGATTATTAAGGTGGTCATTATTATTACAGCCATACTCATTTCTGATTGAATATATTCCCGGCCCTCAGAACGTCGGTGCAGACTTTTTGAGTAGACATCTGTTGGGTTCTTTTGTGATGGTAGTTGAGAGAAACGGTATGCTAGTGGTAGATGTATCAATGACTAGCTTAGACACGCGAATAGTTTCAATGAAAAGTTGTCAAAAGGTTATTCAATCAAATTCCAACGAGTGGTAGGCAATTGGCCAATGCATGACTATAATCAACTCGTTGGTAAAAGTTATTCAGGTTTATTGACGAATGACAAACGGCAATCAACGACACGATCAAGACAAACGATGAGAGCATCATAATTATAGTTATTGTTGATAATAATACATTCCTGTAGATTTCTTTATCAATCAAGACCTTTTCTATCCAAGTGACTAGGATTCCCAAACAGTTGTCATTTGAGATACATTAAGGTAATGTCCGTTAACCTTGTTCCAAGGACGTCTGTAACAGTAAACGGATTCATGCTCATGGATGACGCTTCCGTATAATACTTGTTTAAATCCCAGACTTTCTCCTTACAATAATCTATACAGTTTGATATAATCCATAAAAGTCCTACACGAAAATACAATCAGGTTAGCGACTTCAGTTGACTAACCTCTCCTACAAAATATGCCACGACCTTGGCATAGGCATTACAAAATAACCAATATTCAAGATATGATCAAATAGTTATCCTTTACTCGTAGGACTTCCCACTACGAAATATTACAGTGAAGTAAAGATCTCAACTGTTCCATTCTAGGAATCCAGTAACATATGGATTCCCGCTAGAATCCAGTGATGATCATCTGTTCCACTTTATTCATAGACGTATTAATATACATGAAGGTTCAAACGAAACTTACGTATTGAACTGCATGTTGGCTTCACCCTGAAGACCCAACAAAATCCTTCATAACAATTCTTCCATCGAATTGTTCAGAATCAAAATAATAACATACGGGCAGAGAGAGAGTCCATCTTGCCCTACAACAGCTGACGTCATAATCCTCGACTAGGTTACCCGTGCGCAAAGAGCAACTCATACTCTGCATTGTGCACGTCGGTGCGTGAATAAAACGTACGCACAAATAATATAACTATATCAAGACTGGTGCGTACATTGGCAGGACCGAAGACTACCCCCTTAGGTAAAACGTACGCAACAGCTCCCTTATCACCGGCCCTTAAAAAAATTAATTCTATTATTTTTTTTTTTAAACTAAGTACCCAAGAGAGGTGAGTCAAAACTACATCAACGTCTATGTGCATAAATTATATTCATAAAGTTATACAATATTATGAAAAAGAATATGAAAATGGAAATCAATATAACTGAATGAAAGTATGCATTAAAGCACACATCCACAATCGACCTACTTTGGAACGATGTGGTAAACTACGAAGTAAAAGAAAGTTGAAAATGAAAACCAAAAAAAAATGATAAAAACATTCAACTAAATTTACAACTCAAACATGTGATTTCAAATGAAAATGAATAGCAACGATGATGATAATAAATGACAAGAGAATCAAAAAATGAAAATGAAAGATGCAAAATGCAGCAAAGCATAATTAAACACGTTAAGAAGCAACATCCGTAATGTTTCTAACATTATGACGGTGGACTAGTTATCTAAACGTGAGAGATAATGTATAATGAGAAGTAAATATAAGTATAAAGAGACACTTACAACTATTCAAGTTAATTAATGTGTACTCTACAAGTAATTAAGTGGCTTAATTGATTTCATCTAATTAAGATAGTTCTTAATTACAAACAAATAACTAATTACTAATTTATTTAAGTAATTGCAATTTTACTCAGTGTTACTGTTCCATTAACACTAGTTAGTAATCGACTAGAATATGTTCTTAATGTTCCATGCAAGATGCAAAGATATTCTTGAATACAGTATGTAGTGTAATATGTTCCATAGAATAATGAATGTCTATGTGTCACTATGAACAGTGTTTCCGTACTAATAAAATGTTACTACACACGAAGTTACGTTATAATCCAAAAGTAAGTATATCCAGGAATTTTTTTGCTGGTACGAATAATTCAGTTCCATACAGAGCACGTATAGTAGTTCAAAAATTGATAATGTACTCTGTTCCTCTTATTATATTTGATTGATTATCTATGAGGACGTTTCAACATCCGGAAGTGGTTTAGGTTCGACCAGTTCGCTTGGACATCTTGACAGACAGTCCGCAAACACATTTTTCACTCCAGGAATCGCTCGAATTTCATAGCTATATGGCTGAAGAGCGATAGCGTATCTGGTTGACTTTGATGATTTAACGTCCTTAGTGTTCAGTGCTGTGAGAGCCTTTTGGTCTGTCTCCACTACAAAGTGGGAGCCTAGCAGATAACGTTCCAATTTTGTGATTGACCAAACTAACGCGAGCAACTCCTTGTCCAGAACGGAGTATTTCATTTCGCTCGCCGTCAGTTTTCTCGAAACATACATGACTGGAAATAAGGTGTCCGTATATTCCTGCATCAAAACTGCAGCAATGGCGTAAGAAGATGCGTCACTACGAAGAATAAAAGTAAGATCTTTGTTAGGCAACTTCAAAAATGGCGCATTTGAAAAAAATCTTTTTATATAATCTAACGCGATTTGGTGTTCGTTAGTCCACTGGATTATGTTAGCTGTCCCTTTTCTCAGTAAAGAAGAAAAAGGTGCAGTTAAAGTAGACAAATGAGGGATGAATTTAGAATAGAACTGTATTAGTCCTAAAAGAGACCTAACTTGTTTTTTTTGTCTTAGGTGCTGAGATGTTTAAGATTTTCGAGACATTACTGTCTTCTGTATACATTAAACCCCGACCTATACGATGACCCAAAAAGGAGATGTCATGAAAACCGACAAATGCCTTAGAAGGTTTCGCTGTTAAGTTATAATCCCGTAGAGTAGAAAGTAAAGCTTTTAATCCCTGAATGTGTTCATCCCAAGAGTTACTGAAAAGACAGATGTCATCTATGTAAGTAATGACATCGGGACGATGAGACAGTACGCGGCGCATCATGCGTACAAAGGTAGCTGGCGCATTCATTAATCCGAATGGCATAAAATTCCATTGGAAAAGTCCCCGTGGCGTCGAGAAAGCGGTGAATGGCTTTGCTTTAGGTGTGAGTGGCACTTGCCAATAACCCTTTGAAAGGTCAAATTTCGAAAAAAATGTAGCATGGGATAATTTCTCCAATAAGTCATCTAAGAGAGGTAAAGGTTCCGCATCAAACTTTGTAACTTTGTTTAATTTCCTGTAATCTACGCAAAGACGAATATTGTTGTCTTTCTTTCTAATAATCACCATAGAAGAAGAGTATGGTGATGAAGATGGTTCAATTATATTTAATTGAAGCATCTCATCCAATTCCTTATCAACCTTATCACGAAAGTGTAAAGGGATAGGATATGGGCGCACTCTAATAGGCGTATCGTCAGTCAGAATAATGTCATGTTGGATGACTGAAGTATGACCTGGGATGTCAGTGAGGACATCCTCATACGAGTGTAGAATATTAGAGACTTGCTGACGTTGATCAGCCGAAAGAGTAGATGAAATAGTAACATCATTCCAATTCTCAGTGGAATGAAGTGGCACAATTGGTATTGGCAGTTGTACATCATCGAAAGAAGATTCTTCTTCTTGGATGACTGACAAACTAGAATAGTGTTGAATAGGAGGTGTAGGATCGTCAGTTGCTTGGAATACTGACTGTAGATAATCAGGACGTGAGTAATACTCCTTCAACATGTTAATGTGGAAGGTTTTATGTTTACCATTTACATCAACGATGTAGTCAACATCGGATATTCTTGAGATGATCCTGAAAGGACCTCTCCAAGTAATTAATAGACGATTGTTATGAGTGGGGAGTAAGACAAAAGCTTCGTCACCAGGAATAAGCTGGCGAAGACGTCTATACTTGTTTGCAAATAGACGAGCTTTTTCTTTGGCTTGTTCGGATGATGCAGTAGCTAGTCTACAAGCATCTATGATTCTCTTTCTCAGAGAGATCACATACTCATAAGAGGATTGAGTTTCCTCTTCAATATTCTCTTCAACCAATAAGTCGTGGATTAACGACATCGGGCCACGTGGTTGCATGCCAAAAAACAAGCTGGAACGGAGAAAACCCCGTGGCTTGATTTTGCACCTCGCGATACGCGAAGAGAGCGGCGGGTAGGACCCGATCCCAATCCTGAGGGTGATCTTGGGTCATCTTACCCAACAACTGCTTGAGTGTCCTATTTTGGCGCTCAATTAACCCATTGGACATCGCATGGTAAATCGAACTAAGTGATCTGTCTATACCTAATGTCTTCATAACTTGAGACATGGATTCAGAAATGAACTGAACCCCATGATCCGATAAGATCTTCCGCGGAAAACCAATGCGTGAGAAGATCAACATTAACGCCTCTGCTACACTGGCAGATGAGGTGTTCTTCAGAGGGATGGCCTCAGGCCAACGAGTGCACATATCAATGCAAGTAAGAATATGCGTATGCCCTCTGGCAGATGGAAGCATCGGACCAATAATGTCGATAGCCATTTTATCAAATGGTCTAATCGGGATGTCCGCAGCTTGAATAGGAGCCGCATGAAATGGGCCCCGTACTTTAACTTCCTGACATATCAAACATGAACGACAATAGAGAGTAATATCTCTATGAACGCCCGGCCAGTAGAATGCAGAAAGCACTCTGGATTTGGTACGTGAAAAACCCATATGGCCCGCGCATTGCGAGTCATGAGCATGTCGCAATATTCGCGATCTCATAGAAGACGGGGCTAGAATCTGAGAACATAAGGATGAATCCTTTTCCCGTATCAATCTAACTAAAATCCCATTTTTAAGAATAAAGTCATGTCTAGATTTTGCAAGTTTGTTGCTTGTATTCTTTTTGTTCACATACTGAAATTTTTTTTTAATGAATCATCATTCTTTTGTAAAGTTGCAAACGACTCCCGTGAAATAGGAGCATCGTCATCATAAGTGGTATGAACTGTAGGTTCATATGGTGTATCATGCGACATAATAGTAGCTTGAGCTCTAGTCACTACTGCATTTGCAGCCTGAAAATGTCGCTCTTCCCATGCAGCAATTTGCTGTGGTGTACACTCTGTTATACCATGTATACGACCCAATATGACATCACTAATTGGATTAGGAAGAAGACAGGCGTGGATCTTCCCTGAAAAAAATTGTGTATTTAAATTAATAATGGCTGTGGGAAACATTTCCACTGTGCCTCCAAAGGTAACGCATTTGACTGTGTGGCCCGTGGCACAACGAGGATCTATCAGCGAAGTCCGTACAGCGACCGTGGTACAACCTGAATCAAATAAAAGAGAGCATGGAATATTATTGACACGTCCTTTGTGAAACTTAAGAGATTCTTGTCCCTGATGTACAGAAGTTGCCGTGCAGACCGCAGGTAGGCTAGGCAAAATGTGTCCGCAGCGCAACGTCGTGATCGCCTTGGGCTGGAAAAGTGTTGAGCATTCTGCACAAGCTGTCATCTGATGACTATCAATAGAACAAGACATGGCATTATGAGCATCAGCACCTTTAACCTGTTCATTGTTAGCCTGAGTATCACTTAAAGCGACATTTGAATGTCTACGTGTCTGGCTCGACGATCTATCTCTTCGTCGCGATCTGTTCTGATTATTGCTATTAAAATTGCCACAATTGTCATTCCTGCTTGCGTTAAAATCTGTATGAGTTCGCCAATTATTATTATTAACGTTGTTATGTCGGTGAAATGAATTATTCCAAGAACTTTGTCTATTTTGTGGAACCTAAGATTTTGATCGCCAGTTTTGTTTATTATTATACCCTTGATTATGTTTGAAATTATTGTTACCAAAATCTCGCAATCTATGAGCTTGGTTCCAAGAAACATTGAATGGAGCAGATTGTTGGAATTGCTTCCCCTTATAAAAATTACCATTGTTGAAATTCTCATTATTTCCCTTATTAAAGTATCTGTCGGTACTCAATGAACGATTTCGTGGAAAATTATTTTGTTGTACGGCAAAAGCAACTGGCAATTCACTTTTAATCTGAGCATTACTTAGATCCATGGATGGGTGAGCAGTGCAGAAATTTTTAGAATGTTCTTCTAGATCTTTCATAGATAAAGGTTTCCGTTCGTGCAAAAATGCAAGAAATGCTGGATTTACTGACGATAGCACCTTATCGCGCAGTAGTAAATCGAAAAGACCTTCATACGACTTTTCTATCTTGGATAATTCGATCCATCTTTCTAGTGTTAGCCGTATTTGGGAAAGAAAATCACAAAAGTTCTTCCCTGATTGCGGTAGCAAAGTCCGAAAACGTAATCGGTATTCATTTTCTGTCATTTTGGAATTTTCGGAGAAGTGAAGCTCGAAGAGCGTCATAATTATTCTTATCATTAATACTGGTGGTATGATAAACCGCCAAAGCATCTCCCGTAAGCAATCTGGATAAATATGTAGAATATAGTGATTTATCCACATTGTAAGACCTACAGGTGGCCTCAAACCTATCCAAAAAAAATAACACGTCGTCAGACGGGGGGTTAAATTTAGGTAATTTTAGGTGAATTTCCTTAAAATTATCATGCCTGGATGAAGCTTGGCCTTCGAAAGTTCTCTGTGAATTAGCTTCTTGAGTTAACCTAATTCTATCATATTCCAATTCGGCAAGTTTCAAATCATGCTGACGTTTCTTATCATTCTCTTCTGTCTCAAGCTGAAGTCTTTTTGCATTTTGTTCAGCTATTAATCTTCTTTCTTCCATTTCCTTTTGTTTAACTTCCATTTCCTTTTGTTTAACTTCCATTTCAATCTTAAGTTTATCTGCAGCCTCCAATCTTTTCTGTTCTGCCTCATGCAGAAATCGTTTCTCTTCTAATTCAGCTGCTAATCTCATTTTTTTCTCATTCTCCTCAGACTCAATCCGTTTTTGATCTGCCTGAAATTGAAGTTTTTCTAGTCTTAAAGTTTCTAACTTTCTCTGTTCAGCTTCTATTTCTTGAGCTTTCCTATATTCTGAAAGTGCGAATGTTTTTGCCTCATCAGGAGCCATCTGAAGGGCTTTTGCTTGCTTAATGAAATAATCTAGTGAATACATTATGCTTTATAAGTAGTAACTATACTCTTAATTTCTAAATATGATAATTAATTAATGTAAATTAATTAACCTTGTTAATGCACCGAATGGTCTTCGTTCCTGTCCTAGAACGGTATATCATATTCATATAATTGTCAAATATATTAATAATCAATAAATTAATTTATGTAATGACATGTTATGAACAGACAAAAGCCATAGACAATAGCAACAACAATGACAAGACGAGATACTCAAAGACAGTAGAAAACAGTCGCAGAAATCCAATAAAAATAAAATTGTGAAACTAAAAATAGAATGTCGTAAAGAGTTACGATGATAACTGCGATCAAATACTAAACAATACAATTGACAAGACAGTGTAAAAACATATGTTTTGTAAAGAACTGAACGATAGTCAGGTGAGGATGACGTAATATACAAACAAAATACATTATAAAACTAAGGTACGAGTAAAAATAACTGCGAAAACAACAATTAAAACTTGACTGAACAGCTAAACAAATACTATCATAAGAAGCAAGTAGCGATCGGAACTACAGCAAGGTTTCTAGCCTTGAACCGGAATTATCGCTCAATTGAAACTTATAAATCAAACCCTATAGAACATCTGACAAAGAGCCCGAATCGGCTTCGAGATGAACCTCGTTTGTCAGATCGACCTCCCTACCACCCACGACGGATATACAACATAGAACATGCAACATGAAAAGTATATTGGTGGACATAGAAGAGAATAGGCACAGCCAAACACAATACAGTAATAAACGAGACTCCGTTTATACTTATCTCGGCTGATCAAACAAAAAATGTGCCTCGTCTCCGTAAATGTACGTTTGAGAATCGAAATACTTCGGCCTGAGAATTTGAGTATAGCTCGCACGTAAATAAGGACCAAAAGGATGATGTCCAACGTAGGTAGTCACTGGAGAACCTTGACCTTCTGATAACCGTCGTGTAGATTCCATGATGAAGACACGGGTCTTTCTGTCTAACGTTTTTTGGAAGGATATTGAGTAAGTTCCCTTCTTTGAAACTTGTCCAAAATACACTTGGCCGCCATTTAATGTTGGGTTCTTTTGTGATGGTAGTTGAGAGAAACGGTATGCTAGTGGTAGATGTATCAATGACTAGCTTAGACACGCGAATAGTTTCAATGAAAAGTTGTCAAAAGGTTATTCAATCAAATTCCAACGAGTGGTAGGCAATTGGCCAATGCATGACTATAATCAACTCGTTGGTAAAAGTTATTCAGGTTTATTGACGAATGACAAACGACAATCAACGACACGATCAAGACAAACGATGAGAGCATCATAATTATAGTTATTGTTGATAATAATACATTCCTGTAGATTTCTTTATCAATCAAGACCTTTTCTATCCAAGTGACTAGGATTCCCAAACAGTTGTCATTTGAGATACATTAAGGTAATGTCCGTTAACCTTGTTCCAAGGACGTCTGTAACAGTAAACGGATTCATGCTCATGGATGACGCTTCCATATAATACTGGTTTAAATCCCAGACTTTCTCCTTACAATAATCTATACAGTTTGATATAATCCATAAAAGTCCTACACGAAAATACAATCAGGTTAGCGACTTCAGTTGACTAACCTCTCCTACAAAATATGCCACGACCTTGGCATAGGCATTACAAAATAACCAATATTCAAGATATGATCAAATAGTTATCCTTTACTCGTAGGACTTCCCACTACGAAATATTACAGTGAAGTAAAGATCTCAACTGTTCCATTCTAGGAATCCAGTAACATATGGATTCCCGCTAGAATCCAGTGATGATCATCTGTTCCACTTTATTCATAGACGTATTAATATACATGAAGGTTCAAACGAAACTTACGTATTGAACTGCATGTTGGCTTCACCCTGAAGACCCAACAAAATCCTTCATAACAATTCTTCCATCGAATTGTTCAGAATCAAAATAATAACATACGGGCAGAGAGAGAGAGTCCATCTTGCCCTACAACAGCTGACGTCATAATCCTCGACTAGGTTACCCGTGCGCAAAGAGCAACTCATACTCTGCATTGTGCACGTCGGTGCGTGAATAAAACGTACGCACAAATAATATAACTATATCAAGACTGGTGCGTACCCAACGGGCTGATCACCCGTTTGCCAGTCACTTTGATTACGGAAACAACAGCAAACGGATTGATTTGTCGTTGCCCTAAAGACGCCATTAGGTGTGATGGGAACAACGGCAAAGAAAATCTATTCGCTGTTGCCCTTAAGACGCCACTAGGCGTAATGGCCACTGACTGCTTTGCCGGTCGTTGGCTAAGGACGGAAGAAGAAGAAGAAGACTGGTGCGTACATTGGCAGGACCGAAGACTACCCCCTTAGGTAAAACGTACGCAACAACATCCTTTTGATGAAGATCAGAAAAACGCGTAAGACTCCATTTGAGCTAAGTTATCTCGCAGATTGTAACCTCCAATGGATGCATGTTTTAGGAAGGGAGTGTTGCGTGATAAATTCTCGCAACATCGTTTTTTACAATATCTATTTTATAACGCAAGGGCAACAACTGCTTGAAATTTATAGTCACTTTTCTCGGTAAGCATTTGTCTTCTCGCGTTGGTATCGAATGCAGTTAAGTTTTGAGCTGTGGTCATTTTGCGCTGGACTGCGCATGACTTGTCTTGTTTTTTGGTCGATCGGTTTCCGCCCACCACTAGTGGAGTGAGCGATTTGGAATGGCGAAAGAGATGCCTCGTTGAAGAGGGGATCTCCGCTATTTTTTGTTCTGTCAGGGATGTGTAGTCCTCTTATGGATATTTCGTTTATTCGGGAATACCTCTAGTGTATTTGCACATGCCGGGAGGCGTGATATTTCTGTATTTCTTGAAAGCAAGGTAAATTGACTTTTTTCATTAACTCTATCGATTTTGGGTCGTGAGCGATTTCGATTCATAGCCTGTCTTCGAAAGTCGTCGTCACGAGATGTTTTTTCCCAGCTCACATGTCGCTGCATTGTACTGCATCGGTTGATGCATGTACCAAGGACCATTACTTGCTACTTTGATAAATGAACTAGGTTTGGAAAACCTTTATTATCTAGAGGATATTTTTGAGGACATTATTTATACTTCGGCAGACGTGTCGGTCTTGCTGAAGTCAGACTAAGGAGAGTGAACTGATCTCATACATCTGGTTATCTCCTGGCTGTTATAGAAAAGGATGGAGTTTTCCACCTGACTACATTTACAGCACTATGAAATATAACATGCATCTGACTCATCATTGTAATGCTGTCTACCGTCTATTGCTGTATTGAATGTTGCTGTGATAATGACTGTTTGATGTGCCTACATATTCGCGTAACCATTTTGTCACTGTGGCGTCCACAATAAATAATGAAGAAAAACGTCAACGGCTGTTACAAGAATCATTGACTTTATACGTCGTGAGTTTACTGACGTCCTATGTGGATTGCCCTGTTATTTTTGTATGAACATTGTTTTGACTGAACACATCTGCACACCACACAAAACCAGACATGCGGATACCATCCATCATCATATGGCATCACGCATCATTTGGTGGCCATAAGCTGGTTTGATTCTGGTACTAGCAAACACGGGGTCCCTTACCCACTTCATTTTCAACAAGAATTCATCAGCATCCTTCAAGAAATTAACATTCTTCAATACAGTCAACATCTTCAAAATTTTCAAAGTACTCGGCGTTGCCCGGTAAAAGTCAAAATTTCAACTTTTTGACGGAAACAAGAATTTGACAGTACCCGGCGTTGTTACATGTTGCCGGATAACTCGGACTGCTGTTATCTTTTACGCAAGTCAAGCAAGTTGCTGCTGTCAAGGTTCCAGTGCTGTCGTTTTTTTGAGAAGGTCAAGTGCCGGTTGAAACGGGTTGTTTTCTGAAGAAGGCCAAGTACCGATTTCCATCAACTTACTTTGGATTAGAAGGTCAAGTGCCGAAACAACTCAACACACAGTATTTCAGAAGCTCTTGTACCATCGTGTTAGCAGTGGAAGCAGTTCAGATGTGCCATCATCGTTGGAGCTTCGCTCTTTAGGACGTTGATTGACATCCGTTTTTCTGCTGTTCTACGATTGGAAGCCTATAAGTTAAGTGGCCTGTTTGTATGTAAACTGTGCCCTTATACTTCTGCTGAGTCTTCTGTGTATCATCTCATTCTATATGTTATATGTTTATATGTTATTTGTATATTTATATGTTTATATTTCAGCGGGTTCTTGGTTGGGTGGTGTCTCCGTTAGATTATGCCACGTCATAGAGGTCGTCTATTGTGAGCGTTTTCTGTAGGGTTTGCAAATTTCCGATACTGGAATTTGCTAAGCGACTTCTGTTGCTATTTATGTTAGCTGTGATGACATGTTTTAATATTGTTTTCGTTATTATTTCACATTCTTATTTTTGTTTTGATTTGTTTGTATTTGTTAGCCTACTCTTGTCTATAATTTAGTTTCATACAACATTTTTGTTTATACACTGTGGTGTCATGTATTTTGTTTAATTATAGCGCAGATATCGTCACATTTTTTGTGATATGTCATTAATTTCTGCTTTATTTTTAGTTGATTTCTGCGAACGTTTTTGTATTGTTGCTGATCTTTGTTATTGTTTACATTGTTATTGTTTACATTGTTTGTATTGTTTACATTTTCAATGTTTACACTCTGCATGTGTTTACATAGTCATTGTTTACAGTTATAGTAATTAGTTAATGGGCTATGCTAATGCACTGTTACTACTACACTGATGATAAATGAATGATGAATAGTGTCGTGCACTATTGAATGAGAAGTGCACTTATGATCAAGAATTGATTGTTGATATTTCATATACAAGTTCTTTGATTGGAGACTTGTTTCCCACAGAGACTGGGATAATATAAGGTGATGTGAATATACAAGTGCTTAATTAAGACTTGTTACACTTAGGTTTGAAATAAATTAGTTAATTATTTCAGGTTTTGGACTTATATATTACTCATCATGTCTACATTTGAGCACTTTATTGAGCAGGGTAAATTGCTTGGGAAGACTGGTGATAAGTTAGAAGAATTTGCAACTGCTCGATATGATAAAGCAATGGAAGCTGAACAAAAGAAACTGCATATGGAAGCTGAACTAAAGCTTCTGCAGATGCAGGTGGATGAAAAGAGATTCCAAATGGAAATGGAAAAACAAAAAAGGGAATCAGAAGCTGAGGAGAGAAAACTCCAGCTACAGCTAGAGGCTGAGAATAAAAGACTTGAAAAAGAAGCTGAGAATAAAAGACTTGAAAAAGAAGCTGAAAATAAAAGACTTGAAAAAGAAGCTGAAAATGAAAGACTTCAAATGCAGGCTCAAGCTGAAGAAAGGAAGTTACAAAGAGAGTCTGATGAGAGGAAAGCAAAAATGGAACATGAAGAAAAACTCTTAGCTTTAGAGTTGGAGAAATTGAAATTGACGAGCATGAGTAATGGTAATGATTCAAACAAGGGTTCATCTTCTGGGAAGGCTAATAATGATACTTTTAAGATTAAGTTACCAACATTTAGTCCTTCCAGTGATGACATAATGTTCTATCTGGACAGATTTGAACAAGCATGTACAGCTCATAACATAGACAAAGCAAAATATGTTTATCAGTTATCAGGGATACTGACAGGTAAAGCTCTAAGTATATTAAATATGGTGGATGAACCTGACAAGAACAATTATGAGGTTGTCAGGGCCGCTTTGTTAAAGAAATATCAGCTTAACGAAGACGGCTATCGTCTACAATTTAAAAACATGTTACCTGAAAATGGAGTTGAATTCTCCGAGTTTATTGCAAGAATACGCATTACTTTCTCACGATGGGTTGAACTATCTAAGACGGAAAAAACTTATGAAGGACTTATGGACTTAATACTTAGAGACAAAGTCATGTCGTCTGTCAATGAGTCTTTCCTTGCTTTCCTTCATGAACGTAAACCTAAAACAATAAAAGAAATGGAAGATTTCTGTTGCCAGTACGTAACTGCGCACCCACACATAACCATGGGTAACTCTAAGGTGAAAGAAGGTTTACCAGTTGCTTCGGCAGCTCCGTATGGCCAAAACTTTGCTCGTAGATTCCAACAAAATTTTGATAGAAAGAGTAGCGGTAATTTCTGTCAAAATCATGGAAACCAATTTCATAGTGATTCTTCTTCGAAGAATTGGAGACAACCTGATAGTACTCGTTACTATCACCCTAATAATTATAAGCATTTCAAAAGAGGATATGGTAATAGAGGTTATTCCTGCCGAAGACCTCAGAACCAAACAAATAGATGTTCGCATCAATGTGAACATGATAGTAATCGTGGAAACTGGAATTCGAACCAGGATAACAATTACAATAGAGACAATAATAACTGCAGAGATAATAATAACTCTGATAACTTCAGAGGTAATAATAGTCAGGGTAGATCTCAACACAAAAAAAAGAGATATCAGCAGGCTAATGCTGTACAACAGGAAACTGAGGGAGCCTGTAATCATGTTGTTGATAGTAAAAACTTTGACGCTGTCACTGGTTCTGCTTTTGACTTTTAGAGAGCAAACAAATGCCCCCAATGCAGTACTTTATTCGAACCGGGTACCATAACTACTTTGAGTTGTGGTCACCCACTTCCCGCTCTTCCTGCTGCTGTTGCGCATGACGGGAGGGGTTCTTTAATTCTACATAAGGGTCTTGTTAATGATACTCCGGTCTCACTACTTTTCGATTCCGGATGCACCACTATTGGTGTTAGACAATCGCTTGTAGATCCATCTTGTGCTACAGGAAGGGTTATTAAATGTGTCACATTTGGCGGCACTCTAGAAAAATATCCTACTGCTGTAATTCGCATTGCCACTCCTTTCTTTACTGGAGATGTGCATGCTTGTCTCTTACCTAATCCTATTGCGGACCTTATTATTGGTCGTATTCACGGAGTTAGGGAGTGTACCCCACAGCAGATTGCTGCTTGGGAAGATAATAACATGCAAGCTACAAATGCAGTAGTTACAAGAGCACAAGCTCTACAAACACCCGAAACTTCACTGAATAGTGATAATGAAGTTGATAGCCAAGATAGTCACTTAGTAATCACTCGTGACTCTTTCATAAAATTGCAAGAAGAAGATCCTTCTTTAAAAAAATTCTTCGTTCTTGCGAAGGAAGGTGATCCGAATCAGGATACAAATAGAAAATCTTGGATTGCAATGAGAAACGGCGTACTTGTACGTATGGTACAAGATTCGACTACGTCGGCACATTCGCAAATTCTTGTTCCCAAGAGCATGAGAGTGCAAATATTGCAACATGCTCATGACTCGCAATGTGCTGGACATATGGGTTTTGCCCGTACGAAGTCGAGAGTCCTTGCGGCTTTCTTTTGGCCTTTTGTCAATAAGGACATTCGTATTTACTGCCGATCATGCAAGGTATGTCAGGAGGTCAAATCTAGAGGACCACGACATGCTGCGCCTATCCAGGCTGCTGACATTCCTATTCGGCCGTTTCAGAAAATGGCCATAGATATTATTGGCCCTTTTAAGGTCAGGTCGGCCAGAGGACATCAGTTTATCCTTACATGTGTCGATATGTGCACACGTTGGCCAGAGGCTATTCCTCTTAAGAGCATATCTACTACAGATATCGCAGATGCTCTTTGGTTGATATTTTCTCGCTTGGGGTTCCCCAGAGAAATATTGTCAGACCATGGCACTCAACTCATATCTGACACTATGTCACAGGTAATGTCTACCTTACATATTGAACGATCTCTCAGTAGTATCTACCATCCTATGTCTAATGGGTTAGTTGAGCGTCTGAATAGAACGCTCAAGACTTTGCTTGGTAAGATAACTGAAGATCATCCTCAAGATTGGGACAGGGTTTTACCCGCGGCTCTCTTTGCCTATAGAGAAGTCCCTAATGAACACACAGGATTTTCTCCCTTCGAACTTGTCTTTGGCGCGCGTCCACGCAGCCCTATGTCTTTATTACACGATCTCATCACTGCCGATGATATTAGCGATGAAACTCAATCCTCATATGAGTATGTCATTGCTCTTAGACAAAAGATCATTGAGGCATGTAAGCTAGCAACTGCTTCATCAGAAATTGCTAAAGAAAAGGCAAGACAGTTTGCTAACAAGAATAGATGTCTACGACAACTTTGTCCAGGTGACAAAGCATTCGTCCTACTCCCCAGTAGGGAAAATAGACTTCTTATTGCATGGAAAGGTCCGTATGCAATAGTCTCTCGGATTTCCGATGTTGACTATGTGGTCGATATTGATGGAAAGCATAAAACTTTCCACATAAACATGCTTTCGGAATTTCACGAACGTCCGGACTATTTGCTGCCTATTTTCCAGGCAACGGATGATGCTCCTGCACCTCACGGTCATTATTCATCCCTGTCTGTCATACAGGATGAGGAATCTACCTTCTCAGATGTCAATCTTCCCCTTCCAGTGGTTCCATTACATTCCACGGAATCTTGGAAAAACGTTTCTGTTTCTCCTAATCTTTCTGGTGACGAACATCGACAAGTCTCGTCGATGTTACAAACATTTCAGGATGTTCTCACGGACATTCCTGGACACACAGATGTCATAGAACATGACATAATTCTTACCGACAATAATCCAATTAGGGTTAGGCCGTATCCTATTCCTATA
The DNA here is from genome assembly GCA_024509875.1 of Oreohelix idahoensis. Lineage (NCBI taxonomy): Eukaryota > Metazoa > Mollusca > Gastropoda > Stylommatophora > Oreohelicidae > Oreohelix > Oreohelix idahoensis. The sequence continues at coordinate 456,237 of JAMPIV010006575.1, read as the reverse complement.
CACTTTCAGTCGCAAGTGGAAAAGGAATTGGATGAAATGATTCAATTAAATATAATTGAACCATCGACTTCACCATATTCTTCTTCCATGGTTATTGTCCGGAAGAAGGATAAGAACATACGAATTTGCGTTGATTATCGCAAATTGAATCAGGTCACAAAGTTCGACGCTGAACCGATGCCTTTGTTAGAAGATCTACTGATTAGACTTTCTAATTCTAGATTCTTCACTAAACTTGACTTGTCTAAAGGTTATTGGCAAGTGCCTTTAGCAGAGCATGCCAAACCTCTTACGGCTTTTTCTACACCTAGGGGTCTATTTCAATGGAATGTTATGCCTTTTGGTCTCATGAACGCCCCTGCCACTTTCGTTCGCATGATGCGTCGAATTCTGTCACATCGTTCGGATGTCATCGCATACTTAGATGACATCTGTCTCTTCAGTGATACCTGGGAAGATCACTATTTAGGGTTATATGACTTACTGTCCACTCTACGTGAGAATAATTTGACAGCGAAACCTTCTAAAGCTTTTGTTGGTTTTGGTGAAATCTCTTTCCTGGGTCATCGTGTTGGTCATGGTCTCTTGAAGACAGAAGACCACAATACTTCCAAAATACTGAACATCTCTGTTCCTAAAACGAAGAAACAAGTTAGGAGTCTCTTAAGTTTAATTCAATTTTATGGGAGATTTATTCCAAATTTATCTTCGATCATGGCACCTCTATCAACATTGTTGAAGAAAGGTTCGCCTAATCTGGTCCGTTGGTCTGAAGAATGCCAATCTTCACTAGACCAAATCAAGAATATATTTTCTTCTCCTCCCATCTTAAGATTACCTACTCTTGATAGGACTTTTGTTCTTCGGAGTGATGCTTCATCCACTGGGATTGGAGCAGCACTGATGCAAGAATATGCAAATACTCTGCATCCTGTTATGTACATTTCTAGAAAACTAAATGCGGCAGAGAGGAACTACTCGGTTTTAGACCGTGAGTTGTTAGCGATGGTTTGGTCAATTCTAAAGCTACAAAGATTCCTCCTGGGCGCACATTTCATTCTAGAGACTGATCAGAAAGCTCTTACAGCTATTCAGACTAAGAATTTGAAGAGTTCGAGATCCACTCGATATGCTATAGCTCTTCAACCTTTTCACTTCACGGTACGAGCTATCCGTGGTGCGGATAATGTGATGGCTGACATTTTGTCTAGATGCCCACATGACTCCAACTAATACTTCTGTCCTATATTTCCATATATTACAGAGTCATAACACACCTATATTTCTACAATAGATTAGCACATCTGTACTTACTCTATATGTACACACTATCGTGCTTTGTTGTCATCTTCTTCTGTTCGTTTTTTAAGATGATAGAGGAGGACTGAGTAGTTAATATAAGGGCCGTTAGTTTACTAAACAGCCACAATTATTAATAATGTATTGTACCTTATGAAGCATATTAGTTATTAATTAGCATTATATTGCTTGTACTTTCTCAGAATGTCATTGTTGAGCTGAGGACTTACCTTACTAGTATCAAGCATGACGAGTTCTAGATTGTGTACTTACCCTCGGAATACCAGAGCATATGTCCTGGATCGTCATGTAGTTTAACTTTACTATGTACTTATGTCATTACATGTCAAAGACTTTACTATTTAAATTTTCCTATTAGATTTGTACATCCATTTTTAAAGACAATATTAGAGTATGCTGTTTAATGATGATTATGGTAACTTGCATACGTATATTGTGTTTACATGCTAACGTGATGTGTGTTGGTGACACCTCCCCGATGTGAATATTTTTTGAGACATATTTATTTTTCTGTTGAGGTATATCCTCACCAGACACTCTATAATTAGCCTCATGTTAGGCAATTTAATTAATTATCAGCGCATAATTCGTGCGTTTTGAGCCGCTTATCGCATGCTCTTTGATATTTAAAAAAAAAATATGTTCCACATTTTTTTTTTTATCGGGAGGAGGTGGTGATATGTTGCGTGATAAATTCTCGCAACATCGTTTTTTACAATATCTATTTTATAACGCAAGGGCAACAACTGCTTGAAATTTATAGTCACTTTTCTCGGTAAGCATTTGTCTTCTCGCGTTGGTATCGAATGCAGTTAAGTTTTGAGCTGTGGTCATTTTGCGCTGGACTGCGCATGACTTGTCTTGTTTTTTGGTCGATCGGTTTCCGCCCACCACTAGTGGAGTGAGCGATTTGGAATGGCGAAAGAGATGCCTCGTTGAAGAGGGGATCTCCGCTATTTTTTGTTCTGTCAGGGATGTGTAGTCCTCTTATGGATATTTCGTTTATTCGGGAATACCTCTAGTGTATTTGCACATGCCGGGAGGCGTGATATTTCTGTATTTCTTGAAAGCAAGGTAAATTGACTTTTTTCATTAACTCTATCGATTTTGGGTCGTGAGCGATTTCGATTCATAGCCTGTCTTCGAAAGTCGTCGTCACGAGATGTTTTTTCCCAGCTCACATGTCGCTGCATTGTACTGCATCGGTTGATGCATGTACCAAGGACCATTACTTGCTACTTTGTTAAATGAACTAGGTTTGGAAAACCTTTATTATCTAGAGGATATTTTGAGGACATTATTTATACTTCGGCAGACGTGTCGGTCTTGCTGAAGTCAGACTAAGGAGAGTGAACTGATCTCATACATCTGGTTATCTCCTGGCTGTTATAGAAAAGGATGGAGTTTTCCACCTGACTACATTTACAGCACTATGAAATATAACATGCATCTGACTCATCATTGTAATGCTGTCTACCGTCTATTGCTGTATTGAATGTTGCTGTGATAATGACTGTTTGATGTGCCTACATATTCGCGTAACCATTTTGTCACTGTGGCGTCCACAATAAATAATGAAGAAAAACGTCAACGGCTGTTACAAGAATCATTGACTTTATACGTCGTGAGTTTACTGACGTCCTATGTGGATTGCCCTGTTATTTTTGTATGAACATTGTTTTGACTGAACACATCTGCACACCACACAAAACCAGACATGCGGATACCATCCATCATCATATGGCATCACGCATCAGGGAGGTGTGTAGTAAAATCAGCGAGATAATCGCTAATATCAGTAAGATTTTAGTCCTATGCTAATAAATAACCCAGCCCGTATGTGTCTGACTATAAGCGTCTCACACGCCAGCATCGCGCTGAATTTTGTGCCATGGTAATGCTTAGAAACGATCCCGCCGTATAAACCTACTCGCTTTCCTTGTGACGTACAATAAACATTTTTAACATTTTGCCCGATCTGATAGAGACTGCGGCAAGACTTATAATTAACGATCTGCCAGAAATGTGCCGCCAAACAACTGTCTGAATTAACGTAATGCTTTAACTTTAACGCCTTTAATTGTAGTGATCCTTACATTTTTCAGTAGTGTAACACGAGATGGCAGGAATATTTAACGCCAATTCTAACACCCGCCGCGCAAAACCCCGCTTCGCTTGACACGCTGTGGGATTGGCCCGATGATATATACACACAGACAGTTTAAATTCTCGCCGAGTAAATGTATTGCTGACGTCACTCAAACAAGTTAGTTATTTGAATAAAAATGCTAGAGAGAGATGAGGGTGGAAGATGGCCGACTTGTGTAAAAGTTATATTTGACGATTGACAGTGACAAAACTGAAAAAATCTAAACCATAATGAAAAAAGTTAGTTGCTTATCCTTTACAGGACGTGGCAATCAACCCCAGCTTTTATTGGCTGTTTGTGATTTTTCTAGGCTATTTTTTTCATTCAGTAGTTTGCCATTGCTTTCTGAACGGTGCGGTGCTTATACCATTGTTAAAAATCCACACAAAGCGATCTGCTACCAAACCGCCTGCAGCAGGTTTCGAACCTGGTATATCTGGATTATGAAACTGCGTTCATATCCATTAGGCCACAGACGCCATAATGAAACTGACCATAAAAATCACATATTATTATAGCTTAGTCTCTCTTGAGCCCAAATATGTTTTAAAAAATATTGTAGTCCAATTATTAGCCAAGTTATTGAGATAATACTATATGTCTAATAACATTAAGACGGACAGACTGTGGTTCCTGCTCTGTTTTTTCATAACGTTATTGGGGACGCAGGCTTAGAAAGAGGCATTGGAGTAAATTCAAACCCGATTGGGTAATAAGAGTATAGGAGTAAAAGGGGAGCGGTAGGAAAATGTTAACCAAAACTAAACATCTTTTTGTATTGGCGTAACTAACGCAGACTGACCAATCGACTACCAGACGCAGAGTTTGTTTGGAATTTTGTTTTTGTTTTTCAAAAACTACATTTGAATTCTGGTAGTCGCAAGCTTTCCATAGGCCAGTGCTAATAGATATTAGCAAAAAGCTTTCAATGCTCATCATCAGTTGACAAAAACTTTTTATATCAAATACGCTGAGATCAGCTGTGTTAATTTGTAAAATAAATACTTACCTCGCAGTCTGGGCAGGGCAGAGAAAAACTGAGGCCATTCTTTGCAAGTCAGCGTTATTTGTTACATATTTCTTTGAAATTGTGGTAAGAATGCTTTATGTATTAATATGTTTATTACAACTGCCAAAGTTAGATACTGCTATTGGGAAAAGTGAAGGACATGCCGGGAGCAGACATTATTGAGTCCTCACATTGAACTGTATTTAACTGTTGTATATTGTCATGATTTTGTTTTAATATTATTGTATTAGTATATGTTAGTAAGCCTCCGTGTTCCATGAACACTGTTCAACATGCCTGGAGAGTTTATAATTTAAAAAAGAAGAGCAAATCATACAAAAGGAGATGTGGTTACTCCACGTTATTGTATTGAGGAAAACTATGTAAACGTACAGTGGCGTATCTGCCATAGGGACCTGAGGTGTGGTCACAGCAAGGGGTGAGTCATACAAAATTAGGGGCGAGTGCACTTGTATGCACGCGAGGCTGACCCTATACCACCATATGTAAATAATAATAATAAAGTGTGATCAGATATAAAAAGGACAGGGTGTCTTTTTATTGCAGAGGTTTTATTTCCTGTTACCAGCCGGTGACAGAAAACCTGATGAGTGAGTGTAACGCCAACAAGTCTCCGGTAAACCTTTTACGCTGTCAGCAGATAGCTGGAGGAGCTTGTGTGTGCTAATATATCTATATTTTCTGCAACGACATACTGAATTATCCTTCTACAAAGAATCCCAGGTGATGTGTTAGCATCTGGGGATATCTGACACTTCAATTATAATAAACTTTGGTATTTCCAATCATACCCAGGATTTTATGAGGGGGGTGATGAAACTACAGCCCCTCCTAACAAATGACAAACACTTAGTTACTTAGTCGTTCCCCTTCTACCGTGAGGTGTAGAGGTAATGACAAACACTATTAGATAATAAAGTTGTAATCTGTGAATACACCAACAGGAGAGATAGAGTGACATTATACTTATTGGACAAAGTGTCCACACATTTTAGTTAATCCTTTTTATGTAAACTATCTTTTCCTCATTTTCAAAGACCTGTCCAAAAGAGATGGCGGGACAGGCAGATTAAATTGTAAAAAGAAAATATTTAATTTTAAAGAAAAACCTTAACTACGGTTTTATTCATTTTTTATAGTGAGGTAAATTGTATTGTGTTGATGTACCATCATTTTCATTTCACCCCTAGACACTAGGCACATCAGACACTAGAGCCAAAATAGTGACCGTGTGAGATCTAGGGAGGTAGCATTAGGTTCCCTGCAAATACATCATCATCATCTATTAGAGTCAGGGCCTACATGTGCTTGACCTCACACGGTTAACACAGACACAGATTTCTTTCCTTTTAGGTATAACATCATAATCTCCCCAGCAAATTAAACTTGCTACAGAAGACTCTAAATTGTGACCTTTCTTGGAACCATCACTGTAGAGCGGGGGAGACAATCCAGTGACACTGGCATGAATCATGTTACATCGTGTCAGCACTTATCATCCATTTGTTCTCGTTGTCCACCGACAAGGGAGTTGGGGTAGGCACACTTGGATCCAGAGATAAACCTGTGTAAAATAACCATTCTTTGGTTCGCTCGGACTAGTTTATTTCGCGTCCAAGTATGGAGCGCTAGTGTTTAAGAACTCGTGAAGATGTCCAGATGTTAAAATCAAATGTCGAATACAGATTTTATTTATTCAAGGGGATTATTGCTACTTCTTTTCAGGTCGGCGGGGCTACAATTGTGTATGCAAGCGATAGTAATGAAAATTTAATTAAAGCGCGGAGAAGGAAGAAGAGAGGAGCGAGAAAAAAAGGGAAAGAAGAAAACGATATTAACAAGAAAAAGGGCAAGGCCGGAAGATAATAGGAGCACTTGACGACCATGAGCCAACTGTTGATCGCCGTATTTCCTTTTCTCTTTATTACGGGGCGCATTATTGGGAGATTTTATATTATACGAAATGTGAGTAACAGAAGAGCAGTAGTACTAGAAACAGTAATAGAAGACGTAGTAGTAACAATAGTAGTAGTAAATATAGTAGTAGCAACAGTATTATTAATAACAAAAACTGTATCAGAAGTAGTAGCCGTAGAAACAATATTAGTGTTCATAGTAACAACAGTGGTGGTAGGAGCCGCCATTTTAGTAGTATTAAGTGTGGTAATGATAATAAATGTAGTAGGAGATGAGGTAGTAGCAATAACATTTAGTAGTAATAGTAGAATAGTTGTAGTAGTGTGTATCAAAAATTGTTTACAATACTTTGTAGAATCGACACCGCGCAGGCTTATTGACCAATCAAATGTCGCGAATCACGGGGCAAGCCGGCGCGAGCAAGTTGCTTTAGGGAAAATAGAGATTTTGAAGAATATTGGTTTGTGTAGACTGGTCATCGATCAGAAGAGATATTGGGGACCAGAAAGAAGTTATTGTGAAAAAGATTTCGCCTTTGATTCCAGAAAAGGACTGTGAATAAACTGATATAAGGAACAACTGTAGGAGTTTAGCATGTACTTAGATAAATGATGTTACTTGTGTCAACACTTGAGTTGAAAGCATGTAAAGCCACATCTGCTGAGCATAGCAAATTAAAGAAGTGACAGATCGTGGAAATACATATATAGGAAGATAGATCTAAGTCTGCTGAACAAACAAGAAAGGTTGGGACATTATCGCTTATATATAAGCTAGGAAAGACGCAGGAAAAGTTTCAAGAAAAGCACAACTCATCAAAAACCATCGGTTCGATAAGAAAGTCTCAGGCCAAGTTTTAGACTGTGACGTAATGCGCTCTCTGCCGCACGAGGTGGCCAATAAAAAGGAGGAGCGCAAAATTGAAAGAGGGACACTGAAAAAAAAGTTTTCAAACAGATTGGATGCAGAGTTTGCCACTTAAACCTGTTGACATTATTAGCGGTGAGCCCTTGTTCTAGAATCCCCAGAGTGAGCTGATGAGATGTGGAAGACATGGTGTGTATTTTCTGACGGGCTTTTCTCCTGGGGAGCTGACGAGTTTTGATAGAACTGAAATTATTTAACCAAGATTACAGAAAAACTTAACCATATTATGGTTAGCGATTCAGCTTTAAGATTTATGGTTAGGCTATAACGCCACGCAAGAATAGTGAATTGGGCGACTTACCAATCACGAGGATTGTGACAAGGTTGCAGCCTATGCTTTTTTTTCCGTTCTTGCTGTTCTCTAGGTTTGAGAGCCATACAATGTGACTTTATATGTTAGATGAAGTTTATTATTTTTGTGTTCGATTCAGTGTCTTTTAATGTCCATAGCAGTCACAATGTAATGAAAGCTTCTCTTGTCATTCTCATGCAATAATGTTTCGTGGAGTTGGATGAGGACTTTAGGTCATTATTGGGGTCACAAGGGCACTTATCATCTTCGTCCATCACAACTTTAGTTTAAGCAGCACTAGGTGCTGGTCAAAAATATATTTTAGACATGGCTACATTCCTTGCATTAAAGCGAAACTCGTGTGTTATACGTAGTTAGTAATCTGTATTTGAGTCCTGTGTATGTTTATTTATCGCTTTACAAATACAAATGCATATTAATATTAAAAGGAAGAAAATAACAGAAGTACCCTTGCAAAGAAAAAAAGAGTTTGCGGTTAAACTTAATTTTACGATAAATATTTGGAAATATTTAAACAATAAAAAAGTAATACTTTAAATAGTACGATTATTATTCTCAAACATATTACGTCCCTTGGAAATAAAAATTACATGCCTAAGAATTATAGCGTAACTGTATCTTAATATTTTAGTATGAGGGAAAAAGTGATGCGACGGTGTGTAGAAAATTGATAAGAGTTCAAAACGTCAATGGCTGCTTGTGTAGTGAATAAAGAAAGCTAGTTCAAAGCTATTTAACTTCCAAGCTTGTTGTACATGAGTCGTAAAAAAGTACTAAACATCACTCAACTTTTTTTTAACTTAATGTTGAGCCCAAGCTGAAGTTTGAACACGTGCACAGGAAACATGATGAGATAAGTCCAGCAATCTGGGAGGACGGAGCTGCATTTCACGCTAAGTGAAGATGCTATCTACATTGTCACCTCAGATTGCGTCACACGAGGCTCTTACAACAAGCATAAAAGAAAATTAGCCGCCATAACGAACACCAGGCAAAACGTAGCTGATGATTATTACTTCGTGAGCGCATTATTCTCATAGTTATGATTCGAGGAGGGTTCTACTACTACCAAACTTAATGTAATAAATGGCGTTTGTTTAAAATATATGCACGTCGTCGAGGTGTGAACGTGCAGACGTTTCCTTGTGAATCACCTGGCAGAACAGATACGGTTACAATTAGTATTGGTTGCAGTTATTATTAGAGCAGTCAAAATAAAACAAACTTTCCATGCCCCCTCATGTAAGACACCAAACAATTCCGCCACAACATACTGCATTGTAATAAACACAAGTTAAAGAGAACAACCAAACCGATGTTTTGCTATTCAAGCTGCTCGTCCATCAGTGTAAGGTATCCTAAACAATAAAGCCTAAAATGCATTCTAGAAGAAACTCCCACTCTGGACCTTGAAGTATAAAAAAAAATTAAATTAAACTACATCGAAAAAAGCAAATCAGAAAATCCATATAAATACACATAGAATTTCAAAGAATAACTAAAATATAATTCAAAATAACGGAATCCCAACACATAACTCAATAAATATGTTTTTTTAAACCATTAAAGACAGTAATGTATTCTTTAAAAAAAAAAAAAGTTAATCAGCGAATCACTTTCTATTGTCACGAAATGACCGTGCTCTTCATTTTATCGTGTTCTGTCTGTCTTTTTCTCTGTATTGTGCCTTCCATCAATTTCTTCTGTCCTCGTATTTTCTCTCATTTGGAACGCATGACTCAGGTTTCGCGTTGCTATTTTCGCATGATCTATCCTGGGTAGAGATAACGTTAATAACCCAGCAAGGAGCAGACCGATGAATCTGCCTTACCTGTGTAAAACAAACATAAGCGTGAACGTACTCGTTCACACCAAGCTTGGCACCCATACTTCTCGTATGGTAATCGGAAGATAAACTGCGAATGTACTTTGGTGTGGAAGAAATGTTATACATTACTGCTGGTGGGCTCCTGTTTGTTAGCATTTATGATAACAAATTAAAATGAGGGTTGTTATGAATTACAGACATCTGAAATGCGGTAGCGTTAATACCTTATATTGGAGGATTGGGAAAAGTTCCTTATATTGTAGCATGAGTTTAGACACCGGCACTGTGTTCCATTGAGTCAAGATGACACTTTCAGACAAGCCAGGACCGAAGAAAATGGGGGATTTCAATAAAGAGGATTGGACTAAGTATTGAGGATCTTCTGAAATTAACCATAAAAAAACTCGGCTTTATAATACTGGAAACCACGAAGTCCTCGGAACATAGACGGAATAATAGTGGGATTAGAAGTAACACTAATACCTTAACAACCTGTAAGACATAATCATAACCCGTGGCCCGAAGTTATTCGGATATCTTCCTTTACCAGACGTCTGTAAATTATAACCCGATACGGGATTAGTTGAACATCTTATCATTTTATATTTTGCATTTGACAAGTTTAATTTGCTGGTGGTTGTACATGTTCGTAATCGGCTGGCAACCTCAGCTCATGAAAATGATAGTCATGAAATACTACAGCAAGAAATGGTAACTGGTTCATACCGGTTCTCTCACATGGAACCAAAAGCAAAGATAGCCCCAGGCTCCAGGTGGAGCAGGAAGTTGATGATGATGACAACATGGTGTACATATTTATTATATTAACATTTTAATACGATGTCGTGTACATTTAAATATTCTTGAACCAGGGAAAAGTCGTTTCCACTTCCAGTCACATTGTTTTATTAAATTAACTGAGAATAACAATGATTTTTCATCCAATCCACTGGTTTATGTTTTATGATCAGAGAAGGTAAAATTACTGAGAAAAAGGAAAAGGTTCTGTGGAATTAACAGCGGGAAGAAGCCTGACTAGTGTCAGGAAACCAATACTTAGCAGATACATTTGTTTCTTCTAAAGTTTGTGGTACAAGTTGGAGATAACAGTGTGTACTACCAGCTTGGTATCAGTCTATGGATCAAGAGCTTGTGGACTTCGCTAGATGCCTGCTTGTGACCAGTTATGAAGATCCTTGCCTTATGGTTTGAGGCAGTTACCACTGCAACTTCGCCTGGGGCGTGCCTTCAGCATAGAAGTCGATAATTGACGGAGCAGTCAGCAAACCAGTTTCAGCATTTGGCCATTTAAGTTATTTTAACCAGGCCATAGCAAAAATTATTCTCACCATCAAGTGAAATCACCCTCACCAGTTTTCGATGAGAAAAAACTATATAGTGTAAATTCACACACACATTTTATTTATTTACTCGTGTTAAACGATAATTGATTATTAAACTTGTTATTGTATTTACAACAAAAAAAAAACGGAGTTTGCCACTACGCATTTGCCATCTACAGTTGTGTGCAGCCTGCCAAGCTATTAATGTCCAGTGTGTTTTCTGAAGTCTGAGGGTAAGCTGGATTATGATAACTATCATGTATATATTTTATTTATTGCAGGTTAATATATGATGTGTATTAATTGTCTGTAGATGCTAGGAATTGCATCAGTTTATGTCAATTTAGGGTTTGGTGAAAAACATTTCTGGGGAAATAATACTGTACCAAAAATATTGTGTGCCGATGCAAGACTTTTTATTTGCAATTCGATGCCTCTCTTTTGACGATTTAAATCACTCCTAGACGAGCATGCGCACGGTAGGCCTATTGCCTGTGTGAAACTGGACCATTCGTCTCGTTCGTGTCATTGTAACATGATGCGATCACTATGTCTAGAACAGCGGTTCTCAAACGTTTTTTTTTCACGGAACACTTATATATTTGGAATGAATTGACTGAACAGTGATCCTAAAAATTCGGCTTAAGGTAGCCATTTGACATTATATTTTGCTATTATTTAAAATTAAGTTTAAGCTGCGTAAATAAAGAAAGTAAGTAATACAGCTAAAATAATTATAATTAAAACTATCAGAAATTTAATCGTGTTTATTTTGATTACTAATAAAAGTAAAGGACATTCACAAGTAATTCTACATTTTACATCAATGAGAAGAATGCCTTTGTTTTTTACCATCACACATTCGCTTAATATGTGGCACAATGTTTGAAAATTGAATTTTTATTCTGGGGGCATGTCACATAATTATTTTGGGTCAATCTCTGCTTCACTACGGCAGTAATCAGTTACATTTGTTGTACATGTTTTTAAACGGTCGGCACCTCTTTCTTTCTCTGCTATGTAGCAGATATTTTGTATTTTCAAACATTCTTACACTTCTCTCAGCAATAATTCATCTTGTCTGTTTACCTGACCATCCCTGCTGAGAGAGTAGACAGGTGATGCAATATTGAACGACAGCCATGTTGGTTAATCTCGGGTGTGGCCGCCATCAGACTACATATTAACACTAAAATCGCCCAGCGCATTTGTTTAATTGCTGATAAGGCCAGGGTGCGTTCTTCGCCAAGATGGTAACACGCTGAATGTTTGATAGCCACTACGGGAAGATAACTTATTTGTCAGCGCACAGGAATGACATAATCGTTTCCTGCACACCTTGAGGAAAGTAAGATGTAATTGTAGGCATTTGCAGAGAAGGCAATCGGATGTTTTATTGCCATATATGGGAGAGGCGACCTTTTGCATCACGCACATAATTTCAGGCGGAAATAATTTTGAAATTACCCTACCTAAACACGCATGTTTGAAACGATTGGAGCCCTGCTTAGCATCGTAACAAACAAATGAGGGGGAGGACAGGCAATATAACCTGACCTTTTTGCAGTTTTAAGACACTGTGAAAATTCACTCGTGCCAAGAAGACCATCAGACTGTCAGAGTTAGAATCAGATTTCATATATATCAGACCGGACTTTGTGGAACATCTTGAAGGACTGAAAGAGCCCAGGAAAACCATTGTAATAAAGGAAACCGGGATCTCAGGAAACTGAAAACATTGGGAATCCATTGTTAACATAACAACACCCCAGAAACGTGTAAAAAGGCATCTGCTAGTGCCTTATCTTTATTCCTCTGAGCAAACAGTCTGTGAGCCAAGATTGGTGTATATTTTGTACATTTTACATTCTATATTTTTCATTACTAACATGTGAACCAATCTGTATATATTGCAATGTGAATATTAATATGTGAAAATTGCTAATGGATGTCCAAGTCATTTGAGGTTGGCAACCTCAGCGTATAGTATGATGATTTCATGAACCACCACTGCAAGGGCTAGTGACTACTTTATTGCTAGTTTCTTAAAGAGAACTAAAAGCATAGGTAATCCCAAGTTCTATATGGAGCAGGGAGGGAAAGATGAAAGAAATGATGTACATTCTAATTATAATATTTACATTTTCAAACCAGTGTAAATGTCTATGTAAACATATTCACTTTAAAATAATGAAAGTTTCAAGCTTTTCAACCAGTGTAGATGTAAATTAAAACATATTCAATCTATATTGTGAACATTTTCCAACCAATGCAGATGTAAATGTAAACATATTCTATCTATACTATTAACCTTTTCATTTGAATGTAAAGTAAATATAAAGCTATTAAATCTAAACGTAAAGAAAGTTTTCTCTCGAGGAATTAAACTTAATTCTCATCGAAGGTAAATTCTGAGGTAGATGGGATGGTAGAATAGGAAGATGGGGACACATAAGTATGTGTCGGGAAACTCAATACTCAGAGGGTATTCGTTTCTCTTCTTTTACCATACTAGTTGGTGGTACCAGCTGAGAGTACTAATCTCTGGAACAAAGTGAGGGTAGACGTGGACTGACGTCAAACTAAGCACCATCATCAGATGGTCTTAGTGATGCGGGACCAGCTTTTCAGTTACTCCCTGATCTCACTTAGAACGTGCTGCGTCTTTAATCTTGACCAGAGACGAGAGAACTCCTGTGACCTATCTGCTCAGAACCCAAAAACCCAGCGGGAGAAGAAACTACCATTTGCAGCTAAGTCAAACCTAAAAGCTGCCAAGTGACTTCTTATATAAAACCCCCTACCATCACACGATGATGAGTAGTTTCTGTTAAAGATTATTCAATTTATTTAAACTGTTAAAATTTAGTTGATCATTAAAAATTTTTATTTGTAAATATACAAATTTAACGTCGGTTTAATCATTTTGGATGTACTGCATGCCTGTCTCAGTCAATTTACTAAATACACTCTAATCAGAGCTATACCATAATAAGAAGAATTCCACTGAGTAAATCAGGGCGGGTGCTTGAACGAGCTGAAATTAATAATTGCTTAATTCTTCATAAAAGGCGGCGGATCAGATATTAACAATTGCCCTGCCCAGTGCAGCATTGTTCTTGACTTCTGAAATATCTTATGATTACTCCCTTGAGATAGAAGCATCATTATCCTTCTATCTACAACTCGGCCAAGAGTAATCTTGTGCAAAGGTAGACACCTTTGAAGACCCATATTAGATACTCTTGAAGGAATTTCTGTTTCACATAAGTATGTAGTGGCAAATGGAAAAAGCACTCGAATTGCCCGTTTTGAAATGTTGGGGTATTCTTGCAAAACAGTGCTCCAAAAATCATTTACGGAAAATTATTAAATCTTTGTTTTATTCCTGAGTCTGAAGTCAAATAAATCAAACTCTCAAAATAATGAGCTGATAAGCATGCTGGTTTGGCTGCAATTGCAAATGGATTTCGTATCCATTTTAAAAATAATGTTTGAAAATAAGTTGTTAGCAACCAGTTCTACATATTTTTTCTTCATGGAGCACCTTTCAATAGCTCTCGGAACACTGGTGCTCCACGGATCACAGTTTGAGAAATGCTGATCTAGAACAATGACATTTAGAAGCCATCTCATGTCTGTCGAGTAGAGGAAGTGTGGTCAATGATCTACATGAAGGGTACACAACGCGATGCCCGTGAAGGCTTATTTGTGTGTCCGCGGAGGATTTGCAGATGAAAGAATAAATATATCAATTTGCTTGCATGGTCAGAAATTATAACTTACCCTCTACTGAACTTGTTAGGTATTGGCGGTAAGTATTCTCAATAAAATTACAAAAATAATGTCGATATATGCAGGACGTTATGTTATATTCAAGGAAGGATTTTACGTTAGCAAGTTAAGGGGAGGTTTAACCCCCAAAAATGAAGAATTTCATTGAAAATATCAAATTTTAGATACACATTGCACTGGAAAGTACATTCATTTGCCCACATTTCTGTATGTTTATTTTCACTAAAACCTTTGTGGATGATTTTATATAAATTTTTAAAGTATGTCAGGTCAGTGTATTTTTACCTAATTATATATGTAAAATATACAAATTGGTATATTTGTGATGCTATATTGCTTCTAATGCATGGATTTTAATTTTCGGTACCATATTCATTTCCCTGAAGCAAACAGAATTCAAGTTTTTCAAACATAGTTTCATGTGTAAAAATAATTTTGACTGGCTAATTTTTATAAACCATGGGGTCCTTTGATGGGTCATCGAAATAATAACGTGGCTGGAGGTATTCCAGTAGAGTGGCAGGGTACCTCCTTATACGCAAATAAAGCTGCAGGTAAGAACGAATCACAGGATTCTGGTTTCTCCTGTGCGAGCTTACATAAATTTGTAAGTAGAGTCCCGTTATATCTTTCCACTTGTCCAATCGATTGTGGATGATAAAATGTGTGGACGAGAATATTTAGAAAAATCCTAAAAACTTCCTCCATCAGTTTCCCTCTGAATTGTGAACCATTGTCAGTTAATATCTGATAAGGGTATCCTAATCTTGTGAATATTGAGAGCAAAGCCTCTCCTACATGTACTGAGTCTGCTGAGGGTAGAGCAATCGCTTCCCCCCACATAGTACATGTCTACCAGAGAAAAAATGTATTTTTTCGGAAACTGACGAAAAGCGCATACAGTCTGCTGAAATGAAGAATTTAATGAAAAGTAAGCTGCAAAGTATGACACAGAACATGGAATCAATAAAGGAAAATATCAGAGATGATTCCAACCTAGCAGGGGGATACTGAGGTGAGTAAATTTTGTGTAAACGTGTATTTCCTCCCTTTTTTCTTAATTTTCTCAAAACCTCATTTTTCACCCAAATGTAGGCACGTTGCCCATGATTTTTCAAAAACTATTAGCGATACAGCAGTAAATTTTAGGCCACGTGCTGTACACATAGTGCTCATTAAAATAAACTAAAATAAAGGATATATGTTAACAAACTACAAAACTGTTGAGAAATAGCTAAGATACCCCCCTTAAAAATTTCAACTTTTTTTCGATTGGTATGTTAAAATCCAAAAAAACTCAGATATCAAACCAATCAAAATTATTTTAGTATACAATCATTATCATATATTAACAAATGAAACAGCCAAATTTCATAACTCAAGTTATACTCACATTTGAGATATCTTGGGCAACAAAATACCCAAAAAAAGCTAAAATTTGCCTTTTTTCACTGTTTTTCCGCCATAGATTGCATGTTTTTAGTATATACCTCAATGTTTTGTATTTTTTTCAGTCATTTTGCTAGTATAAATGACCAGATATATATATATTAACTTATAATTCTGTGTTTTTCATTTTGGGGGTTTAACCTCCCCTTAAGCATCATTGACAATTACGCAGGAACGTCAGCATTCACTCCTAAATATGAAACATTGGCCAGTGACATGCATAGCCAACGATCACACTAATTACACGTTTGAATCAAATGATTTGAAGATCACTTTAAAAATCCTGAATATCTTTTATATAATTAAATGTGTTCACTCAGCCTCATATACTACATTATTTTAATATTTGGGAGCCGCGCTGGTGTAATGGCTTCGGCGTTGTACTGGCAACCAGGTGTTCATGGTTCAAACCCGGGCGTCGGCGTTTGAAGAAATGTTTACGGCCGGAAATTTGACTGAATAGCCTGAACGGCTCCTGTGATAAACCCTCTGTGGATGGGAAGGAGCGAAGCTCCTGACCGGGTTGGAAGGAAAGTCCTCAGGTTCCCCAGCCTCGCAATGACATATCATTGGGCCGAAGGGCTGAAAGCCCAAGTGCCGCTGGTTAAGAAAAAAAAAAAAAAAAAAAAATTTTAATATTTTGTTGTAAAAATTAACCCCCTTTTTTAGATAAGCAAATCGTGATATTTGGTTCATGCCCTACCGCTTTTTAATAAATGTAAAATTAGCCCGTGGTGCAAAAAATGCTAAGAAACCTTTGACTTCTAGGTAAACAACTTTGAACAGATTTACGAGCATGTCACGAAAAAGCTATTAATTATATTACTCGTAAATCTGACAAAGAGACGAGGGCGTATAAAATGGGCCAAGTAAGGAATGCTGATCTTAAAATTGTATTTGACCCTGAGTATCACTGAACTAACTTCCCCACACACTATTTTGAGAATTCTTCTTCTTCCTCGTTCGTCCTGAAAAGGACGTTGGTTGCGTTGTGTCCTTTTACAGCGAAGCTGCGGTATTTGCGCCTTTCGGCCGACACATCCGACTTCCGCACGGCATTTTTTGGGACCAGGTTTGCCTTCCGTCTTCGATCCCTACTCCTCAGCCAGACTGCAGTAATGCAGCCTGTTTCCAGGACCACTACGTGGAGGTGGAGTAGGGTCTTGGTCAGCTCTGGTTCGCTGACCCTGAAGCAGACAGTCAAGCTATGGGTCGCTTTCTGCATTCCTCACTTTTGATGCGTCTTGGGTCCCATTTTGAGAATGATAACTTTAAAGGTCAGAAGTGATATATGTATGGGTAGGAATCCAAGCTCTGCTTCATGCAGACAATGGCTTTAGTACCGGAAAGAAAATTAAGGAAGTCTCAATTTTCTTTAACGGTGGAAAACCAACTGACGATCTTTTGGTATAACAATGAAAAATAAAAGAATGAGAAAAAAGACAGTCAATTCTGACGAACGTTGCTCCCAAAAATGAAGATTTTAGTGAGAGAAGAGAATCATATTAGGAGAAGTTAAAATTATTTTTGGGACAGTCAGAGACAAGTAGCTGAAGTGAAAACATCGGGTAAAGTTTATGTTGCGGTTCAGCAGATACGCGATAGAGATATGATAAAGAAATAAGTGAAAACCTCATCTTAAAACAATGAAGAGACTTAATCAAACTTCGTTGATTTATTTTATGCAGAAACAAAATAAAAAAAGTGAAGGAAATTACAAGTGATGTCGATGTGAGCAGACGTATGGAGGAATTTAAAACTGACTCACTACCAGTGCCATCTACTTCTGCAACAAATAATCTGTTATCTACTGAAACTGGATGCTCTAATTTAGATAACGTATGTGGTGACAAGTGTGTTAATGATGGTGAATTGTATCACAAGTTAGACATTGGCAACTTTTTAAAAGGAGTTCAATTGGATGATCTCATCAAAGAACAAGCTCTAAAAAATCCATGGATACCTTCTGATGAATTCGTTTTCCCAGTTTCAGGAGGAGATACAAACCTTTTAAGTCATATTACTTTGTCAAATGGCTCCAGAAATATGTATACTAGTCCAACTATTCAGAATGAAATTATTGGAATATGCAGAGATATAATACAAGAGTCTATCGTTTCTCGGATAAATGATGCTAAATATTTTTCATTATTGGCTGACAAGACACAAGATATATCCAGGAAAGAACAATTAGCCATTTGTGTTCGGTATATTGATAGTAAAGGCTCCCCTACTATTCGAGAGGGTTTTTTATGTTTTGTTTCTTTATCTGATGTTTCTACTTCGGGTTTGGCTACTGTTCTTCTGTCCACATTGACTCAACATGGAGTAAATTTGAATAACATGGTTGGTCAAGGCTCGATGGTGCTGCTGTTATGAGTGGAAAGTACAGAGGAGATCGCACACTGGTAGCTGAAAAATATCCAAAAGCGCAATTTGTCCAGTGTAGTGCCCAAATTTTAAACTTAGTTATTGGACAATCGTGTGACTTGTCAGTTATTAGAAATTGTATTGGCATTATTAAGTATGTGGTGAATTACTTTCGTCTCTCATCTCAGAGGCACAATGTTTTAGACAAAATAGCAGATGAAAATGAGAGCCTAACTCATAAAACTGTACTTGGTTTATGCGGAACAAGATGGTCCGAGAAACATGACTAAGTGTCCCGTTTCGTGGAATTATATTCTGCAATAGAGGCATCTCTCAGTGAACTTACAGAATCGGGAAATAAAGAAACTTTAGAACAAGCGTAACTTAATCTTGCAACGATTAATGCTGAATTTGTTATTGCACTATTAACATTAAATAAGATATTTTATTTTAGTATAAATTTATGCAAAAGTCTTCAAAAGATAAATGTAGATTTAGTACAATGTTGTGAGCACTTGGATTTAATCGTCAGTTTGATAAAACAGTGCGTGATAAAAGCAAAGGTGCTTTCAAGAAATATATATGTTGGCAGAACGTATGTTACATGATGTGGGAGGTGAAATGACCAAACCCAGAGTAACTGGACGATAATCACACAGGCAAAATGCCCTATCAAGCGATGCCAATGAATATTACAGACGTATTTATTTATACCGTTTCTCGATCATTTTTCAGTTGAACTACAGGATAGTTTTTCAACACAACAAATTAATAGCTAAACTGCAACTACTGTTTCCTTGTAACTGTAAAAATGTTAAACCAGAAACTCTCAATGAAACCATGGAAATTTATGATGAAGAATATGGAAGGCTAAAAGTGGAATTTGAGCTTTGGCAACAACAAATGGAATTTACTGTCAGAAGATGATAAACCAAAAACAGCGATTGATTCCTTCATAGTTTGTGATGATTGTGATAGATTACGTAAATATATTACATATATCAGCACGTCTTTGCTCCCACCTTGCTTCCTTATTAGTATGCACGTTTTTGTTAAACGCAGAACCCATGTACTGCTATATCTGTCAAACTCATAATTGTAGCCACGCCTATTTTTTCTTTTTCTATTATCTTACAGGCAATAGGAAGTTTTACAAACAGACTTATTAACTAGTCCACGACGGAACAGGTAAACAACTAGCGAGTAAGTGCCGTTAACTGGATTATCACGCGAGCGATTGGGCAATCGTTGAAATAGTGACAGATCAGACTATGATGCACGTAGAAAGAAAATCAAAGGGGGCGATAACCACAGTTACCGACCTCAGCCGTCTGTTCGTGAGTCCCAGAGAATGTAATTAACTACGGAACGAGCGGAGATCAAAAGATTGTTTGCTCGTTGCCAAAGTCTATGCGGTCGGCAGAAGTGAGAAATAAAGCTTTCATTCAGAAATCGACCGCAGATTTCCCCAAAAATACGGGCAAGGCGTGATATCTCGCAAGAACTAGCGAACTAAGACCTATTTCATATATATACCTCATCCTTTAAAATCAATTATCTAGTCGCCTCAGAATTTTCGGAACATCTAGCTTCGAATCCTGGACCATTGTTAAAGTGGAATTACTTAGTATTTTCGTTGGAGATAGTTTCAATTTCTGTGTTGCGGTAAATATTATACTAGAATTTTTTGAGTGATTTAATTGTTAAAGTTCGTCATTATATTTCACTAAGATTTGTTGGTATTAATTGACTAGCGAATTAAAATTATTTATAGCTAAATTTTCCGGCTGTAGCATTAATTTAATTACTCGATACCACCCAGAAAAAGAGATATTTTAATTGACTGGTAAATGCACTAGGCAATGTAGTACTGACGAAATATATATGAATCTCTAATCCATTATGTGTAATTTTTGTAAATGACTAGAATTTATTTCACGGGTTAACAAGAACGATAAGTTAAGCTATACACTTGTGTTTTCTAATCAAATCTAATAACCGAGTGGATAATAAATTATACCGTTACGCGGGTTTGGATAGAATACTATATTGTGGTTAAATGTTTTGTATTTTCTTCCTAAAATCCAGTACGGGTCACAAACCAAAACCTACCAGCGGCCTGAACCTGAATCTAAGAAAACGGATCTAAGTCCAACAGTACAAAAAAAAAACATTCTTATATAATATCGGGTCTTCAAGGTTGACCTGTTTGGCCCTCTTGTTTCACCCAGAAAAAGAGAGAGTACGAACAAAAAGACTATAAGAATTAATTTAACTGGTCATATATACCCAGCTTTCTTCTCCATTTTTTTTTCATTTACATTCAGCCCGCTGTGGCGAAGTTATCAAATTTAACAATACCCGACTACCGACCACTGTGTTGCGGCAAAGATTTATCCAGAAAGATTTACATATCTGACATTCTCGTTAACTATCGGAGTTACAAGCTACTGTACACTGTGAACATTAGATCTCTTAAGTATTTTCCTACCTGGACTAATTGATGTGACATAAACTGAATCCTATTTACAGTAACAAAGTAAGCGTTCCCCCAATAAGAGGATTAATCAGTCTTGGAGGAACTGGGGCTTATTTTGCCAAAACCCAACCCTGGATTTGTTGTATGTACCACGGAGATATGTTCCATATGTTGTAATCAACAATTAGGTAAGCGAGACTGAAATGTGGCCACAGGGTGTGTGAAGCGAGAGAAAGAAGGAGTGAATAATTCTTCTATTGTATAATCATTGTACTCACTTTTTTTTTCTCCCTTATGTTTGCTAATACTGTTCATTTCAGGATAGATTAATTAGAAACTCTGTTCTTTACAGTATAGTCAAATTCTATACCATAGTGCTAATCTTTTGACCTTTTGGGGGTTAATATCTTCTTCTAACGGGATCTTGTCTCAACAGAGGGAATTGCACTTATGGGTCTATTTCTTTATTGTTTCTGTAACCTATGATTTTATATTTTATATTTGATACTGGATGTTGTGAAGTTTTTCTTTATGATAAATAAACTTAACATAAAACTTAATTACCTGTGTTGGTCAGCTCGGTCCAATATCCCTACTCCATTACTATAGTTTCACGTTTGTGTGTCAAGTTGTCGTCACTTATCTGTGTGTGTGTGTATGTACGTGGTTATAGCGTAAATGTTAATATATACAGAAAGGTAAACTGTCTGATACACAAATTTCAGTCGTAGCGATAGGCTGGACGAGAGTATCTTCTCAATCCAGGGACAGACTATCTTTTCACCATTTCACTCGTGAAATCTATTTCTTTACCTTATCTCTCACTGAGTAACCACCTTTTTCAGTTCTATTCAGACGGGACCAGAATCTATCTTAATCCCCTATCAAAATCTACGACAATGATGTACTTTTCCCTATTATCAAAAGACTATTATAGATTCTGATGACCCTGCCATGTTCCACAGCAACTCCCGAAAGATGCTTTTCCACTTTAAGACGACTTAAAAATTGGCTTAGAAATGCAGCAGGAGATGAACGTTTGACAGGTTTAGAACTAATGAGTGTCTATTGCAGTGTGCCTTTGAATGCTGACGATGCTGTGTCCAAATTTGCGTTGAAAAATAAAACAACGGATTTTGTACTTTAGAGGGAAAGAAAAATGTTCATCATAAATGGTCAGTTAACTTTTTTTTTCCATTTATTTATTATAAAATCGTTCTTACTGTTTCCATATTAATTATCATTTGACTTCTTATGGAAGATGGGGTCACCACTGGAGTTGGCCTCTTAGCAGGAAGTCTTCACTGAAGGAGTTAGGTTTTTCTTGCATCGATGGTTCACATAGCACTTAGTTTTACAAGATGAGGTTACCAAACCCAACCACACGTATCTATATTATCATATCATATTACTACCAGCTCCGTGCAGTTCTCCCCGGCGGGGGGGGGGGGGGGGTCTCTGATGAGACCATGACAGAATATGACTACTGCTCCCTCAAGCATGTCGTACAGGGCCACTCATATCAGGTTGCGCATGAAGCTAGCAACCTCATCATATAACACAGATAGCTACAGAAACCATACCTGTAAGAATTTGTGATATGGTGTAAAGAGCTCCCATGCTCCTGTATAAGCGAAATAGGAGAAGAAGAGGATTATTTACCGCCTCTAATTTACAATTTTAATCGCTGTGAACAGAAATTTTCGTCGCCTTAGTACTGTATATTCTATCTGAACTTTTGGCCACAATTGACCTGAGGTGATAAAGCGACATAACATAGTTGAATCTATCATCCCACACAATATCTGACAGTTGACAGTTTGTATCGTCATAACAAATTCATTTTATTGTGTTAAATCCTTCTTGTCAACTAGTAAACCCAAAACTTTGAACGCGTTATTCTCAAAACTAGCTGAAGTGGAGACGGAATGAAGCAGTACTAAGGCGATGAGATGTTGAATAACACGATGGTGATGTTGATGCCATATGTTTACAATGATCATGGCGATGACAAAACTATACTTACCATTCTCGTCTGACAGGTCAATAGTTTTGTTGGTGTTACCAAACCCCGCCCTCCTCTTGATGCTGTTTAACAAGTTGATGACAGCACATTTTGGGTTGACAAGAAGACTTTCATTGTTGCCAAACTTTACAATTACAAACATGGCTACCGATGTGGCAGACGTCAAAGTTATTGATGTTCTAAAATCGATTGTGTCAGTTATCAGTACCAACTAAATTAATATAGCAGACGTTGGAAGATTACAGTCTCTGTTAATTTATAAGTCAAGAATATGCCAGGTATCCATGAGCTATTAAAAGAAAAACATTGTTGTTAATATTTTGTCACGCCATGAAACAAAATCACAGGAAAATTAATACAGTACCTATAAAAAGTGAATCCCTCAATTGAACTGAATACTTCAATGATTGAGTAGATAATCATCACAATCAACATGTCCTTTTTCGTTCATTATGGAACATGATGACACATTTGTAGCTGGTCTACTGCAACAAGTCAACACCACACTGAATTATTGTGTTCTTGCAGCGATGGTGTCTGTAGCACGTTTTTTAACATCATCAAGTTGCCCGTCCATGTCGTATCTTATTATACATGTATGTGTGAGAGAGCAATAAGCCTCTTTAATAAAGCAAGCAGTGCTGACTCACTTAACGCTACAATACACAACTAAATATTAAACTGGATAAATTAATGCTACAATACACAACTAAATGTTAAACTGGATAATTTAATGCTACAATACACAACTAAATGTTAAACTGGATAATTTAATGCTACAATACACAACTAAATGTTAAACTTGATAAATTAATGCTACAATACACAACTAAATGTTAAACTGGATAATTTAATGCTACAATACACAACTAAATGTTAAACTGGATAATTTAATGCAACAATACACAACTAAATGTTAAACTGGATAATTTAATGCTATAATACCCAACTAAATGTTAAACTGGATAAATTAATGCTACAATACACAACTAAATGTTAAACTGGATAATTTAATGCTACAGTACACAACTAAATGTTAAACTGGATAAATTAATGCAACAATACACAACTAAATGTTAAACTGGATAATTTAATACTACAATACACAACTAAATGTTAAACTGGATAAATTAATGCAACAATGCACAACTAAATGTTAAACTGGATAATTTAATGCTACAATACACAACTAAATATTAAACTGGATAAATTAATGCAACAATACACAACTAAATGTTAAACTGGATAATTTAATGCAACAATACACAACTAAATGTTAAACTGGATAATTTAATGCTACAATACACAACTAAATGTTAAACTGGATAAATTAATGCTACAATACACAACTAAATGTTAAACTGGATAGATTAATGCTACAAAACACAACTAAATGTTAAACTGGATAAATTAATGCTACAATACTTACTAACTTAGTCGTTCCCCTTCTACCGTGAGGTGCAGAGGTTTGGAAGAGAGAGCGCCAGACTATTCTATCGGCTGTCTTCTTCCTGGCCTGGTTCCATTCTAGTCCTCGGTCCTTCAAAGATTGTCTAATGTTGTCCTCCCAGCGCACTCTGGGTCGTCCTGGAGGTCTGGATCCCTGGCTCTTTGTTTCCCATGCTTGTCGTGGTAGCCGATCTTCTCCCATTCTGCAGACATGGCCAAACCATCTTAGTTGGGACTGTTCTACTTGGGTCTGCAGCGGGTGGGATTTTAGGCCTTGACGTATCGTCTGGTTGCGGACCATGTCTCTTCTTGTTACTTCAACCACCTTCCTCAGGTACCTCATTTCTGAGGTTTGGATCTGGCTTTTGTGGGTTGTAGTCATTGCCCATGACTCGCATCCATATGTCAAGACTGGGACATAGGTGGAGCTACAATACACAACTAAATGTTAAACTGGATAATTTAATGCAA
Source organism: Oreohelix idahoensis (assembly GCA_024509875.1). Classification (NCBI taxonomy): domain Eukaryota; kingdom Metazoa; phylum Mollusca; class Gastropoda; order Stylommatophora; family Oreohelicidae; genus Oreohelix; species Oreohelix idahoensis. The sequence goes on along the minus strand of JAMPIV010006575.1, from coordinate 431,371 downwards.
CAATACACATCCACTGGTTCGCACAACATGTATTAGCAGCAACATCGTCATCATCTCAGCTTAGCCGACAATAAAATGAATGACAACGACCCTGCTACAATTTGGTTCACACTGCAGACGTTGCCAGGCACCGGCGTCGTTCTCTTAACAAGAGGAGTGCCACAATGTCGCACTGACGTTTTGTTAGATCTGGCACTCTGGTACAACCAGGATCTCCAAGTAACCCTAGTTCCCTACCAACTCTTCATAACTGACTAGACATCTTCATTGTCAACAGCGAATTACAAGCTACACGCCTATAACTGACAACTTTTTCCTATCAACTGAAGCTACCTTCAACTTGCAAAGAGCCACAAATGTCCTCATACGTTATTGCACAGGTAAAGTGACAGAGTACTGTAAATAATAAATACCGCCTTGTAATTCTGCTCTCACTACAGCATTAATGAAAGCCCTAATCCTTTATCCTCCTCTAACACATCTCCAAAATTTTAAACTTGCAACACTGTTCAGATTTAATTCGTGAACTGCAAATCACCAGTGGCAAAAAATAAACACATCACTGCGTATCGCTAATCCGTGACCCGTGACTCATTATTTAAAAAAATAGCTGGCAACTGTGTGAATGAAAAACAGGCTACAGTATACGTGACACAAAATATACTACTGGACAAAAGTTAAGGGCCGCCATTCAGTTTAGACAAGGTTTATATAATTGATTGGCAAACTGTAAAGACAAGTGAAAATGTCATTAAAACTGAGCTCAGAGAAATGTGTATACATTTCTGTGTGCACTAGGTTAATTTTTTTTTAATGTCCAAAAACTGGGTCACTTTAACCCGCACGTGAAAATTGCCATTGTTGCTGCACAAACTCGTGGTTTTTGCACCACGCCCCACTAGCTCAAAAGGTGAAAAAGTGAGTTGAATTTGAATGCACGTGGAAAATGATCATCGGTAAAGAGTGTTCACCGTTGGTATGCAATAAATCAGTATGACAAGTGGTCGAAATGATCACTGCATTAGCCATGCCACCAAGGAGAAGTCTCAGCACTGTAGACCGTGGTCGAGCCATGGCATGGATTCAGGATGGTCAATCTGTTCGTCATGTTGCAAGACGTTTAGCAGTGTCCCACTCTACCATTCAGAGACTTCTTGAGAGATTTCAAGCTACCGGACATTTGGAAAATCGACCCTGCTCACGAAGAATTATATAAACCTTGTCTAAACTGAATGGCGGCCCTTAACTTTTGTCCAGTAGTATAGATTTCTGACCTGGCGCTTCCTTAAAACTAATACCAAGAGAAGGGTACACAGTGGCAAATTTACACCTCCTATAATCAAACTTGAGGACCCAAATACGAGCTCCCCACCTGACACAGGGTATTTTATACTAAATACACATATGTCTTAGTCCTCGAAATACTAAACAAGAGAGAGAGAGATGGAGTGGAACACATTCAAGTAATAACCAACACTAATAAATAATCCCAACTCTGTCTAATGTATTCAAATAACTGTGACCACAAAATTACAACAATATAAAAAGTCAGCGAAGTGTATCACATTCATGAAAATCCCAGATCACAAAATGCTTTATATTCACACAAATAAATATCTTCTCGCACTCGACAATTCCAGTTCACCATCACCACCAGAAACCTCGTCACTCTCTTGACCCCCGTTTCTTCACTCCCCCAATCAGAACTCCTTGCATTCACCCCTGACCTGCTGACCTCGCAGTTGCGTGTTGGTTCAGACTAGAGGTGGGCAAATTGACACACTCAACTGTTTCGAAACAGTTAGCGCAGTGATTTAAACTGTTTCGAAACAGTGAGTCGACACAACGACACAACGACACAATTGCCCGTATCGGGGAGAAAGAAGTCTCTTATAGACAGTACCGGCGCGGGTATACATGAACTGTGTGAGACACTTTCCTCTGTTTTTACTGTCGTGTGTGAAAATCTATGGCGTTTCGTGTGACCACAATTCAATATTTTTTACACAAGTCTTCATTATGATGTAATAAAACGTAGATATGATGATAGCTGCAGTATATGGGAAAATAATAAAAAACAACAATAATAATAACAGTAATAATAACACATGATATCAAACTAGAGTAAGCTAGATTTGGTAGACAATGATTCAAATCCACACCGAGTACACATATCAGCAGAGCTAATAAAGTGTATATTACATTTATACGAACACACTGACACTTTCAACTTTAACATAGCGCCTAAAACATTGACAACTGCAACACTGACACAATTTCCAGTGTCTATAACTTCTCAGCAAAAATAATATCACTTGTAAAATCAAGTCATCATAATACATCCCTGAAAAATATGACATGTTTGATATTCCATACTAATGTTCCGAACGGTTGATTCAAATTTTACATAGGCTCAGACAGTGTGTCGCTGCAAAACAGCGAGGCAGACGAAAGAAACAAGCAGGAAGTGTCGAATCGCTCGCTGTTTCGAAGCATTGTTCGACACATACCGTCATACACACACTAGCCATCTCTAGTGCCTAGTCATACTTGAAGTTGACGAACCCTTGAATAATAAAATACCAGAACACACGTTACATTTTACTTTGTTGTCTTTGATCTTTACAAAATAATCCCAAACAGGGCTTCTCCCCGCCATAAATGAAGATTAAATGAGGTTGAACACAAGTTTTAAACACTATTTTATGTATAAACAAAACACGTTTTCTTACGAGAGCGCCTGAAGTCAGGAATCAAGAGTACCGTAAACATGCGTATAATTAGCGCTTGGATGAAAAAGAACTATGGAACTGTTTCGAAACAGCAGACTACAAGTAAATTAACTGAAACAATGAGACATGAGTCGTGACACCCTAGTATGCAGATTTACTTATTCTCGTTAGTACAAATCTATGGTATTTCGTGTGACCACTGTTAAGAATTTTACACAGTCGTTTTCATTATGATGATATGCAAGGGGAACATGCTGACAGCTGCAGTAAAAGTGAAAAAAATTATAATAATAACAGTAATAATGACACATTATATAAAACTAGAATAGGTACAGTCAGCGACAATGATTCAACTCAAACCGAGCAGACACCTAATAGTAGTAAGCCTCTTTCAGTCCTGAGGAATTATTTTAAAAAAAATTATGACTTGTTTGATTTTCCATACTATCTATGAACGCCATATGTAGCGCACGCTTGACACATGAGACAATGATACAGTGTGCCTTTTGCAAAACAGCGAAGCAGACGGGAACTGAAGCTGCTGTTCGAAGCAGGCTATGTGTCGAATCTGCGTGAGACAATGTGTCTCTGCAAAACAGACAGGACGTGACACTGTTTCGACACCGCAAAAATCTGCGCATCGAATAGTTCGGGTACGACGCAGTTTCGACACATTGTTTCGACACATAAACACAGTAGCCATCTCTAGTTCAGACCACTCTACTGACTACCTCTCATACACGACTGACATTACGTACCTGCTCCCAGCGGAGCCCCGCCAGTCCACAGCTGTGTTAATCACGCTGTGACACAACTAAATGTTAAACTGAATAATTTAATGCTACAATACACAACTAAATGTTAAACTTGATAATTTAATGCTACAATACACAACTAAATGTTAAACTGGATAATTTAATGCTACAATACACAACTAAATGTTAAACTGGATAATTTAATGCTACAATACACAACTAAATGTTAAACTTGATAATTTAATGCTACAATACACAACTAAATGTTAAATTTGATCATTTAATGCTACAATACACAACTAAATGTTAAACTGCATAATTTAATGCTACAATACACAACTAAATGTTAAACTTGATAATTTAATGCTACAATACACAACTAAATGTTAAACTGGATAAATTAATGCTACAACACACAACTAAATGTTACACTGGATACATTAATGCTACAATACACAACTAAATGTTAAAATGAATAATGTAATGCAACAGTTCACGACTATATGTTAAAATTCCTGAATGTAAACTTCGCGCTGTGTCAGCTAATAAACTTGTCGTATACGTCAGTCATGGCTGATCACCCGTTTGCCAGACACTTCGATTACGGAAACAACAGCAAATGGGTTGATTTGCCATTGCCCTAAAGATGCCACTAGGCGTGATGGGAAACAATGGCAAAGAAAACCTATCTGCTGTTGCCCTAAGACGCCACTAGGCGTAATGGCCACTGACTGCTTTGACGGTCGGTGGCTAAGGACAGAAGAAGAAGAAGATACGTCAGTCATATCACTTAAAGAGACCGGAAGGACTATCCTATTTGGACATGAGCCCTAATATAACTAACAAACCTTATGTCTAGGCTGAAGGAGGCACATTTTTCTTACATTGTGGTATGAATGTCAGCTGAATTGCTCATACATCATTAACAAATAACGGGAGAAGAGAGGAACTGGTAGGCACTAGATAGTAAGAAAGTACAGAAATAAAGAAGATTACGGAAGTAAAGAGAAGTAAAATGCACTCCGGAGATTTGATCTAGGGCTATGAGAATGACGTCATCGCCGCATTGCACGAATGAAGTATTAGGACAGTTGGCCAACTACGCAGACCCTCAAAATAAATGCTACAACTGGGGTAGTGTTGTTGACGACACAATTCGCAACTGTAGAACATTAGACCTGAACGAATCTTTTGGCCGAATACCGTCAGCAACCAAGAACTGCGTATTCGGAGTAACCAGGAGGACATGCACACCGTCATAGCTTGCAGACGCTGGAGTTTGGTTGGCCGCGTCCTCAGAAGAGACCCTGATACCATCACAAAAACAGCAATGCTATGGACCCCCGAGGGAAAGCGAAAGAGAGGCCGACCAAAAACAATTTGGCAGAGAACTGTGGAAGCCGAGATGCAAAGAATGAACCAGAGTTGGGTCACTGTACGAATGATGGCCGCTGACCGAGCAAAGTGGAATCAATTTGTTGCTGCGTCTTGTAAGACGCCACCAAGCGTGATGGCCACTGACTGCTTTGACGGTTGGCGGCTATGGATCAAAGAAAGAAGAACCAGACCAGCGGTAGGCAACCCAGGAGATATGGAGATCTACTTTAGACACACTGAGCTCTCTCAAAATCTACCTCGGTAAATCCATGTCTGTTTTTATCTGTCAGAGTATTTGGAATTTGAAATAAGTGTGGCCTGTATATCACTTGTATCTCTGTGTGACCAGTTTGGAACAGAGTGCTGGAAATCTCAAACTAAATAATATTTGACCAAAAGTTAACTTGACTCGAATAGTATAGTGTAAGAGCTAGGACCACCATCTTTTCTTGACAATGTGTTTGTATCAGCTAGCTCGTGAGTTTTCACTGGCGACGCAGAAGTTACCTCCCATCTTGAAGATACCGAGCTTTGAAATGGTTTGGGGAGAACGGCTGGTCGGAAATATTTCTAGCTTTAACATTGTTTTTTCTTCTCCCCACTCCGCCACCTAGAGATCTACCAAATCAGACCGTGCGACCTACCGGTATATATGGATTTACCTTACACCGACCTCTGACCTAGACACTCTTATAGACACCTTCCCAGCGTTCCCTGTTAAAAGTCAAGGCCGAATAACACACAAGACATATATATGTTGCTAGATATGCTCATCTATGATTTCTTAAATTATTTACTAGTCCACGAGATTTACCTCATGGCACCTTACTTTTGTTTAACTACCATTAGACCACAAGGTCTTTTATATTTGGACATACGTCCTAATATAACCGATGGGCCTTGTGGCTTGGATGAACGGGGCTAATTTTTTAAAATTAAAATCATGACATATTATAAAAGACTATCGACATAAGCCATCTTCCTTGTCACTATTTTGGAGTATGGAACCACCACTTCACATGGTCCTCACTAAGGATGCCTGGACCAAAACATCTCGTATGTGTGCTCCTGCAATGATAGTTTATGTAGTCATTTATATTGCAGGATGACGTTGCCAGGCACCTTGAACAACATCATGCTAATCCCATCTTACGTCATTCACCAGGGGGTAGTGGTCCGATTCTTTATTTGTGTCCCGAGAAACCCCTTGAACCATACGGGACAACGGCAGAAACGATTTTTCTCTGCCGCCGTCCCCCACCATCTATCTACAAGTGGTGACCATGTAGGAGCAGTACAAGTAATGCGGAAATCTCCAGATATGTTCACCTGGGGAGAGCAACATAATGGGAGATAAAATAGGAAAACGCTCCACCCGTTGTAAAAGTGCACCCTGACAATCTACAAGGTGACAGAAACGGTCTCAAGTGTTATACAGGCTAGTTGATACACGGAGACGAGAGTTTTAAATCACGTCACTTCTTTCTTTATTTGTCGGTCTCGTCACGATTGTTATCTCCGCTGCTGTAGTGACATTAATTTGTTGTATGTCACTTTCTATTCCACATTCCACTAACTCTGACAAACATTGTACAACTGGCATTCAGTGCGTCCAGAATTGGGGCAGGGGCGTGGACTTCAAGCCGGCGGATCTGTGACTATGTGGAGGGGCCCAGATGCCATGTCTAGGTACAATAGTATTTACATTACTGCAATATTCAAACTCAGGGCCCTCTCCACATGTAAGCCTACCTTGCCGTTGGTTGGAGAGCTTGAGTGCCCCAATGATCCCGGGAGCTATGCCGGCGGGAGTTTTACTCCTGGCAGGGTCACCCAATCCGGACAGGTCTTTGGTGAGGGGCCAGACTAAATGGGCTGAGGAGTAGGTGGAACCCTATAGGTGTAGATGCAGAACCCACCGGCGAGTGGTACATGCTCTGGTCTGCACAAATCCACTCCCACTTCATGGGTTAAATGCTTTCTTGCCTCATTCTTCACTGTTTGTCGTCTATCGGGAGTAGTTTGGGACCCCTTACAGTGTAGGCGCAGTACCCACCGGCGAGTGGACCATGCTTTGGCCAGCACCCCCCAGGCATGGGTTAAATCCCTGGTAGATGAAGCTCGTAAGCCTTGGAAGGCAGTTCGTCTAGGAGAAAGAAAACTCTAATTTTAAACCACCTGCTGCCTTGCAGGCAGGCTGGGGACAGTCAAGGGCTAAGGAACGCAACCCTACAGAAACGCCTGTTGAAATCGGATGCACTGGGCTACATGCTTAACGAAACAGTGCAACGTACTTCGCCTAATGAAGATGTCACGAATACAATTTAAGCATTGTGGTGCTCATCCCGTGGAGTCCCGCCAGGCGGTGAGAGTGCCGGACCCCCACCTCGAAGGGATGCAACCAATACTATTGGTGGTCACCTTCGACTGAATTGTGGAGTCAAGGTACAGAAGGAAATGGCAAAAGCTATTGACCAAACACCGAGAACACTCAACATTCTGCAGTGGAATGCAGAAGGAGTTCTGAACAAAAAAGTCCCCCTAAAAAACCGCCTTTATGAGGATCAAATCGACGTGGCTTGCATCCAAGAAACACATCTCAACAGCATCCACAGATTCTCAATAAGAGGATACCAGGTTTTCCCACTCGATCGAGAAGGACACAAAGGAGGTGTGCTATTACTTACCCGAAACTCAATACCAAGTAGCGAGGTATCCGCGAACTTCAACGACCAGTCGGAAATTTTAGGGGTTGACATTAAAATAAAGGACACGAACATGCGTATCTACAATCTGTATGGCCCACCGAGCAAAGACCTGTCACTTGCAAGTATGGAAATAAAGAGCTCAAACTGCATAGTGGTCGGAGACTTCAACAGCCACTCGGAAAGATGGGGATATCTGGATACAGACAGTAGAGGAGAGGAAGTGGAGGACTGGGAGATAGACACAAACCTTCACCTTATCAACAGGCCAGATGATAAACCCAGTTTCTACTCTAGAAGATGGCACACCACTTCCACTCCAGACCTAGCTTTCGCCACAGGGGACATCCTTCACAAAACTGACCGACAGGTACTTGGCCAGCTAGCAGGCAGCGACCACAGACCAATAACGCTAGTGGTTAATATGGAGTATGTTCCCCATGTAGTGAAACCATTGCCACGATGGAATTACAAGCACACACTGGTGGTTTGGGTGGACTTAGAAAAAGCAGTTGACAAAGTGTGGAAAGATTGACTAAAAGTCAAGCTGCAAAGAAGTGAAGTGTGTGGGAGAATGTTCAAATGGATCAGCCACTATCTTGAGAATAGAACTGCCAGAGTCCAACTATAAGGACAGACCAGTAGGAAGATGGTATTGGAGCAGGGTGTTCCCCAAGGCGGAGTCCTGTCACCCACATTGTTCCTCGCATATATTAATGACATATCAGAGAATATTCCAAGAAGAACTCACAATGCCCCCTTTGCAGACGACTTAGCCCTGTGGATCTCAGAGGAATATATCACTACGGCAAGCATTCGGATGCAGCAAGCCCTAACATCATTGGAGGAGTGGGTTAAGGCATGGCTAGTAAAGATATATGAAGGGAAAACATCATACACAGTGTTTTCTCTCTCAAACAAACCACAGATCTCCAAATTGGTGCTAAATGGGGACAATCTACATTTGGATGAAAACCCAAACTGCCTAGGCATTACCTTTGATCGCCGCTTGACTTGGAAAACCCAGATTGAAAAAAAAACAGGACAAGAGCAAGGCAGAGAATGACAGTCATAAAAAAACTTGCTGGCACGGGCTGGGGAGCAGACGAGAGAGTACAAAAGAAGCTATATACTGGGCGAGTGAGACCAGTCTTAGAATATGGCATTGCAGCATGGTCAAATGCAGCTAAGTCGAAATTTGACAAAATAAACAGAACCCAAAACCAAGCACTGAGAATCATAACAGGGGGCATGAAGTCAACACCCATTGAAGAGTTGGAAAAGATTACTCGCCTCCAGCCTATGGAGGATAGAAGAGATAGCAGAGCCCAGCAACAAGCCGAGAAATTCAGGAGGCTGATAGACCACCCAATGCATCAGAGAATAAATGGACTTGGAAGGGGAAGACTGAAGCGAAGCAACTTTGTAGAGACAGTCAAAACAAAGATGAGAGCAGACCCCATAAACGCAATATCACAGCTAAGTCAATATGTACTGCACACAAGCTACCAATTTGGAAAAAAACAGTGCTTCCCTGAAATAATAGAAAACGTTCCTGGTATTGAGAGAAAGAATAGCCAAAAGGAAACAGAAAGGAAAGTCCTAACCACAAAATATATAGAGAAACATTACCCAAGCAACACCTGGATCCATGCATAAACAGATGGATCAGCAACTAATGCAACAGAAGATGGGGGTGGAGGAGTCTTCCTGAGCTTAAGCAATAGAACACAAAATAAGATAGCAGTCGCAACAGGGAAATTTTCAAGTAACTTCAGAGAAGAGACAGAGGCCTTAAAAACTGCATCATAAATTCTAATGACAGAAGAAAACTCAGAGAGACCAGTAGCTATCTTCTCAGATGCGCTGTCAGTGATTACAACGCTGAAAAGTCAAAGTAATGCTGAGCTGGATGACCTAAGAGTAGCACTTCACAGACAATGTCAGCAATACAAAAGAGTCGTGATACAGTGGATCCCTTCTCACTGCAACATTCCTGGAAATGAAGAGGCTGATAGATTGGCAAAGGAAGGGGGAAAGCTTCCTCAACTTGACACAAACACAACTTATGAGGAGGCCAAGAGTTTTATCAAACGCAGGTACAGGCACAAGTGGGAAGAAGAGCATCCAGGCCACACACAAAATGATCCGTATTACCAGCTCAGCAGAAGTGAACAAGTAGTATTCTTCAGACTTCGCACAGGTCATAACAGATTGAGATACCATTTATTCAACAAATTAAAGATGCGAACTACTGATGAGTGTGACTGTGGCACCGATAAAATGACTGCCGAACATCTGCTTCAAAGTGTCGTAGATTTCGATGGGTGATTAAGAACAATTTTAGGTCCCTTCTGGATAGAACTGACAAAGGTGATGACTCAGTGCGAGATAAGGTAAACAGATAGATTTCACTAGTGAGTTGGTGAAAAGGTAAAGTCTGTCCCTGGATTTGAGAAAAACGTCTCTAGCCCAGCCTATCGGTTACGACTAAAAAATATTGTTGTTCCGACAGTTCCCTTTCTATATATTAATATATATTTCCCCCACTCACATACACACACAGATAAGTGACGACAGTTAGACGCACAAACGTGAAAACTATACTAATGGAATGTGGATGTTGGGACGAGCTGACCAACACAGAAAATACAGTTTATGTAAATTTTATTTACCATAAAGAAAAAAACTTCACAACATATATATTATCATATATCGAATATAAAGAAAAATCATAGGGGTATAGAATTAATACAGAAATAGACCCATAAGTACTATCTCCCCCTGTTGATACAAGATCCCACAAAGAGAAGTTAATTAACTCCCAAAAGGTCAAAAGATCAGCACTATGGTATAGACTTTTGACTATATTGTAAAGAACAGAGTTTCTACGTTATTTTATTCTGAAATTGAACAGTATTAGCAAAACACGCACCCGTGTGTTACCGGGGCCCGAAAGGGGAGCAAAGAATAGTAACACTGTCCCCTACCAAGCATGTCGTAAAAAGCGACTAAGGAGGGTTGGGCATGGGGCCGGTTACACCATCCTGTAAAAAAATTTTAAACCACAAAAAACTTCAACAAATATGGACAAGTCAAATAAAGAAAATAAAACACAGCCATCCAAGACAGGGGAAGGTCCTCTCGCGGGGAGGCGTATGATGCAACACAGAGAAAGCCGAAAGGAGTCTGTGTTGCTGACTAACCTTCTTTCTTCTAGGAGAACTTCCAGATTTGGCACCTGGAATGTTCGGACATTAAACGAACAAGGGAAAGTGGCGCAAGTAGCAGCAGAAATGAGGGAATACAAAATCGAGGTTCTGGGAATGTGTGAAACAAAGTGGAAGGGGGTAGACAGGAAGAAACTCATCACAGGTGAATTGGTGCTGTCCTCAGGACATGAAGACGAAAGTTCACACCACAGTGAAGGGGTAGCTCTTATGTTATCTAAAGAAGCACAGAAAGCACTAATTGAATGGGAAGCTGTTGGACCCAGAATAATAACAGCTTCTTTCAAAACAGCTAAAAAGAAAATTCATGTAAATGTCATCCAATGTTATGCACCAACTAATGACAAAGAAGAGTCTGTGAAAGAAGCATTTTATACTAAACTACAGGAAATTATGGATAAAGTAAAAAGAAGAGACATCACAATTTTGATGGGTGACATGAATGCAAAGATAGGTACAGTCAACACTGGATTTGAAGAAGTCATGGGAAAACATGGGCTAGGAGTAGTGAATGAAAATGGAGAGCTATTCGCAAACTTCTGTGCTTCATATCAACTGGCTATAGGAGGAAGCATGTTTCCACATAAGAGAATACACAAGGCAACATGGATATCACCAGACCATAGAACAGAAAATCAGATTGATCATATATGCATAAACAAGAAGTTTAGATCATCATTGCAGGATGTAAAGGTATATAGAGGAGCAGATGTGGCATCAGATCACCATCTTCTGATAGCCAAAGTAAAAATGAAACTCAAGAGATATGCAACAATGCAAAATTATAGACAACAGTTTAATGTAAGACAGCTAAGAAATCAAGAAACAAGAGACAAATTTGCGGTCACAGTATCCAACAAATTCCAAGTGCTCCAACAGCTGGAAGATGTAGAGAATACAGAAGACTATTGGCAGCAGGTCAAAACAGTATGGAAGGAGACATGTGAAGAAATACTGGGGAAAAGGGAAAGACAACAAAAAGCATGGATAACAACAGAAACCATCAATAAGATAAAAGACAGAAAAAACAAGAAAGCAGAGTTAAACACAAGCAAAACTAGAAGCTCCAAAGCCAAGGCTCAAGAAGTGTACACAGAAGCAAACAAAGAAGTAAAAAGAAGTATCAAAAGAGACAAGAGGAAGTATATTGAGGAGTTGGCAAGAGAGGCAGAAGATGCTGCAGCCAAAGGAAATATGAGAGAACTGTATAGCAGCACAAAGAAGCTAACAGGGAAATACAAGCAAACAAGTTGCCTCATAAAAGACAAGAATGGGAAACTGCTCAGCAATATACAAGAGCAAATGAAGAGGTGGACAGAATATTTTGGGGACCTTCTCAATAGACCAGCTCCACAAAACCCGCCGGACATCCAGCCAGCAGAAGAAGAGCTACAAATTAACGGTGAAAGACCAACGAAGGAAGAAATAAAGAAAGCCATAAAGCTTCTAAGAGAGGGAAAAGCGTCTGGACCTGATGGCATTCCAGCAGAGGCCATCAAAGCAGATATCGACACGGCTACAGAGATGTTATATAAATTACTTGGTAAAGTCTGGGAAAAGGAAGAGATACCAGCAGAATGGAAGGAAGGATATCTGGTTAAGTTGCCTAAGAAGGGAAATTTACAAAAGTGCACAAATTATAGAGGAATAATGTTACTATCAGTGCCAGGAAAAGTATTAAACAGGATTATCCTTGAGAGATTAAAAGAGTCCATAGACAAGAAACTGAGAGATGAACAAGAAGGTTTTCGACAAAACAGATCATGTACAGACCAGATAGCCACTTTGAGAATAATAGTTGAACAAAGTCTGGAATGGAATTCACCACTACACATCGGATTTGTGGACTACGAAAAGGCATTTGACAGTGTAGACAGAGAATCACTTTGGAAATTGATGAGGCATTATGGAGTTCCCCTGAAGATCATTAATTTAATAAAGAAAACATATGAAGACATGACATGCAGAGTTCTTCACGAAGGACAGCTTACAGAACCGTTTGGGATAAGAACAGGAGTGCGACAGGGATGCCTCTTGTCTCCATTTCTTTTCTTGCTGGCAATAGATTGGGTTATGAGATCATCGACAACACACAACAGAAATGGAATCCAGTGGACTCTGACTAAGCAGTTGGATGATCTGGATTTTGCTGATGACTTGGCTCTTCTGTCCCATAACCGTAATCAGATGCAGGACAAATTGAAAACACTCGATGAGAGGTCACAGCAATTGGGTCTGAAAATACACAGGGAAAAGACAAAAATAATGAGAATAATAGCAGGTAATGATAACAGGGTTGAACTTGAAGAAACACCAATTCAAGATGTAGAATCATACACATATCGTGGCAGTAATATAGACAAAGTTGGAGGGACAGACAGCGATATCAAAATAAGAATACAAAAGGCAAGAGGAGCTTTCATTGCATTGGGAAATATATGGAGATCAAGAGAAATTGGATCCAACACGAAAATAAGAATCTTCAATTCAAATGTGAAGTCAGTCCTATTGTATGGCTCGGAGACATGGAGAACAACAAAGACAACAACCAAAAAGCTACAGACTTTCATAAATGGGTGCTTGCGTAGAATAGAGGGATTAAAATGGTATGACAAGGTTACCAACGTGGAACTGATGACAAGAACTAGACAAGTGCCAGTGGAACAAGAGATGAGAAGAAGACGATGGCGATGGATAGGACACACACTGAGGAAACCTGTTGATAGCATTACAAGGCAGTCCTTGTTCTGGAACCCCCAGGGCAAGAGAGGCAGAGGAAGACCAAGAAGTACATGGAGAAGAGAGTTGGAAACAGAGGTGAAAATGATGAGGAGAACATGGAAAGAACTTGAGATGATGGCACGGGACAGGAGGACTTGGCATGTGTTTGTTGAAGGCCTATGCTCCTTTGGGAGTGGGGGGTTATGAATGAATTAGCAAAACACAGTAAGAAATATACAAAGTGAGTACATGGATTATACAATAAAAGAGTTACTCATTCCTGCTTTCTTTCTTTCCATACAACCGTGGCCACGTTCATTCGTTCTTACCTAATACTTGATTTGCAACTTCTGGAACAATCTTTAGGACACCCGCACACAGCAAATCCAGCGTTATTTTGGCAAAGAAAACCCCAGCTCCTCAAAGACAGATTAGATCCACTTCTGCGGGGAACGTTCACTTTGTTACTTTTATTTAGGATTTCTGTTTATGTCACATTAATTAGTCCAGGTAAGAAATTTTACAGTGCTCACAGTGTCAGTAGCTTGAGATTTCCAGTACATAGGAATGTCAGGTGGATAACTTCTCTCAGTATAAAAATTCCCTGTCACACCACACATGGTCAAACGTCGGGAAATGTTAATGTTGGTTATGTCGCCACAACGGACTGAATATAAATGAAATTTGGAAAAAGAAATCTGGATCTATAGGCCCAGTTACAAAGTCAATCTTAATGTTCTTTGGGTTGGTACTCTGTCTCTTTCTGGGTGTAAACACAAATCCAGACAGGTTTACCTTGAAGACCCAGATACTAAGTAAAAAATGTTCTTTATATGGTTATTCTCAGATTTATATGGAAGCCGCTGGTAGGGTTTTGGGTTTGACCCAGTACTGTGTATAGGAAGAGAAAAATAAAAAATACTTAACCACCATATAATATTCTCAATCCTCTTCTAAACCCGCGTAAAATATAATATATTTATCCACTTCGGTTATTTAACTTTAATTGAAACTACAAGTCTAGAGCTTATATGATCGTTTAAAAACTCCCGTGAAGTAAATTCTAGTCATTTACAAAATTAATCATCATGAATTAGAAATAAATATATATTTCGTCAATACTCATAATGAACAGTGCATTTACTACTCGATTAAATATCTTTTACTGGTTAAATCGGTTAGTTAGATTAACGCTACAGCCGAAACAGTTTAGCTATAGATTATATTTAGTTCGCTAGTCAATCAGCACAAAAAAGGAAAAAATCCTAGTGAAATAAAATGATGGACTTAGCCATTAAATCACTCTACACAGAAAGATCTTAGTGAAATAAAATGACGGACTTAACAATTAAATCACTCAAACTTCTATTATAATATTTACCGCAAACACAGAAATTGAACTACTCCAAATCGAAAATACTAAGAAATCCACTATAACAATGGTATAGAAAATCGAAGCTAGTAGGTTCTGGAAAAATCTGTGGGTACTGAATAAATGGATTTTAAAAGCTGGAGAATATATATTAAATTTGCAGAACTTCTCTCAGACTTGTTACTTTTAACGCCTTCGCTCAGATTTCGGGCTTTTCTTCGGTCGATCTGCGAATCAGAGGAAAAATTCACACTTTTACCGCTTGCAGACTCTCGCAATCGAGCGAAACCCGTCCTTTGATCTGGCGATTCTCACCGCGTTTAATTACCTTCCAAACGAACGGATTCAGGGGGAGTAACTGTGATTATCTGCACTTGGTTTCAGATTAAGTCCCCTGACCAATGTCTACCGAAAAATACGTTTCAACTTATCGCCCCCTTGGTTTTACTTCATTTAGCTTATCTCCTCCTTCTCTACAAATCCACCACCCCGTCCCCTCTCTACGCGTTCCGTTTACCTGTCTGATTGCAAACATTCCTCGTAGTTTATACGACATAGAGAAAAGAAAATGTGCGTGGCCAAACTAAGAGTTTGACATATATAGAGAAGTGAAGGGGTCTGCGTTTAACAAATAGGTCTGTTGGTAAACATTCCTAAGGCAAATAGAGAAAATAAAATAAAATAGGCGTGCTAAATTAAGAAAGAGACAGATATCTAAGTGTAGGAGGGTTTTACGTTAACAAACCGTGCATGGCTCTTAAGGAAGCCGGTGAAAGACAGGTAGAAGAAAAAATGTAGATGTATGAAATCTATTTTCATAATATCCTCTGCCACACAAAGGTGCCCAACATATGATGAACAGAGAAAACGCATATGGCCATCACCAGTACCATTCCTGGAGAAAATCTACGGAGATATCAACAGCCTCAGGCTGACCACTGCTTTCTTTGAACTTATTCAAGTTGACATCTGAGGGTGAACTTTGAACTTATTCAAGTTGACATCTGAGGGTGAACTTTGAACTTATTCAAGTTGACATCTGAGGGTGAACTTTGAACTTATTCAAGTTGACATCTGAGGGTGAACGTAGAAGAAGAAGAAGAAGGAACTCAGGGACCAGCAGATTTAGTAGCCCTAGAAAATAATTAAAGATGAGCCAGTCTAAAATTAGAAAAACTTATTACACAACTAGTTCACACGACGTTCACGCGACGTTCACGCGATGAAAGCTGACAACAATGGATGTCCAACATTTTAAATATGTTTGTTGATAATCTACTTGTGTTTACATCTTCTTCTTCTTCTATCCATAACCGCCAACCATCAAAGCAGTCAGTGGCCATCACGCCTGGTGGCGTCTTGTAGGGCAAATTGATTCCACTTTGCTCGGTCGGCGGCCATCCTTCGTACAGTGCCCCAACTCTGGTTCATTCTTTGCATCACGGCCTCCACAGTTCTCCGCCAAGTTGTTTTTGGTCGGCCTCTCCTTCGCTTTCCCTCGGGGGTCAGAGCATAGCTGTTCTTGTGATGGTATCTTCTTCTTCTTCCTCGTTCGTCCTGAAAAGGACGTTGGTTGCAGTGTGTCCGTTTACAGCGGAGCTGCGATATTTGTGCCTTTCGGCATTTTTTGGGACCGGGTTTGCCTTCCCTCTTCGATCACTATTCTCTCAGCCAGACTGCAGTGATGCAGCCTGTTTCCAGGACCACCACTTGGAGGTGGAGTAGGGTCTTGGTCAGCTCTGGTTCGCTGACCCTGACGCAAGCAGTCAAGCTAAGAGTCGCTGACTGCATTCATCTCGTTTGCTGCGTCTTCGGTCCCGTGATGGTATCAGGGTCCCTTCTGAGGACGTGGCCAACTCAACTCCAGCGTCTGCCAGCTATGATGGTGTGCATGTCCTCCTGGTTACTCCGAATAATTAGTTCTTGGTTGCTGATGGTGTTTGGCCAAAAGATTCGGAGAACTTTTCTTAGGCAGATTGTGTGGAAGGAGGACAGTTTCGACATTTCCTTCTCTGTTACTCTCCAGCATTCCGCACCATAGAGAAGCACAGAAAGTACACAGCTCTCATACAGTCTCAATTTGGTGTTTGTGTGTTTACATATTGTTATTGTTGAACAGAATTGACATCATTGCACTCCGGGAAAACCCATAGGTGCTCTGTGTCCCTCAGCAGATGTCGAAGAGTAGCACGCTGGTTGTGCACACGACGGGTGCATCCTCTCTTAACCCTTGGAAAATTAAGTTCGTACGTTCGTTCTCTCACGTCCATTTCTGCCAGTCCCACGTTTTATGCCAAACTTCAACAGCCTCAGCCTTGTTGATTCATCCATTGCAGTGTCATTATTCAGCAGGCGATCATTAACAGCCCTTACTATCTCTCCCTTATCCATGCCCAGTGTCCCCACTATGGGTGCTCTTGAGGCCAGTCTGTCAGCTTTCTCATTGCCACGTACCTCTGCATGACCAGGACAGTAGATCCACACCAGTTCTTCAAGACTTGAGGATTCTGTTGATGTTTTTCATTCCTGCGGTAGCAATCCTTTCTGAACTTTCCGAAGCATGGATTCTTCTTCTTCTTCTTCCTCGTTCGTCCTGAAAAGGACGGTGGTTGCGTTGTGTCTGTTTACGCCTAAGCTGTGATATCTGCACCTTTCGGTCGACACATCCGACTTCTGCACGGCATTTTTTAGGACCGGGTTTGCCTTCCCATTTCGATCCACACTCGCTCAGCCAGACTGCACTGCTGCAGACTGTTTCCAGGACCACCACGTGGAGGTGGAGTGCGGTCTTGACCAGCTCTGATTCGCTGGTCCTGACGCAGGCAGTCAAGCTATGAGTCGCTGACTGCGTTCTCTATTGCTGCGTCTTTTGGGTCCCCATGGATTGAGAGTCTGACCATATAACTGCCCTGGTTGACGGAGTTTCAGACAGCCACCTCAGAGCTGCAGTAACTGCCTCTACCTCCATTCTCATGCTGGAGGTTGTTGCCATGTTGGCTCCACTCTGTTCAGCGACGACCCTACCCTTTATTCTCGCAGAGAAGCCCCATCCTGATTTCTCACCATGCACTACAGACCCATTAGTGTACACAATGGCGTCGTCATCCCCAGCATGATCACTTATCAGCTGATTAATCTCCAACTCTGCTTTTCCATTGCCCCAAGATCTGCACCACTCTCTGCCAAGGCTAATGATGACCTGCTGGTAGTTTATCCAGTTCTCCCCTGATTTACTCCACTCTTCCCCTTTGGATACATTTTCAACCCTGTTCACCTGACCAATCGTAGCCTCTGCCTGTGCCATCCATGACATTCCCCTCTTGATTCTTGCTCCTTTGATTCAGCTACGTTCTCATGTAGGGGCTGTCTTTTATCGGAGGTTACCCGCATATATACTTTTGCCTGGGCCATCGCATATCTGGATCTAATCGACAGCAATCCGAGCATGTATTTCATTATCATAATGAGGGTATCACGCGTTCAGCCCAAAACTAGTCGCATCCCTTCATTTTGAATGCGTTCCAATCGTTCACATTGTGACACTGACAGCGTGAGTATTCCTAGCCCGTACTAGATTACTGAAATCACGAGCTAATGATGCAGGAGAAACAAGTCTGTTCCAATCGCGCAGCATCTATTGTTTTTAAGGCTGCCAGTCCTCGCTTGCACCTCTGTATGATTAGTTCGACATGATACTTGAATGATAGCCCACGATCAAACGTTACTCCCAGATACTTCACCCTGTCTTGCCTTTCAATGTTCTGCCCATTGAAAGTGATGTCTGGAAGGTCTGCTTTCACTATGGAGTTGTTCAAAGAGCACCACATCACACAGGCCTTATTGGGATTGACCTTTGATCCGCTTTCCTCACACCATTTAGAAACCGCCTGTAGTGTCTCTTGTATGCTTTGGACCATTTCTTGTCTTTCTGAGCCAGTTCTGCTGTACATGAGTATGTGATCTGCGAAAGTTAATGTTCGTTCCAGTCCTGCTGGTTAAAAGGTTGCTACTTTTGCTGTGTAGATGTTAAACTGGCGATAATGGAGAACCCTGGGGTAGTCCCGGGCAAATGCGCATTGGTTCTGATGTCCAAGTTCCCAAGCGAAATCCAACTGGTCTCTCCATTAAAGCAGCTGCTATCCACCTTGTTATCCAAGGGTTTACACCACATGCCATTATACAGTCTATTAGGGTTGCAAAGTCCACACTGATATAAACATCCTCTAGGTCAATTGCGACAGCCACCATTTCTCTTTTGCCCTGGAATCCCTCATACACATAGAACGCAAAAGTTCCAGCGTTACCCCATGTTGTTTTCATGGGCCTATAGCTACCCAGGGTATCAGGAAGGATGTGTGCATTTTCGAGGTGGCTTATTACTTGTCTTGCAACTATCTTTTAAAGTAATTTACCATAGACATTCTGTAGTGTGATAATTCGATAGCTGTTGAGCAGTGTGGGGTCTTTGCCAGGTTTAGAAAGTGGCCGAAGGTAACTGTGTAGCCAGTCTTCCGGCGCCTCAGCATTCTGTAAGCTGGTATTGAAATCGCTCACCATATTTATAATGGCTGTGTCGTCGAGCTGTTTAATGTGATGGTATTGTGCACCATCAGGACCTGGAGCAGTGTTTATGCTGGTTTTCAGTGTGTACACCACGTCCTCTTCAGAAATGAGAGCGAAGTATATCTGGCCCCTTATGGCATTTTCCAGCACACTGTCCTTTATTTTCAGGCGGGCACTTTTGTCAGCTTTATGCGTTTGCTCCACATATCATTTGAATAATGCTCTTCCCTTCTCTTCGTCTGTCTTCAGGCTTAGTCCCGTAGAGCTTTTGATATTAGGGATGTTTATTACACATAAGGGAGGGAAACCTGAGGCCTGTAAACAGTAAATTAATATGAAACAAATATAAAGGTATGTTATCAGGCACTCGCAGGAAATAAAGAAGTAGAACACCAGACAACAGAAAAACAACAGACATGAGTGGCTTACCCAGGATTTGAACACTGGACCTTCCGTGTGACAACCCCGCCTAGCCATGCAAGCGAATCACACTATCCGCTCTGCCATGATGATGCGTAGATGGCAGAGCGGATAGTGTGATTCGCTTGCATGGCTAGGCGGGGTTGTCACACGGAAGGTCCAGTGTTCAAATCCTGGGTAAGCCACTCATGTCTGTTGTTTTTCTGTTGTCTGGTGTTCTACTTCTTTATTTCCTGCTAGTGCCTGATAACATACCTTTATATTTGTTTCATATTAATTTGATATTAGGGATGGGTTGACTTGCACTTTTCCTATTCATTCTTCTATGTAAGGACCAAAATTTATGTAGGGTTTTGTCAGTGCTCACCTGTGTCACAAAGTCCTCCCACACTTTATCCTTGGCCTCCCTTGCCAAACTCTTGAATCTATTAACAGCTCTTTGATTTTTCTCCTTCATCTCTTCAACCTCTCCCTCATTCATCATTCTTCTGTTTCATGCTTTACGCCATTCCTTTGTTGCTCTTTCCTTTTCTATCCATGCTTCCTCCACTGTCTTATTCCACCAGGGAGGTTGGGCGAAAGGTGTTCTCGCTGTCTTTTGTTTGGCATTGTGACGTCATGTGTCTTTTGTTTGGTATTGTGACGTCATGTGTGTAAAGGGTTGTTACAGTCGAGTGGGCCTGTAGAACACTTGAAGGTCCGTTTAGGTCTCCTGTGTCTAATGGTCCTACCCTTTGCTATGAGTATGACGCCAGGTAGGTGATCACTTTCCTGTGCACCTAATACATCCCAACGTGCCATGGTGGTGGCAGCACTAGAGATGAATGCCAGATCTATGACACCATTTGTATCCCCATGTTTAGTTGCCAGTCTAGTTGGGCGTCCATCATTCAGAATGACAAGGTTCATGTTAAGTAATGCCTGGCTCAAAGCTATACCCTGCCTATTTACCGTGATGTTCCCCCACTCCTTGGATCTAGTATTGAAATCGCCAGCAATGAAACACATTATGTTAGAATCTTCAGACAATTCCGCCAAAACATTCCAATCACTCTCTGCTGTAAGATGGTCGACATGAGCATATTCACAGCAATCCCCTGCAATTCCGCATCCTCACTAGTTTGGGAACTTGTATCCAGTCACGTATGAGGGAGCTCGTGTTTTACATATATAGCTTGCCCTCGTATACCAGGCTCACATGGATTGGAGTATATATATATATATATATATATATATATATATATATATATATATATATATATATATATATATATATATATATATATATATTGACAACTATAACACTGACACAATATATCTATATATATATATATATATATATATATATATGTGGTAAAGTGGGATGTTATAAATATTTATAGGGGACTTAGTGTACTGACTGAGATCAGCTGTGAAGGTATCTATATCTAATAAGAGTAGTGTATTATAGATAACCTTACTTACTGCCACATATGTATACCTCAGTCAGAATTAATCTGGAATAGTGTGATGACTACGTTATATGTCTAGGGTATGTGTATGATGAAGTGTAAGTCATAACAACAACAGACAGATAAACAATTTAATTTATTCTTTCGTGTGACCACTGTTAAGAATTTTACACAGTCGTTTTCATTAGCACCACACTTGACAACACTGTGACACTCACATACATATAACACTCTAAGAGGATATCTTAAAGGAGTCACTGATAACTTTTCAAATAACAATATGTATTCAGTGCTGTCATGAATGTATATGTGTCCTGATTCAAATACAAAGGGAACCAGGAATCACAATCAATTTTAATTACAAGTTATATGTACAGAATTTATTAATATGATTCTTATAGTGACATATATTATTAATGGTATCCTATGTGTGTCAGTTGTGTAGTGGTAATATGAGGTAATACTGGTTTTGTTTTGTTCAAGCTCTGTTGGTATTTGTCATCATGACTTCAATAGTTTGTTTCTATTGGAACTAGTATTGGAGATGAAGTGTAAGTCAGTTCCTGGTATTTTAAAACAATTGACAACACTGTGAATTCCCCACTTAAGAGGATTTTAAAGTTTCACTGATAATGTCATTTTAATATGTATTCAGGCTGTATGAATGTATATGTTGAGCAAATCCATGGCCACAATCAATTTTAATTACAAGTTATATGTACAGAATTTATTAATATGATTCTTATAGTGACATATATTATTAATGGTATCCTATGTGTGTCAGTTGTGTAGTGGTAATATGAGGTAATACTGGTTTTGTTTTGTTCAAGCTCTGTTGGTATTTGTCATCATGACTTCAATAGTTTGTTTCTATTGGAACTAGTATTGGAGATGTTCTCAGTTCCTGGTATTAAAACAATTAAATTCCCCTCTTAATTTTATTTTACAATGTCATTTTAAGATGGGGGTACATAATGTTGAGCTCCATGGCCACACTCTCTTATCTGCGTGATGACTGCAGTAAAAGACTCCTCTGCTCGATTACTTTAATGAGTTCTGGAGCCACCCCACTGGTGGCTTCAAGCAAACCTCTGCTCAGCAAAGCTCTGACCAGGTGCTGCTCAATAACTTTAAGACCACGGTCCCACAATTCATGGAAATAATAATAAACAGTTTCGTTGACTGGCAATGAATATAGCACAACTCCGATCTGCCGATGTCCCAGGCTTTATTTTATAAAAAATATACACTGGTGCTCAACGCACTGCTTCTTAGTAGGTTTATTACAAGATGTGGCAATGAACAGACGCTCTGAATGGAGTATATTCTCAGCTCTACCCAATCACACCACGTCTACACATCTTTTCAAAAAAGTACCCCTTTCTCACGTTTCCCCTGACAACACAAGATAGTATTTATAGTCCGACCAATCGTGTTTAGTCTTTCATTTGTTGCGCTCCAATCACATAGGAGTTAACATGGTAGGCTATTTCCGTAACGTAATGTTTTTTCAAACACGTTATAAAAAAAATTTTATGAGCAGAAACGATTTCATGCTGTCAGGCACCCCCACTATTTTATTTTGGCCATAAATTGGTAATTCCTAGACTATTTGCGTAACGTTTTACATATTCTTTGTCAGCAAACCCTAAGGAACCCAAATATACGAATTTAAGGGAGCTAGGTGGCTGCGTTCAAAATGTGCATTTTCTACCACCTCCTGTTTACTTCAATCCCCATGTGGTGTCTGGGTACTGTCATGTTTTCAAACGTAAACCCATCTAATGTCATCTTTCCCAATAAGCGTTTTTCAGGATTTTAAAACCTAACTCTGGGAAGGGTAGTGAATTTTATCACTGTCGAATTGAAATAAAGTTAGTGCATGTGGCCTTACACGCGTGATGGCAGCAATTGTGTATCGCGCGACGCGGGTTTAGTGTTGCACGTGTCCCTGCTTTTCTGCCTCTCCCTTCTCGCTATCCTTTAGTCCATCTGTCTTTTAGTTACGCCGTGTATAAAATGGAATGAATGAAATATTAAATTTAGGTCATTGATCAGCTTGCGTATCTCAATGTTTTTCCAAGAAATACAGCACACGTTTCATTGAAGAAAGCGGGTAATAATACAGTAGGCTTTTACTATCAACGTGAAAGCGTTACAATTTGCCGACGAAGTAGAAAACAAGGGGGATTTCGAGTACAGTCATTGTGACAGCACTGTTCTTTACCATTCTTCTTTCCTTTTATTAAATTTATTTGTTAGGCTTTGCATTTACGTTTTAATTTATATATGGGGATTAGAATAATTCACGACAATATATATATATATATATATATATATATATATATATATATATATATATATATATATATATATATATATATATATATATATATTCCATGGTCCCTGGAAAAAGGGGAAGGGGTCGACCTAGACGACGGTGGATCCAGGACATCACAGAGAGTCTGAACTTGTCTTTGGCTGATGCAGGTCGACTTGCCCAGAATCGTGATGCGTTCAGAGCAGCTGTAATGGAGACAACGTTCTGGAAAGAATACATGATGATATATATATATATATGGGAAATGGAAGCGGACATGACAGGAAAAAAGAAGACATAGTACGATCTTGATTGGATGGAACAGGGCGGGAAGGCGTGGCGCGAAGTTATTGAAGGCCTATGCTCCTTGACACGAAATGATTTTTTACTGGTTGTTCCTTCTCACAGCCGCCATTTTGTCCGGATGTCTGCAACCTTGTCTTCTATTAACAACTGTACATTTACTTCGTCAACACGGCATCATCTGATTATCAAACACTGCTAGTAATACATGCTTTGATGATAATCTTGTTTTCCCTTTCATCAATTAGAAAATGTGTTTTGTTCAGATGTTAAAAACAGGCCAGGGGACAATACATGCAAGCATAACACAGCTCGATTTATGGCCCTTTATCCTTAATACATTTTTTGACTGGCACTTGTTCATAGAGTAATTATTAATTTATCTGTCTTGACAGGTAACTAACTACCAAGTGAATGCAACATTCCTTACATTAAAATTATCATGTTCAAGTCTTTGTCAATGGAAGTGAAGAACACAGTCCTTCAATGTATCATGCAGCCAACTTTGTCATATGGAAGCAAATAGTGACAACAAGTAAACAAGGAGATTCAAGGAGACAACACAGAGGCTCGTTTACATAGAGGGAGAGATCGTTAGACATGCATGAGGCAAGAAACAGACAATTGCTAGTGGAACAAGGGATGAGAAGGAGGCGTTGCCGTTGGATGGGTCACACGCTCAAATGAAAACTGTTGATAGCATTACAAGACAGTCATTTTTCTGGAATGCTCAGAGTAAGAGGTGACGAGGAAGGCCGGACAATACGTAGATGAGGGAACTGGTGGAGACAGACATGACAGGAATAAAGAAGCTAGGGACAAACCTTGGTCGGATAGCACAGGACAGAAAACTATGCTCGTTAGGAATTGTGACGGGTTGAGAAAAATTCAAAAACATTGTGGTGGCGCCAAAATTCATGGAAATGCACAGGAAGACTGACTAGAGATTATACTGGGATTTTAACATTCAGGGCATAATAAAGTCAAGAATATAATTGATAAACCCTATTGGGCTTAATCGCCTACGCCAGTTGAAGAAGAAAGTGCGTGAAGCCTTCTTTTAACCACTTTATTTAACTTCGCTTGAAGCTTATTTATTAATCGCGTTTCAAATTTTTTATTCTCAAAAATCTTTTTCCCACTTATCGTAAAAAGCTGAAACTTTGCATGCACCTCCCTTTCTTGTTACATTTTAATTTTTCAAATTTTTATAAGTAATGACCCAGCTGCTTGTATATAATAACTAAATCAATTTAAGATGAATATAGAGCTCGTATCTGAAGAAACGGGCGTAGAATGGTGAACAGTGACATGCCGATTAAATCAATGTATCTCTTCAAACAACTAGGTCAGCGATTCTTTTGTTTGAAGCTTAGTGTCAGTAATTACCATCTTTTGTCTGAGCTTTATATAAAGTGTTTAAAATTAATAAGGTATATCTTATTCAAAGATGAATTTCACTTGACGAATGTGACCAGATTTACTTAAGCCTGAAAGTCATAAATAAGCAAGGGAAGGCGTCAAAACGAGTTTTAGGTCTCGGCGTTTCGTCTAGGATCGGCGCCAGAGACGGAGATTAACACAAATTAGCACATTTAAGACTGATAAACCTTTATTCTAAGCCCCAAAATTGGTTTGTAAAAATTCACTAAAAATGGAAAATAAATGTTCCATACATTTTATAGTAATAATAGTAACAGTACTGGTAATAATAGCCCCTTCAGTCATAACTGACTATGGGAATGCGCCCCTGAGGTGACAGCTCTCAGCTGCTTATTTTCCTGGTGTTCCTTTCGATGTTTTCTCCTCTCTTCTGCTTGTTGTGTGAGCTTCTTTTTGCCCAATCTGAGGTGACGCCGCAGATAGCATCGCCACTTGGTGCGATCGGCAGCTTCATCCTCCCAGGTCACTGGATTTTTGTCCAGTGCCCTCATATCTCTCTTGCACTCATCTTTGAATCTCATCTGCGGTCTCCCAACTGTTCTTTTGCCATCTGCCAGTTGTTTGTAGAATATATCTTTCGGGATGCACCAAGCAATTATCACAAATCAAGAAGTAATACATTTTATTGCATAAGGAAAAAAAGTGGAAGACCAGTTATCATTAATCAGTTACTCGTCAAATGGTTCACAAATTTGTATTTTTTAAATTTGTTTAAAATTTTCTATTTATTTATTTTTGCATGATATGACGAATTTATGAGTAACGAACGATAACTGACCGTTCACTTTTATTCTCTGCAATAGAATGTACGAAATTTGTATTATCTCTGCTTTAGTAGAT
Source organism: Oreohelix idahoensis (assembly GCA_024509875.1). Taxonomy (NCBI): domain Eukaryota; kingdom Metazoa; phylum Mollusca; class Gastropoda; order Stylommatophora; family Oreohelicidae; genus Oreohelix; species Oreohelix idahoensis. The sequence goes on along the minus strand of JAMPIV010006575.1, from coordinate 405,139 downwards.
TTGTTAACAATAATAAATTGTGATCCACTAAACCCATTTCTTTCCTATTAGCCTACCTTTCTTCAGCGACACGAAGCCCGTAACTGTGAACAAAAGCCGACCAGGTTCGTCTGGTTTGTTTACTTAACAACGCCAGATAAGACGGACCCGTATTTTCACTGCGAACAGTAAATTCAGTTATGTTTGTAACCGAAGAAAGTCCGGGTAATGGTTAAAAAACAAAACTTCAATGGAACCTTTTCAAGACTGTTTCCTGATGTTTAAAAATGACGTCTACGCACTGAAAAATCCATGACAGCTGTAGATCTAAGATCTGGAACTTTACTCTAATTTTGAATTCATAAAAAGTTAACACAACACTTTAAGACGATAAACTAAGACGACTTGGAAAGGCCATGAGTGGACGGCACAGTACAGAAATGTGTAGTGTGAATTTTGTGAAGGCTTATGCGGAAGGGTAGAGTGAATGGTGACGAAATTAATTTTTTAACAACAATAATGGAAAGTAACAACATTAAATGTGTCGACTGTACATTAATCCATCGACGTAAAACTCAAATATAAACGATAAGTTAGCTTAACTAAAGTGGTTGAAAACTGGCTTGTTTCGCGTTTAGTAACGTTCATCAGACAAGCACAATTTGTCAGGAATTATGCTGTAGGAAATATAAACACATCGAGCTACGCATTAGGCACAGGTCTGAATCACAATTGGCTAACATTTCGTAATTGATTAATTGTCATTTTAACTAGAAAAAAGCAGATTATATTGTTTTAAGCTTTTCAATAAGCCTCCTAATACCGTCGTTAACATGCATTGTATGTTGACAGGTGAGAAATGCCTAGGTATACCTTACTATTAGTTACTTTATAGACTTCGGCCAGTTCCTTCAGCTCCGGAAAACAACGATTAACTTCCAGTCACACGAATGTTTGTCTGTGGCAATGCACCGTTCAAACATACGATTGCTGGAATCCGCAATAACCTCTATCAAGCCAAATAGTTTTGTTTCTAAAGGTTCGAGGTCTCTTGTCCTGTGGAATCGCGAATCAAACTAAGTATAGAAATAGCGAAAACAAGCACGAAAAATAAATTTTCTCACCGGTTAGATCCTGTCATATCATGCTATTACACATTAAATGCGCACTTTCGTGTAATCCGTTCCACCAAAACACGATATTTCTACAACACACGCACACAGTCCTTTATCGCACAATACAAGATAGTGTGACCTTTGACCACCGTTGCAAGGGACGCTTATTACCTCTCTGATATTGTCTAGAAGTAGACCTTCCATTGGTTGGTTTTCAGTTACTTCGACAAATGGCAGAAGGCAATACATAAGACCAGGTATGTACGACCGTTATTACGTGTGAGAAATGCCTGCATAATATTTGACCTAATTTTCTCTGGAGGAACAACAAGTGTTTCTTTAACGGCGCTACAATATATATATATACCCTTCAAAAGAAGTTAAGGACCAGTAAGTGAAAATGAACAAAATATAATAAAAATTATAAAAATTATATTTCATAAGCAATTAATCTGACATTGATTTTTCTCGAACGACAAACATTCAACACGTGCTGCATGGGCCACCAGCATACCGTGTGGCTAGTGTTCAGCTCAGCAAGCACGCTGAAAAAAATGCTGCTGAGACGCCAAAATGTGGGTGTTTTTAATGATGTCTGAGCATGAAAAAAATACCTGCTATTCCAAAAATGCGTGATGCATGTGGGAGACTATAGTGTTGGTCTTGAGCTGTACTCACAAAATTGTCTTTATACTGTAATAGGGTTCCCATAATGTTTTGTTTAAAAACCGGGACATTTCCAAATTTGTACCTAAAAAACCCCGGACATTTCGAAAAAAAACGGGACATGTTAAAAATTACGGTAAAGCACAAATAAATCTATTATATATTATATGTTGCACTTAAAATAAGATACTGGTATAAAAATACACACATTAACTAACACAACTTCCAGTTTAAAAAAGAATTCTAAATTACAAACATACTTAATTAGAAAAATCGCACCTTTAAAAAATACACAATAGTCAAGTTTATGTTTCGGATTCATTAGAATATTTATCAGATTTATGGGCACGTTCAAGAAGTTGTTTTTTTCTTCTAATATTTGGACATAGAACTCAGCACAAGAGAAATCCTTAAAATGGGTCTTTATAATGGTTAAAGCTTTCACTGTCTCAATTTTAAGTCTGTTTTTTTCGTCTGTCCAAAGCGCATTTTTTAATGAAAAAACGCGTTCAACAGCTGCATTGGATCCTGGCAGTGCCAAACAAAAACTAACTAGGCATTTCAGGTTCTCAGCATTTATATCCTGCTTTGTAAAATGAGCGAACATCTCACACCATTTTTCACTAACACTTTGATCCTTCAGTTCACTCCACACATCAAATTTGCTTTCACAATAATTTTTCACACATGCAAACTCATCAAATAAGTCCTCTTCATTTCCAGCAAAATTTGATGACACTGTCTTCATGAATATGTAGCTTTCTTGGATGCTCTTCCAAGTCACAGACTCCTTTCCCTTCAAATTGATCCAATCCATAGACTGAAGAGGCGTAAGAAATGGTGTACACCACTCCTGAATATATTCAATGCAGGTGTCATAGAAATCTACTGCATAGCTTTGAAACTTTTCAACTGTTATGTGTCCTTCTTTTTCTAATTCTTGCAACTGATTTCTCCCAGTAGTGGTAAGAAACTTTTCTGCCTTCCTGTAGTTATGCACCGCCGTGTGATAAGCGAAGGTTGCTTCTTGTGCTGCCAATGATAACTGTTTTTCCATTTCCTTTTCACTCTGGGTGTTCGCATTTAAGAAATTACTTATACTGCTGTTGGAAGCCTTACTTTCAACATCACCTTTATGTTTTTTTCGTTTTCACGTGGTTGACTACGTCTGACCGACCACCATGTGAAATGCAAAATTTAGAGCTGCATAAAGTACATTTCACATTTTCATCTACACCTTTAATGAAGGGAAATTCTCTTGTATTGTTATCATTTATACTGCGCTTACGTTTCGGCATTATGCGAATGAAAAACGATAAAAAATAATAATAATGCTAATACGCATTAAATCATTTGGTAGATGCTCACTGAGCACTGTTTTGGTCGACTTTCGAATTTTTGTTCGAGATTCAAACCGAGGGTCCACTGTAACCAGAAATTGATAAAGTAACACTACTAAAACACGGAATAAAATCCGTTACCCAAAGATTTTTTTTCCAAGAAGAACCCTTAAAAAGCGGGACATTTGGAATAAATTCGGGACACCGGGACATTTTATTTAAAAAAACGGGACTGTCCCGGGAAAAACGGGACGAATGGGAACCCTACTTTATAAGCAACACAAGTGCTGCATAACCATTGCACAACAATATGCCTCAACGACGAAAGCTGAGTGTTGTGGATAAAGGAAGAACCATTGCGTGGTTGCAGGAAGGTCTTACTGTCCGAAATGTCGCTCAGAGGCTTGCAGTATGTCATTCAGTTATTGTCATACTGCAGCATCGCTTTGCCCAGACTGGAATCGTCGAGGATCGGCAACGCACAGGTCGTCCTAGAGTCACTACACCTCGAGAAGATCGCTTAATTCAGAGGCAAGCACTGCAACGGAGAACTGCAAGTGCAAATGTTATCAGACAGTTCCTCAGAGATGCTACCAACACTGTAGTCAGGGATCAGACTATTCGGAATCGCCTTCACGATGCCAACATTCGTGCTTGTCGTCCAGCCATTCGACCACACTTGACTGCTGCCCACAGAGCAGCTCGTTTAGCATGGTGTATGCAGCACGTGCAGTGGCAACGTGCACAGTGGGCTAACGTTATGTTCACGGATGAGTCCCGATTTGTCTTGGAGCTTACAGATGGACGAATCAGAGTATGGAGGCGTCGTGGTGAACGCTTTAGTGATGCTGCAGTCATCGAACGTAACCAATATGGTGCTGGATCAGTGATGATGTGGGGAGGCATTAGTTTACTCCACAGATCCCCCTTTATCATGTGATTGGGAATCTGAATGGTGACCGCTACCGTGACGAGATTCTACAGCCTCTTGCCATCCCAGCCCTGCAAGTTATTGGGCAAAATGCAGTCCTTCAAGATGATAATGCAAGACCACACCGTTCTCGTGCAGTAAATGCTTTCCTGCAAGAAGCGGGTGTCAATAGAATGGATTGGCCTGCAAACAGTCCTGATTTGAATCCCATAGAACATTCTTGGGACGAGCTTGGGCGACGAGTTCAGCAACATCAGCCATCTCCTGCAACTCTGCATGAACTGCTTCTAGTACCTCAGCATCAGTGGCAGGCAGTGCCGCAATGCTTCATTCGCAAGCTCATCATTTCCATGCGACAGCGGTGCCTTGAAAGTATCGCCTATAATGGAGGACACACACGCTACTGACAATGTTGACCTTTGGTGTTATTCTCATTAATTTTGAAAATGAGGGTTGTATTGATTGCTGTGCTGTCATTTTACACACGTTAATGCAACCGTCATGAAAATAATGTTGATTGTCACTTATAAGCTTGTCATGTTATATTTTGAAGTGCTGTGTTTTTATTTTTCATTTTCATTTCACTTTGTACCCTTAATAAAAATGGTCCTTAACTTCTTTTGAAGGGTATATATACATTATTAGTCAAAACAATGCTGGTAGAAATTTTTTTTTATTACGCAGTTGGGTGTGTGAAACTAGAAATGCTTAAAATCAATCAAGAGTAAATAAAAACATACAGCAAGAATTACCGAACAATCGATGTGAGATACAATATGAAAATTAGCAGGACTGAAAAGAAGCAGTCAGAAAAACAGATAGTAATCTTTTCAGATGCCCTCTCAATAATATCAGCGCTGAAGAGCCACCAAACTAAAGGATTGAAAGATCTGATAATCTCCCTTGAAAGACTGGCCGAATGCTTCAAGAAGTGCACTATCCAGTGGATACCAGCCCATTGCAACATACCAGGAAATGAGGAGGCAGATAGACTTGCTAAGGAAGGAGGTGCCTTACAACAAAATGATATAGAGACAACTTACGCAACGGCAAAGACTACTATAAAGGCTACATTCAAGTCCAAATGGGAAAGAGAGCACCCGGGACATTTGAAAAATGATGCATATCATCAACTATCCAGAAAAGAACAGGTCATCATTTTTCGGCTACGCACTGGTCACAACAGATTGAGATACCATCTGTACCACAAATACAAAATTGGTGCAACAGATCTCTGCACCTGCGGTACCAGCCCAATGACAGTCGAACACCTGCTGCAATACTGCCCAACCTACAGTAATGAACGGAGTAGCATATGGCAACAACCCACTTCTGTCAACGAAAAACTGTTTGGAGATGTTGGGAGCCTTGGGTTGACTACTGCCTTTATTAATTAAAATCATAAATGTGGAAGTCTGAAGGCGAACGAGGAAGAATAAGAAGAAAAAGAAGCAGTGAAGGTTTCAGACAAGTAAAGGAAAAACAAATGTTATGAATAATCTTTTAATGTTGTTACCAAAAATGTACTAAAAGACAGAAGTCTTGTAATGCTATCAACTAGTATTTTCATTGTGCGTGTGTGTATGCGTGCGTGTGAGTGTGTGTGTGTGTGCGTGTGTGTGTGAATGCTACCTAATGTTGGTGTAGGCGACTTTTACTTTTTAATTTCTTGGTTCCACTCGTGCCGCGTAGCGTATATGGAAGGGGGGGGGGGGGGTTTCCCACCTGTGACGTCACGCAGTGAGGGGGGAAGGGGGTATAACAGTTTGTGACGAAGTGTGACGATAGGGAAAGGGGAGTTTGCACAAATTTGACGTTACACACACAAAAAAAAAAGACGAGTGATGCTCGCTTCTTTCATAAAAGATGTCTGAACAAAATAGATTTAGGAACATATGTCCTCAACGTGTACAGAAAGATTTGACCAGCAAAGCAGTTGTTATAAAAGCCTGAATAATTAAACACTACTTTACTTGACAGATTGTTATTTTTCTGCACTAGTTCATTAAATTATATTATATTACATTCTTACTTCTTACCAGTACCCAAAAAGAGGTTGGGTCAAAATATATGTGACGTCCCATACGAAGGCGTGTCTCGGTTTTTATGACGAAGTGTAACAAGGGGAGAGGGGTTAAGAGGAGAGGGGTTAAAAATGGCAAAAATTGTGCGATGTCGTATGTGGACGACCCTTGAGGAGTTGACGTTTGCGTTCTTGAGTTAAGTGTGTCCCACTGGCTGCGGTGAGCCCGTGTTCTTGTAAAATGTCTGTGATATTGTCTATCCATCTACATCTAGGTCTTCTCCGTGCTCTGAAACCAGATCTTCTACTGTCATAGACGCATAGTGGTAACTTATCGGGTTCCATTGTCTTGAGATGACCTTACCACTTAATTTTCTGTCTCTCTATATACTTGATGAAGGATGTAGTTCCTACAATTTTGTTGATGTCATCATTTCTCATTCTGTCTCTCCTGGTTACATTAATGGATCTACTTAAGCATTTTATCTCAGAAGATGTGATTTTCTCTCCTGTACTCTAGTCAGGGACCATATTTGACACTGCTAGCAAAGAGTTGATAAAAGTGTACCATTTATCAGCTGTCGTTTAGTTTCCATACTGATATTCTGATGTTTGAGTTGTGGTGACAGTTGATAAGTCACTACATTTATAACATATAAGTCACTACACTGGCTTTGTGACATGTTGTTTCAATTTGTCTGTCAAGTTTTATATTTTCTGTAAACATACTTCTCAGGTATTTGAACTCTGGAACCTGTTTAAGCCTGCTGTTGTTGACCTATGGGCCTGGTGATTTGCTGGCCTTCATTATTCCTGTGTTAAACTAATCTTCATGTCGTATCTTGCACAAGTTGAATTAAGTTTATTTGTGTGGTGTAGTTTTCATATTCGTACATTAAACTTTGGCCACCATCACAAGGTAACTCATGGCAATTACTTATATTCTTCATTGTCTTTCTTATCATCATCTTACAGGTTTGCTTCTAGGTCAGTTTCTGATGTTATTTTGTCTTTATAAATGTTGAACAGTAGTGGTGATAGCGTACAGCTTTGTCAAACTCCTGTGTTTATTTCAAGTGTATCAGTGAATCCAGCAGTAGTTCTTGCTACACTTGTACGTGTATGGTACTAGAGCTTTCACTGTTATCTGATAGCTACCCCTGTATTCTGAAGTCTTCGAGCACTGACCAAAGTTACGTCTACCCACTCTATCGAAAGCTTTCTCCTGATATATAAATACTATATTTTGTTGATTGTTCTTTCACTTAACTGTCTAAAGGTAAACAAAAACACCAGTACATCACATTCCTTTCTTGAATGTAAAGGTAAACAAAAACACCAGTATACCACATTCATTTCTTGAATGTAAAGGTAAACAAAAACACAAGTACATCACATTCCTTTCTTGAATGCAAAGGTAAACAAAAACACCAGTACATCACATTCCTTTCTTGAATGTAAAGGTAAACAAAAACACCAGGTACATCACATTCCTTTCTTGAATGTAAAGGTAAACAAAATCACCAGTACACCACATTCCTTTCTTGAATGTAAAGGTAAACAAAAACACCAGTACATAACATTCCTTTCTTGAATGTAAAGGTAAACAAAAACACCAGGTACATCACATTCCTTTCTTGAATGTAAAGGTAAACAAAAACACCAGTACATAACATTCCTTTCTTGAATGTAAAGGTAAACAAAAACACCAGGTACATCACATTCCTTTCTTGAATGTAAAGGTAAACAAAAACACCAGTACATCACATTCCTTTCTTGAATCAAAACTCAGTTGTGGTTCAACGATGGCTCCTATTCTTTGCTTACTTTTTTGTGTGTGCATATAATTATCTGATGTGACTGAGTAGTAAGATACCTCTATATGTGTCATGTGTCCTGTTATTATCCTCCATTTTCCAGACTGGTACCATTATGGTTTATTGCCAATCTTGTGGGATTCTTCTTTTGTGTCCATACTTACAGTAAAAATTCATGTCAACCATTTGACTCCTGTCTCTCAGCAGGTTTGAAATGCTTGGAATGTTGTTCCGTCCATGCCTGGTGATTTATTTCGAGAACTGTTCTTTATTACTCCCTCGTTTTCATGACGTAATATATCACGTGCTTGCCGTTCCTCGTATCATGGAGTGTATACAGAGTTTATCTGAGTGCCTGCTGGGCCGAGACGTTCTTTAAACTTTTCTTTCTATCTAGTCTTCCTTCTGTTTTCCTTTCATATTGTTGTTCCATATCAGTCATTAATGATTGTAGCAGGACTGAAGCTTTCATCTCTCACCCTCTTGTTTTGACAACTTCTATAAAAAAATGTATTGGGCATTCTTTGCAGATTGTTGTTAGTTGTTCCCCGTGTTTACTCTATGGGTCTGCTTTTGCTGTCCTGATTACTCTTTGGGTACTTTTACCTGCTATTTGATATTTAGTATAATCGTGTTGTTTCTTGCATTTTTTACCCAGGTCTTATAACATTTCGTTTTACTCTGTATTTGTTTCCTTGACTTCATCATTCTTCTATGCTGTTCTTGTCTTTTTGCCTTGTCTTATTTTCTTTGTGCCACATATCATGTCCATTATATCCATCATTGCTTTTTTTAAACACGTTCCATTTACTGTTTACATTTGCTATTTCTTTAGGCAGTGCCTCAAAGATCTTTGTCATTTTCTTGGCATATATCTGTTCTGATAGTTTCCTCACATAAATTATTTATAAACGTAATGAACGCCCGTCATTGCGGTGTTTGGGTCATGACAACTTGTCAGTGGTCAGTATCTATACCGATATTAGGGATGACTCTGGCATCGTTATGGTTTCTCTCTGCCTTTGTCTGATTAATATATAATCAACTTGCTATGCCGGATCAAGGCTATTCCACCTGCATTATGTTTTAATATAAACTTTGGCGGTGTTTGTTATTATTGGTCCGTGTTCAGTGCCTAAGCTGATTAACTCTTCTCTTTTGCTGTTGGGATATATTTCTGTTGGGATCTATTGCTATTGGGATCTATTGCTGTTGGGATATATTGCTGTTGGGATATATTGCTGTTGGGATCTATTGCTGTTAGGATCTATTTCTGTTGGGATCTATTGAGGTGTCAGTCAACGTTCCTAGACAGAGTTCTCGCGATGATCATTTCCTACTCTGCCATTGCAATTACCCATCACGATCAGATTGCCTGTCTCGTTTACCTTAATGATAATATCTGATAAGCACAAAGGCGTACTAAGGGGGGAAGGGGGGGGGGTGTGCGACTGGGGTAGTCCGCCCCGGGTGACAGCCAGGAGTGGGTTCCAAAGATAGGATTCATCCCGGGTACCAAATACTTTAGGGACGCCTCTGGAAAGGCAATCAAAGAATTCTTTTCTATCTTCCTTATTATGATTATCATTGCAAGAGGCATAGGCCATTCGTGTGGCGTAGTAATTCTTGTGTCCGGCAGCAGATCTGCGTGGTCTCCCCCCTCCCCCGTGGGGGAGGGGGTGGGGGGGGAGGAGACACATTTGACTTGTAAAATGAGTTCGCATTTCATGGGAAAAAACGAAGAAATACAGATATGATGTAATAAGCAACATTAAAAGACAAACAGTGAACATAAGGCATACTTTTGGACATACAAACAGACAAAGCATACTGGTGGAACCGATAGTGGATTGAAAGCTTAAAGCCAGACAGACTCAAAGAGCAAATGGCCGACAGTCGGCAGTGGTGTAAGCTGGAAATAAACGTCAAGAGATGGACAATGGGTTTTTTCTTCGAGTCAGCCATCAAGGTCTGAAGCTGAGATAAACAAAGAATAGGCAAGGTGACTAATATGAGGTGGAGAATGGGGCTAGCAACCTCATCATTAAAACAAATTGTCACAGAAACCACGTCTGTAAGAGTATGTTAATGCTTGGTGCAGGCGTCCTACAAAGGGTCCAGCTCTAGTGGTGGTGGCCCCCATTCTCTGTAATGAGCACAACGGAAAAAAATGGTATGATGATGATGTTTTATGTGTAGTTTTACACACTGTAATTAAATCAATCCATCACAATCATCAATTTTAGAATCATCACCATCGATCATCGCAACAATCAACATCAGTATCACCATTACAATCATCATCACCATCAACATAATAATCATCTAATCATCATCAACATAAGAATCATCATCATCACCCAATCATTGATTTCAGAATCATCATCAACACAATTACCAGCCTCAGAACAATCATCGTTACCTAAACTGTGGCATTTGAATCATCATCACCTCAACCGTCAATATCAGAATCACCATCATCTCAATTATTTACACCAGAATAATCATCAAAACAATCATCTATTTAAGAATCACCACAACCAACGACATCAGAATCACCACAGACACCTATTTCAGAATCATTATCACAACAATAATCTATTTAAGAATCATTATCAGCACGATAAGCTATTTAAGAATAATCATTGTGGTGGGTTTTGATGTTATTATTAAGTGTTGTTGCTATGTTTACTTAGTGTACTGAATGAGGTCAGCTGTGAAGGTCCCTGAGGATAACACTTTATGTGAATTTACAGAGTACCTTGCTGCTACCACCCTACGACCTCAATCAGACTTATTCTTGACTAGTATGTCTGATAGCTACGTCTACTGTCTAGGGTAATGAAAATGTGGTGTGCTGGTAATTAAGTACACAAATACACACACAAACACTAATATTAATCTCTATGATTAAGTCAACTGACACTGTGGTTAAAATTTAGTAATTTACAATTTTTCCAAATTTATTTTGTCCTGAACCTAGTTTTCTTCTGGTCAGGACTTTCAACTCAATATGAATTAATTTCAATAGAATTACATATAATCAAGTAAACACATGAAAGACCTGTACATATACATAATTTAAATTTGCTAATATTGGTACTAAAACTAAAGTCTTTATTAACTAGTGCTTGATGTCGGGTCTGGGTATTTTCATCATACCCAGTCCTTTATTTAACAGTGTTCATTTGCTCTTTAACAGGATTGATGGTGGAAAAGTTTATTAGTTACACAATGGAGTTTATATTATTTAGTACTCGTTGATGAATCTCATCAGGCCAGTTCTTTAACACTTATCTGGCCTGTGACGATTGAAGATAGTTGTTCCTTAGGCCCACTCCTCACATGCACTGAAGAAGTATGGTAGGCATCTCATTTCATACAGTGCTGTACTCTTCAGAATATCTGGCACTAGCACAGTGCCAGACAAAGAAACTCTGAAACCACAAAATTAGGCTAGGTCTTAACATAATACCTAATCCACCATGTTTACAAGCATTAATACATTGAAATAAAAGACAGGGTCAGATCTCTCTGACCGACCCAGCACATCTACATCAATGCTGTTATCAAGTAGCACTAGTTTCACATTCCTCTCCTCTAAGGCCTGCACTGCATCTGAAATATTATCATTAATCTCTTCTTTCCATATAATAAGGTGGGTGATATGTTTCCACCTGACCACCTGAAAAGAAACATCTGTATTCTACATTTCTGATAATTTATCATATTATATTTCAACCTCTAGGCCCTGTAACAGTTGGCTGGGGACCTAGAATAAGTACTCACTTGTCGTAATCATTTTTCATTATATGGCAGTATCACTCACTCAGAATTGTTAAATAAAAAGGTTAATAATTTCTGTCTTACCACAATTCAAAACAAAACACACAGGTACGTTGAAATAGCACAAACTCAGCTGAGCTGCTGGCTGGACTATGGCGTCCGTATTCCTTATATTATTTATATATATTCAGTGGACGTCACACTTCACAGCATCAACGATCTGCTTCTATGGACAGTCTTAAACAAAATGGCAACGAGCCGTCCAATGTTCTAATAATCTTAACTGTGTTGACCAATCAGATAGGAAAGCCAAGCTTTTTAAATTCAAAATTTTTACACTAAGGTCCAAATTTGGTCCAATGTGTAGTGTATTTCTGTCGGTCGGTCTGTCCGAACTTGGCATTCCCCAAAAATGGACTTGGTTTTGGCCCAACACCAAAAAAAACAATATTCAGTTTGAGCTATCCCATAATTTCTACCCCGTGTCCACCCCTTTTCCTACAGAACACATGACCCTTTTCCTGCTTTTACTCAAGGACGCGTCAAAATGTAACCGCTAGTGACTGCAAAACGAACATCTGTCTGCTAGTCTGCACCGAACAAATCAGTCTTTTGTCAATAACTTCCGAGTTATCTGTCCGTCCTTTTATTTGAAAGCATATTATTTATCAGGAAAAGATAAGCTCTTAAACTAGCTAACTTTTGTGATTCTAAACCTATTAATAAGGAATTCCATATTTTTTTCCATGTTAGTCTTGAAATCTATAATCTACCACTCGTTCACTTCTTTTTACCGCTATTTTCAAACTAATTACGAGAATCGTCCGTATTACGTTGGGAATTACGTCATTCTCAATAAGAGCTAAGCCTGTTTTCGTGACCCAATTGACGAACATTTTTTAACTTTCGTCGTATTTCAAACAACTAACTACAAGTTCGCGCGTATGCTAGGCTTAGATTCAAACCCCGTGTGCAGACGGCATCATTTTTCTCTTCCCTCCTTTTCTTACCCCGTCTGAACGAATAGGCCTTTCGTGTCCCCATGTTATAAATAGTTTTTTTTTCAATGACACTAGAAAACGATGGTACGGTCTACCAAAATCAACGCGCTTGTGGCGTGGGCGAAGAAGCAGCAGCGTATCATAACTATATTTTATCCCTACATTTTATTTTAACTTTTATATTTATAATGGATGATTTTATCGCTTATCAATGTATTCCATCACAATCATTACCACAATAATGAATTTAAGTATCATCATTACCACAATAATCTTTTTAAGAATCCTTATTACCACAATAATCTATTTAAGAATCGTCATTACCACAATAATCTATTTAAGAATCCTCATTACCACAATAATGTATTTAAGAATCCTCATTACCACAATAATCTATTTAAGAATCATCATTACCACAATAAAGTAATTAAGAATCCTCATTGCCACAACAATCTATTTAAGAATCATTACCACAATAATCTATTTACGAATCATCATTACCACAATAATATATTTAAGAATCATCATTACCACAATAATGTATTTAAGAATCATCATTACAATAATCTATTTCAGAATCATCATTATCACAATAATGTATTTAAGAATCATCATTCCTACAATAATTCTTTGGTTGGAAACCATGACTATGACCTGCTATCTTCCCTTTCCTGACTGATAGGCTTCTCGACTTCTTGGGTTTGAAGCTCATTCTGCACCAGCTGACTAGTTCATCCAGGCGTTCTAACATCCTCCGGGCCTGATGCTCATCTGATGTCAGAATTGTTGTGTCATCCATGAATGCTTTGAGCGGTGGCATGTGACACATTCCACCGAGCTTTGGACCTATAGCCATTCCTTCAGCCGCATTGAGGATTACCTGCATAGCCATCACGAATAGTATCGGAGAGATGGTTCATCCCATCGCAATTCCAACTTCAAGGCTAATCCACTTCGTTGTGTACTCTCTGGTTGAAAATCTGACAGCAAACCCTGCGAAATACAGCTTCAGCATTGCTGCAATCTCTTATGGAACATGATACATTTCTAGGGCCTGCCACAACATCTGGTGTGGAACGGATCCATAAGCATTTGCTAGATCCAACCAGATTACATGGAAGTTCTGTCAGACTTTGCCTTTTGGGTTGCTTCCCAGATCATTTTGGCATGCTCTAGACATCCTGGTGTACCTGGGATACCTCCTTTCTGAATGGTAGCGTCAATGTGCCCATTTGCCAGGAGGTACGTAGTGAGTCTTTTCGCCATCACTGAGAAGAATATCTTCCCTTCCACATTAAGTTGTGAGATTGGCCTGAACTGACTGATGTCTGTGGAATTTTGTTCCTTGGGATATAGACTCCGTTCGCTTTTCTCTATTCCTTGCTTACAAGCTGGGTTTTCCACGCATTCTTCAGTAAACGGAGCAGTCGCTTGAGCACCTCAGGGCATCTCTTATACACAACATATGGAACACCATTAGGACCTGGAGCTGACTTGCACCGAGCTTTCTGGACAATGCTTTCTACCACTTGCATCGTTGGGGGCTTGGTGTTAAATTCAGCTCCTGGCTTACTCGGCCATTTAAGGCCTGCCATGCTGATGAGCGGCTCATCTTTGCTACCATCTGAATGTCATTCTAAGGTGTTCTTCCAGGTCTTCTTTCCTGATGTTTAGCATACCCGACCGTGGCTGCTCAAACAGTTCTTTGGCAAACTTGAAGGGCTCCCTGAAGAATCTTTCCCTATCCCTTCGAGTCTTCCTTCTCTTCCTGCACAACCTTTCTGCTCTACAAAAGGCATTATGTTGGCTTTTCAGGTGCTCCCAAACCTGTCGTAACCCTTCCTTCTCTGTGGTAACTGCGTTCTTGAACAGTTTTCGGGCATGCTTCTTCTGTTTCCTGATTTCTTCTATTTTAATTTGTCTTCTACTTTTTCGCGGTGGGTTACTTTCCCTTGCCTCCCTAACTCCAAACACTTTGCGACAGTGAAGATATATTATGTCGCCGAAGATTTCCAGCTTCTTCTCCAAAGCTATCTGCTTCAGGTTGTTATCCAACTCTTTTGCCAAGGCTTCGTCCAGCTGTTCTCAAAGCCCTTTTGCACCGGCAGGTGGAAATTTGATTGCATCTCTCTTCCAGTCCAAGAAGTGTGTGAGATCATTATCAGGCAGATAAACTTGAATATACTCAGCACTGTGGATTGACTCCTGGCTGCGTTCTTCTAACGTCTTACCCGTCGAGACAGAGCGCTGTTGATCTCCCCGTGATGAGCTCCCACACCACTTTTTCGTTCTTTGGACTTTCATTCCTCTCTCAGTAGAGACTGTCCTACCACAGGCACATGGAAATTTCAGCCATTGTTCAGAGCTCGAAGACCGTGTAACGGGTCTGGTCGATTCCAATGAGGCGCCTGTGGATTCATAATTCTCTTCCCCCCCCCCCCTTTTTTTTCGGTGAATCCTGAAGGCATCTATCATTTTTGGGTTCTGTAGCAATTGTAATACAGCTTACGGGGTGCTAACCAGGTCAGCCGGTTTCTAGTCTTTCCCAGTGTCATCTGTCTTTCCAGAAGTCCATCGGTCTTTTCCCGACTGTCACTGGTTTGACCACGCAACTATGATAGGAAAGTCTTTACAGAACAATACAACAGGAGGCAATCTGATCATCAGACGGAGTCCCCCCGTCGAACAAGTGTTTCGGCCCTGTATACTCCTTTACACTCTAAGAGGGGCGGACCCACTTGGGTCATGAATCCCAAGTGTCTCAGCCTCCTGTTGTCTTGTATCGAAAATGAACCCATTTCACTTTGGTAGCAACTTTAAAATCCACAACTCCGCCAGCCGTGGAGGGAATTATGAAAGTAACAAAGAGAAGACAAATTATTCCGTTCGTTCCGTCGCAAGCCACGACTAGGGACAGACACTGACACACCTGCGCGAAGCCGACGAGGCTAGCCACTGCGCGCTAGCAACTGAAATTCTTTGCCCAACACCTCATAAAAATACGCCGCGTGTTGCCCGTGAGTCACAGCCCTTTCACCAGTACACCGAAAAACTCAACGTATTGTGGACTTAGAAAAATCCCTGGTGTTTTCTGTACCGCAGAGTTTACTGTCACGAGTTCCACAGCTCATTGCGGTTGTTCCACAGCCAGCATGATGCCATTTCGGCAGTTTCACTAAGCCTCTTCAGTGCCCTTCTTTTCGACTGTCCCCTCAGCCCCAAGAGTTTCAATAAATCATACACTGATGCAGCCATGAGCCCTCTTGCGCCCACCTCAACAGCCAGCACCCTTGCAGTGAACCCATCGTGTCTTAGATCTGCGGCCAGATCATTATACTTGGCTCTTTGAACTAATGTTGCTCGTCCAATCTGGATTCAAATGGCACGGTCAGTTCAATCAGTACAACCTGAAGCGATGCTGAAGAATGAAGCACTATATCCGGCCGTCTCCGCGATTTTCTGATACTCTCTGGATATGCCCCTAGTCCAGGTAGGTCTACCACCATCTCCCAGTCGTTTGCACAGTCGAGATGGTAAACTGCTACCAGGTTTACTCGGTTTGGGGTGTGCTGACTTTCCTGCCCTCAGAAAGTATGTATTTGCGGTGCTCAGCCTGGCCTTGCTATTCGCCTTCATACTTGCCAGATCTATTGTCGAAGCCAGCTCATTTAGCACTTTGTTGTTGCGCCAAGTGTATCGCCCTTGCCCTAATGACACCTTACACGCTGAGAGCACGTGTTCAAGTGTCTGCCTCCCCTGGCACAGGGGGCACTGCTCATCATCCGACTTTCCCCATCTCACAAGGTTTGTGGCCGACGGCAGCAGGTCATGCATTGATCTAACAACGAACTAAGAGGTGCCATATGCCATATATCATTCCATGTCAAGGACCTTTGCAGGGCTCCTTCCATTGAAGTCCATTGGCCTTGTTGGGCCTGCTGCACTGCTTTTTGCAACCTCTTATCATTCTCAGCTCCTCGTATCTCCTGAACTACCATGTCTCTGCGCTCCCTGCTTGATGCCTTGGACCACCAGCGGATGTCTCCATGACCAAATCCCCGTCTATTCGTTTGTGTGTATCCGATTACCTCCCTCAGTTTGAGCGACTCTTGCCCAGCATCAACAGCTTCTTCCACTCTCCACTTCCTTCCCGTTTTCAGTGTGGGCTGAATGGACTTAACCACGTCATCAGCTGACTCGCGTAGTATCATTGCAAGCCTTGCCATTCCAACTTTGTACTCTTAAACAACTGACTTGAAGGGAAGCAGAAGTTTTGACTTTTTGCAGTACAGTGATACACCTGACAGACCTGGTGGTACCCCTAGCCATTTCCTCATGAACTTGTTGACCTTCTGCCACATCATTACCACAATAATCTAGTTAAGAATCATCATTACCACAATAATCTATTTAAGAATCCCCATTACCACAATAATATATTTAAGAATCACCATCACCACAATCATCTATTACAGAATCATCGTCACCACAATCCCTATTTCAGAATCATCATCGACTCTATATTTCAGAATCATCATCACCACAATCAACAACGTCTGTCACGGGAATTACTCCCCTTGCTCTGCAGTGATGGTCCAACAGTGGCCAAAATTCCGAGTATCTACTGAGTATTTTCAAAGGTGTCTCGCTCAAGATTACTCTTGGCAGAGATGGGAATTGAAGAATTGTTCTTTCATTCTAGGAAGCCCCATAGTAAGAAATCAAGTACTACGGCTGAATGAATTCAGGCCGTGTTAAACTTTCTATCATCACTTACTTCTGTGAGCAAGGATATTGCTCGTTTTGATGAGCCCCTAACTGATTTAACTCAGTAAAATATTGCTTTAATAGCTCTATTATAAATATTTAAAATGACTGAAACATACGGGTGCAGTTCACTCAAAATGACTAAATGAACTATAAATGTGTGTGTGTGTGTATATATATATATATATATACTGTATATATATATATATATATATATATATATATATATATATATATATGTATATATATATATATATATATATATATATATATATATATATATATATATCTTCTTCTTCCGTCCTTAGCCACCGACCGTCAAAGCAGTCAGTGGCCATTACGCCTAGTGGCGTCTTAGGGCAACAGCAGATAGGTTTTCTTTGCCATTGTTTCCCATCACGCCTATTGGCGTCTTTAGGGCAACGGCAAATCAATCCATCTGCTGTTGTTTCCGTAATCGAAGTGACTGGCAAACGGGTGATCAGCCCGTTGGATATATATATATATATATATATATATATATATATATATATATATATATATATATATATATATATATATATATATATATATATATATAGATATATATATATATATATATATATATATATATATCATTAACAATGTAAAATAAATAAGGATGGGGTGAGTTAGATAGTCTTTAAATTTTAATCACTGGGAATGATCTGGATAGTGTATTTCGACTTTTCTCACTCTAAAAAAAAAATAAATAAATAAAAATAAGAACAACAAAAGTTCACTAAAGTGGGTACTTAGCTGCCAGTAAGATGTCAGTTGGTTTCTGCTCCTGCCGATGTATGTTCTTTGCAGGTTATGGACTGGTTTACTCTCGTCACTGGTCAAGTCTGGTGGCCGCAACACGTCCCTCCTTGTATCGTGGGGTAATTGTGAAGATGGTCCAGCATCTGTTAAGACCCGTCTGCTGTTGGTGTCTAGCTTTGACTGAAGGCCACACTTGTTCCACAGATAGCCCCACCAATTGATACCACCAACCCAAATACTTGATCAATTTAGAGATATTTCTGGCTCAGCTGAATAGTAAGGGAACTTGATTAAGATGCCTCTTACAAGTGGTCTGGGGTATTGCTTTACAATAGACTCCCACTATGACTTAGTGTTCATGTTCCTGGGATTCTGGGTTTTCCATATTAATAAATGAAGAGTTTTCTTGACAGTAAGTCCACAAGATACTCAAACACGTTATCCGGTCCTTTAAAGTGGAATCCTGACCCTATTCCTTATTCTGGCTTGTCTGGCTGTCTTCTTGACGAGTTGAATTTTACAGTGACGTAAACTCAACAGGCGCTAAATTGTAAGGCAACATTCGGCCCACACATCCAGATTGCTACTATATGACAAGGCTCCAATCAGAAATATATTTTAACATCTCAAATACCAAACCAATAGCATGTAAAATGCGTATATTTTGGTGGGGTATATTCCCCCTACCTCTCACGGAAAATCCTTGCGTGACATCCGCAAAAAAGAAATGTTTTTTTTTACAAGTCACCTCTCCATATAAAGTATGTCAGCTTCCACCTATTATCAATCATGTTTACACTCATGTGGCAATGATTGAGATGTTGATGATTGTGAATAATGTAATGGTAGCGAAGGTGATGCTGATAATTGTGAATAGTGTTATAATAATGATTGTGATATTTTTGCATGTGAATATTGAAATAGCAGTGTGTGTGATGTTAATTGTTTTCAATATTGTGATAATAATGATTGTGATATTTATGATTGTGAATATTGTAATGGAAGTGAGTGTGATGCTAATAATTGTGAATAACATAATAATAATTATTGTGGTATTTATGCTTGTGAATATTGTAATAGCAGTGTGTGATGTTGGTAATTGTGAGCAAATAATGACTGTGATATTTATGGCTGTGAATAATGTAATTGTAATGATTGAGATGTTGATGATTGTGAATAATGTAGTGGCAAGGATTGTAATGCTGATGATTGTGAACATTGTAATGATAGGGATTGTGATTACTTTAATTGCAAAGATTGTAATGCTGATGATTGTACCTATGATACTTGTGATGATGACAAATTGTGTAAGTAATTAATGTGGTTGTGATGTTGATAATTGTACTTATTTTAATTGTAATGTTGATTATTATGATTGTGAAAAGAATTACTGTGAAGCTGATGATCGTACTTTAATTATTGTGATATTGATGGTTGTAATGCAATAATTGTGATGTTAATGATTGTGGTAACTACTCGTACAATGGTGAAATTTGCAATAATGATGAATCTGATGGTGATTATTTTGATTATGATGCCAGTGACTGTGAGGGTGATGCTCATAACTGTACTTATGATAATTTTTGTGTGGTGATTATTGTGGTGATATTGATGGTGATGATTGTCATCATCAAAATCCATAATTCTTGCCATTTGTATGTCGGTCACATCTAAGGGATGCAACTGTGGTTGAAAGTTAGACATTAATTGTATTGTTTCCCTTATATGTACTCTCCCGAAAATAGTAACACTCAACGAAGAAAAGTCGGTGTAGAACCTAGTTTCATTCCGGAAACGGATTTAACTCATCATTTTGTTAAAAATAACCTTAAAATGTAAGTTTTTGATT
Organism: Oreohelix idahoensis; assembly: GCA_024509875.1. NCBI lineage: Eukaryota > Metazoa > Mollusca > Gastropoda > Stylommatophora > Oreohelicidae > Oreohelix > Oreohelix idahoensis. The sequence continues at coordinate 385,082 of JAMPIV010006575.1, read as the reverse complement.
GTTTCTTCAAGACAAAATTTTAATTTAAAGTATTGCAGATTTATTATTATGGATCAAAATGATAAGATGGCTGCAAAATGAGCTGCAGATGCTAAGAGGAAGAGATGATCGCATCAGTCACAACGAGCAAGCGAGACTCTAGAAGAAGCAGCAATACGATGACAACATGAAGCGGCACAAAGATAAGCACAGCGTCAGTCACAATGAGCAAATCAGTCTGCAGAAGAGCATGAATCTTAATGCGCTGCAGAACTTTTCGCATTCATCATTATTGACGGGTTATTGCTAGTATTGTTAATAATTATGAATGTGATGTTGATTCCTACATTAATTGTGGTGTTTCTGACTGTGTTGATGTTAGCAGTGTTGATAACTATGGTGATGATAATGATGAAAGCAATGTTAATGTACCAACACTTGGTATATTAGTATCTGAGTGGTTAGAACACTTGCTTCTTGAGGCAAGGTGGTCAGGTTCAAAACCAGATTGTATAAATTTCAGTCTACCCAACTCTAAAAATGGGTACCTGACTATGCTCTTGAGTTAGCGAAGGCAAAGGCAGCAAGGTTGGGAATAGGTCAGCCCTACCTCATAAAGCTGAGACATAGTATATTGTAATTGTTAATCAGAATCGACCTCACTGCACTCCTGGCAAACCCACAGGTGCTCAGTCTCCCTCAGCAAATGTCAAAGAGTATGAATGCTAATTGTACCTGTAGCATGGTGGTTGTACATACGATGGATGCATCCTCTCTCACGTCCATCTCTGCTAGTCCCACGTTTGATGCCAAACACAAACAGCCTCAGCCTTGTTGATTCATCCATTGCAGTGTCATTATCCAGCAGGCAATCATTAATAGCCCTTAGTATCTCTCCCTTATTCATGTCCAGTGTGGGTGCTCTCAAGGTCAGTCTGTCAGCTCTCTCATTGCCATGTACCCCTGCATGACCAGGACAGTAGATCCACACCAGTTCTTGAAGACTTTAGGGTTCTATTGATGTTTTCCATTCCTGCCGCAGCCATCCATTCTGAACTTTCCGAAGCATGTCTTGAAAGTCTGACAATATAACTGCCCTGGTTGATGGAGTTTCAGACAGCCACCTCAGTGCTGCAGTAACTGCCTCTACCTCCATTCTTATGCTGGAGGTTGTTGTCATGTAGACTCCACTCTGTTCAGCAACAACCCTGCCCTTTATTCTCGCAGAGAAGCCCCATCCTGATTTCTCACCACACACTACAGACCCATCGGTGTATACAATGGTGTACACAATATCCCCAGCATGATCACTTATCAGTTGATTAATCTCCAGCTCTGCTTTTCCATTGCCCCAAGATCTTCACTCTTTGCCAAGGCTAATGATGACCTGCTGGTAGTTTATCCAGTTCTCTCCTGACTTACTCCACTCTTCCCCTTTGGATACATTTTCCACCCAGGTCACATGACCAATCGAAGCCTCTGTCTGTGCCATCCATGACATCCCCCTCTTGATTCTTATTCCTTTGATGTCAGCTACTTTTTCATGTCGTCTTTTGTCGGTGGTTACCCGCATATATGCTTTTGCCTGGGCCATCGCATATCTGGATCTAATCAACAGCAATCCGAGCATGTATCTCATTGACACAATGGGGGTATCACGCGTACAGCACAAAACTAGTCGCATCCCTTCATTTTGAATCCGTTCACATTGTGACACTGACAGTGTGAGTATTCCTAGCCTGTACTCGATTACTGAAATCACGAGCTGATGATACAGGAGAAACAATAGTCTCTGTTCCAAGAGCATAGCAGCCATTGTTTTTAAGGCTGCCAGTCCTCGCTTGCACTTCTGTATGATCAGTTCAACATGATACTTGAACGATAGCCCACGATCAAACGTTACTCCCAGATACTCCAGCCTGTCTTGCCTTTCAATGTTCTGCCCATTGAAAGTGATGTCTGGAAGGTCTGCTTTCTCTATGGAGTTGTTCAAAGAGCACCACATCACACAGGCCTTGTTGGGATTGACCTTTGATCCGCTTTCCTCACACCATTTAGTAACCGCCTGTAGTGTCTCTTGTTTGCCTTGGACCATTTCCTGTCTATCTGAGCTTTTTATAGGGAAGTCTCTAACACTTTACTTCCTTTTGGCAATACCTGATATTGATTACTGGTTTTGTAACTTGGTGAACTATCGATTGGAGGCCGACCTCTGTGTAACCTACGTTTTGCTGATGATATTGATCTGATAGCTGGATCAGAATCAGAACTTCAAGACCTTACCTCTAGACTGGAGAAAGTAACAAGAACGTATGGGATGGAAATTAATATAGAAAAAAGCAAGATATTGGTGAATAGCCATAAGAAACATGATCCGACCAACATTACGTTAAATGGGCAAACGTTAGAAGAAGTTAACACCTTTAAATATCTCGGGTCCACTATATGTAGTGATGGAAGATCAATTAAAGAAATCAAGACAAGACTTGAGATGGCCTCAGCTGCCATGACAAGGTTGAATGTGATCTGGAAAAGTAACATCAGTTTTCCTGTGAAGATCAAATTATACAAATCACTTGTATTATCTATTCTCTTGTATGGGTGTGAGGGCTGGACACTCACTGCAGATACGGAGCGAAGGATTCAGGCTTTCGAGCATAAATGTTATAGAAGAATTTTGCGCATTTGCTATAAAGAGCACAAAACAAATGTCTATGTTAGAGAGAAGATAAACACCTATGCAGGCCACCAAGAACCACTTTTGTCAATAGTGAAACGTCGAAAGCTTGCCTGGTTTGGGCATGTAACTCGTCATGACTCCCTTTCGAAAACGATCCTTCAGGGAACAGTCGAAGGTAAACGGAGAAGAGGAAGGCAGAGAAAATCCTGGGCTGATAACATCAAAGAATGGGCAGGACACGGTTTTTCCACACTTGTACGCATTGCTGAGGATAGAGAGCAGTGGAGGACCCTGTCTGCTGATGCTTCCACCATGGCACCCCTACGACCCATGACGGGTTGCGGGCTGAGATGAGATGATGATGAACTACTGTGTTACAAACAAACAAACAAATTAATCCATTGCAGCAGGATACTGACTTGCATTTTTAATCAAGCATGATTTGACCAAACTATCTCATTTACTTAATACAATAAACATTCAGAATGTCACAAGGGCCTTCAATTTACGTAAAAAAAAGGTAACCTGTATGAAATGCTAAGTTAATGCTTTGAATTTACACAACACAAAGATACTCTACGAGACTTGTAAAATCAAACTTAGAATTTACATTTTTAAAAGCTAGCTTGCAAGATTTAAAAATTCAAACCTTGAATTTACACAAAACAAAGCTAGTTTGCAAGACTTGCAAAGTCAAAATTACTCAACTGATGCCACGTTCATAATAAAAGAATCTATTACTTGACTGAACAACATGTTGACAAATTTCTACAGTTTTCAGGATAAAATGGCAATCAACTGTTTTATCTTATTTTAACACTACCTTGTTTTAGTTTGTTTAACATGCTCAAGTAAAAACAGCACAATATTATTAAATAATTCATTATCATCATCCTCCAGCTACCTAACAAGGACAGGCCTTCAACAAAGTTATGCCAAGTCTTCCTGTCTGTGCCATTCATTCAAGGTTTTTCCATGTCATTTTTATTTGTTTTGTGTCTGTCTCCAATTTCCTTCTATACGACATGTTTTTTAATCTCTCTCTACCTCTCTCACTCTGAGGATGTCAGAATTAGAACTTTCATTTCATTCATTCATAACCCTCCACTCCCAAAGGAGCATAGGCCTTCAACAAACACATGCCAAGTCCTCCTGTCACGTGCCATCATCTCAAGTTCTTTCCATGTTCTCCTCATCATTTTCACCTCTGTTTCCAACTCTCTTCTCCATGTACTTCTTGGTCTTCCTCTGCCTCTCTTGCCCTGGGGGTTCCAGAACAAGGACTGCCTTGTAATGCTATCAACAGGTTTCCTCAGTGTGTGTCCTATCCATCGCCATCGTCTTCTTCTCATCTCTTGTTCCACTGGCACTTGTCTAGTTCTTGTCATCAGTTCCACGTTGGTAACCTTGTCATACCATTTTAATCCCTCTATTCTACGCAAGCACCCATTTATGAAAGTCTGTAGCTTTTTGGTTGTTGTCTTTGTTGTTCTCCATGTCTCCGAGCCATACAATAGGACTGACTTCACATTTGAATTGAAGATTCTTATTTTCGTGTTGGATCCAATTTCTCTTGATCTCCATATATTTCCCAATGCAATGAAAGCTCCTCTTGCCTTTTGTATTCTTATTTTGATATCGCTGTCTGTCCCTCCAACTTTGTCTATATTACTGCCAAGATATGTGTATGATTCTACATCTTGAATTGGTGTTTCTTCAAGTTCAACCCTGTTATCATTACCTGCATTTATTCTCATTATTTTTGTCTTTTCCCTGTGTATTTTCAGACCCAATTGCTGTGACCTCTCATCGAGTGTTTTCAATTTGTCCTGCATCTGATTACGGTTATGGGACAGAAGAGCCAAGTCATCAGCAAAATCCAGATCATCCAACTGCTTAGTCAGAGTCCACTGGATTCCATTTCTGTTGTGTGTTGTCGATGATCTCATAACCCAATCTATTGCCAGCAAGAAAAGAAATGGAGACAAGAGGCATCCCTGTCGCACTCCTGTTCTTATCCCAAACGGTTCTGTAAGCTGTCCTTCGTGAAGAACTCTGCATGTCATGTCTTCATATGTTTACTTTATTAAATTAATGATCTTCAGGGGAACTCCATAATGCCTCAACAATTTCCAAAGTGATTCTCTGTCTACACTGTCAAATGCCTTTTCGTAGTCCACAAATCCGATGTATAGTGGTGAATTCCATTCCAGACTTTGTTCAACTATTATTCTCAAAGTGGCTATCTGGTCTGTACATGATCTGTTTTGTCGAAAACCTGCTTGTTCATCTCTCAGTTTCTTGTCTATGGACTCTTTTAATCTCTCAAGGATAATCCTGTTTAATACTTTTCCTGGCACTGATAGTAACATTATTCCTCTAGAATTAGAACTGCTTGTGTATTTTCAAATCCAACTGCTGTGATCTCTCAAGTATTTTCTTTTTTGTTTCGTATCTGGTAATGATAATGGCACAGAAGAGCCAACTTTTCAACATTACTAGAACTAGATTACTGTTAAATAAACAGAGTTATTACACTGACTAACTGATTGTCACTTAAGAGACTACGATGCTGACATTTTCAAATTATATTTTTTAATTCATCCATTATTAGAAACGTTCTCTTGACCTTGCAATGTGAATTCTTTGTTCTTTTAACAATTTGTTTGTCAACTTTATATTATACTTGAAGAAAGCAGTGCTGAGCTCCAGGCTGCTGACACGTACGTGTCAACCTCCTGAGATAAAAACTTGTATGGTATACCAATAAAAATCTGTACAAAGTAAAAAACAACCTGTACACAATACCAGTAAAAACCTTAAAAAGTAAAAAAAAAAACCTTACACCAGAGTTTTTGCAATACAGATGAACAGTTTAAAAAATAGTAAAACGAAACAAAACAAATGTACACATTTTTAGTTAAAATGAACTTAAAACTGTACTTTAACAAACCTATACAAACTGAGTACGCCTGTACATGGAAAAAAATCCTCTACAGATTATCCCTTTCCTGTACAAGTTGACAGGTATGCTGATACTTCCATAGAGCTTGTCCTGCTCTAGAAAGGGTGAAAGCCAAATGCACATTCTCTGTTCCTCATATTTCAGGCACTTTTGTAGCAGTGATTTAATCAGTGCCACAAGTACATGTTTCTGTAGTTCTTTATCTTATAAAACATATGTCTCCATCTGTTGTGATTTGTGTGAAGTCTGCACATTATTATTTGTTCTCTTGTGTTGAGCTGATGATGGCCTGGATGATCTGTCCTGTATCTGCTCTTAATGAGTTTCTTTATGACCATAAAAGTTTGGTCAGAAACTGCTGAAACCTATTTACAACAAATATTTAAGCAGGATTTATGCTGTGTGACTATAATCCATACTACATAATCTTTTATATTTGGGCATGTTCCTTAATATAACCAATGGATTAGTGTCTAGGCTTGTAGCTTGCCTTGCTAAAACTTTATTTATTTTTTAAAATGCTCTTTAACTATAATGTCTGTTTATATAACATATTCTATTTTTTTTTAAATCATTTGTTGTTGTTTCCGATCCCCAAGGTTTCGAAGTATTCACTCTTTTAATCCTAGCGACAATCTAAGGGTGTCGTTTCGGGCTTTCTTTCAACCCCAGAGAACTTCCCCAACTCAGTGGGTGCAGCTGGTGGAGGTCACACCAGACCTAATAATTGGCGTGTGTGCAATGCCACAAGAAGGATGGTTCTATACCCTGCAAGAGGGTCATTGTGGAGGGGGACTGCATTACCTGAGCTAGTGGCACAGCCATTGCCGACACCACCCTGCCCAAAGACGCCATCCGAACAGACACATGCCTGATTATTTGAACTGGGAGGGCCTGTTACTGGAAGCACCACACACAGTCTTTTAGCATTTGATAGAGCAGTTTGAAAGATACGTTGCCGGCACGAGAGGGCATGTGATCAGCACAAAGTTATCCAGAGTCATCAGTTTTAAAAATCATTTTAAAAAATTACAAATTGAAATGTTTAATATTTGCTCTACAGACAAAAATTCCATATTTTTAACAAACTATACCAAGGTAACCAATAATAAAACTATAGAGTAGAATGCTAATATTAGAGCCAAATGTTTCTCTTTAAACAAAAGTTTTATATATATATATAAAACAAACCCCACAGAAACTTAGATTTAGCTGGATGATGGTGGGACTATTGATGTTCCAGAATGTTCCATTTTCTTGATCTCTGTTGTAATCTGGTTCAAGTCCTGAACGAACTCTTGAATCTGAAATCAGAAAATTAAATATTAGCAAAAATGCATAATTTTTAAATACTTTTATTTGAGATCAAAAGCTCGTTGCGTACATGTCATGTTTCAAATCTGTGACACTTTAAATCACAATATTCCACTCATCTTAGAGAGCTGAAACTGTGCGTGCAGCTTCCTTTCTTTGTACATTTTAATTTTTCAACTTTTGACCAACACTAACCTAGCTGATTTTATATATTAACTAAAACAATGTAAAACAAGATGGAAATAACTCAGTTATAGTAAAGGTAAAGCCAAGGAAATAATGAACTGTGAAGATAAACTGTGTTTTATATCTAAAGGATTGGGTATCAGATGGTTAATGTTAATGTTGATGTTAATGTTCATGTTAATGTTAATCAGAACCGACGTCATTGCACTCCAGGCAAACCGACAGGTGCTCAGTTTCCCTCAGCAAATGTCGAAGGGTATGAATGCTAATTGTTCCTGTTGCATGCTGGTTGTATACACGGCGGATGCGTCCTTTCATACGTTCATCCCTGCTGGTCTTACATTTGATGCCAAATTCCAGCAATCTTAGCCTTGATGATTCATCGATTGCAGTGTCATTCTCTAATAGATGAACATGAATCGCCCTCAGTATTTCTTCCTTATCCATGGCCAATGCACCTTTTATGGGTGCTCTTGAAGCTAGTCTGTCAGCTCTTTCATTGCCATGTACCCCTGCATGACCAGGACAGTAGATCCATATCAGTTCTTGAAGATGCGATGCTTCTATGGAGGTTTTCCATTCATGTCGAAGCCGACCATTTTGGACCTTTCGAAGCATGGATTGTGAGTCTGATACAATACCTGCCTTTGTTAATAAACTCTCAGACATCCATCTTAAGGCAGCAGTAACTGCCTCTACCTCCATTCTCATGCTGGAGGTTGTTATCATATAAGCCCCGCTATGTTCAGCGACGGTTCTGCCCTTTACTCTAGCAGAGAAGCCCCACCCTGATTTATTACCACAGATTACAGACCCATCAGTGTACACAATGGCATCATCATCTCCAGCATTATCATTTATAAGCTGATCAATTTCCAGCTCTGCTCTCCCATTGGCCCAAGTTTGGTATCAGATGGTGAAAAACGGTGATGTCCCAATTAAATTTAGTTGTTTTTTTTAAAGAAGTGGGTTAAGGAGTCTTTTGTTTTCAACACAGCTCTGCTCTAGTAATGACCGACTTTCGTGTCAATTTTACATTTGTTGTTTAAACTTATCAATGTATAATTTATTCAAAGATGAAGTTTATTTAGCAGAAGTGACAACTGTTTCAAACAACTATTACTCAGTTATGACTTAAAATCATACCAAAAAAGGCATTCTATGATTGAATAATGAATGTGGCCACACACAGCCAGATTACACTAACATTCTGTCTACACATAACCAGATAATACAACATTCTGGCTACACATAACCAGATAATACAACATTCTGGTCATAACTAACCAGGGAAAAAAATAAAACATTCTAACCACACTGAATCAGAAAGAAATACAACATTCATGCTGTACTAAATGAGAAAAGAATACAACATTCTGGTTACAGGTAAGCAAAAAATACAACATTCTATGTACAGGTAATGCAAAATGTTGGCCACAAATAATCAGATATACCTGATCCAGTTGTTCTGAGGTGTCCTCCACATCGTCGACTTGGTTCTGGTGGCTCTTAACCAACTGGTACAAGTTGTGAGTGGCCCTGGAAGATTCAAGTGACATATTTACTTGCAACAAGCGAAATATCTTTATAGCTGAACATTTTTTTTTTTGGGGGGGTAAGAACACAGTGAGATTCATGACACTGGAGAGGTCAAACGATAACACTAGTCAACAACCAAAATGTACCAGAAATGAAAATAGCTGATCTTAACTAATTTTGGTGTGCTGAAAACGAAAATGACATTAACTCTTTCCGTACGTAATTATTTTCAGCTCTGGACGGAATTATTTTTAAGCCCCAAAAATTTACACATACATAATTTACGTTTACTGACAATGTGTGTCTAATCATGAGTTAAGTATAACATATTATATATCAAATTAAAGTACATTGGATGAACAATATAAATCCATATGCCTTTCTAGCTAATTTTATGTTATGTTTATGTTATAACAGATAACATGTACACGGAAAAAAGATAACTTGAAATTTTGAACAAAAATGTTCGACTTACGTAAGGCTTGTAACATAAATTGTTATCACAATACAGTTTCACTGCTCTCTTTGTGCAGGTAATCCATTTAGAAACACAGAAAAAGTAAGAAAGTTATGGTTGATCACACAGTTTGTTCACTGTTCACATATTAGTAACATATCCTGTGTGTTTTTCGGCCATTATGGCGATACGACAAAACACGATTAAAGATGAAGATAAATGTGAAAAAATCCGTTCAAACGCAAATAAAAGACGTTGAAGCTTGTTGAAATTTGCCCAGTTTTGTGTTTACTTCCGTTCGAGATAAATTCCGGGCAGTATAAAATATCAGAATAGAAAGAAACAATGAAATAAATCAGCGTCTTTTAAAAGATCTTACGTCTACAGCATTCGGCCTTTGCATCTATTATTAGATCTTGCGTACGGAATCAGTTAAAAAATGTTGATTGGCTCTAGTTTTCAAGATATATGCTACTAGTTTATTTAATTACGGTCAATTTATATATATGACGCAACTGTTGTGGGCGATTGCATAATTTTTTTCTAATGACCAATAAAAATGTAACTAGTAGTTGATGACGCAATCCTACCTATGATTACATCACTTTTGTGTATAAATATCTTATCTCTGATAAAATGTTGCCATTAGTTAGTTCATTTGTCCTTATCAAAAGTATCATAGTTAGAAATCCCTAGGACATGTGTGAAAAGTGCTAATAATTTCTGTTATATATGTGGTGAGGTGACATTTGTATCACAAAAACGAAATATAACTAAAGTGATTAAGAAGACGTACAGTTTGTATTTTGGCTGCAGAAAAGGAGATCAAGATAAGAGCTGGGCGCCACACATATGCTGCAATACATGTGCAGCACATCTTAAGCTGTGGTTGACTGGCAAAAGGCAAGCTATGCCTTTTGCAGTCCCAAAGATTTGGAGAGAGCCCACTGATCATCTCAACAACTGTTACTTTTGCATGGTCCCTCCAATTGGGAAAGGCATATCAAAGAAAAAAAATGGACTCTGGAATATCCAAACATCCCCTCTGCAATATGTACGGTACCACATGGCGATGACCTACCAGTTCCCAAAGTGCCAGAATCATTTTCAGCTGCTTCCACTGATGAAGAAGAGGACATTGGTGGTTCTGAACCATCAACCTCAAGCGACCCAGATTTTGAGCAAACTACATCCACTAAACCACACTTAATAACCCAAGGTGAACTGAATGATCTTGTAAGAGATCTGAATTTACCGAAGAACAAGGCGGAGCTTTTGGGTTCCAGATTGCAACAGTGGAATCTCCTGGCAGAAGATGTTACAATTTCTGTGTATAGGAACCGCCAGAAGCCGCTTATTACATACTTTTTCAAAGAGGGTGACCTTTCTGCGTGCCACAACATTTCTGGTTTAATGGCAGCCCTCAAAATTAATTACATACTGGAAGAGTGGAGGCTTTTCGTTGATTCATCCAAGACGAGTCTTAAAGCTGTTTTGTTGAATAATGGTAATGTGTTACCGTCAATTCCAGTTGGTCACGCAGTTCATATGAAAGAAACTTATGAAACCATTAAGCAGCTTTTGAAGTGTATAAACTACGATCATCATCATTGGTCACTTTGCGGTGACTTAAAAATGGTCGCTCTTTTGCTTGGACTACAGGGTGGATACATCAAGTACTGTTGCTTTCTCTGTGAGTGGGATAGCCGTGCACGAAGTGACCATTACATCAGAAGACAATGGCCAATCAGGCAGTCATTGCAGCCTGGCAGTAAGAACGTTGAGAACCCAGCACTTGTCGACACCAGCAAGATTTTGTTGCCACCCTTGCACATTAAGCTGGGTCTCATGAAAAACTTTGTCAAGGCAATGGAGAAAACAGATGAGGCTTTCAAATACCTCATCAGAAAATTTCCAAGACTGGGTGAAGCTAAAATAAGAGAGGGAGTATTTGTTGGTCCGCAAATTCGAAAACTTCTTCATGATGACGAGTTTCTTTGCGTGTTGCATGGCAAGGAAAAAGCAGCATGGCTAGCATTTAAGTCAGTGGTGGACAATTTTCTTGGAAACAACAGATCTGATAACTACAATGAAATTGTAGAAAATCTCCTTCTGAAGTATAAGAGTCTTGGCTGCAACATGTCTTTGAAAATTCATTTTCTGGATTCTCATCTGGATTTCTTTACGTCAAACTGTGGAGCAGTCAGTGATGAGCATGGTGAACGATTTCACCAGGACATTGCTGCTATGGAGACAAGGTATCAAGGCAATTGGAGCCCTTCAATGCTTGTTGATTACTGTTGGACTGTGACAAGAGACACCTCATCGATTGACTACAAGAAGCAAGCAAAGAGAGCTCGAACAGCGACTGAATAATGACGGAATGGGTTCAGATGTGCCTTTTTAAAACATGATATGTGAACTTTAAATAATGTTTTTATTTTTTCTATCATTTTATGTTGAAATATCAATTAATTGAGAATGTAACCACAATTTTTATAATGCTAAAGTAGAAAGACTAGCTGTTCACCCCAGAGAATTAACCAAGCCTACATTATTTGTATTACTGTAATGTAAATTCATCATTTTAAAAAAAAAACCAGAGCCAATTGGTGAATTTCATTATGATATTTGAAATCAGCATGTCAAAATCAATAAGAAATGGTATATTTAATTTCTGGTACAAAAAAGTTTTGAAAATTTGTTGACTAGTGTTATAGGTCATTAGAAGAAATACATTTGAAAAAACATTAATTATTACTCACCTGCCCAGTGTCATTCCAAATGGTACTGCATCATCTTCTTCGTACACTCTCAGACGTCTGCTTGAATAAGTTCAAAGAAAGCAGTAGTCAGCTTGAGGCTATTTCTATCTCCATAGAGCTTCTCCAGGAACTGTCCTGGTGACAACCATATGAGGTTTCTCTGTTCCTCATATGTTGGGCGTCTTTGAAGAAGATGTTCAGCAGTCAGTTTATTGGTGCCACAGATACACTCATTGGTAGTTACTATCTTTAACTTGTTGAATAGATGGTATCTCAATATGTTGTGGTCTGTGCGGAGTAAAGATCACCACTTGCTCTCTTCTGCTGAGCTGGTAATATTCAAAATTTTCTTTTTTTGGTGGCTTGGATGCCTATTTGTTCCCATATCTGCATTTGATAAAACTCTTGGCCTCTTAATAATTTATGGCTCATAATCAGGCTGAGTGTAGTGGTTTTTGATGTTATTGTATGGTTGTTATGTTACCTAGTGTGCTGGATGAGGTCAGCTGTGAAGGCTCCTGAGATAAAAGTTTATGTGAATTACAGAAGGCCTTTCTGCTACCACTTACGACCTCAAACAGACCTATTCTTCTATTATGAATGTTAGCTACGTTAAAAGTCTAGGGTACTGAAATGTAGTGTGTAGGTAATAAAATACACAGACACACACATGTAAATTCTAAGTCTAATAATGATAATAATAAACTCTATGATAAACTGAACTAACACTGGTTTTTAGAATTTAAGTTTGAAAATTTTTTTAATTTATTAGTCCTGAACCAATTGTTTCTTTTGGTCAGGACATATTGAAACAATATGTATTTATCAATCAAATTGCATATATATATTTAATAATCAAATGAAATTTTTGTACATAGATATATTCTTACATTGGTTAATATTAATAATATCTACAATGTCCTGGGAAAACTAGCACTGGATGTTTAGTTGGGGTGGCGTCATCATGCCCAATCTATGTTTACAAAGTTCTTTCTCCTTGACATATGGACTGATATTAGTGTTTATTACTTACTTAGTCGTTCCCCTTCTACAGTGAGGTGTAGAGGTTTGGAAGAGAGAGCGCCAGACCATTCTATCAGCTGTCTTCTTCCTGGCCTGGTTCCATTCTAGTCCTCGGTCCTTCAAAGATTGTTTAATGTTGTCCTCCCAGCGGACTCTGGGTTGTCCTGGAGGTCTGGATCCCTGGCTCTTTGTTTCCCATGCTTGTCGTGGTAGCCGATCTTCTCCCAATCTGCAGACATGGCCAAACCATCTTAGTTGGGACTGTTCTATTTGGGTCTGCAGCGGATGGGATTTTAGGCCTTGACGGATCGTCTGGTTGCGGACCATGTCTCTTCTTGTTACTTCAACCACTTTCCTCAGATACCTCATTTCTGAGGTTTGATCTGGCTTTTGTGGGTTGTAGTCATTGCCCACGACTCGCATCCATATGTCAAGACTGGGACATAGGTGGAGCGGTATACAGCCATCTTCGTTTTCTTACCAACCTCTTTCTTGCTGAGGAATCCACGATTTATGGCCGGAAAAAGTCTCCCAGCCGCTGCTTTTCGAGTGGCCAACTCTTCTTTGATGCCTCCCTTTCGGTCTATAATAGCTCCGAGATATTTAAAGTGGTCGACCTGCTCCAGGACCTGTTCTCCCAACTTAATCTGATGTTTTCTTTCTTCTCGTGATATCACCATGGATTTTGTTTTAGAGCTGCTTATGACCATCCCTCTCTTCTCCAGCTCTTCCTTCCAGACTTGCAGGTTGGATTGGAGATGTGCCTCTGATTTAGTGTTTATATAACAAGATTTTATTTCTTTATTGATGGTGGACACAGTTGATGAATCTACAGCAGGCCAAGTTTGCACTTAACTGGCCTGTGATGATGTAGTACAGAATTCTTGTGGCCTACTCCTCTCAGTAGCTGGAGTAAAATGTTAGGCTGCACAGGCATCCGCTCTTGTACTTCTACAAAAGCATCTGGCACAATCGTAGTGCCAGATCAGAAACTCTGAAACCAAAATTTGTGCCATGTGTCAACACTCTATTTACTGCACCACTCTTACACACCACAACACAGCGAAACAACATTACACAGATTGGGTCAGATCTCTCTGACCAACTTAGCACATCTCACCCAGTTGTTATCACATAGTACCAGTTTCCCAAGACTGCATTGCATCCGAAATATGTTCAATAGTTTCCTCCTCCATTCAATAAGGTGGGTGATATGTTCCCACTGATCTCAAATATAGATCCGCCTTCCATAGTCTTAGATAGGTTTTCATATATTATTTGTTTGTCTCTAGGCCCTGGACTGCGGCTGGGGACCTAGAGTAAGCACTCACTTGTCGTAATCATTTTTCATGATATGGCAGTATCAATCACTCAAAATATTAAAATAAACAAGATAAATGCTTTTTTCCTTACCACAAATCAGAATTGAGAACACAGTTACTTAGTACTAGCAAAACTCAGCTGAACTGCTGGCTAGATTAGGGCGTCCCACTGATTTTTATTTAATATTTCCTGGAAATCACCTCTAGCAGTAACGAACTGTGTCAATGGACAGTCTTCTATAAAATGGCACAAGCGAGCGTCTGTCATTCAGTAATATAAAAACTTCTGTCCAATCAACGGACTTCCCCTCCAACTTTTTCAAATATTCAAAAATAAATGTCCAATTTCAGTCCAGTCTCAGTCTAGTATGTAGTATTTTTCTGTTGGTCTGTTCGTCTCAACTTGGCTTTTCCCAAAATTAAACTTGTTTTTGGACGAAACTACAAGAAAAAAACTACACAAATTTTTGTCTCCCCCTACTTCTAAGATCCTATGCTAAGTTATTTTTAGCTACTATCCTCCGACTTTGCCCCTAGTTCAACGCAGTTTGTTTTTTGCATTCTTAGGCTCAAGGACGCCAAAATGTAACTTTAGTGAAAATATGTACAAAAAACTGTTCGCTAGTCTGTATTGAACAATACGGTCTTTTTTTGTCCATTTCCTTACATTGTGTCAACTATTGGCGTAATTTTTCCTTTAAAACTACAAATTGCGTCTTTTTGGCATTTAGATTCAAACACGTGTTCAGACCGTCATAATATTTTTTTTTCTTTTATCTCCGTTTCCCTCCCGTCTAAAAGGGTAAACCGTTTAGTCTGCATGTTCTAACTAGTTAGTTTCAATGGCGCTAGGAAACGCTGGCGTAGGCGAGAATGTATCCTCGTATCTTACGTATAATTTTATCCCTACATGTTATCTTACCCGTTATCTTTATAATTGAAGGAATTTTAAAGTTGCATCACTGTAATTTTCACCACACATCTCCCCACCTGAGAACATGCACTAATGCAAGTTCCAAAACCAGTGATACACATAGATAAAATTAACTCCTCCCGCCTGCCAACTAGTCTAATTTTGATCACAGGGGTGCCTACTGAGGAAATCTGCACCGACATTCAGTGAAAAATAATAATAATAATAAATTCTTTAAGCGCCAAACACGGCGCATAAGGCAGAAACCAGTGCTCTCCAGGTTGTTCGTTGTGACGCCACTCCTCTTAGCTCTTGCACATTATTTAGGCCCAACGTTCTTCCTTCTCTTATTATTGTTCTTCTGAGTGTTTCTTTTGGTCTTCCTTTTTTCCGCTTACCCTCAGGAACCCAAGTGAGCGCCTGTAGTGGTATTCTGTTGTTTTGCATTCGTAGGACATGACCGATATATGACCATCGTCTTTTCCTTATATAGTCGGAGACATATTTCTGCCTAGAGTCTTCTCTTATTTGTCGATTAGTCTTGAATTCTTTCCAACTGATGTTCATGAGTTTTCTAAGACATTTGTTCTCGAATGTATTCAGCTTGTTCTCCAATGATTTTGTTATTTTCCAACTCTCACAGCCGTATGTTAACACTGAGATAACATTTGAATTAAACAGACGAAGCTTGGTATGTATATTCAATGATCGTAATTTCCAAATGTTAGATAATCTATTGAAGGCGCTAGCTGCCAAAGCAATTCTAGTATGGATTTCTCTTGTTGTGTCACCATCCTGAGTCATTTTACTGCCTAAATAATTGAAACTTTCAACTTTCTGTAGTTTTTTCCCCCTTCAAGATGATATCAAAGGTCTCGTTAGAAAAGTTCATAGCTTTAGTTTTAGAGGCATTTATTTGGAGACCAATTTTAACCGAGAGATGACACAAATTATTTATTGCTTCTTGGGATTGTCTTGGTGTTGAACTTAAGAATGCTACATCATCTGCGAAATCCAGGTCCCCCAGGAATTTTCCATTTGGCCATTTTATACCCAATTGTTCATTGTGGGTATAGTTTCTCATAACCCAATCAATAGCTATTCCAAAAAGTAGTGGTGACATAATACAGCCTTGTTTCACCCCTGTTTCTACTGTAAACCATTCTGTAATCCCTTTATTTGTTCTAACACAACATCTTGCATTGTCATATAGCGCTTTGATTATATTCACATATTTTGTTGGAAAACCATAGATTGTAAGTATCTTCCACAATGATGGGCGGTGTAGACTATCAAAGGCTTTTTGAAAATCGACGAAGGTGATAATAAGTGGCGATTGCCTTTCCACTGATTCTTCTATAATTGTTCTTAGTGTGAATATTTGATCAATACATGATCGTTTCGGCCTGAAACCCGCTTGTTCTTCTCTGATCTTTTCGTCAGCATGCAATTTAAGTCTTTCTAACATCATGCAACATAATAATTTTCCAGGTACTGATAATAGAGATATACCACGCCAGTTATTACAGTCTGATAGATCACCTTTCTTCGGTAACTTTACAATAATACTGTCTTTCCATTGTTGTGGTGGTTGTTCTTCTCTCCATACTTCATTTATAATATCTAAAATTCTCAAGAGGTTGTTGTCATTAACTGCTTTAATCATTTCCCCTGAAATTTCGTCAACTCCAGCAGCTTTAAAATTTTTTAATCTTTTAACGGCTTGTTTGATCTCGTCCAGCGTGAATTCATCGCAAGTTATTGGCAAAGTGGTTGTGGATGTTTCATTATTAAAATCAGGTGTTACTGTTGGTGGTGGTCTGTTTAGCACCTCCATGAAGTGCTCAGCCCATCTCTTCATTTGTTCTTTTTCTGTTGGTATTGAATTCCCTAATTTACCTTTAACAGGTGTTTCCATAGCAGTAGGCTGGTGACATAGTTGTTTTGTAATTTGATAAAGGCACCTACTATTACCAGTTCTTGCAGCATTTTCAGCTTCTACGGCCAGTTCATTGATGAAATGTCTTTTATCTCTTCGAGTTTTTGTCTTCACTTCTTTATTTAACAAGTTATAAGTTAGTTTGCAAGATTCAACTGCATTATGTGTACTTGCCGCTAGTAGTTTAAGTTTTGCTGTTTTCCTTTCTTGTATTTTATCCCAAGTATCTTCTCTCATCCATTTTTTCTTTTTATGTACTAGGTATCCGGTGGTCGCTACAGCTGCTTCTGTCATTGCTGTTCTCAGTTGTTCCCATTTAGTATCGATTGTCTTGGTGGTGATATCATTGTCAATTTTGCCTAAAGCATCGAAATAGTTGTTCATTTTGACATTATATTCCTTCTTTATATCATTTGATTGCAGTCTGTGTACATCTATTCTTCTATTTTTATTCGGTTGGTATAACTTCTTCAGTTTAATTCTCATTTTAGCTATGCAGAGGTTATGATCGCTTCCGATCTCTGCACCTCTGTATGCTCCGACGTCTTGAACTGATGAGCGAAATTTAGCGCTTATGCAGAAGTGATCTATCTGGTTCTTAGTTCTGCCATCAGGTGAATTCCATGTTATCTTGTGGATATTCTTATGTGGAAAGATGGTGTCTGCCACAACGAGGTTTGATATTTCACAAAGTTCTAGAAGTCTTTCGCCATTTTGATTCATACAGCCTATGCCATGAGTACCGAGATATCTTTGTACTCCATCGTTGTTGTCACCTACTTTGGCGTTAAAATCACCCATGACTGCTATTATGTCATGCTTGGGTATTGTGTTGATGGTACTTAGAAGTGCTTCATAGAAGTCATCTTTTGTGGTATCAAGAGCGTCGTTAGTTGGTGCATAACATTGTACAATTGAGAGCTTGAAAAATCGTGTCTGAAATCTAGCTAATATTAGCCTCTCATTGATAGGTACCCAGCTGATAAGCGATGCTGCTGCTTTCTGTGTCATTAGGATGGCTACTCCCTCTGTGTGACGATTATCATTACTACCAGAGTATATAATTTGCTTTTTTTCTTCTGAAATATATTTTATGCCCTTCCCCGTCCATCTACACTCGCTGACACCCAATAAGTCCAACTTATAATTATCCATTTCTTTAATTACTTCTTCCAATTTTCCGTCTTGATACATAGTTCTTACATTCCAGTATCCAATTTTAGAAATCTCCTTAGCCCCCAAGATATTAGAGTGAGTCATGTTTACTGTCGAGCCTGGTTCTGTTTCGGTAACAATAGCTTGTTTTACGATAGTGAATTGTTAACTCACTGATCAACCCTCCGATCCAACCGACCGATTCAAGGGTTTCGAGGTCAGTTATAGGAAAATATCTACACCACTAGATACTCTGGTGTATCTCTTATTCTATAATTTAACATAACATGGTGATATCCATCGAAATATACACATTCCTGATGTTTTTCTTTCGGCGTCTAAGGTGAGAAACGAATTTCACCTCCATCTTGGAAGGGTAGATAATAAGTCACATTCAGTGACCCCAGGATATATTCAATATTAAACTGATAAGGTTGCAACAATAAAGACCATCTTAACAATCTTGCATTTTCATGCTTGGCCTGAGATAAGAACACAAGTGGCTGGTGATCTGTCTGGACCACAAAAGTCCTACCATACAGATAGATTTGGAACTTTTTTATTGCCCAGATTAACGCTAGACATTCTTTTTCGCTTGTGGAATATCCTTGCTCCACTTTGTTCAACTTGCGGCTTGCATAAGCGACTGGGTTCAGTTCCCCATTGGGTGAAGAGGACCTTTGCAACAGAGCCGCCCCCAAGCCTACATTACTTGCATCTGTTCTCACCACAAAGTCCTGAGTCAAATCAGGCAATTTTAGAATAGGCTTGCTAGTGAGTTTTTCCTTTAACTCTTGAAATGCCAATTCACATTGCGCTGACCAAACAATTTTATCTGTATTTCCCTTGCGAGTCAGATCAGTCAGAGGAGCACATATAGAGTTAAAATTTTTGATATATTTTTGGTAAAACCCACATAACGACACGAATGATCGCACGTCTTTTTTTGTTTGTGGTCTAGGTGCTCTCTGCAAGTTTTCCAAGTTCTTGGGATCAGGGGTCATGTTACCCTGATATACAGTATGTCCCAAGAATTCCAACTCTTTGCATCCAATACAACATTTTGTTGGTCTAGCAGTTAAGTTCGCTTCTCTGAGCCTATCAAATAACATATTCAGAGAGTTAATGTGTTCTTCAAATGTTTCTGTGGCGACAAGAATATCATCCATGAAATTTGTGATACATGGATTATTCAAGGGATCCAACAATATGCGCATCATCCTAGAAAATACACTCTGAGCATTTTTCAATCCGAATGGTAGCATGTTGAATTCATAATGTCCTTCCGAGGTGCTAAAAGCTAAATAAGGTCTAACTTCAGGCTTCACTGGAATCTGGTAATAGCCTTTGCTAAGATCCACCTTTGAAAAGTATTTTGCCTTGTTCAATCTGGCAAATAACTGTTTTGTGTCTGGTAATGGATCCACTTGTCCTTCTGTGACAGCATTCAGTTTCCTGTAATCTATGCACAGTCTACATTCCCCAGACGGTTTCCTCAACAAAACTACACTGGAGCTAAAAGAAGATTCACTGTGTGAAATAATCCCTTCTTTCAACAAATAATCTATTTCCTCTTTCAATGCCTTCTCCTTCGCGAACGGAACAGAATAGGCTCTCATACAGATTGGGTTTGAGTCTACCAGCTTCATGTCATACTGTAGCAAATTTGTATGTCCTGGTTTATCTGTTAATACATCTGTATGTTCCTCCAGAACCTGTTGAACTCTCTCCCTCTGATTTTTAGTCAGGTGCTTACTGACTTTTACCTGTGTGGCTGTCTCACAGGGATGTAATGGGTATTCATGTGAGGTGAGTGGTTCTTTTTTCATTTTAGTTGCGATAGCCAAGGTCAGTAAGGGGGTGCTTTCCTGGAGTGGTCTGTCCAGATACTTCTTTAAAAGGTTTACATGATATATCTTCTCCTTCTTGTCAATTTTATAGTTTGTTCTAGACACCTTCTCTAGAACAATATATGGACCTTGCCATCCAATTTGCAACTTATTCTGGCTGCCAGGTAATAGAAGAAGCACCTTCTCTCCCACAGCTAATTCTCTGTCCTTTGCTTTCTTATTAAAATACGCTGCATGTTTCTTCCTGGCTTGTCTCAAATTATCATTTGCCAGTTTCCATCCAGCTTTCAGACGAGTGGTCAGCTCGTTCACATATTGATATGATGAGGTAACAGTCTCTTCTGCTTTCTCATCTGTCCAGGTCCTTAATAATGCTTCTAATGGACCTTTTATTGGCCTCCCAAATAGCAGGGTTGCGGGAGCCATCCCGGTTGAACTATGTGGTACCTCCCGATACGCAAACAACGCGGCGGGCAGAAATTGATCCCACATATCCGGTTTTTCATGTGCCAGCTTCCTCAGGATAGAAATGAGAGTCCCATTGAACCTCTCTACCTGGCCGTTCCCTTGTGGATGGTACGGACTACAATGAAAGTGTCTGGCTTGAAATAGCTTAAAAAACTTCTTCCGTTAGTTTCCCCTTGAACTGTGAGCCATTATCAGTCAAGATTTGATGCGGGAATCCTAATCTTGTGAATATTGTAAGTAGTGCCTCTGCTACATGTTTCGAATCAATTGATGGCAGGGCTACCGCCTCTCCCCACATAGAACAAGTGTCCACCAGAGTAAGGATGTAACTGTTCCTCCTCTTGGTCCGAGTGAGAGGTCCCACAATATCCACTGCAACCCTCTCAAAAGGTGTTCCCACTATGGGCATTTCCCCTAGAGTTGCAGGAGCAGTCCAATGCTTTGGAGCTACCCTTTGACATTCTGGACAGGATTTGACATATCTTTTTATATCTTCCGTTATCCCTGGCCAGAAGTAATGACAAGTTATACGCTGTCCTGTGGCGCTGATCCCCATGTGACCACTGAAGGGAATCGCATGCCCTAGTTCCATCACTTTATCCCTATATGAAGCGGGAAGAACCAGCTGGTTGTGACCATTTGTTCCAGTTCCGGCCTTCCTGTATATCAATTTGTTCTTCATAAAGTACTCTCCCTTGCTTGGAGGTGTGGCATTTGGGCAATTTTTTAAAACATGGCTTGAGTGTCCTATCCTCAGCCTGCGCCTTCCTCATCTCTTCTGGATGAGCATTTATAGGTTCACCTTCTTCCTCCTTTTTCTGTGACCTGGTCTGCACTGTCGCCATGATCACAGGTCTCTCGGGATTCCCCAAGAAGTCGTATCTACACCCCAATATCAGAGGGTAGATTGGTTCATCTATCACTGCTGCTCTGATTTCTCCTTCCACATAGCGAGTTTTCACCGTTATCCTTGCGATGGGAAACGTCATGAGTGGTATGTCCTTAGTCGCCCCTTGTATTTCCACTGTTTCTGTGGTATACTGACTTGGGTCCACTAGGCTAGACTTCACAACTGAATCATAATCCAAACCTGTATCATATAGGCACCTGATGGTGACCCCATTACAAATAACATCCTCACAAACTGGGGGGTGATAAGGTTCCTGCTGTCCATTAGGATTAACCTTTAATCTTTGGTTCCCCGATTTCATTGCAGCAATGTTTGAAGGTTTCCTTTTACAAAATTCGGTGTTATGGTTGTCTTTCTTATACCATTTGCACCATCTCTTTCCTTGGTTAAAAGGTTTTCTCTCATTATATTTTTGGTCATTGAACTGTGAGTTTCTATCATGATAATCATTTCGTGGCCTATCAAAATTTGTCCTGCCTTTATTACCTTGTTCTCTGGTATCAAATTTATTAAAGTGCTGTGGAGCTTTAAAATTTTCTACATGCTTCTTTTTAGTACCACTTACCTCTGCCTGGGCTGCCTGATACCTCTCAGCGACATTCAAAACCTCCCCCAACCTCTCTGCACCTTGTTCCATGAGAAATTTTCTCAGGTCTGCTCCAGACTCTCTTAATTGCTCTATCATGATCATCTCTTTGAGATCTTGGGTCTTCCCCAGAGCAGTCCATTTCTCCAAATAGGTTTCCAGTCTGGCAGAGAATTGGTGGTATGTCTCCCCAGACAACAGTTTGGCATTTCTAAATTTCTTACGATAAAATTCACCATTCTTTTCATATCTCAATAACAAAGCCTGCTTTAGCATGTCATAATTGTCTTGGTCGTCTCTGTTCATCTTAGCAAAAACTTCATAAGAAGTACCTCTATGCCCCTGGGATAACTTAAGACTCCACCTCTCTCTCTCTAACCCATACGTAGTAGCTAATAGTTCGAATCTACTGAGGTACCCCTCGATGTCATTGTCTTTCTCAACAAAATGGTCTAAATGAAACCCCATAGCTGAGGTTGAGGCTCCCTGACTAGGCGTAGCATCTGAGGCAAAGGGGCTGGCACCATTTTCAGGAGCATGGCCTTGTAATTCCAGCACCCTTAGTCGTAATTCGTGCTCCCTTTGCAATCTTCTATCTTCTGCTTCCCTTTCGGCAGTCAATCTCTTATCTTCTGCTTCTAATTGGAGCCTTTTAATCTGCCTATCTGCCTCCAATGTCTTAGCCTCTTTGTCAGCCTCAATCTGCAGCCTCTTAAGTTCTTTATCAGCCTCAATTTGTAACATCTTCTCTTCAGCTAACCTCCTATCTTCCCTTTCAATATACTTGTCACATTCTGAAGTTACATACTGAATTAAAACTTGACCCTCCATGTTCATTTCCTTGGCCGTCAGCACAGCAGCCGATCTAAATTTTGCTAGATCTGCCATACTAAATCACACAATCTAACAATGACTAAGGTAAATAACAAAGTGTAATTACCAAGGTAATATATTAATTAATTAATCACCACTGGCTGTGAAGATTCATCAACTTTTACTTTCCACTTTTTATTTAAGGGACACTTTTAAATTTATTCACTTATGCCCCCAATAGTTTAATTCCCGGACCAGGAGACCCTAATATCTTTGATAAACTTAATCTCCGGACAAGACCCCAATATTTGTAGTGGTTTTTGATGTTATTGTATGGTTGTTATGTTACCTAGTGTGCTGGATGAGGTCAGCTGTGAAGGCTCCTGAGATAAAAGTTTATGTGAATTACAGAAGGCCTTTCTGCTACCACTTACGACCTCAAACAGACCTATTCTTCTATTATGAATGTTAGCTACGTTAAAAGTCTAGGGTACTGATATGTAGTGTGTAGGTAATAAAATACACAGACACACACATGTAAATTCTAAGTCTAATAATGATAATAATTAACTCTATGATAAACTGAACTAACACTGGTTTTTAGAATTTAAGTTTGAAAATTTTTTTAAATTTATTAGTCCTGAACCAATTGTTTCTTTTGGTCAGGACATACGAAACAATATGTATTTATCAATCAAATTGCATATATATATTTAATAATCAAATGAAATTTTTGTACATAGATATATTCTTACATTGGTTAATATTAATAATATCTACAATGTCCTGGGAAAACTAGCACTGGATGTTTAGTTGGGGTGGCGTCATCACGCCCAATCTATGTTTACAAAGTTCTTTGTCCTTGACATATGGACTGATATTAGTGTTTATATAACAAGATTTTATTTCTTTATTGATGGTGGACACAGTTGATGAATCTACAGCAGGCCAGGTTTGCACTTAACTGGCCTGTGACGATGTAGTACAGAATTCTTGTGGCCTACTCCTCTCAGTAGCTGGAGTAAAATGTTAGGCTGCACAGGCATCCGCTCTTGTACTTCTACAAAAGCATCTGGCACAATCGTAGTGCCAGATCAGAAACTCTGAAACCAAAATTTGTGCCATGTGTCAACACTCTATTTACTGCACCACTCTTACACACCACAACACAGCGAAACAACATTACACAGATTGGGTCAGATCTCTCTGACCAACTTAGCACATCTCACCCAGTTGTTATCACATAGTACCAGTTTCCCAAGACTGCATTGCATCCGAAATATGTTCAATAGTTTCCTCCTCCATTCAATAAGGTGGGTGATATGTTCCCACTGATCTCAAATATAGATCCGCCTTCCATAGTCTTAGATAGGTTTTCATATATTATTTGTTTGTCTCTAGGCCCTGGACTGCGGCTGGGGACCTAGAGTAAGCACTCACTTGTCGTAATCATTTTTCATGATATGGCAGTACCAATCACTCAAAATATTAAAATAAACAAGATAAATGCTTTTTTCCTTACCACAATTCAGAATTGAGAACACAGTTACTTAGTACTAGCAAAACTCAGCTGAGCTGCTGGCTAGATTAGGGCGTCCCACTGATTTTTATTTAATATTTCCTGGAAATCACCTCTAGCAGTAACGAACTGTGTCAATGGACAGTCTTCTATAAAATGGCACAAGCGAGCGTCTGTCATTCAGTAATATAAAAACTTCTGTCCAATCAACGGACTTCCCCTCCAACTTTTTCAAATATTCAAATATAAATGTCCAATTTCTGTCCAGTCTCAGTCTAGTATGTAGTATTTTTCTGTCGGTCTGTTCGTCTCAACTTGGCTTTTCCCAAAATTAAACTTGTTTTTGGATGAAACTACAAGAAAAAAACTACACAAATTTTTGTCTCCCCCTACTTCTAAGATCCTATGCTAAGTTATTTTTAGCTACTATCCTCCGACTTTGCCCCTAGTTCAACGCAGTTTGTTTTTTGCATTCTTAGGCTCAAGGACGCCAAAATGTAACTTTAGTGAAAATATGTACAAAAAACTGTTCGCTAGTCTGTATTGAACAATACGGTCTTTTTTTGTCCATTTCCTTACATTGTGTCAACTAGTGGCGTAATTTTTCCTTTAAAACTACAAATTGCGTCTTTTTGGCATTTAGATTCAAACACGTGTTCAGACCGTCATAATATTTTTTTTTCTTTTATCTCCGTTTCCCTCCCGTCTAAAAGGGTAAACCGTTTAGTCTGCATGTTCTAACTAGTTAGTTTCAATGGCGCTAGGAAACGCTGGCGTAGGCGAGAATGTATCCTCGTATCTTACGTATAATTTTATCCCTACATGTTATCTTACCCGTTATCTTTATAATTGGAGGAATTTTAACGTTGCATCACTGTAATTTTCACCACACTGAGGTAGCTTTCTGCCTTCCTTTGCCAATCTGTCAGCATCTTCATTGCTGGGGGATGGTACTGTATATTATGGTAACACACTTGCGTGGCCTGTGGCAGCACCTCATAAGCAAGCATTGGGTTTCTAAATTTCCTGCTTATCTTAAAAATAATCTGTATTATCTATTATTATTTAAATGTTGAAAGCACAAAAGCTTTTAGTCAATAAAACAATTTTAAACACTTAAATTTTTATATGTTAGAAGGGTCTCAAATGTGCAGTTTGTTATTTAAAATATTTGAAAATGTCACCAATTTCTTATCATCATTTTGTGATGATGTAGATGACATAAAATACAACTAGATATTCTTGTCTGGGTTAGTGTATTACAGTGGACCATCTATAACAGAATATAAGTACCTTGTCTAGGTAACAGACACCTCACACCAGCTTGGGTCATGTCATGCACATGACACGACCCAAAAACAAAAAAGTTCAGAGAGTTTGCCAAATTTCTGGAATTTCAGGTAAGGGGTTGAGGAATCCTACTAGGTTTTCATTTAAAGTGGAAGAACGGGTGCACACCAGATTATATATATTGAGCTAACATTGTCATTTGAAATAAGAACGGACAAGAAGTTTACTTTCAAAATGGGCAAAATAATGATCTGGTCACAGAACCCAGTCATGAGAAGTTCCCAGCAAAAGTCATAGCTGTAGAAATAAGCCCAAGAGGTCTTCTGGTTGCCTCAGAATATGACCTTCTGAAACAACTGGGCCTGAAGTGAGAGTTAAACATAAGGGCATATACAAGACGATGCAACTAATTAACTCTTACTATACGGGAGCTAAAACCGCATTTTTACGCGCTAGTTTAGCTATCGTTACCGTCGCGCGCTACTTGAACTGGTACTAAACCCGCGCCACTTCACGGGGCTTGCCGGATAGTAAGAGTTAAAAGGATTTGTTCTGGCTGTATAAAAATCACAAAGGGCAATTGATTTCAGGACAGGAAGTTTATGTACAACAAAATCTTTACTTTCACAACTGCCTCAGGCTGGTAGTATAACAAGGTGCAGTGAGTTTAATTCCCAGTGCAAGGAGTGAAAAAAGCCACTGGAGGATGACACTCACAAGTCAAGACCCTGGTTGCTATGGCATCAAGTAGATAAAAAGGCCAAAACACTTGCGTGATGGGGGGACTATTTCTGATGATCAGATTACCATTTCTTATAATGGCTACCATGACAAGTATGGGAAACTAAGAGCCAGGTATTCAGACCTCCAGGACGACCCAGAGTCCGCTGGGAGGACAACATTAGACAATCTCTGAAAGACTGAGGACTAGATTGGAACAAGGCCAGGAGAAGGACAACTGATAGGATAGTCTGTCGCTTTCTCTTCCAAACCTCTACACCTCACGGTTCTTCACCAAGAACTGGCCACTGCTGACTCAAATACTATCTGTTCAACAAAGAAAATGCAGGACAGACAGAGAAGTGTTCTGGTGAGGAAGACAAGCAAACTGTAAAACACGTCTTCCAAGACTGTCTGCTCAATGAGAGGAGCATACTGACAGCATAATTTTTTCTGACCCCTAGAAGGGAGAAACTATGGCTATAGAGAATCATGAAACAGACCAGCAACATGATGAGAAATGGATTTGCTTTCATGAGAGTGAACTAAGAAGAAAGATAATTACAAATGAATATTTTAGTTCACTACATTTTTCGCAGTCACTCACATTTTAATACGGCCTAACAAAAGGGTTTTCTTCGCAGCTGTGTTTTTAATGTGTGTCCACTTGCTCTCCCACATGACAGCCTCACTCTGAGCAGCATCAAGTCGCGTCTGTAGACCAGACAGCTGATTATTGTAGTTGAGAGCTTGGTTCTCTTTCTCCTCCAAGTATTTCATTAAGTCCTGACGCTGTTTCTCTATTCTGTCACGATTCTTCTGATCTCTCTCAAGAAGGTCCTGAAAGAAAGAGATTTGAGAATGCTGGGATGTAGAGAAACTTTTAAAACGTCATTTAATATTACTTCAGCAGGACTGACTATGTCTTAAATTAAATTAAATCTCCTAAAATAAGATTCTATCAAAATGAAAGACCATTCGTCTTCTTCATTTTTGGTCCTTGGCCACTGACTGACAAAGCAATCAGTGACTATCACACCTGGTGGCATCTGGTAGGGTAGCAACAAACTGTCTCCATTTTGCTCAGATGGCAGCCATCCTTTGTGTGGTGCCGCAGCTCTGGTTCATGTTTTGCATCTCTGCCTCCAGTTTTCCACCAGGTGGCTTTTGGCTGGCCTAGCTTTCGCTTTCCTTCTGAAGTCCATAGCATGCCAGTTCTGGCGATGGTGTCAGAGTCTCTTGTGAGGATGTGGGCAACCCAATTCCAGCGTCTATCCACTATGATGGTGTGCATGTCTTCTTGGTGGCTCTGAGTTAACAGTTCTTGGTTGGCAATAGTGACGATTCATTAATTCACCATTATAAACTTGAAAATTTTAAACTGTTACCAGTTTCAACTAGAAAAAAAATGTGATCACCAAACAAATTATGATGGTCAGTCAGCTAGGTCTTCAGCCTCTGGTCTGACCTATATGAATGACATGGCATCGCTTCTGATTGTTAGACAATTTCCTTAAAGAAAATGGGGGGAGATTTTAGGTCAAAATTATTATTTTTTAAATATCAAAATTAGGATTCATTCATTTTCTGATATTTTAGGATCCCCACAATCTAAAAATATCAAAATCACTTTTCAGAACAAATTTTAAAAAAGTGTATTTTGACTTACAAAATTGGATTTCTCCATGGCACTGTGCTTTTCTAATAAAAAAAAGTAGGTTAATGTTTTTCAGAACCTTGTTTTGTTTATCAATTTTCTGATAACTAGCTGATTTATTTATAAATCCATTGAGATTTGGCACGCAAACTTGCCATTACATAACAAAACTTTGTTAGAACAGACTTCTGCATGCAAATAACAATAAATGAGGAGGCTGCTGTAAAACTGGTAAGGAAACAAATATATAAAGTAAAAAAATAAAATTGTATGAAATCAGTTGGCGATAGTGATGATTCATTAATTCACCAATATAAACTTGAAAAATTTAAACAGTTACCAATTTCAACATGGGAGCCTCGGTAGCATAGTGGTTAGTGCACTGGCTTCCTAGCTCAGTGGTCTATGGTTCGATCCCCAGATGAGGTGGGATTTATTTAGGCCGCAAATGGCTCCTGGGTCGACCCAGCCCCAAATGGGTACCAGAGCAACTCTGGGAAGGTTAAGGCGGCCGGCGTGATGCTGACCACATCACGCCTAGTATGCCAACGATCGAGAAAATATGGGCCTAACACCATATTCCCAATATGCCTCAATAGGGTGTGTAACAGGATCCTTTACCCCTTTTCCCTTTTACCAATTTCAACTAGAAAAAAAATGTTGGCGTTTTATAAGTTAATGATACACAGGAAACACGGGATGTTTCAGGTTTCATCCTTTGTCAGCCACACTAACAAACAGGTGACAAGGACAAGAATTACATACAGGTCAAAGAAATATACTACAAACACATACGATGATAAGAAACATATAGGCTACAAAAAAAAAGCTATACAAGCAGATGAAAAAGTAAACAACACAGGTGATGAGCAAAAAAATAACAATAATAATGCAAGAAAATCACAAAACCAGAAAGAAATATCGAAACAAGAAAGTAAATAATCAACGAAATGCAAAAGGAATTAACAAAACTGCTAAAACAAGTCCTGATCTAAGTATTTATATCCATGGAATAAAAAAGAAGAGCGCTAGTCTGGTAACGTTCATGGAAGTGACGTAAAAGATAGCATCAATTTGTAGCCGTGTATACCGTGATTTCTTCGGAAACAGGCTATATCCCACTAAAGACGGAGGAACCACAGATTAACATAAATAAATATCTTATATGAAACGGAGGATATAAAAAAGAAACTAAATGACATATATTTTAATTAGGCTAGCTTCGATTCAGTTATGCCATAACTAGTCATGTGATTCCCCTAACCAATCCTGGAGCTCAGATTTGTTCCCAGCCAGAATAAGAAAGCAACGCCATTTTGAGTAGGGCAGTCAGAGTGAGAAAGTTAGAGCGGAATCGAAAGAACGTGTCCATGTCCAGCTCAGTGTATTTCTTATGTTGAGGAGATCAACTTCGCACTTATATAGCGAAAGTGTATTTCAGGATGTGATGTGATTTGTTTGTGATTTCAAAATACTTGTAAGTATTTATTACAAACTGAATGCCTAGCTGATAGAGCTCACGGTCATAACTGGAACAGAGTTACGCTCGAAGATTTGGTTAAAATGAAAACTAAATCACATATCTAGATCTTTTGCCAAGGAAGAAGGTCCTTATGTTGAGAGATATTAAACCTAAGGAATACCAAGAAGTAAAAGAAAGCTTGGATCAATAAATCAATCTGAAGAGATGGGAAGATGTCGTCGAACTTAGAAAACGTTGACCTAATGAAGGAACACTGTAGAAAATGAAGAGTCTCGCCATGTTTTGAAAATTGAAGATGATAAATAGATGCAAAAAGGAATATTGCATCAATGAAATACTATATGGACATTCTATATGCATTTACTTATTACTATAAATATGCAATTGTTCACGAACTTGTTACATTTGACTTAAGCCAGCTCTTGTTGAAGGCTATTAAAAGTTGTTTCTATGAAAACCAATGCTGTTGAAGAATTAAATACCAAAGTTGGACATTATGCAAATAAATCTTCTTCTTCTTCTTCTTCTTCCGTCCTTAGCCAAAGACCGACCAAGCAGTCAGAGGCCATCACGCCTTGTGGCGTCTTAAGGGCAACAGCAGATTGATTTTCTCTGTTGCAGTTTCCCATCACGCCTAGCGGCGTCTTTAGGGCAACAACAAATAGATCCATCTGCCGTTGTTTCCGTAATCGGTGTGACAAGCCAACGGGTGATCAGCCCATTGGGCATGCAAATAAATCAATCCATCCTAATTTAATCGCTACATTCACATCTAAAAGAAGCAAGCATTACTAACTGCTCTAACCAAATACACCTTAGAGGATCATCCCAGAACCTGGTACAACCTTAAGTCTGTTGAAGAACAATTTCCACCTCTAGCGTAAAGTCTAGTCGATTAACTAGACTCTTCGTATAAACAGCAAACCCCCAAACACCCTGTTCGGCCACAAATTAAAAAGACACAAAAGGATACAAAATGAAACAATACTATAAAAACTATTAAAAAATCGCAAAATCAATGATGGAATAAATAAAGAAGAGTGACCAGAATTCATGCAGAATGATGCTGGACATTTAGGCCATTGGCAGACGAGTAAATTAAGCCTGTGCATTTTAATTTAAATCATATAATTATTCCTGGAAACAGTATTTCATGATAGCTCCTCTCCTTAATATGTTGATTTCTTGCACCTAGGTGTTGGTGTCACCTGGATGGACAACGACTGAGCCTTCAGAGCATCTAATTCTACACCTTCTTGTCTGTTTGCCTAGTGTGTTCTTTCTTTATGTGAGTGCTTACAATTTCCTTATTTGTGTTATTTGTTTAAAATTCATATGCCTGAGGTCTCCATCTTTTTTTCCTCTATAACACCCTTTATGCATAGTGTATTTTTAATGAAATACATGGGAGTTAATGAACCCAAAGTTCTGACAAATCCTACTCACCGCATGTGTCGCAGTCAGAGTGTCCCATCGTGTGATGATGTCACGAATTTCATGGAAGTCTTCACCTGCCTCGAGCACCTTGTCCATGTACTGCTGAAAGATGGTGTACTTGTCTAGTTTCTTCTGGAGTAACTCTTTTTCTTTCTGGTAAAAGTTGGTTTCTTCTTTGACTCTGGATTGAAAACAATATATATATTCTTTTTTTTTAAACCAGCGGCACTTGGGCTTTCAGCCCTTCGGCCCAATGACATGTCAATGCAATCTGGGGAGCCTGTGGACTTTCCTTCCAACCCGGTCAGGAGCTTCGCTCCTTCCCATCCACAGAGGGTTTATCACAGGAGCCGTTCAGGCTATTCAGTCAAAATCCCGGTCGATGATACTTCTTCAAATGCCCACGCCCATGCTTGAACCTTGAACACTTGATCACCAGCGCAATGTGGTAACCATTACACCAGCGTGGCTCCCATATATATATATATATATATATATATATATATATATATATATATATATATAGAGAGAGAGAGAGAGAGAGAGAGAGAGAGAGAGAGAGAGAGAGAGAGAGAGAGAGAGAGAGAGAGACTTGGGGGCACTGGACATAAATCCAGCAACCTGGGAGGATGAAACTGCCGATCATACCAAGGGGTGATGCTGACTACGGCCCCATCTCAGATTGAGCAAAACGCAGCTCTCATGACAAGCAGAAGAGAAGACGTCGAATGGAACACCAGGAAAAAAAGCAGCTGAGGGTTGTCATCTCAGGAGCGCATGCCTATAGTCATTTATGACTGAAGGGGCTATTATTATTATTATATATAGTAGCTAGAACCTAGTAGGCTATAGTGTAGTCTCTACCACTTCACTCCCTTATGGCAGTCTCTGCTTTGGAATTATCTGTATCTTGTTACATTCATAATACTTTATGTTGGCAATATGTGTGTGATACCTCTACACCTCACGGTAGAAGGGGAACGACTAAGTAAGTAATATGTGTGAAGTTAATAAGTAATTTGAGTAAAGAGGGTGGTACATTTAACAGCTCTTGTTATTCAGAGTTGACATCCTCACACTCTGGGCAAAACCAAAGGCACACAGTCTCCCTAAGCATCTGTTGTAAGGTATGTATGTTAATTGATTCTGTAGAACGCTGGTTGTATACACACCTGATCCTTCCACTCATACATCCATTCATGCTTATTTTATGCCAAATTCAGGCAGTCTTAGCTTTTGTTGATCACTGATTGTGCTGCCGTTCTCTAACAGGTGCTCATTAATAGGATTTAGTGTCTTTCCCTTATCCATATCTAATGTCCCCACTATAGGGGTTCTTGAGGCTAGTTATACTGAAGGTGTGAGACCTCTATGCATGTTATGCGTTCATGCCGTAGCCATTCGTTTTGAACCTTCCAAAGCATGGACTGAAAGTCTTGACACAATAACTGCCTTGGTTAATGTAGTTTCAGACAGCCACCTCAGGGCTGCAGTAGCTGGCTCTACCTCAATTCTTATGTTGAAGGTTGCTGTCATGCAAGCTCCAATCTCTTCAGTGATGACCCTGCCCCTTACTCTAGCCGAGAAGCCCCATCCTGATTTCTCACCATGATTACGGACCCATTAGTGTACACAACGGTATCATCATCCCCAGAATAATCATTTATCATTTGATTAATCTTGTACTTCCCCATTGCACCAATCTCTAAACTCCCTGCCCCGGCTGATGATGACTTGTTGCTTTGTTTTGTTGTCACTCATCTTACTCCACAATTCCCCGTTCTGTATTTGTTCAGTTTTGGTCCCATACCTAATCGTTTCCTCCTCCTGTGCCATTCATGACATCCCTCTCTTTATTTGTGTTCCCTTTATGTTTGCCATGCCTAAGAGTAACTAGAATAAAGAAAAAAATAATTGGTACATTTTTAAGTAGTTAATAAGGAAAAAATTGGTGCATTTAACAATAAATAGCATAAAGGAAGAAATTTGTATTTTTATAAGTAATTAAAATGAAATGAGAATCTAGCGCAGAGATGACAGAATGCTGATAAAATTATGTTTGAATGAACGAGCGCTCACACCACATATAAAAATGTAACCATACAGCATATAAAAATGTAAAACTAAGTTACATTTTTTTTTAAATGTGTGGATCTTTGAGAGCTGTTAATAATCTTGTCAAATATTGCTCCTTTAATATCAATTTTATTTCTTGATGTTCAGATCTAACTCTCTGATGATAGTAGCTTTGGAGAGTAGTTGAGTGAATCACTGAAAATAATGTACAATGTTTAGTTCTTCGCTGCAGAATCTTTTAATTCTGTTATCAAGATGAGAATGAATGAGATAATGGTGATTGCAATGACAATAATGATACCAGTAAAACTGACGAGTGTAAATACTGAATTTTCAGTTATTGTAAAAGAAGTTAGGAAGAGGGGATCCCGATACACGCCCATTGAGGCATATTGGGAATATGGTGTTAGGCCCATATTTTCTCGACCATCGGCACACTAGGGGTGATGTGGTCAGCATCACGCCGGCCGCCTTAACCTTCCCAGAGTTCCTCTGGTACCCAATTTATGAGGCTGGGTCAACCCCGGAGCCGTTTGTGGTCTAAAAAATCCCACCTCAACTGGGGATCAAACCATGGACCACTGAGCTAGGAAGCCAGTACACTAAACACTGTGCTACCGTAGCTCCAAAAGAAGTTAACCACCTGAATATTTAGCCACTGGGAAATATCAAGGATATTATTGATGACATTGCTTTGTACACGTGTTGCTAAGTGATTACCATGTTACAGTTACAGGCCTTGCTACATTTCCTTCCTGTCTCCTTTTCCTGTAAGCGAGACTGCAGAATAAACGTGTTCCTAAGAACTCTTCATGTGTTTCCAATTACTGAAATGATCTCTTTGTTTATAACTGTTGTACTAATAAAACCACATCTACCAACACTACTGGCATTGGCCCAACGATCAACATTTATCATATCTAATAAACCAAATAACAATACTATAACATTGTGCATACAATTTATGCACGAAAACATCCACTCATCATATTTAGTTCACCTTTCAATGTCTCTGTCTTTTTGTTTCTTTAATTCCCTTTCATCATTTGCTTTCTTTATTGCTCTTGCTCGCTTAGAATCGTTTTCCTGTAAAACAAAATAGATTTGGTTTTAAGAGGTTTTTTATTTTTGCTTTTGTGCAAAGCAACTTCTGAATCTATCCAAATATACTTTTCAGTCTGTCATTCAGTTGTGGGTGTGGGTGGGTGGGTGGGGTGGGGATTGGGGGGGGAGGGGGGGGGGGGGTGTAGACTTAAAAAATGTTTCTACTTGTTTAGTGATCTGTAGTTTCTTCTGCAATCACAGATTGTGGTTTTATCTTGTTCATTTTCATTTACTGGAGTTGATTTCATTGCTTCCAAGACATTGAATCATAAATTTATCTTGTCAGCAATATGGACAGAGTTGAAGGTAACAATCAGAATCTTCAGCTCAAAACGAATGAATGAACAAACAAACTTTATTTTCAAAGGGTTAAAAATAAGGCATGCGAGCCCATTGAACATTCAGCCCCTCCTCTCTCTCTCCCTCTTATCTTGCATACTAAGA
Organism: Oreohelix idahoensis; assembly: GCA_024509875.1. Classification (NCBI taxonomy): domain Eukaryota; kingdom Metazoa; phylum Mollusca; class Gastropoda; order Stylommatophora; family Oreohelicidae; genus Oreohelix; species Oreohelix idahoensis. The sequence goes on along the minus strand of JAMPIV010006575.1, from coordinate 350,488 downwards.
AGTTGTACACTCAGATACCAAGTCAGTCATATTGTATGGCTCTGAAACATGGAGAACAACAAAAATAACAGCAAAGAAGATACAAACATTTATAAATGGGTGTTAGTATAGAATAGTTGGATTAAAATGGTAGGAAAAAGTCACCAACATGGAACTGATGACAGGAGCCAGATAAGTGTCGATGGAACAAGAGATGAGAAGAAGACGCTGGAGATGGATAGGACACACATTGAGGAAACCTGGTGATAGCTTTACCAGATAGTCCTTGTTCTGGAATTCCAAGGGTAAAATAAGCAGAGGTAGACTGAAATACACCAGGAGAAGACAACTGGAGACAGAAATGAAAATGATGAGGAAGACATGGAAAGACCATGAGCTGAAGGCACAGGACACGAAAATATGACATACGACATACGTTTGTTTGTTGGCCTGTGTACCTTGACAAAATGAAGGGTAATGAATGAAACATACACATATATATAGGCCTACATATACATATATATGGTTCACAGGATAGAAAGAGTTAACTTTCTGCTTATAAATATAATTGTAATAACCTTTAAAAACTTGTCGAATTTTAGTAACGATTCTTTTAACTGGAACTCCTTTCTCTCAAGTTCTTCTCTTCGCTGCTGCAAGCTTTCCATCTTCATCTGAAACTCCTGAAATAAAATAAAATAAAAACAACATGACATGAGAAATGAGTTGATATGTGCAGAATGGCATAGGACAGAAATGTTTGGTACTAGCTTGATGAAGGTGTAGCATATTATCCTTAGGGAGTTGAAGGGTAGTGATGAAGCCTAACACAGACTCTAAGTCAGCAAATAAACAAACAAGAAAAATCACTGCTTGTGAAAGGGGATGTCTGAGTCAAGAAATACAACCCCTACTTATACAAGGGAATGTCTGAGATAAGTTATACAATCATTTATTGTCAAATGTGATGTTAGAGACAAGTAATATAGGTACAATAATTTCTCATAACAGGGAATGTCTGGGATAAATAATATTATCACTACTTTTAAAGGTGATGATTAGATTTAAAACACAATCACTGCTTGTATAAGGGGATGTCTGGAACAAGTAATACACACAAAAAGAAATAATGGAAAGTCAAAAGTGAGCGCATCAATAGGAGAATATAATGGTGTAAATGGGTTACTAGGTCAAGAAGCTATTTACTTCAGTTTTTTACTTTTTTTTTCTTCTTTTTTTTGTGTGGTAAATGTGTAAGTAAACTCAAAGAAGTAGGTATTTTAGTTCACTTTTCTTCAACAATGCAGATTATTCTTACTTCTTTTTGTGCAGCTAGTGCTTGCTCCACTTCTGCCATTTCCCGTCTCTTTTCCAACAGACGTGTGGCTGGTGTGAGATGATCATCTTCTCGCTCAGGCATTTTCCTGATCAATAGCAGTAAAATGTGCTATACATCAGAAAATGTGATAAGTATGGAACAAAATATTTAACTACACAGTAGACAATACAACAAGTATGTATACAGAATGTTGTATGATACAGCACTCAGTACAAAAGATTTATATGGAATGTAATATACTTTTGCCGATGACACCACATACATATATATTCGTAGGTTTTTCTTGTCCTTATTATACATTGGTATTCTTGTTATCTTCGCAAATATTTTGAAAGCAAAATAGTGCTTAAGGGAAAGTCATTATTGAGTTACTTCCCTTGAAAGTTGTGTCGGCTCTTTCGATCAAACTCCGCGGATAAATCCATTTTACTGCGATTTATTCGTTGTTTGGGTAATAATAGATTGTTCTTGCTTCAGAATATCTATGGCCTGAATTTATGTGTATTGTTTGTCTGAGTAGGACGAGTCTGTCTTATATCTGTATATCTTTACATATCTAAGTCGAACTATATATTCTGTTGTCTCTAGAGAGGTCGAAGGCTATTCGGCGGATGTGTCGCTAGAGTGTGGTGTGATTTGGCTTCGTCCTGATAGGGACTGTGTTTTTCCATGTCGGCCTGTCGCCGGGGAAAAAGTGATCTCAGTATTTGTGGGGAAGGTGATAGTCGTCTAAACCTATCGTGTATGCTTTACCCCAGTGTTTATTCGTATTGCCAAGGAATGGCAGTTTCATATTTCTTATACCAAGGTAATCCAAGATACTTTTATGAACTCTCGTACGAAGCCACCATTTTCGATAAGAGAATATATTTGACTCGATGAAAACGACTTCGATTCCTAGCAGCACTATATTCTGTAGAATGCAGTCAATTGTTCATGATCAAATCTACAGAGCAATGCAATGTTTTATGAATGACTAACTTTAGGACAGATTCATTATCTGTATCCAAACGTGAGTGACAGCTCACGAGTGAAGCCATCTTGGAACCAAAACATGTAGTGACTTTCAAGAAGAGAAAAGGGATGCCCGTATTATCGCTTGATTAGTCCAGAGATCACTGCTACACATGAGAACCCATTGCTAGCGGTTCAATATTATTATATGGAAAAATATGTGCTGAACATTATGTTGAAGAATCGTCGCTAGACGAGATTAGGTTTAGAAGCCATCTGAAATATTGTTTATAAGCTGACGTGCTCAGTCAGTGAAGTCAGATGATATATATGTATGGGCGATACTGAGTGCTTGGCTACTGACAGTCCATTATACACTTATTCTACATGAGTGCCCATGTAACATTGCAAGACCATTTGTCCACTGTACTATGATGTATTATGGCAACCTGTGATTTGTCACTATCTGTGCTGTCGAGTGTGTACGTCCAATTAAACTTTAGAAAAGGTACACAGTCGTTGGTGTCGATGACTTCCAGCCATACATGAGTGTGAGAAAAGAACATTTTTTGTCAACACCACGAACCTTTATCATCATTCGCACATTATACACTCAATCCATGTCTACACACCACTGCGTAGGTCAAGTTGACATTCCATACACTACAGTGGAGCAAACAACACCATAGAGATCTTATCAACTGATGATGATGATGATGTCTGCTTCCATCCACTTATATCTATCTTTTGGTGGATATCATTAACGGGAATAAAAATCCAACATTATCAACTTTATCAACTGGTGGACCAGCTTTCTGGGTTTGACCTCGCAGAAGTTCAGAAGTCAACAGATTACCGATACCAGACCGTTTCCTGTGGCTGATACGACACACTTGCAGTATTGGTTTGCTCTTTGTCAACACTTCGTCACGTGACCTGTCAGGTGAATGCAGTATGTAGGTCAGCGTTGTTGACATTTTTTACATTAGACATTATAGAGTTTCACAGAACAGTTGGATCAATTCTTGTCAATGTTAACAGGAAGACAGTATGAGTGAACTAAGAAGTCCTATTTTCATCGATGGATCTTCTTGTTTTCCATATATGAACTTTAATATTTAAGGCCAGAATGTTTAATTGAATAAAGTGGCAGTTTGTTTGTTTTCATAAAAATAACTTTGCCATTACTGTAAGACTGAGCCTATTTTGCAACACATACTATCATACACATAATTTATATATATTTATGTTTACATGTTATTTGTTTGTATAGTATGTTAGTTTCTATGTCAGCGGGTTGTGTTTAAGGTTGGGCGGCGTCCTCACAACAGAATATCCCACGTCATAGAGGGTCCGTTGTGGGCGTTTTCTATAGGTGCAATTTTCTTGATTGAAAATTTGCTGCGACAACTGTTGCTTTTGTGTTAGCTGTGAAGTCTGTAATTATTGTTATTTTTGTAATATTTCTTTGTTCTTTAGTTTTGTTTTGATTTGTTTGTAATTTGTTGGTCTAACCTTTTCTATCTTTCAGTTCTATTCACAATTTATATTCATATATTGTGACGTCATTTGTGTTGTTATTCTTTGCAGATTCAGTGATTATTTTCATTGATTTCCCTATTTGATTTATTTTGATTTCTGCAAACGTTCTTGTATTGTCAGTCCTATTTGTACTTTATGTATTCTGTTGGTTGACATATGTTTTATATAGGTATATTTCATAAGACACAATTGCCTGTGCACTGCACTTGGATTATGGTATAAACCAGTACCTGATTATTATTACTATTATACAAGACCTTATTAAAGGCTTGTGACCCACAGATATTGGGATAGTATACTGATTAATCAAGTCATTGAGAACTTGTGGTATTATTATTGATTCAGGTGATTAGTATTATTGTTAGACATCATGGCTACTTTAGATTACTTCATTACACAAGGGAAAGCCCTTGATAAGACTGGTCAACAATTAGAACAATGGGCAGTTGCTCAATATGACAAAGCATTAGCTGCAGAAGAGAGAAGAGCTATGGCAGAAGAGAAAAGATTAGCTGCAGAAGAAAGAAAAGCTATGGCGGAAGAGAAAAGATTAGAAAGAGAAGCTGAGGCTGCTGCTGAACAAAAGAAATTGCAGATGCAGGTAGAGGAAAGGAGATTTGAAGCTGAACAAAAAAAATTGGAAAGAGAAGCTGCGGCTGAACAAAAAAGATTAGACAGTGAAGCTGAAAAAAAAAGATTAGACAGGGAAGCTGAACAAAAAAGATTAGACAGGGAAGCTGAACAAAAAAGATTAGACAGAGAGGCTGAAGAAAAAAAAGCAATAAGAGAACATGAATTTGAGTTGGAGAAATTAAGATTGACAAGTATGAGTAATGTTAATCAGGCATCTAGTGGTAATGATAAACCTTCTACTTACAAGGTTAAGGTTCCACCGTTCAATCAGTCCAGTGACGATATTACATTCTGGCTGGATAGATTTGAACGTTCTTGTCGTACACATAATGTGGATAAATCACAATACGCTAATCAATTATCAGAAAACTTGAAAGGTGAATCTTTGACTAGATTATGCCTTGTAGGAGAAGCAGATAAGGATAATTATGATGTCATTAGGGCGGCTTTGATAAAAAAATATCAGCTAAGTGAGGAAGGCTATCGCCTTTTATTTAAAACGATGGTACCTGAGACGGGTGTAGAATTCTCAGAATTCACTGCAAAGGCACGTCTCACAGTTGATCGTTGGATTGAGCTTTCCAAAACAGAAAAAACGTATGAAGGACTTATGGATTTGTTGCTCAGAGATAAGATTATGTCATGTGTGAACAAACCTTTCCTTGAATTTATACATGAGCGTAAACCTAAATCTCTAAAAGAAATGGAAGAATATTGTTCCCAATATGTCACTGCACACCCCGACGTGACTTTTGGCAACACTAAGATTAAGGAGAGTATGCCAGTTGCTTCAGCAACACCATACAATCCCAATTATTCACACAGATTTCAGGGACCTCAAAACAGATTTGATAAAAAAGGTAACCATAATAGTTATCAAAACCAAGGTAACCAATCATTTCAGGGTTCTTCTTCAAAGAACTGGAGACGACCTGATAGCTCTCGACACAGGGGTGGTCATAATTATAGGAATTTCCGTAGAGGAAGTAATTATAGAAACTATCAGGGTTATCCGTCTTGGAGTCAACAAGATCATAATTACAGAGATACTCATTATAATGAATATGATAATGGTAACCAAGGGAACTATGACTCAAACCCAAATAGGGGTTACAATAGAGGTAACAATAACTACAGAGGTGATAATAACCGAGGTAGATCTCAAAACAAAAGACATAAACCACATTTTCAGGCAAACTCTGCACAACAAGAGTCCCATGAAGCCTATAAACAGAGTAAAGATAATAATGATGCTAGTAATATGGCATGTGCCGCTTTTGATTTTGGGAGAGCATCTCAGTGCCCCCAATGCAAAACGTTATTTGAGCCAACCACAGTGTCTACTTTAAGCTGTGGCCATCCTCTTCCTGCTCTTCCAGCATCAGTCGCGCATGATGGAAGAGGTTCTCTTGTCTTACATAAGGGTTTAGTGAATAACAATCCAGTCTCTGTGCTATTTGATTCTGGATGCACCACAATTGGTGTTAGGCAGTCACTCGTAGATCCTTCCCGTGCCACTGGACAAGTAGTCAAATGTGTAACATTTGGCGGCACATTAGAGAAATACTCTACTGCTATCATTAGGATTGCTACTCCTTTCTTTACAGGAGATGTACACGCATGTCTTCTTCCGAATCCGATCGCTGACCTCATCATCGGTCGCATTCATGGAGTCAAGGAATGCACTCCGCAACAAATTTCCACGTGGGAAAGGCAAAACATGCAGATTGCTAACGCTGTAGTCACTAGAGCTCAGGCTCTTAATATGCCTCAAACTTCATCTATTGAAGATAATGAAGTGCATAACCAAGATAATCCCTTGGTAATTTCTCGTGACTCGTTTATAAAACAGCAAGAAGATGATCCCACTCTGAAGAAATTCTTCATTCTTGCAACTAAAGGTGATCCGAATAAAGACACAAGTCGTAAATCGTGGATTACAAAGAAGAATGGCGTACTTGTACGTATGGTTCAAGACTCCATTACGTCAAGTCATTCTCAAATCCTGGTTCCCAAGAATTTGAGAGTTAAAATTTTGCAGCACGCTCACGACTCTCAGTGTGCTGGACACATGGGTTTTTTTCCCGTACTAAGTCAAGAGTCCTTGCGGCTTTCTTTTGGCCATTGGTAAACAAGGACATACGTATTTATTGTCGATCTTGTAAAGTATGTCAGGAAGTTAAATCCAAAGGTCCACGGCATGCTGCACCCATTCAGGCGGCGGACATTCCTATTCGGCCGTTTCAAAAAATGGCCATAGACATTATTGGTCCATTTAAGATCAAGTCTGCCAGAGGACATCAGTTTATCTTGACGTGTGTTGATATGTGCACACGTTGGCCAGAGGCTATTCCTCTGAAGAGCATTACTACTGCTGATATTGCAGATGCTCTTTGGCTTATATTTTCTCGTCTGGGGTTCCCCGGAGAGATATTGTCAGACCATGGCACCCAACTAATATCAGATACCATGTCTCAAGTAATGTCTACTCTGCAGATAGATAGATCTTTAAGTAGTATCTACCATCCAATGTCTAATGGTATGGTCGAACGCCTTAATAGAACACTTAAAAACTTACTGGGGAAGATAACTGAGGATCATCCTCAAGACTGGGACAGAGTTTTACCTGCGGCCCTCTTCGCTTACAGAGAGGTACCCAATGAACATACGGGATTTTCTCCCTTTGAACTCGTCTTTGGCGCGCGTCCGCGTGGCCCTATGTCGTTGCTTCACGATCTCATAACATCTGACAATATTGACGATGACACAAAGTCATCCTACGAATATGTCATCGCGTTGAGACAAAAAATTATCGAAGCATGCAAATTAGCAACTTCTTCTTCTGAATTTGCGAAACAGAAGGCAAGGCAATTTGCCAATAAGAAGAGATGCTTACGACAACTTTGTCCTGGTGACAAAGCATTTGTATTACTACCTTGTAGGGAAAACAGATTACTTATTTCTTGGAAAGGTCCGTACGATATAATATCGAAAATTTCCGATGTCGACTATATTGTCGATATTGATGGGAAGCATAAAACCTTCCACATCAATATGCTTACTGAATTCCATGAACGTCCGGATTATTTGCAACCCATTTTCCAAGCAACGGACAATTCTCCAGTACAACATGGTCATTACTCATCACTGTCCGTGATACAGGATGAGGAAACAAGTTTTTCAGATGTAAATCTTCCTCTTCCAATGATCCCACTTCATTCCAGTGAATCATGGAAGAACGTTACTGTCTCTCCTGATTTGTCTCTAGGAGAACAGCGACAAGTTTCAACTATGTTGCAAACATTTCAGGATGTACTCACTGACATCCCTGGACAAACGAATGTCATTCAACATGACATTGTTCTAACTGACCATACTCCTATTAGGGTTAGACCTTATCCTATACCTATACATTTTCAAGCACAGGTCGAGAAAGAGTTGGATGAGATGATAGATTTGAAAATAATCGAACCATCCACCTCTGCATATTCTTCGCCGATGGTTATTGTGCGTAAAAAAGACAATAACATACGTCTTTGCGTTGACTATCGAAAATTGAATCAAGTAACTAAGTTCGATGCCGAACCTATGCCTTTACTGGAAGAGCTACTTACTCGACTCTCCAAATCTCATTTTTTCACTAAACTTGATTTGTCTAAAGGATATTGGCAAGTTCCTTTATCTGAACGCGCCAAACCTCTCACGGCTTTTTCAACACCTAGAGGTTTGTTCCAATGGAATTTTATGCCTTTCGGTCTTATGAACGCACCAGCTACATTCGTACGCATGATGCGCCGAATCCTATCTTATCGGTCAGATGTCATTGCATATCTAGACGACATCTGTCTTTTCAGCGATACTTGGGAAGATCACTATTCAGGGTTAGATGAATTGCTGTCTACTTTGCGTGAGCACAACCTGACAGCGAAACCCTCTAAAGCCTATATTGGTTTTAGCGAAATTTCTTTCCTAGGCCACCGAGTTGGTCATGGTTTCCTAAAGACAGAGGACCATAATACTAGTAAGATACTTAACATCTCAATCCCTAAGACTAAAAAACAGGTGAGAAGTCTGTTAGGTCTTATTCAATTTTATGGCAGATTCATTCAGAATCTATCCTCTATCATGGCACCTCTCTCAACACTTCTAAAGAAAGGTTCGCCTAATGTGGTCCACTGGTCTCAGGAATGCCAATGCTCTCTGGATAAGATTAAAACACTGTTTTCAACACCACCTATTTTAGTGCTACCCACTAAAGATAAGACATTCGTTCTTCGTAGTGACGCTTCATCCACTGGGATTGGAGCGGCACTAATGCAAGAGTACTCTGGAACTCTGCATCCTGTAATGTATATTTCCAGAAAACTTAATGCGGCAGAAAGGAATTATTCGGTTTTAGACCGTGAGCTATTAGCTATGGTTTGGTCGATCCTCAAACTACAGAGATTCCTTCTAGGCGCACATTTCATAGTAGAAACCGACCAAAAAGCTCTTACTGCTATACAGAGTAAGAATTTGAAGAGCTCGAGGTCTACTCGATATGCAATTGCTCTTCAACCTTTTCATTTCTCTGTGCGAGCTATTCGTGGATCAGATAATGTGATGGCAGACATTCTGTCAAGATGCCCACATGATTCCACATAACTATTAGGGCTTAGACTTCTTGATATGTCTAGTTCTATAGTAGTTCCTTTTCTATATCATGATAGATACACATTTGTAATTTAATAATATAATGATTGTATCACTACATAGCGGTTCATTGATGTTTATTCACCGCTGTGCTTTGATGATTTTTTCTTCATAAATCATAAATTTAAGATATCTAATACGAAATGATGATATGAATTTTTTTAGGCATTGTGTAATTGCCAGAATTGTATTATACTTTGATGACACCTTCCTGGAAAAATATACTTGTAGAGAAATAATTTCTCTCAGTTTATGAGACACATTCTCACCAGTCGCTCCATAAGTCGACTTAGCCTCATATTAGGCGTTATAGGTATTCCTGATATTTTCATCTGCGCATTATTCATGCGTTGTGAGCCTATTGTACGTTGCTCCTAGATGTATTTCAAAAAGAAAAAAAAAATGTTCCATTTTTTTTTTCCCGGGAGGTGTGGTAAGACTGTTACGTGCAGTCTTTGATATCTTACAATATTATACATTGGTATTCTTGTTATCTTCGCAAATATTTTGAAAGCAAAATAGTGCTTAAGGGAAAGTCATTATTGAGTTACTTCCCTTGAAAGTTGTGTCGGCTCTTTCGATCAAACTCCGCGGATAAATCCATTTTACTGCGATTTATTCGTTGTTTGGGTAATAATAGATTGTTCTTGCTTCAGAATATCTATGGCCTGAATTTATGTGTATTGTTTGTCTGAGTAGGACGAGTCTGTCTTATATCTGTATATCTTTACATATCTAAGTCGAACTATATGTTCTGTTGTCTCTAGAGAGGTCGAAGGCTATTCGGCGGATGTGTCGCTAGAGTGTGGTGTGATTTGGCTTCGTCCTGATAGGGACTGTGTTTTTCCATGTCGGCCTGTCGCCGGGGAAAAAGTGATCTCAGTATTTGTGGGGAAGGTGATAGTCGTCTAAACCTATCGTGTATGCTTTACCCCAGTGTTTATTCGTATTGCCAAGGAATGGCAGTTTCATATTTCTTATACCAAGGTAATCCAAGATACTTTTATGAACTCTCGTACGAAGCCACCATTTTCGATAGTTACGATTTGAATGTCTAAGAGAATATATTTGACTCGATGAAAACGACTTCGATTCCTAGCAGCACTATATCCTGTAGATTGCAGTCAATTGTTCATGATCAAATCTACAGAGCAATGAAATGTTTTTATGAATGACTAACTTTAGGACAGATTCATTATCTGTATCCAAACGTGAGTGACAGCTCACGAGTGAAGCCATCTTGGAACCAAAACATGTAGTGACTTTCAAGAAGAGAAAAGGGATGCCCGTATTATCGCTTGATTAGTCCAGAGATCACTGCTACACATGAGAACCCATTGCTAGCGGTTCAATATTATTATATGGAAAAATATGTGCTGAACATTATGTTGAAGAATCGTCGCTAGACGAGATTAGGTTTAGAAGCCATCTGAAATATTGTTTATAAGCTGACGTGCTCAGTCAGTGAAGTCAGATGATATATATGTATGGGCGATACTGAGTGCTTGGCTACTGACAGTCCATTATACACTTATTCTACATGAGTGCCCATGGGCAAAAGAACTGAACTGGTCACCCCACTTCATAAATCTGAGACCTATTATAGATGAGGAGAACATGGAAAGAGCTTGAGGTGATGTCACAGGACAGGAAGACTTGGCATGTGTTTGTTGAAGGCCTATGCTCCTTGGGGAGCTAAAGGGTTTTGATTGTTTGATTATAGTCAAGTCTTTAACACTTCATTTCCCTGTGGCAGTACCTGTTATGTGACTACTTACCTTTACCTGCCTTAAAGATATACTGTTTTGTTCACTTTCTGATGTTTTACTTCTCATTTCTTTTTTGCTGCCTTCCTCATGTACGTTTCTCTTCAGCCTTTCCTTGTATTGTTATTTTCTATAAAGAGTTGAGTTTTTTTTTTTTTTGGGGGGGGGGGGGGGGGCTGACATTGGGTTTAAAGTCAAAATTGAAAAAAAAACATTTGAAATTTGGAATCAGCCTATTATTATTTGGAATCTAAATATGCCAAATTCAACTATCAGAACATACTCTAACAAGATAAAATATATCTCTTTGTTGTTGTTACTGTTATTGTTAATCAGAATCGACCTCACTGCACTCTGGGCAAACCCATAGGTGCTTAGTCTCTCTCAGCAAATGTCAAAGTGTAGGAATGTTAATTTTACCTGTAGCACGCTGGTTGTTCATATGACGGATGCATCCTCTCTCACGTCCATCTCTGCTAATCCCACATTTGATGCCAAACTCCAACAGCCTCAGCCTTGTTGATTCATCCATTGCACCATTGCAGTGTCATTATTTAGCAGGCGATCATTAATTGCCCTTAGTATCTCTCCCTTATCCATGTCCAGTGTCCCCACTAATGGTTCTTTCGAGGCCAGTCTGTCAGCTCTCTCATTGCCACGTACCCATGCATGACCAGGACAGTAGATTCCCACCAGTTCTTCAAGACGTGAGGATTCTATTGATGTTTTCCAAACCTACCGCAACCATCCGTTCTGAACTTTCCGAAGCATGGATTGAGAGTCTGACACTATAACTGCCCTGGTTGATGGAGTTTACGACAACCACCTCAGTGCTGCAGTAACTGCCTCTACCTCCATTCTCATGCTGGAGGTTGTTGTTATGTTGGCTCCACTCTGTTCAGAAACGACCCTACCCTTTATTCTCGCAGAGAAGCCCCATCCTGATTTCTCACCACGCACTACAGACCCATCAGTATGCACAATGGCATCATCATCCCCAGCATGATCACTTATAAGCTGATTAATCTCCAGCTATGCTTTTCCATTGCCCCAAGATCTGCACTCTCTGCCAAGGCTAATGATGACCTGCTTGTTGTTTATCCAATTCTCCCCTGACTTACTCCACTCTTCCCGATTGGATATATATTCAACCTTGGTCACCTGACCAATCGTAGCCTCTGCTTGTGCCATCCATGACATTCCCCTCTTTATTCTTGCTCCTTTGATGTCAGCTATGTTCTCATGTAGGTGGTGTCTTTTGTCAGTGGTTACCCACATATAGGCTTTAGCCTGGGCCATTGCATATCTAGATCTAATTGACAGCAATCCAAGCATGTATCTCATTGTCACAATGGGGGTGTCAAGAGTACAGCCCAAAACTAGTCGCATCCCTTCATTTTGAATGCGTTCCAGTCATTCACATTGTGACACAGCGTGAGTATTCCTAAACCATACTCAATTACTGAAATCACGAGCTGATGATACAGGAGAAACAGTAGTCTCTGTTCCAAGTGTGCAGCAGCCATTGTTTTTAAGGCTGCCAGTCCTCACTGCACTTCTGTATGAGCAGTTTGACATGATACTTGAACGATAGACCACGATCAAACGTTACTCCTAGATGCTTCAGAATGTTCTGCCCATTGAAAGTGATGTCTGAAAGGTGTGCTTTCACTATGGAGTTGTTCAAAGAGCACCATATCACACAGGCCTTGTTAAGATTGACCTTTGATCCGCTTTCCTCACACCATTTAGAAACCGGCTGTAGTGTCTCTTGTATGCCTTGGACCATTTCCTGTCGGTCTGAGCCAGTTCTGCACGAGTATGTCCTCTGCGAAAGTTAATGTTCGTCCCAGTCCTGTTGGTTGAAAGGTTGCTACTTTTGCTTTGTAGATGTTAAACAGCACTGGCAATAGTGGAGAACCCTGGGGTAGTCCCGGGCAAATGCGCATTGGTTCTGATGTCCAAGTTCCCAAGCGAAATGCAACTGATCTCTCCATTAAGGAGGCTGCTATCCACCTTGTTATCCAAGGGTTTACACCACATGCCATTATACAATCTATTAGGGTTGCAAAGTCCACACTGTTATAAGCATCCTCTAGGTCAATTGCAACAGCCACCATTTCTCTTTTACCCTGGAATCCCTTGTACACATCATATGCAAACGTTCCAGTGTTACCCCAAGTTGTTTTCACAGGCCTGTAGCTACCCAGGGTATCTCTTTATATATATATATATATATATATATATATATATATATATATATATATATATATATATATATATATATATATATATATATATATATATATATATATATATATATATATATATATATATATATATATATATATATATATATATATACAGAACTAGACATGCAGAACAATATGAGGAGGCTTTCTGTAGCGTGTGATGACTTTGGTCTTACCATCAATACGAAGAAATCTGAAGTAATGTTGCAACCTGCTCCTGGGAAACCTTACTGTGAACCAAATATCACAGTAAAGAACCAACGTCTCTAAGTGGTGGACAGCTTCACTTATCTAGGCAGTAACCTTACCAAAGATGTGAATATCGACTCCGAGGTCAACAACAGAATTGCAAAGGCAAGTGTAGCTTTTGGAAGACTAAGAGTAAATGTCTGGGATCGACAAGGAATTAGTGCCGCCACCAAGATAAAAGTATATCATGCAATAGTGCTCACTACCCTCCTGCATGCCTGTGAAACATGGACAGTGTATAGCAGACACACCAAGAAGCTTAATCATTTCCACATGAGCTGTCTTCGCAGGATACTCAGGATCAAGTGGCATGATAGAGTATCTAATTCTGAGGTCCTCAACAGAGCACATATCTCAAGCATCTACATATTGCTGCAGAGGGCCCAAACTAGATGGGCCGGACATGTTGTTCGCATGCCCGAAAAACGCCTCCCAAAGCAGTTGATGTACAGCGAACTCTCTATGGGTAAGCAAACAGTAAGGGGGACAAAAGAAACGCTTCAAAGACACACTGAAAGCATCGTTGAGCAGCTTCAAAATTGATGTCTCCTCCTGGGAGACTATCGCACATGATCGCTCTGCCTGGCGGACAAACATTACTCAAGGCGCTCGCATTGCAGAACAGAATTTAGCTGATAAGGCAGAAGGCAAGCGTGCTGCAAGAAAAGTCAGAATGCGCAGCAACACTACTATCGACTCTAACCATGTGTGCCCCGTATGTGGCATGGCCTGTAGGGCCAAAATAGGACTAATTAGCCACATGAGATCACGGCACTGATGTCTCACAATTCAAGTCTGAAGCTGTCGCCATCTTCGCTTGCGATGGGCAACTATTATTATTATTATTATTATTATTATATATATATATAATAAAGGTGATCTATCAGACTGTAATAACTGGCGTGGTATATCTCTATTATCAGTACCTGGAAAATTATTATGTTGCATGATGTTAGAAAGACTTAAATTGCATGCTGACGAAAAGATCAGAGAAGAACAAGCGGGTTTCAGGCCGAAACGATCATGTATTGATCAAATATTCACACTAAGAACAATTATAGAAGAATCAGTGGAAAAGCAATCGCCACTTATTATCACCTTCGTCGATTTTCAAAAAGCCTTTGATAGTCTACACCGCCCATCATTGTGGAAGATACTTACAATCTATGGTTTTCCAACAAAATATGTGAATATAATCAAAGCACTATATGACAATGCAAGATGTTGTGTTAGAACAAATAAAGGGAATACAGAATGGTTTACAGTAGAAACAGGGGTGAAACAAGGCTGTATTATGTCACCACTACTTTTTGGAATAGCTATTGATTGGGTTATGAGAAACTATACCCACAATGAACAATTGGGTATAAAATGGACAAATGGAAAATTCCTGGGGGACCCGGATTTCGCAGATGATGTAGCATTCTTAAGTTCAACACCAAGACAATCCCAAGAAGCAATAAATAATTTGTGTCATCTCTCGGTTAAAATTGGTCTCCAAATAAATGCCTCTAAAACTAAAGCTATGAACTTTTCTAACGAGACCTTTGATATCATCTTGAACGGGGAAAAACTAAAGAAAGTTGAAAGTTTCAATTATTTAGGCAGTAAAATGACTCAGGATGGTGACACAACAAGAGAAATCCATACTAGAATTGCTTTGGCAGCTAGCGCCTTCAATAGATTATCTAACATTTGGAAATTACGATCATTGAATATACATACCAAGCTTCGTCTGTTTAATTCAAATGTTATCTCAGTGTTAACATACGGCTGTGAGAGTTGGAAAATAACAAAATCATTGGAGAACAAGCTGAATACATTCGAGAACAAATGTCTTAGAAAACTCATGAACATCAGTTGGAAAGAATTCAAGACTAATCGACAAATAAGAGAAGACTCTAGGCAGAAATATGTCTCCGACTATATAAGGAAAAGACGATGGTCATATATCGGTCATGTCCTACGAATGCAAAACAACAGAATACCACTACAGGCGCTCACTTGGGTTCCTGAGGGTAAGAGGAAAAAAGGAAGACCAAAAGAAACACTCAGAAGAACAATAATAAGAGAAGGAAGAACGTTGGGCCTAAATAATGTGCAAGAGCTAAGAGGAGTGGCGTCACAACGAACAACCTGGAGAGCACTGGTTTCTGCCTTATGCGCCGTGTTTGGTGCTTAAAGAATTTATTATTATTATTATTATTATATATATATACACATATATTATGTGTGTGTGTGTGTGTGTGTGTGTGTGTGTGTAAAGAGAGAGAGAGAGAGAGAGAGAGAGAGAGAGAGAGAGAGAGAGAGAGAGAGAGAGAGAGAGAGAGAGAGAGAGAGAGAGAGAGAGAGAGAGAGAGAGAGAGAGAGAGAGAGAGAGAGAGAGAGAGCTTTCAGAATTGCAACCATCTCTGCCATGAAAATAGATGTATTATCGGTTGTACTATATCATTTCACCATTTGCCACATTGGAACATAAATTCCTATCCCCAATTTGTTATCATCTCCCTTAGATCCACATGTGTACACTGTAATACTGTCTTTTGATATTTGTTGAATATTTTTCCTGGTCTTGCTTTTGATAGTTGCCCTATCAGATGTTTTATTAATTATGTCTGCCAGGCTTTCCTCTGTATCTGGTTTCTTAAGCTCCCACGGTGGTACCACTGGCTTGTATGTACTACTGTTATTAATTTATGCATTTATGGCATCCAAGTGTACTAGTTCTTCAATGCATTTCCAACCTGTCGGGTATCTACTGGTATTCATGAACCAGTTCTGAGTTGTTGTTAACTGATACCTAGCAAATGCTGGAAAAGCGGGATGAGTCTTGTCCAACTTAATTTTGGTCTTGTAATTTAGTCTTAGTTCCTTTCTCCGAAGTTCCAAAACAGAGGACTCCTAAGGATACTTTAAGAGCACCCCTCGATGTTGACCTGATTGCACCTGCAACTGTACATAATGCTTGGTGCTGAATTCTATTCTATCTAATTTAATCTATCTTGTGACTATGTGCTGCAGAGCCATATACTGTGCTTCCGTAATCAATTTTGCCTCTAATGAAAGATTTATAAAACGGGATCACTTACTTAGTGAGTCAATAATCATCTGTCATATTCAATATACATAACGATAACCACACCAGGCCCTCGCGTTACCGTTAAACTATCACTAATCCTAACTGAGTAGGCCCTAAATGAAAATTTATAAGCTGTTTAAAACAAAACTGTTGTTTTTAAATGAACAAAACACTAAGAACCAATATAACATACACGAGAAGCTTGTCCTCGAACATTGTTCGGAAATACTCCTCTAAGTTCACAGTCATTTTGATTTATTCTGATTGTTCTTGCAGTAGACGACTGAGAAATCAAGAAAAACAAAGGGTCAGTAATCACATCTATACACTCGACGCGCACTACCGGTTGCTAAGGAAAATTCCTTCAACCTACAATCCCTTGTTACAGTCTCAACACTTAAAAACTAGTTACTATATTTAGGAACGTCTGACATTTGGAATAATTTGCATAATTTTATTGCTATATTACATTTATCACAGTTATTTAATAAGAGGCTCTTTATACGCAAAAGGCTCTTTAAATAATTGATTTTATAATCATTTTGAGAGTATTAAAGAATTTTACAAAAATATGAATCCTTTTATTGCCGGCTGATTCTTAAATTTCTGCAATTGAATCAATAACTGAGGCTTCCATTTATTTAATCATTTATTAAAAATACAACATGGTACCATACAACATTTTAAATGCTGCATTAAAATTGTTACTGTATTAAAACTACTTAAAAATTCAAAATTAATTAAAACATTATTTTAATTGTTTATAATGTCTAATTTTACATACTACTTTCGACTGTTTACAAACATGGCTACAGCTCAACTCAAATCCGTTAACTTTGAGGTGTTCGGCAAAGTGCAAGGTGATTATTACAGTCCTAGTAAACTTATAACAATCATAACTAAATATTTGTATGCACAATGCTTCCTTTGCAGATGACTTAGCCTTGTGGATCTCTGAAGAACGTATCACTACTGCAAACATTCTGATGCAGCAAGCACTAACATCACTGGAAGAGTGGGCCAAAAGATGGCTCTTGGAGATTAATGAAGAGAAAACAACGTACACTGTATTTTCCCTCTCAACTCAGAGCTTCAACCTAGTACTAGACGGAGAAAGTCTTCATTTAAATGAAAATCCAAACTACCTAGGCATTATTTTTGATCGCCGTCTGACTTGGAAAAAACAGGTTGACAAAAATCGAATGAGAGCAAGACAAAGAATGGCAATTATGAAAAAAACTTGCTGGAACAACTTGGAGTGCAGATGAGAAAGTGCTTAGGACGTTGTACACAGGGCGAGTGATGCCAGTCCTTGAATATGGCATGGCAGCGTGGGCAACAGCAGCTAAGACAAACTTCGACAAAATTAGCAGACTCCAAAATCAAGCAGTGAGAATGATAATAACGGGAGGCATGAAGTCAATACCTCGAAAAGATCCAGATATAACCAACAGATCCATGTACATGGTAGATGGTTGAAAGGGGCATGCTACAAATAAAAGTAGCAAACACAATTTTAAAAAAAACATGCCTCCAGCCAATGACAGATAGAAGAGACTGCAGGGCTCAGCAACAGGCCGAAAAGTTCAAAAGACTAACAGACCACCCAATGTGCCATAGAATAAATGCTGTTAGAAGGCAAAGACTCAAACAAAGCAATTTTGTAGAATCAACCAAACCACAAATGAGAGCAGTATCCATAGATGAAATATCCACTGTTAAACCCATCTACACTGCACTCAAGCTTCCAGTTTGGAAACAAAATCGTTTCCCTAAAATAATAGAAAACATTCCTGGAATTGAAAGAAAAAAGGGCAAAACTGCAACAGATAGAAAATCCATAGCAACAAAGTACATAGAGAAACATTACCCACGCAACACCTGGACCCATGCATACACAGATGGATCAGCAACAAATGCAACAGAAAATGGAGGTGGGGGTGTCTTTCTGACCTTAAGCACTGGTGCAGAAAAAAGGCTGTCAGTGGCAACAGGACGATTCTCCAGCAGCTTCAGAGCAGAGGCAGAGGCCTTGAAAACTGCAGCAGAGGTTATATTGACAGAAGAAAGTGCAGAGAGACAAGTTGCTTTCTTTACTGATGCACAGTCAGTAATTGCAATGTTGAAAAGCCAAAATAATACAGACCTGGATGATCTCAGAATAGTGCTTCACAAACTTTGTCAACGATTCAAAAGTTTTGTGATCCAATGGATCCCATCTCATTGTAACATCACCGGCTGTGATGATGTCCAAATGATACAACGTTAAAATATCTCCAAAATTAACGATGAAATGTAGGGTTAAAAATAATGCGTAAGATACTAGGAGACATGATCGCCCACGCCATACTTTCCCACCACCATTTAAAACTAACGAGTAGAAGTGCAGACGGAACGTTTACCCTTGTAGACGGGAGAGAACGGAGGACACAAAAAAGGAAAATATGACTGAACCGTGTTTGAAGTTCGAACGGCAAAAAGACGCAAAGAGGGGGGTGAAAGGAAAAAAAAATTCACGTCCCGAGTTGACATAAAGTAAGAAATGGACAAGAAATGGACATTAGCGCTGGATCGAGACAGTCATTTCTTGGACGATTTTTCGATACTTGGTCTGTATTTGAATGCCGCGGCAAAACACATGATGGAAGGATCTCGAACAAAAATTCAAAATTTAAACTTGAAAAAAAAAAATACGTTTTTCTTAATAATAGAGTTATGAAAATAAAACCTAGCTAGTTTGATAGCCCATCTTGAGCAGAGAAATAATATGCTTTCAATTATACAGACGGATAGATAATAAGGAGGATATTGACAAAAGACTGTATTGATCATAACAGACAAGCGACTGCACTGTTAAACCCATGTCACTAAATGTAACCAAAATCTTGGCCTTGAGTCTGCAACATAAATTCAAACTGTAATTAAGGAGAGGGAATGTGGTGGAGCATTGTAGCTAAAAATAACTTAGACAGCAGATTCGTGTAGGAAATGCATGTAAAATCAAGTGTGTTTTTATGAAAAAACAAGTAGAGGCAGACGGACTAACAGACCGTAATACATACTTGACTGAGATTTGACTGAAGTGACTTTTGGTTGCCAATTTGAAAGTTAGGGGGGAAGTCGGCGATTGGTCAACGCAATTAATAGTAGTGTGATAGAGAGGTGAAAGTTTGCCATTTGCCATAGTCTGTTCAGAGAAGCAGTTCATATCTACAGAGGTGTTGATTCCCGAAGAATATAATTTTTATAAGGGGGACGCCATCATACAGCCAGCAGCTCAGCTGAGTTTTGCTAGCAAATGTAACTGTGTTCTCAATTCTGAATTCTGG
Organism: Oreohelix idahoensis; assembly: GCA_024509875.1. Lineage (NCBI taxonomy): Eukaryota > Metazoa > Mollusca > Gastropoda > Stylommatophora > Oreohelicidae > Oreohelix > Oreohelix idahoensis. The sequence continues at coordinate 330,674 of JAMPIV010006575.1, read as the reverse complement.
TAAGAATGAATAATACTTATTCTGTATATTTTAATAATTAGAGTGATTGATACTGCCATATCATAAAAATGATTACGACAAGTAAGTGTTCGCTCTAGATCCCCAGCCCTAGATCAGGGTCTAGAGATATACATACAAAGAAAATACATGGGCACGCCTAAATAAAACTAGGAAAAAAGATCTGGTGTTGAGATCAGTGGAACATATCACCTATCTTGTTTAATGGCAGGAAGCTATTGAACATATCTCAGATGTAAAGTAGTCTTGGGAACTGATACTATGTGAAACCAACTTGGTAAGATGTGCTGTGTGGTCAGAGAGATCTGACCTAGTCTATGTGGTGTTGTTGTGTGCAGAAATGGGCTAGAGGATGGAATTCTGACACATGACCAATACTTTTATTTCAGAACTGTGAGTTTTTATTTGGCACCAAAGCGGTGTCAAATGCTGTGTTAACATATATACAAGTGTGGACCAGAGCAGTCCGTCATTGTGTCTGAGCAGCCGTATATTGCCCCCTGCACGGAGAGGTGGGGCCACCAGACTTCTGTACCGGATCGATGCAGGCAGATAAGTCAAATCTGGCCTGCTGGATTTTCACCAACGACATTTTCACAAAATTATTCCTAATTCAACCTTAACTAACACCATGACAGTGGGAAAATTACATTATATATATTTATCCCTTAAGTCAACGAACAATGTTGGGCATTCATAGACTAGGAGTGATGACACCATCCCAACAGCACATTTAGTAAAACGTTCTCCAGTGACTATCTTAATATATTTATTATTAACTAGTTATTTGAAATAAGTAAATTACACAATTTCCATCTATTATGTAACATGATTTTGTATTCAATTTATGACTCCATAATATTTCTCATGTTCTGACCAACTAAACATTTGGTTCAGAACAAAATAAATTTATCAAAAAGATTAATTTGTAAAAAACTAAAACAGCCTGAGTTAGTTCAGTGTGTCATAAATTTTATTAATATTGTTAGACTTCTTAATTATCTGTGTGTGTGTGTGTGTGTAAACTACCACAACACATTGCATATCAGTACCCTAGACATTTAACGTAGCCACATTCATTAGAAAAAAAGATATGTGTGAGGTCGTAAGTGGTAGCAAGAAGGGCCTTCTGTAATTCACATCTACATTTATCTCAGGAGCCTTCACAGCTGACCTCATACATCACACTAGGTGACATCAACCATACAATACCAACAAAATCCACTACACCGGCAATGAAGAGGCTGACAGAATGGCAAAAGAAGGTTCACATCTACCTCAGCCTGATGCAAGCATAACTTTTGAGGAGGCAAAGAGTTTTATCAGAATCAGATACAGAAACAAATGGAATGTTGAACATCCAGGGCACACACAGATTGATGCTTACTACCAGCTGCACAGAAGAGAACAAGTGGTAATCTTCAGACTTCACACTGGCCACAACAGATTGAGATACCATCTATTCAACAAGCTAAAGATAGGAGCTAATGATCAGTGTAACTGTGGCACTGATAAAATGACTGCTGAACATCTTCTTCAAAGTTGCCCCTTATATGTGGTACAGAGAAAGTGCATATGGCTGACGCCAGCTCCTTTCGTGGAAAAGCTTTATGGGGATTCAAATAGCCTCAAACTGACTGCTGCTTTCTTTGAGAACATTCAAGTGGACGTCTGAGAGTGTACGAAGAAGAAGTATGTTTCAAAGCTTGCCTAGCGATAAAGACGGATTGGTGCAGTCTTGATTTCTTTAAATCCACAAAACATACAGCCTACCATAATTGTCTTGTTCTTTACATTCAGTCAGTCCCTACGTAAATTTAAGACCTGTATTGTAATATCACTCCCCGTCTAGCTTTTCTTCATTTTTCAATTCCCTAAGGAGCATAAGCCGTCAACAAACTTATACCAAGTCTTGTTGTCACGTGACATAAGCCTTCAACAAACTTATACCAAGTCTTCCTGTCATGTGACATAAGCCTTCAACAAACTTATACCAAGTCTTCCTGTCATGTGACATAAGCCTTCAACAAACTTATACCAAGTCTTCCTGTCATGTGACATAAGCCTTCAACAAACTTATACCAAGTCTTGTTGTCACGTGACATAAGCCTTCAACAAACTTATACCAAGTCTTGTTGTCACGTGACATAAGCCTTCAACAAACTTATACCAAGTCTTGTTGTCACGTGACATAAGCCTTCAACAAACTTATACCAAGTCTTGCTGTCATGTGACATAAGCCTTCAACAAACTTATACCAAGTCTTCCTGTCATGTGACATAAGCCGTCAACAAACTTATACCAAGTCTTCCTGTCACGTGACATAAGCCGTCAACAAACTTATACCAAGTCTTGCTGTCACGTGACATTACCTCAAGGTCTTTACATGTCTTCTACATCCCCTTCACACCGTCTCGTTCTGTTTTGCAATCTTTTGCTTATTAGTAATTCTAATTCTAGTGTCTTCTTTGATCCATAACCGTCAAAGCAGTCAGCGGCCATCACGCCTGGTGTGCATCTTGTATAGCAGCAACAAATTGATTCCACTTTGCTCGGTCGTCGGCCATCCTTCGTACCAACTGTGGTTCATTCTTTGCATCTCAGCTTCCACAGTTCTCCGCCAAGTTGTTTTTGGTCGGGCTCTCTTTCGCTTTCCCTCGGGGGTCCATAGCATAGCTGTTCTTGTGATGGTATCAGGGTCCCTTCTGAGGACATGGCCAACCCAACTCCAGCATCTGCCAGCTATGATGGTGTGCATGTCCTCCTGGTTACTCCGAATAAGTAGTTCTTGGTTGCTGATGGTGCTTGGCCTAAAGATTCGGAGAATTTTCCTTAGGCAGATTGTGTGGAAGGAGAACAGTTTCGACATTTCCTTCTCTGTTACTCTCCAACATTCCGCACCATAGAGAAGCACAGAAAGTACACAGCTCTCATACAGTCTTAATTTGGTGTTTGTGCTGTACTGGGAAGACTTCCAAATGTTGTGGAGAACAGCAAAGGCTGTTCTCGCTTTATTCATTCTGTTGTTAATGTCCTTGCTTGTTCCGCCGTCAGGTGTTACTATGCTTCCTAGGTAAGTAAATGTGTCTGTCTGTTCTAACTTCTGGTTCCTTACTGTTATTGGCTCAGGATTGCCCACATTTAGTGTCATGACCTCTGTCTTCTTCAAATTGATGTTCAGGCCAACCTGCTGGCCATACTTATTCAGTCTATCGGTTTTGTCTTGAATGTGTTGGTGTGAATGTGCGAGTAGTGCAATGTCATCTGCATATTCCAAATCTTCCAGTGTAGAAAACGTTGTCCATCTAATTCCTCTTGGGACTGCCCTCTGTTGTCTGGCGCATCACCCAATCTATGACTGTCAAAAATAATGTTGTTGATAAGGGGCATCCCTGTCGTACTGCAGTTTTCACTTCGAAAGTTACATTACTCGATCCAACACTGCACGTAAAGTTAGAATAGAGGCTTTTTATAATGGAAACAATGCGGCTGGGAATTCCATAAGCCCTCAGAATTTTCCATAGGCTGTCCCTGTGTATGCTGTCGAAAGCCTTTTCAAAATCAACAAAGTTAATGTACAGCTGTCTCTGCCATTCTGAGCACTGCTCTATAATGTTCCTGAGGGCAAATATATGATCTGCACATCTTCTGTTCTTTCTGAAGCCCGCTTGTTCTTTCCTCAGTTTATGGTCAACTGCTTTTGAAATTCTCTGGATGATTATCCTGCCTAGTATTTTGCTGGGAACTGAGAGGAGGGTAATTCCTCTCCAGTTGTTGCAGTCTGCAAGGTCGCCCTTCTTGGGCAATTTGACAATTATTCCTTTACTCCATTCTGTTGGTGTTGTCTCAGTTTCCCAGACTTGTGCAAATAGTGGTTCTAATAGTTCTGATGCTAGTTCAGGGTCTGTCTTGAAAAGCTCAGCATTCAGATTGTTGTGACCAGGCGCTTTTCCATTTTTTAGCCCTTTGATAGCTGTGATAATTTCTTCTTTTCGTGGAATGTCTGTATTTACGTCTGTCACTTTCAGCCTCGAGAACATTCAGCTGAGTCTCTGGTGGTTCCTTATTCAGTGTTTCTCTGAAGTGCTCTGCCCATCTTGTTTCCTGCCCCTGTGCTGTGGTGATGAGATTTCCTTGCTTGTCTCTTACTAACGTTATGTTGTTTGCACCTCGTTTTCCACTGATAGCTTTAGTTATTTTATCAACTGTGCTTTGTTCATTTCTCAGTGCTGCCTCTTCTGTCTGTCTTGCAAGGTCATCCAGAAATGTCCTTTTGTTAGCACGGGTTTGACGTTTTACTTCCTTGTGCAGCTGACTGTACTGTTCACTATATATTGCCTTTAACCTGGGAGACTTAGCTTCTGTTTTCTTTCTTTTCATTTCCTTTCTCTTCGCTATGGTGTTTAGCATTTCTGGTGTTATCCAGTTTTGGCTCTTTCTTTCCTGGAATCCCAAGCATGACTTGCTGCTTTCTTTGTATATTGTTGAGATGGTGTTGAATTTCTGGTCCACATCGTCGGTCTCTGTTCTTTCCTGGCTTTTGGTAATCAGATATCGTCTCTTTACGTCCACCACAAACACTTTTCTGGTGAGGGGGTCCTTAAGTTTCATGATGTTATATCTTTTCTGTTTGACTGCAACTGGTCGAGCAGCTCTGAGTTTCACTTTCAGTCTTGCTACTACTAGGTGATGATCACTTCCCACATCTGCACCTCTTCTTACTTTCACGTCTTGTAGTGCATGTCTCCATCTGCCATTGATCATTATGTGATCTATCTGGTTTTTGTCTCGTCCGTTTGGTGATTCCCATGTTAACTTGTGCACTTCTTTGTGTTGAAAAAGTGTTCCTCCAATGACCAGGTTGTTAATACTGCAGAAGCTTATTAATTTGTCCCCATTATCATTTACTGTTCCACTGCCGCATTTCCCCATTACTCTTTCGTTATAATTATTGTGTGTTCCAACTTTCGCATTTAGGTCTCCCATTACTATAATAAGATCATACCTGGGTACAGTTTCCATTTCCTTTTGTACCTGTTGATAGAACTCGTCCTTGATCTCTTCATCGCTGTCGTTTGTTGGTGCATAGCATTGTATAATTGTGGTGTTGGTGAATCTCCCTCTCAGTCTTGCTCTTATTAGTCTGTTGTTAATGGGTTTCCATTCCAGTAGAGACCTTTCCATTCCTTTCTTAAGGATAATGGCTACACCTTCGTTGTGCTGACCGTCCTCTCTACCAGAATAAAGTACTGTTTCCCCTGTAGCTGTTTTTATTCTCCCCATCCCTGTCCATCTGCTCTCGCTTATTCCCAGGATATGTAGTTTGTAATTCCTCATCTCTGCTGTGATCTGTCTCAGCTTTCCTGCCTCATTCATAGTTCTGACATTCCAAAAACCAATTCTGGTTTCGTGTTTGGCGGTCTGGGCATCCGTTTTCATGCCAGTGGCTTCCTTTCGGCTTTCACCACTGTCAGTCATACGAGCCTGAGACTCCGGATGTCCGTCCCGCATCAAAGTATTTTCATTTATTGCTGTTTCCGTAACGTGTGCGATTTTTTACACAGACAGGGGTGTCGCAAAAAAAAAAAAAAAAAACAGTATCAGGCTCATGAAAATCAAATCTATTGACACATGCGTAGATATATTCTTGTGTTGATCTGAACAATGGTTGGGCTTGTTTTTCGATGCCATCCAAATAAGTCGCCTGCGTCATTAGGTTTAAGATTAAGGATAGGGTTTCAATTCCTAAACCTAACCTTTATTACAGAGTCTCTGAATTATTTTATAAGGGTGTATTGAACACACATTCCACTGTTATTCATTTAAACCATACGCTTGTATGTGGATAGACCCACAGGCTTTTTGCACAGGAATTACCACCACATGCATCAGAAGCAGTCATACATTTAATTCTTCATGGAACAAAGGGCTACAATTGTAGCTGTGCACCTATTTCTATATATCTGTACACAAGTTGTCTGACTCGTATTTCAATGTTTGTAAACAATTTCCTGCAGTTTTTTTGTTATTTGTCTCCATGTGATGTTAATTTCTCATGTTGAAATACATAATACAGAAACATTGGTTATTACGTTCTTGTGCTTATGGCATGCTAAATTTCATAATGCGTTGAAAGGAAATAGATGGGGACAACCTTAAAATGTTTTCAAAATGGCAGTGGAAACATGATATATATCAGAGGTCTGTTTTGAACACACATGCTGTTGTTCCTTTACAGTTGTAACTTGTGTTACAGCATAACCATTACCATATTAGCGTTAGGATCCCTTCTCCATTTTGGTTTATCCTCTCAGAGTTCATTTTGAAAAGAAGTTTGGCTAAGGGTAAGGATTAGGGTTAAGATTAGTCTCAGCTATTAGTGTTTTGAGATTTATAGACATTTATAATTTGCAAAAGGGTAATAAAAGGCCATGAAAACGGTTGCCAGTTTTAGCATTTAGGGTTAGCCCTAGACTTAGAATGCAGAGAGAGGAAACTATTTGGTAATGCTAACATTACCCCTAACCCTATTTAAACTTTTTTTTTTTTTAAATATTAAGGACACGTTTAAAAACAACAAAATTCCAACTTACCACTGATAACTGTGTCTCTGGATCCTTATTTAAGGGCATATCAACTTGGGCGACTTAATTTGCTGATGAATCAATAGCCATTTATGTTGTTGTTGTTTAACTAGAGCTACTGAGCTTCTCACTCTTTAGCAGCCAATACCAAGTTGAAGACTCCTTGTAGATCTAGGCTTTTTTTTTCTGTGGCTTTTCCACCATTCTGAAACATGTTGAATTGAAGTCATGAGCTCCAGTTTTTCCAGCTTGGCTTGCATTTAAAAGATCGTCACATCTAGTCTCAAGCTAGGAATAAGAAGTGTGTGGCATACTGTGCATTCCCCGCCATCCAAGGGTGGCTCCAACTATGCAGAGCTAAAATACTGTACTCTGGTTGTGGGCTCTCCCAAGGAATTGTCACCTTCTGCACAGAGCCACTTCTCGGCTTCCCCTGACTATCACTGGGTAGACTTCATGCAGTCAACCAAGTCAAAGAATTACGCCTGGGGCTGTAGTGACTTCTTCAAGCTTAGTGTGAAATGCTGGGTTCTCAACAAGTTTCACCACAGGGGGAATTCCTGGACTTATGTGGACGGTTTCAAGAGTCAGTGAGGATGTAATTAGCCTCACAGACATAGGTTGACATCCATGTAGATATATTGTAGCATTGTGCATAGTTGGTGGTCATATAAGGATGACTCCAGATATGCCTCCATGCATAGTCATTTGGGTGAAATCACACATATGTCCCCCTCAACTTCCTTTCAGCTCTCTTTGTGTTTTCCATTTGTATTATATGTTCTGTTGTACTACAGTGCTAAGTTACCAGACATGACAGTTTATTGTGTAGTGTGACAAGCATTAGAGAATAACAAAATCAACAACGAAGAAGTTACAGACTGTCATAAGTGGGTGCTTGCATAAAATAGATGGATTGAAATGGTACAGCAAGGTCAGCATGTGGAACTGATGACAAGAACCAGACCAGAGTCACTGAAACAAGAGTTACTGAAACAAGAGTCACTGAAACAAGAGTCACTGAAACAAGAGATGAGAAGATGAAACTCTAATTGGAAAGGACATACATAGAGGATGAAGCTGCCAGTGGCACCAAGTGGTGATGTTCCCTATGGAGCCACCTCAAATCTGGTGTAAAGGAGCTCTTACAACAAGCAGAAGAGAAAAGAACACGTTGAAAGGAAAAAAAGCAGCTGATGGCTATCACCTCAGGGGTGTAGTCACACAGTGATGACTGAAGGGGCTACTACATTAAGGAAACCTGTTGATAGCTATCACCTCAGGGGCGTAGTCACACAGTGATGACTGAAGGGGCTACTACATTAAGGAAACCTGTTGATGGCTATCACCTCAGGGGCGTAGTCACACAGTGATGACTGAAGGGGCTACTACATTAAGGAAACCTGTTGATGGCTATCACCTCAGGGGCATCACAAAATATTCCAGCTTCTGTCTTCTCGTAACGAGCTCAAAGAAACCTTTAGGAACTGACTTTTTTCATGACATCCTTTCAGCAAAACAAAAACATCTTGCATGTGCCATATCTCCAAGCTGTGTCCTGGGACCACAAGTTGCTGAAACCTTGATCTAGTCTTTGTGCTTGTGTTTCAGATATTCTAGCATATGTTTTGTCATGCTTGCAGCAGCACTAACATAAACACTTACAGCGTGGCACACTTAGGGGTCATTATAAATTGTATTCACCCACATATATGAGCATGCACACACATAAAATGAAATATTTTGTTCACTATGTATGTGCATACTGTTTGTTTTAAAACAAGGGAAAATCTAAGGGAGACCTAAAAATGGCTTGAGACAGAGTAAACAGCCAGTGGGTTTCAAACATATAGATAGATCTGATGTGAATAACATCATGTGACTCATGTGTTGATGTATTTTTCTTGTCTATTTATTACAGGGGTCTTCTTTCGAAAGGTAAGCATTATTGTAAAATTTAAATATTTCAGTTCAGGAGAAATTAACTTTTGCTGTAAACATAAAATTCTTTACTTATCTCCACATTGAGCATGAGTTAATAGCTTTACATTTCAGAGATCAAAATATAAATCCAAATAGCTTGATATTCCTTATTAAAAAAACACCATGCAGAAATCAAAATTGAGGAAGAAAAAGGAGGGAATATGTAAGCACGTGCATCAAAGGCATAAATTCACACTGACACAAAAAGAGCAAGATACACTGTAAACAACCAAGAAATGAAAGTTCAAATAACAAAATATAGTGTAAAAGGCTGACACCAAAAACAGACTGTAAATTATCATCACTTTTATTTTGCTACTTACGTAGCCATCATTACAGCTGGTCCCCCCTTACAGGAAGCCTGCATCAAAGCATTTATTTCCCCTTGCAGTGGTTGTTTCTATAGCAACATGTTTTACATGTTGAGGTTGCCAGCTTCCCATGCACAGCCTCTTATCAGTTGCCCCTAACGACATGCCTGAGGAAGCAGAAGTCATTTCTGCGTCTGCTTAGAGACGTCTGGGAACTACACAGCTCAAATTATGCTGTTGTGTTTGTAAATAAAACGCAAGCAAGAAAATAAAGTTATGTTGAATACCCTGGCACTTCTGTCCCACAACCATAACCACAATGCAAGACAAAATGAAAATACTTGATGTGAGGTCATAGTAAGTGTGTCTGAATTTACACAGGGAAAAGCAATGATAATAAGAATAAATGCAGGAAACAGTAACAAGATTGTATTTGAAGAAACATGCCTACAATATATAGAATACATCTAGCTTGGAGGTAATATAAACACTTGTTGTGGGGACAGGCACTCATATCAAAATCATAATACAAAACTGCTAGAGGAGCTTTTATTGCATTGGGAAATACATGGAGATCAAAAGAACCCAAAATCAAGTAAAAAAAATCATCTTCAGCTCAAATATCAAGTCAGTCATATTGTATGACTGATTGGTTTGGTTTTAAGGACTATTTTCATTACACACGGACAACTCCATCAGTGCTCTGATCTCCTCCCTTAGACCACACACAGAGGATCTCAGCACAGTGCATGAACTCTGTAGCACTGGCAACAATCCCAATATGTGTCTATAGGAATCACACATTGTATAAATATATTTGGTGGATGGATTTTAAATTTTGCCAGGGCAGCGTCCTTATAGCCTACTCTTTACAATTTCCAACTGATGTAGGATTTTTAATGTGTGCAACTTGCACACGGGACCTCCTATTTTTTCACCCTTATCCGAACAGGCTAGGCACCCGATCTCACTACCCAGGGGGTGGGGGAGTATGATATCATTAGGACCACTGGTTCTAAAAAAAAAAATGTCCATAAATTACATTCCCTCAACTGGGAATCGAACTGGTACCTCTAGAATTTGAGGCGGCTGCCAAACCTCTTAGCCAATCCGACCCCCGTATGGCTCTGAAACATGGAGAACAAAGACAATAACAAAATAGTTATAGAGTATCATAGATTGTTGCTTGCATAGAATAGAAGGATTGAAATGGTATGACAAGATCACTAATGTAGAACTGATGACGAAGACCAGACATACAGGATTGGAAGACTTAGTGTCAATTGTTGTTGAAGTCCTATGCTCTGTGTGGAGTGTAAGGGTAATGAATGAGTAATATAGCAGATATTAGTGTCATGTGATCTCAGGATTCTCTGAAGAGACAAAGGTTAGGACAACAACTTCCACAGATATTATGTAAGAGATAACAGATATGAGGTCGTTCTTGAGGCCGACAACCTCTTCATGTCAAAATATTGCTACAGAAGCGTCAAGTCACTACTGCAGAAGTCCATGAAAGTTTTAGTTATGGCAACCTGCAAGTGGACCAACTACAGTGCTGGCTCTGTGCTCTGTTGGGAGCACAGAGGAAATGGTAATGATAGTATAAAATATGAACTACTACCATTACATCTATGTCTTATTTCTTGTCTTTCACATCATATTCATTATCAGTTGTTTGTTTTAATTTGAAAGCATACAGAAGCACAAGCCAAGAAACTGGGTCTGACTGGATGGGTGAAAAACACAGAAGCTGGTACTGTTGTTGGTATCATAGAAGGCCCTGGGGACAAAGTCACAGTCATGTGAGATTTTTTTCTTTTATGTTGTAAATTGAAAGATAAAAATGGAATTGAAAAAACAAACCAAAATATCATGTCACCACTATTAACAACATCAGTCAATCAATACCCTTCCCACATCATTTTCATTTCTGTGTCCAGTGTTCTTCTAATTGTGTTTTATCGTGTACTCAAGCAATACCTTCTCATATTTATGATTTAACAGTGTATATGAATGATCCCTCATAACTCGTTCAGTAATTTACACAAATTAGGTTTTAAAAAATTTAGTCTAACATATTTTGTTTTGCTTGTTTTAGAGTGTTGTTAGCCCTGTGTAGGTCTGTGGGAGGGGGAGTATGATGAAACACAGAAATAAGGTTACGGCTCCTACAGACATGTAAAAGACGAACTAATATGAAATTATACATGTTACTAGCAACCTTGTCATGTAAAACAAATAACTACTGAAATTATTGCTTCAAGAACACATGAATACCTTGGTGCAGGTTTCCTGGGGGAGGGGAAGCTGTAGAGATGGCTTTGTGCTCCGTGGGAGCAGAAAGGGAGATGAGAATGAAACTGTTTGACTCCTGTTAAAAATGTGTTTTAGTTTACTTCCCTTAGATAAAAGTTAGTTGTGTGTGTTATCACGTCAGGTGTTTCTTTGTTGTTCTTCTATGTATGAAAATTGAAAATAAAATTGCCTGTGACAGTTGACACTGAAATTAGCAACACAGGGACTAAACAAACAACTCTACAGTAAATGATTGCACTTCTTGTACCATACTCACATCTTCTACAGGAAAATATGGCTGGAGAAAACTGGTAGCCCAGAAAGCAGAATAGACAAATGTATCTTCTCAAATGAAGTAACGTTGGATAAACCTGCGTACTCAGGCTTTCAAATTATAAACTAATTATTTTGTGGAATTTGATGTTTCCTTCGGTTAGAAGGATATATTGTCATATCTAGTTTAAGATCTATTCCTTTTTGTTTTTAAATACATTTTCTGCATCATATTTTTCTCTCATCTTTAAAGATATGACAAAAACAGATTTAAAAATCTTGTTTGATAATGCCACTATTAAACGTAACAAATTATACCAAATATGCTCTTCTTTTGGTCAAAGTTTTATGTCTTTGAAATGCTCCTTGTAAACATTTGTTGCAGTAGTGGTAACGTTACTAAATTTCTAGGTTAAGAATCCTTTTCTCTTGATATTTCACAGGAGTAGTGTCATGTTTGTGAGTCTAAGAACAATCGGATCTCCAGGATTAGATATAAAAATGTTAAGTCGTTTTAATGTGTCTTCTTTTGTTTCATTGTAGGAAAAAATGGCTTCAGGAAACTGGCAGTCCAAAGTCTAAGATCGAGAAATGCGTCTTTAAAGATGAGAAAAGAATTAGTGCAAAATCTTTTCCTGGATTTTCTGTGAGAAAAACAAAAGACCTTACATAACATGTCATACTGTCAGAGTGCCACAGGCTTAAGTTCATGCTTTGATAGGAGTGTTACAATTTAATTAAGCATTAATCTGTTATGTTTTTAATTTTAAAAAAGTATGATTTTTTTTCTCAAAAATTTTAGGATGTGTGTTCTGTGAAGAAATTAATTGTTCCACGATTTTTAACCAAAGAGAGAATGTTGATAAAATGTGTGTTCCAGGTGAACTGCATGTTAAGCACAACTATATAGATGGATTAGCAATATCCTAAATTAGACTAGAAGTATCCTAAATATTTGTGATCCTTACCGGCACAGCTAGTCTTATGCCAGGATTTTAAACACAGCTAGTCTTATGCCAGGATTTTAAACACAGCTAGCCAATGCCAGGATTTTAAACAATCTTTGAGATGTTGGTACCAAAATAATGTTTGTTCCTATTTTTTTTTTTTTTTTTATATGGTGTGCACTGTGTGCATGTAAAGAAAAAATAAGATTAAGTGATATATATGTGTTCAGCGAAGATACTGACTGTGTCAGTAGCGTGTCACGTTCTAAAAAAAAAATCAGGCTTAATGTTCAATTTTGTACAGTGATGTTTTAGACTGGGTCATAACTTTAAAATACGTTTTAAAAACAGTTCAGGTTTTCTTTGACACTTGTGACCTATCATCTTTGATAGCAGAAAAGCAAATTTTTTTTTAAGAATACACAAGTGCCTCAGCTGATATTTTCATCTTAGTTTTATATATTTTCTTGACTCACATAAGCTTATTTTTGAGTGATTTGTCAGAAACGGTTGTTCTGTGACCTTCTGTCTACTTTATGTCTGCTAGATTGAAAAATGAGGGGGCAAGTTTTAAGGGTGGATACCTTATTTGATTCTGGTTATGAAAATGAAATATTTGAAAATTGTGACACTACCTTGTAACATAAAATGTAATGCTTCACATTAAACTCGTCACATTGAATATATCTGAAAAGTCGTTCTGGAGGTTTTAAAACAAAAAAGTTGTGACAAGGTGAAATTATTTAACAGAATATACTTCAGTGAGTTTTCTCATCCAGTAGATTAATCTGGGTCAGTGACTTATATTATTGTTGAGATGTTGAGTTTAAATCATCTTGAATGTTGTGATTCATGAATGTTATAAATATTGTAAATAATTTGAGCTAAAGAAATGAATGTGGCGTCAAAAAGCTGACAAATGTTTGATGAGTTATGTACAGACTTGGGTTTTATAAAATCTTGCCACAACATAGATTTTAGAGTTCTTGTTTATTTATTTCATGTGTGCGTGCAACTAGTTGGGTCAGTTTTTGTTTGATGATGTTTGCTTAGCTTTGAAGACAGCAATATTGGTGATATACATGACATAAATAACCTGTCAAATCTCTTGGAAGCTATGACCATTCCTCTCATTTCTTGCTTTTTCTGTGTCTGTCTTTAGTGCCCTATCCATTTCCAGCACCTTCTTCTTGTCATCAGTTCTATACTCATGATTCAGATTATTTTTGTTAGACTTGACTGACAAATGATTTCATAATTAGAATATCTGCAGTCATACCACTCTATTAGAATATCTGCAGTCATACCACTCTATTAGAATATCTGCAGTCATACCACTCTATTAGAATATCTGCAGTCATACCACTCTGATAGGCATGGAGCACAGGCCTGCAACAAATTCCTGCCACGCGTTCATGTCCTGTTCTGGTTCCTTCCATCTTTGCCTGCCTCAAAACACACATTTGGGGAAACTCCAAACTCATAATGAAGACCAAAGCTACGGTATATAATTCCTGTGTCACAAGCACACTTCTATATGATAGCAAGACATGGACAACCTATGCTAAGCAAGAAAGAAGGCTCAATACCTTCCATCTACGGTGTCTACGCCACATCCTTGGTATTTCATGGAAGGACAAAGTTACAAATGTCTAGGCGCTGTCACGTGCTGGCCTTCAGAGCATGTATACACTGCTTAGACAATGCAAACTACGCTGGCTTGGCCATGTCCGCCGCATGGAAATTAGTCACATCCATAAAGATATCTTCTACGGACAACTGGCAGATGGCAAAAGAACAGCAGGGTGACCACAGCTGAGGTTCAAAGATGTGTACAAGAGAGATATTAATAACACATAAGGAAGGGAAACCCGAGGCCTGTAAACAGTAAATTAATATTAGACAAACATAAAGGTATGTTTTGAGGATGCCTAGCTGGCCGTGGGGTCAGTGTGATTCGCTTGTATAGCTAGGCAGAGTTGTCGTACGGAAGGTACGGGGTTCGAACCCTGGGTAAGCCACTCACGTCTGTTGTTTTTCTGTTGTCCAAGTGTTCTACTTCTTTATTTCTTACGAGTGCCTGAAAACATACCTTTATGTTTGTCTAATATTAATTTACAAGAGAGATATGAAGGCATGAACATAAATCCAGCGACCTGGGAGGGTGAAGCTGCCAATCGTAACCAAGTGGCAACACTCCCTATGGCACCTCCTCAGATTGAGCGGGAAAAAAAAAGCTCTCACAACAAGCAGCTCTCACAACAAGCAGAAGAGAAAAGAACATGTTGAGAGGAACAAAAGCAGCTGTGGGCTATCACCTCAGAGGTGCATTCCTATAGTCAGTCATGACTCAAGGGGGGGGGCTACTATCTGATCTATAACTCTTACCCCGGGGGTTCCAGAGCAAGGACTCAACAGTAATATTTAAACATGCAACATTTACACACACACACACAATGCTGTCTTGATTCTCTATAGCTCACACACAACGCTGTCTTGATTCTCTATAGCTCAAACACAATGCTGTCTTGATTCTCTATAGCTCACACAATGCTGTCTTGATTCTCTATACCTCACACACAACGCTGTCTTGATTCTCTATAGCTCACACACAACGCTGTTTTGATTCTCTATAGCTCACACACAACGCTGTCTTGATTCTCTATAGCTCACACACAATGCTGTTTTGATTCTCTATAGCTCACACACAACGCTGTTTTGATTCTCTATAGCTCACACACAATGCTGTCTTGATTCTCTATAGCTCACACACAATGCTGTCTTGATTCTCTATACCTCACACACAATGCTGTCTTGATTCTCTAGCTCACACACAATGCTGTCTTGATTCTCTATAGCTCACACACAATGCTGTCTTGATTCTCTATAGCTCACACACAATGCTGTCTTGATTCTCTATAGCTCTCACACAAAATGCTGTCTTGATTCTCTATAGCTCGCACACACAATGCTGTCTTGATTCTCTATAGCTCACACACACAATGCTGTCTTGATTCTCTATAGCTCACACACACACAATGCTGTCTTGATTCTCTATAGCTCACACAATGCTGTCTTGATTCTCTATAGCTCACACATAATGCTGTCTTGATTCTCTATAGCTCACACACAAAATGCTGTCTTGATTCTCTATAGCACACACACAATGCTGTCTTGATTCTCTATAGCTCACACAAATGCTGTCTTGATTCTCTATAGCTCACACACAATGCTGTCTTGATGCTCTATAGCTCACACACAGTGCTGTCTTGATTCCACTAGTCAACAACCAAAATGTACCAGAAATGAAAATAGCTGATCTTAACTAATTTTGGTGTGCTGAAAACGAAAATGACATTAAAAAATGTTGATTGGCTCTAGTTTTCAAGATATATGCTACTAGTTTATTTAATTACGGTCAATTAATATATATGACGCACCTGTTGTGGGCGATTGCATATTTTTTCCTAATGACCAATAAAAATGTAACTAGAAGTTGATGATGCAATCCTACCTATGTTACATCACCTTTGTGTATAAATATCTTATCTCTGATAAAATTTTGCCATCAGTTAGTGCATTTGTCCTTATCAAAAGTATCGTAGTTAGAAATGCCTAGGACATGTGTGAACAGTGCTAATAATTTCTGTTATATATGTGGTGAGGTGACATTTCTATCACAAAAACGAAATATAACTAAAGTGATTAAGAAGGTGTACAGTTTGTATTTTGGCTGCAGAATAGGAGATCAAGATAAGAGCTGGGCGCCACACATGCTACAATACATGTACAGCACATCTTAAACTGTGGTTGACTGGCAAAAGGCAAGCTATGCCTTTTGCAGTCCCAATGATTTGGAGAGAGCCCACTGATCATCTCAACAACTGTTACTTTTGCATGGTCCCTCCAATTGGGAAAGGCAGATCAAAGAAGAAAAAATGGACTCTGGAATATCCAAACATCCCCTCTGCAATACGTCCGGTATCACATGGCGATGACCTACCAGTTCCCAAAGTGCCAGAATCATTTTCAGCTGCTTCCACTGATGAAGAAGAGGACATTGGTGGTCCTGAACCATCAACCTCAAGCGACCCAGATTTTGAGCAAACTACATCCACTAAACCACACTTAATAACCCAAGGTGAACTGAATGATCTTGTAAGAGATCTGAATTTACCGAAGAACAAGGCGGAGCTTTTGGGTTCCAGATTGCAACAGTGGAATCTCCTGGCAGAAGATGTTACAATTTCTGTGTATAGGAACCGCCAGAAGCCGCTTTTTACATTCTTTTTTAAAGAGAGTGACCTTTCTGCGTGCCACAACATTTCTGGTTTAATGGCAGCCCTCAAAATCAATTACATACCGGAAGAGTGGAGGCTTTTCATTGATTTATCCAAGACGAGTCTTAAAGCTGTTTTGTTGAATAATGGTAATGTGTTACCGTCAATTCCAGTTGGTAACGCAGTTCATATGAAAGAAACTTATGAAACATTAAGCAGCTTTTGAAGTGTATAAACTACGATCATCATCATTGGTCACTTTGCGGTGACTTAAAAGTGGTCGCTCTTTTGCTTGGACTACAGGGTGGATACACCAAGTACTGTTGCTTTCTCTGTGAGTGGGATAGCCATGCACGAAGTGACCATTACATCAGAAGACATTGGCCAATCAGGCAGTCATTGCAGCCTGGCAGTAAGAACGTTCAGAACCCAGCACTTGTCGACACCAGCAAGATTTTGTTGCCACCCTTGCACATTAAGCTGGGTCTCATGAAAAACTTTGTCACGGCAATGGAGAAAACAGATGAGGCTTTTAAATACCTCATCAGAAAATTTCCAAGACTGAGTGAAGCTAAAATAAGAGAGGGAGTATTTGTTGGTCCGCAAATTCGAAAACTTCTTCATGATGACGAGTTTCTTTGCGTGTTGCATGGCAAGGAAAAAGCAGCATGGCTAGCATTTAAATCAGTGATGGACAATTTTCTTGGAAACAACAGATCTGATAATTACAATGAAATTGTAGAAAATCTCCTTCTGAAGTATAAGAGCTGCAACATGTCTTTGAAAATTCATTTTCTGGATTCTCATCTGGATTTCTTTGCGTCAAACTGTGGAGCGGTCAGTGATGAGCGTGGTGAACGATTTCACCAGGACATTGCTGATATGGAGACAAGGTATCAAGGCAATTGGAGCCCTTCAATGCTTGCTGATTACTGTTGGACTGTGACAAGAGACACCTCATCGATTGACTACAAGAAGCAAGCAAAGAGAGCTCGAACAGCGACTGAATAATGACGGAATGGGTTCAAATGTGCCTTTTTAAAACATGATATGTGAACTTTAAACAATGTTTTTATTTTTTCTACCATTTTATGTTGAAATATCAATTAATTGAATATGTAACCACAATTTTTATAATGCTAAAGTAGAAAGACTAGCTGTTCACCCCAGAGAATTAAACAAGCATACATTATTTGTATTACTGTAATGTAAATTCATCATTTTAAAAAAAACCAGAGCCAATTGGTGAATTTCATTATGATATTTGAAATCAGCATGTCAAAATCAATAAGAAATGGTATATTTAATTTCTGGTACAAATAACTTTTGAAAATTTGTTGACTAGTGTTCTCTATAGCTCACACACAATGCTGTCTTGATTCTCTATATCTCACACACAAAACTTAATCCTGACCATTTGTCTCTAATGTACACACATCAGCCCACACCTGTAGTTCTGGAAGTCTCTGAGGAGACAAACGAAGAATAGTACCACTCCTCCTGCAGGTATGTCATAAGAGATGACTGATATGAGGTTATGTCATAAGAGATGACTGATATGAGGTTATGTCATAAGAGATGACTGATATGAGGTTATGTCATAAGAGATGACTGATATGAGGTTATGTCATAAGAGATGACTGATATGAGGTTATGTCATAAGAGATGACTGATATGAGGTTATGTCATAAGAGATGACTGATATGAGGTTGTCATAAGAGATGACTGATATGAGGTTATGTCATAAGAGATGACTGATAGGTTATGTCATAAGAGATGACTCCCCATCGAGGCCAGCTCCTTGACGTGGAGATGGGGCTCAAGTACAGCCATCAGCGACCGAAAAACCAAGACTGGCCAGGCCCTCCTACACTCGAGCAGGACCACAGTCTGCCCTAGCAAGTCAAGGTGCTGAAGACGGAGGCAACCAGCCAAGAGGCGCACCACAGCAATCAGGATGCCACGCAATGGAAATATGTCTATATCTACAAAAGGTTATGGCACTCGCCCTGTGACGGACACCCAGGCAGACGCAGTGCTGGGCCCTCTGCCTCAAAAGGGCCCAACCCCTACTACTGGGGGTCCTTCTCAATTGCCCTGTGGAGCCAGGAGGCATGAGAATAGAGCTACTGGCCAAGAAAAGCAAAGACCACTTAAAATAATGCACTGGAATGCTGAAGGCGTCAACAGTAAAAAAGATGGCTACAGAAAAAAAACTAGAGCTCGAAAATATCTTGAATGAAGAGCAAGTAAATGTATGCTGCTTGCAAGAAACCCACCTCAACAAAGACATAGCCTTCAAAATCAGAGGCTACCAGTGCTACCAATCCGACCGAATAGACAGGCGAAAGGGTGGAATACTGACACTCGTGAGGAATAACATCAGTGCATGTCAGCTTGAAACATATATGGAGGGGGCGGAATACAAGATTCTTCATCTCAGGACAGAAAGTACAGAATTCCACCTGCTCAACTACTACTGTCCGAGCTTGAAAACTGGCAGCCAATCGACCCACCAACCTTCTACTCGAGATCATGGCACACCACCTCTACACCAGACCTGGCATTCCACTCACCAGGCCTGGAGTGGAACACCACATGTGTTGTAGGGAAACAACTTGGAGGCAGCGACCACCGGCCAGTCTTCCTAATTGTGGAAAATGAACTTGTCAAGGAGAGCAGCACTCTCTCTCTAGGTGGAACTACAAGAAGGCAGACTGAACAATATACCAGCATCGTACCAGCATACTGGCTAGAGATCTGTCTGTAGACAAAGACATCAATAAGTTAGTCGATGAATTCAGCAGATGCATATTACAGGCTGCTCGTGAAACAATACCTAGAGGGGCTCGTAAGCACTACAAACCATATTGGAATAGTGAACTAGAGCAACTGCACAATGACGTGGAAACATCTCGAAAGCAGGCAGAGACCAGTCCATGCCAAGAACACCACAATAACTACCAGCAAGCTAAGGCCAAATTCCAAAGGGCCAAGTTGCAGGCCAGGCGGAGAAGCTGTAAGGAGAAAACAGAGTCCTTGAACTTCGAAAGAGATACAAGGAAACGGTGGAAGCTGGTAAAACAACCTAATGATGAGGGTACAGGGAGAAACTCAAAGATTGCACTGTACAAAGATGGAAATATCCTCATGGGAAAACAGGCAGCTGATCACTTTGCAGACTCCTTTGCTAAAGACAATAACATCGAAGTTAGCCCAGAGAAGCAACAGGAGACCCATGAGAAACAACAATACGCAGGACGAGATGGAACCATACCTGAAGTTATGGAGGCACCAAGCACATTCAGAGAACTGGAGCTTGCAATATCCAAATTGAAAATGAGAAAGTCACCAGGAGTTGATGGAGTGTCCAATGAAATGATTAAGAACTTGGGAACCGCAGCTGCTGCAGATCTTCAATATTTGTTGGAACTCAGGCAGGGAAGCAGTCATGATACCACTCCTAAAACCAGGAAAAGACAGTTCCACTGCCTCCAGCTACAGACCAATCAGCCTTACAAGCTGTCTCTGCAAAACTATGGAACGTATCATCAACCTCAGGCTACAGTGGTACCTTGAAAGTGAAAACCTTCTTGTACCACAGCAGGCGGGCTTTAGGCAATGTTACTCTACCGAAGATCAGGCAACTTACCTTTCCCAAGAGATTGAGGATGCGTTCCAAGATAAGAAATGTACTAGCAGCATGGATAGATCTAAGGAAAGCATTTGACAAGGTTTGGAAAGAAGGGCTTCTGAAGAAACTGAGAAACTGTAGAGTGAATGGTAGGATGTACAAATGGGTGAAAGCATACTTGCATAACAGAAGAGCCCGAGTACAACTAGATGGCCTCAAGAGTAAGAAAATTCTACTGCGTCATGGCGTCCCTCAGGGAGGGATTCTGTCCCCCACACTTTTCCTAGTCTACATCAACGACCTGGTTGCTGAACTACCACATGGAATGAAAGTGGCAATGTATGCTGATGACCTGGTAATATGGTGCACAGATGAGCATGCAACAGTGGCCACCAAACTGCTACAAAGAGCTATAGATGCCTTAACCTCGTGGGCAAATAGATGGTGTGTCAGTATCAACACAGACAAGTGCAGCACTACGCTCTTCACCCTCTCTCCCAAACAAAAAGCTGGTGTCATCAAGATAAATGAAGAGCTCCTGAGAGAAGATAAACAACCCACCTATCTCAGAGTTACATTCGATGATAAGCTGACATGGAAGCAGCACATCAACAAGGCAGCAACAAAGGCCAGGAGGAAGTTAGCCATGCTGAGAAAACTAAGTGGAACCACATGGGGAGCCAGCGGGAAAATTCTTAGTAAAGTTTACCAGCAGGGTATACGACCACACCTGGAATATGGGTCAGCTGCGTGGTGTCCAGCATCAAACACCACATTACAAGAGCTAGATAAGGTGCAAAACCAGGCGCTTAGGGTCATCACGGGGGCAATGAAATCAACGCCTATAGTGGAGATGGAGAAAATGGGGAGGATACAAGCACTGAGAGAACACAGAGACACGAAAGTGCTAACACAGGCAGAAAAGTTCCTCTGTATGCCGAACCATCCAATGAAGGACAGATTCCAAAACCTAGCAATGGGGCGATTGAAAAGAAGCAGCTTCATCCACCAGGACTAACGATTTCGTAGACAAACCTCAGACCTGCCTGAAGTTGACAGCCCCTTTGGAGAGAAGAGCCTGGACTACCAATACACATCCAGACAAAAGGGAAAGGAATATTCGACAGGGATAAACAGAACAGTGTGCAACGTAAGACAGTCACTCTCAGTTTCCTGGATGATGAATACCCACAGGACCTCTGGGTCCGAGTATACACGGATGGGTCAGCACAGAATGCAGTCAAGAATGGAGGAGCAGGAATGTACATAGAATACCCAAACAACACTAGGGATACGGTCAGAGTACCAACAGGAAAATTCTGTAACAACTATGATGCAGAAATCCAGGCAACCGAGAAACTGTTGAACACCAATCTCGGTCCACAGCCTGTGGTATTCCTGACAGATGCAAGATCAGCACTCCACGCACTTCAGTCCAGAAAATTGCCAGGTATACAAGCCCTACTTTCTGAACTGTGCAACCAGTGCAGGGTTGCCATGCAATGGATACCGTCTCATTGTGGAATACCAGGAAACGAGAGAGCAGACCGACTGGCTAAAGAAGGTGCTGCAGACGAGCAACCGGATGTACCAGTTACGTACCATCAGAAGAAAAAGATGATCAAATCAATCAGAAAGCCACCAACACCAACGCAGGATGACTACCAAGCTATGAACAGATCATAACAAATTGTCATTCTGCGCCTCAGAACAGGACACAACAGACTCCGCAGCCACATGTATACAAAATTCAAGATTGGCAATTCAGCCATGTGGACAGGCACCCCAGACTGCGGAGTACATACTTCAAGATTGCCCCGAATATGATATATTGAGGCAAACCCACTGGTCCAGAGAAACAACACTGGAAGCAAAACTATACGGACCTCTGTATGAACTACAAAAGACAGTGAAGTTTATACAAGAAACAACATTGCAGATATAGACAATATATTTCAAGCGAACGAAAGAAGAATAAGAGATGACTGATATGAGGTTATGTCATAAGAGATGACTGATATGAGGTTATGTCATGAGATGACTGATATGAGGTTATATCATAAGAGATGAGGTTATGTCATAAGAGATGACTGATATGGGGTTATGTCATGAGATGACTGATATGAGGTTATATCATAAGAGATGACTGATATGAGGTTATGTCATAAGAGATGACTGATATGAGGTTATGTATGGGACTAGCAACCTGACTGTGTGAAATAAATTGTTACAGAAACCACAGTTGGTAGAGAATACATATGTGCAGGGGGACAAGCTGTAGTGGTGGTTCAATGCTCTATATGGAAGACAATGGGAAACTATGATGACTCGCATCAATGTTACAGCCTCACATCAATGTTACATGACTTGCATCAATGTTACATGACTCGCATCAATGTTACATGACTCGCATCAATGTTACAGCCTCACATCAATGTTACAGCCTCACATCAATGTTACATGACTCACATCAATGTTACACGACTCGCATCAATGTTACATGACTCGCATCAATGTTACATGACTCGCATCAATGTTACATGACTCACATCAATGTTACATGACTCACATCAATGTTACAGCCTCACATCAATGTTACATGACTCGCATCAATGTTACATGACTCGCATCAATGTTACAGCCTCACATCAATGTTACAGCAGCTATTCTTGTATTTGTGAAAGACAGCAACATGGCCAACACAAATCACATCAATGTTACATGACTCATATCAAATGTTACATGACTCACATCAATGTTACATGACTCATCAAATGTTACATGACTCACATCAATGCTACATGGCTCACATCAATGTTACACGACTCATATCAATGTTACACAACTGACATCAAATGTTAAATGACTCACATCAAACGTTACATGACTCACATCAATGTTACATGACTCACATCAAATGTTAACTCAGCTATTCTTGTATTTGTGAAAGACAGCAACATGGCCAACCCAAATCACATCAATGTTACATGACACAGCAATGTTACATGACTCACAGCAATGTTACATGACTCACATCAGATGTTACACTCATATCAAATGTTACATGACTCACATCAATGTTACATGACTCACATCAAATGTTACATGGCTCACATCAAATGTTACATGACTCACATCAAATGTTACATGACTCACATCAAATGTTACAGCAGCTATTCTTGTATTTGTGAAAGACAGCAACATGGCCAACACAAATCACATCAATGTTACATGACTCACATCAAATGTTACATGACTCACATCAATGTTACATGACTCATCAAATGTTACATGACTCACATTAATGTTACATGACTCACATCAATGTTACACGACTCATATCAATGTTACACAACTGACATCAAATGTTAAATGACTCACATCAAACGTTACATGAGACACATCAAACGTTACATGACTCACATCAATGTTACATGACTCACATCAAATGTTACACGACTCACATCAAATGTTAACTCAGCTATTCTTGTATTTGTGAAAGACAGCAACATGGCCAACCCAAATCACATCAATGTTACATGACACAGCAATGTTACATGACTCACAGCAATGTTACATGACTCACATCAGATGTTACACTCATATCAAATGTTACATGACTCACATCAATGTTACATGACTCACATAAAATGTTACAGACTCACATAAAATGTTACACGAATCACATCAAATGTTACATGAATCACATCAAATGTTACATGACTCACATCAAATGTTACATGACTCACATCAATGTTACAGCAGCTATTCTTGTATATTTAAAAGACAGCAACATGGCCAACACAAATATGACTGTTTTTTTCGCCTCAGTACTTAGAAAGTGTCAGTTCCAAACATTCTAACTGTACTATCACCATCACAAAACTGATTCAAAATACAGAAACACAACTGATTTCAAATTAGTTTACTGTTAGTGTTAGAAGACAAGTTACTCAGTTACTTAGGGCAAATATAACAGCAGCAATTTAACAAGAGTATTTCAAGTTTCTGATGTGGTCAGATCTGCAACATGTAAAACATGGAAAGGAATGAGGATAGACACAAAAGATCTGAACTTCCATTTGTTTTATATGGATTCTAAACTTGATATGCCTTCTATCTGCATTATGTATTTTAAACTTTATCTGACTTATTTATTCTAAATTTGATTTACATTTTTTTTAACATTTGTTTTTAAAATTGGTCTGTTGTTTCCATCTGTATTACATATATTCTAAACTTTTATGTTTTTCTTTTTGTTACATACATTCTAAACCTGATGTATTATTCCATTTGTTTCATATATTTTAAAATGTATCCCTCCTTCCATTTGTAACATATAGTCTGAACTTTAGCTGTGCTTCCTTTATTTACACATTATCTATATTTTATCTGTTCATTCTTGTGTTACATATTGTTACATATGTTTTAAACATGATCTGTTCCCTCCTATGTGTAACATGCTTTCTAAACTTCATATGTCTTTCCATTTCTCTAACAAGTATTAAAACTTTCGCCTTCCATTTGTATAACATCCATTATAAACATCATGTTGTCTTCCATACGTGTACATGCATTAAAAACGACCATATTTTCTGTTTGTATTGCATGTGCTCAAAACTTGAAGTGTACTTCCATCAGCCTTCTTTTTGTGTTACACGCTTTCTAACCTTCCTTTTTTTTTTGTCACTGTGTTGTACACACTAACGACTTAACAAATTTAACATTACTCAAGTAATGATAGGAAACCCTAGCCAGCATTACACTAGGAGATAACTGATCATGAGAATAAAGGAACCAATGATAATCTAAGACAATATATTTTACACATGCTAAGAAAAATAAAGATTTAAGAAATGCAGTTATAAGATTAATTAATTGAAAATTTACAGAATTATAAACAGCCAGGGCAAGTTAGTGCATGTGCTATGAAAATGTACAACCATAAACATTTATGTGAGGGAAATCTTCATTGTTACAACCATAAGGCATTATGTGAGTGAAACCTCACTGTTACGGCCATACAGCATTATGTCAGTGAACTCTCACTGTTACAACCTTTCAGCATTATGTGATTGAACTCTGTTACAACCATACAACATTATGTCAGTGAACTCTCACTGATACAACCATAGAACATTATGTGAGGGAAATCTTCACTGTTACAACATTATGTCAGTGAACTCTCACTGTTACAACCATACAACATTATGTGAGTGAACCCTTGCTGTTACAACCAATTTAACATGTGTGACCTGTCAATGGTACAACCATGAAGGGTGATCCAAAAATAGATGTGTACCAGTGTTATGGCCCACTAAAACCACCTTATTCTTCAAGTCACACACTACACCTCAAGTCACACACCTCGAGTCACACCTGATCATATTCCCACTAAAGATCTTCATTTTTTTTTATGTTCTCCATTAGTTGTGTTGTTGATCTCTTCTCTTGCCACAGTGCCAAACTATCCATTATCTTTTCTGTCTATCTTCCTCTACTTCTCGTCTGCTTTATTTTTCCTGCAGACACGATGTTACTGAATTGGACAGACAGACATACATCCTTGTGGGGAAGACAAGCAAACTGTCGAGCCTGTTCTCTCAAAATTAGAAGCTCCATAAGAGTGCAGTGACAGCATTACCTCCCATTTGAGGGAGAAACTATATGGCAATGAGAGAAGCCTGAGACAGACTGCTAACTTTAAGAGAAAAATACATACGATCATACGTGAGTGAATGAAGAGGAATTGTCCAGTGAAGGTTGACTGTTTTCTCCTTACATTTGTTGTTATATTTCTTTGTTTATCAGCTGTTCTCAAACATTCCTTATTAGTTATCTCAGCTGTCCATGGAATTCTTGTAAGAGATCTACCCTTCTGTTGCCTCCAATGATTTTTTGCTCATTATCTAGGACTCACTTCCATACAATAATACTGGCTAGGTGTAACACTTACAAACCTTTTTCTATTGTCCAACGACAAGAATTTATTGCATAGGATGTTCTAAATTTACAGAATGCTGTTTTGCTTGGCACTTTCAGCTTTTAATCTCAGATATGCATTTTCCAAACAGTGGCACCACGACTATTACACATTCTTTATAAACACAGTAAGAAATGTGGCCTACAAAAACTCCTGACATATCTTGTCAAGCTAAACAAGGAAACACTGAAATCAAATTACTTCAGTGTGTGTCAGAAGTCTCATAGGCCATTAATTGTAACATTAACCAGGTGTCTGTAATATTAAATAGGTGTCCATAACAATTTTGGTAACATTAAACATGTGTTTGTAACAATACCGGTAAATTTAAACCGGTTTCTGTACACATTTTTGTAACATTAATCGAGTTTTCATAACAAACTCTAATATGAACACTAAGAATGAGGCAGTGTTACTGTTTGTAGCATAGGCTCACACACACTATTTTTCTCTCAGTCCCATATACCTCCCCCTTTGGGAAATGTCCCTGGTACAGCGAAACAACATTAATGCACGAAATTTCAGTGGTACAAAAACATTACACTACATTATGTATGTAAATCGTCACATATCTAGAAAAAAAGAGAGAAAAGGTGGAGTATTATGTACTGTTCTGTATATCAAACACTTTTTCCCGTAACCTATAGTCTGGTACATCAGTATTCTTCTTCTTCTGTCCTTAGCCACAGACCGTCAAAGCAGTCAGTGGCCATTACGCCTAGTGGCGTCTTAGGGCAACAGCAGATAGGTTTTCTTTGCCATTGTTTCCCATCACGCCTAGTGGCGTCTTTAGGGCAACGGCAAATCAACCCATTTGCTGTTGTTTCCGTAATCGAAGTGACTGGCAACGGGTGATCAGCCCGTTGTGGGTACATCAGTATGTCCTCCCAGAATGTCAGCTCCATGAGAGCAGTAGAAAGACAGAATGGCATTCGTCAACCCCTCTGAGAGAGAAACTGAATGGTGATGAGAGAAAGCCAACTTTGTGAGAGAAACACATGTGGTTACATGAGGATCAACCACAAATGAGAAGAAGTTTCTACAGATCATCTATGCCACAAGTATAACAATAAAGGTTTCTCCTTACATGCTGTTTCTCATGCTGTTGTTGCTAAACACCAACTCTCAACCTACACAGGAACAATTAAATGTTGTGCTATTATCTGCTTTGACTTTTTTTTTAAAAATTGTTTGTTCTGTTAGTTTGGGGGTTGTCTGGGCATGCTATCTGTTGAATATTTTACTACTGTCTATTGTGCGCTAATTTTTGTTGCTACTATTGTCTTTCCTGTCCATTTATGAATACTGTCTGCCCAGTGTGTTGTTGTGACAAGATGGAAAAAGAGACTAAATATCCAGTGTGTTGTTGTGACAACACTAAAGACTGGTGGAAAAAGATACTAAGTACCCAGTGTGTTGTGACAAGATGGAAAAAGAGGGTGAGCATGTTAAAGAGAAAAGATAATGGTGCAAAGAAGTCAATAACAGAATTTATAAACAATACTGGAGATAGGAAGCTGTGGAGAGACATGATCATCTTTGCCAGCTGGCATAGTAGCTAAAGATGAAGATGATGGTATATGCCAGGAACTGTGACAGTATAATTCATATAACAGGCATTAAAATATAATCTAAATACTCTAAATAGTGTACCATTTCAATGACTGGGTAAGACGAAACAAAAATATTCTTGCATGTAAGATTATCAAACATCAACAACAAAGTGAACAAATAACTGATGGTATCACAAACCAAGACAGATTTCCAAGTTTCCACATTCTAAAATATTAAAAATCACAGAAGAATCTCCAATGACAACCAGGCAAACAGTTATCACTTGAAAACTCTAATCATTATAAAAACATGCAAAAGTAAAAGGAACAAATCATTAGTATAAGATCATCCAATAATTAAATCTCAGCCCATCTTATGAGACTCCCAGTGTCATCTTCTTCAAGTTCAAATGTCTCATCACATAGAAAAGTCATTTATGAAGGCAGACGTGACAATATACATAAATTGTGCAGCAGTAAAACATATTTCTATACACCAACTCATTCAAGTAACAGTAAATCAGCACCAACTCAAATATCAAGCTGACAAACATTCCAAGATTTAAACACAGAACTAGTCTCATACATATCTTAACAAATAAAATAACCGCTTGACTGCATCTTATACAACTGTCAAATTATTGCATGTAAATTGACCTAAAGGCTTCATTTCACTTTTCTCATGCACATTTTGTATTTAAATTTATTGAAATGACTATCTCGAGAAGGCATATTTCATTATTGTCAGGAAGACAAATTCAGGTATACCTCGCTTTATTGCGCTTCGCAGATATTGCACTTTTTTTCAAATTATTTATGTTTATTTATTAGAACATGCCTTCTTCTTCTGATAGATTTTGGCTCAGACGATGAAGATTAACATTTTTTTTAGCAATAAAGTATTTTTAATTTTAGAGTACATTTTTTTTTTAAAGAGCTAGCGCTACTGCGCACTTAATAAACATAGTGTAAACATAATTTTAGGCATTTATATGCACTGGGAAGCCAAAGAAATGGGTATGACCCGCTTTATTGCGATATTCGCTTTATTGCAGTGGTCTGGAACCGAACCTGCAATATCTCCGAGGTATACCTGTATTATCTATCCTGATTATGCTACATAAAAGTAAGAATATCAACTTGCAGCTTGCGCCATCACCAACACATTTACACATCTACTATTACGAGCACCAATAGTGTTCAGAATATCCTGGTATAAACCGTTTTCTGCATACCCATACAATATTCAGTATGAAAAATAATGCATTTTCAAAAGTGAATGCAGACTATATGTATAACCATTACAAAAGTATACGTGGTTTTATAGAACATTATGTATTACATAAGAGAATGTGGCCAGCCAATTTCCAGCTATGATGGTGCACGTTTTCTTGGTTGCCCCAAGTTAGCAGTTCTTGATTGGTGATGGTGTTCAGCCAGAAAATTCAAAGAATTTTCCTTAGTCAGGTTGTGTGGAAAGAAGACAGTTTGGACATTTCCTTTTTTGTTACATTCCAGCATTCTGCACTGTGCAGAAGTACATAAATTATGCAGCTCTCTTATATTTTTAATTTAGTGTTAGTACTGTACTGGGAAGATTTCCAGATGTTTAGATTGGCAAAGGTTATTTTGGCTTTATTCATTCGGTTGACTGCATACTGACAAATTAGAATGTATGAGGCACGTGATGCAACCAGTGTATTACAGACACATATTAGACATTTGATCCAGTTAGGTATTTATAGGCAAAGATTATTAACCCACAGCTATATATGTTTCCTGTCTGCATCTATATAGCTGCCTTTCTTTTATCACTTCCGGTAAGCTGTCAACCAACTCTGATAATCTTGTTCTCCTCCAATGTAGGAACTTGCTGTTTATCGTTGCCTGTACAAAGTCTGGTAGAATGGGTGCTAATTCTTTTGCTGTTTGTGCAATGCAGGCCTCTTTTGAGTCTTCCCTGATCTGCATATATATTCAGTAAAAACTGGTGGAAAAGAGAGACTAAGTACCCAGTGTGTTGTCATGACAACAGTAAAGATGGTGGAAGAAGAGACTAAATACCAAGTGTGTTGTCATGACAACAGTAAAGATGGTGGATCAGCAACAAGAAAAAACTGGAAGTGGAGAACAGACAGGATATGCTTATCTTACTGGCCTCTGGAAAATTCTCAATGACCTTCAAAGCTGATGCAGAAGAACTAAAAATGGCTGAAATAACAAATGTGGAAAATCAAGATTATGACAGAGGCAAAGAACATGTTCCTCAATGATTCACTATCACTCATAACTGCCCTAACTAGCCATAAAAACAAGGAATTAGGCAGCCGGTCAGAAGCAATGATAGAAACAAGCAGTAAACTCAACAAAGTGAAAGTACAGTGGATTCCTGGCTACTGCACAATATACGGACATGAGATATCCTTGCCAGAGGAAGAGGAAGTACAATTCAAACTCAAGACAGGGAAATTTGTGAAGAGATAAAAGTAATCAAGAAAAAATAACTTCAAACAAAAATGGGAGACTGAACACTAAGGCAGGATATAAACAGAAGCATACATTTCCTGGCAAAGACGAGATCAAGTAATCATTTTCTGACTTAGACCCGGCCACTGCAGACTCAAATACCATCTGTTCAACAAATGAAAAGATGGACAGATGTGTCCATGTAAGGGAGACAAACTGTTGAACTTGTCCTGAAAGAACTGCAGCTCCACAAGAGGTACAGACTGACAGTATGGTCTTCACTGACCCCTGAAACTGTATGACAATTAGAAAATGATCTCCAACTTTACAAGCAACACAGACGTAGTTATGTGAGGCTAAATGACAAAGAACAAGTCGCAGAAATTACATACAGTGACATAAACTATAATTATAAATAACAGCGAAAATTAATACTTTAACTGACCTGATGAAATTTATTAGTTAAATGCTGTTGTTCCATCTCATGTGAAAACAATCTTGAGTAATATGTACATTAGTGGACAATCCACAACAATGCCACCCGACCCAACATGACAACTCACAAGCTAAACACACATTTAAAAAAAAATAAAAACAAAACAATGAAGAGATAAAATAGAATCACCACCCTTCAGCTCTCTAAAGACAATAAGACAACAAGTTCATACCAAGCCTTCTTATCTTGTTAGAGGTCTTTTCATATCTTTGTTACAATATTTAACCTGTCTCCTTTCCCTTCTCCATGTGTTTTTAGGTCTTCCTCTATGTCTCATATCCTGGAGGTTTCAGAACAAAGACTGCCTTGTAAACAGAAAATATTACATGTGAGATTTTTACATTTTTAAAACGTCAGCAACTCTAGGCTATAAATAAACACAGTTAAAACATATCAGTATTTCTACGACAAACTGATATGCCATTTCTTTACTATAAACTAGTTCCAATCATGACTTTGTTTCTTTTCTATAAACTAGTACAAACTACCAATGTCAGTTTCAAGACTATAGTTGACAGACTTCACTCATGCCCAATAATGTTTTGATTAAAATGTTAATGAAGTCAAGTCTACAGCCACCAGGGGGCTCTGATCAGACAAACCAAATATGACTACTACTTCCTCAGGCATGTCATAAAAGGTGACTAGTGTGAGATTGTGTATAGGGCTGGCAACTACATCATGGATAACAGATTGTTACACAAACAATGGCTACAAGATCATGTGACTGCTTGGTGCAGGCTTCTTACAAGGGGACCAGCTACAGAAACCACAGCTGTAAGATCATGTGAATGATTGATGCAGGCTTCTTACAAGGGGACCAGCTACAGAAACCACAGCGGTAAGATCATGTGAATGATTGGTGCAGGCTTCTTACAAGGGGACCACCTACAGAAACCACAGCTGTAAGATCATGTGAATGATTGGTGCAGGCTTCTTACAAGGGGACCAGCTACAGAAACCACAGCTGTAAGATCATGTGAATGATTGGTGCAGGCTTCTTACAAGGGGACCACCTACAGAAACCACAGCTGTAAGATCATGTGAATGATTGGTGCAGGCTTCTTACAAGGGGACCACCTACAGAAACCACAGCTGTAAGATCATGTGAATGATTGGTGCAGGCTTCTTACAAGGGGACCAGCTACAGAAACCACAGCTGTAAGATCATGTGAATGATTGGTGCAGGCTTCTTACAAGGGGACCACCTACAGAAACCACAGCTGTAAGATCATGTGAATGATTGGTGCAGGCTTCTTACAAGGGGACCACCTACAGAAACCACAGCTGTAAGATCATGTGAATGATTGGTGCAGGCTTCTTACAAGGGGACCAGCTACAGAAACCACAGCTGTAAGATCATGTGAATGATTGGTGCAGGCTTCTTACAAGGGGACCAGCTACAGAAACCACAGCTGTAAGATCATGTGAATGATTGGATGCAGGATTCTTACAAGGGGACCAGCTACAGAAACCACAGCTGTAAGATCATGTGAATGATTGGTGCAGGCTTCTTACAAGGGGACCAGCAACCACAGCTGTAAGATCATGTGAATGATTGATGCAGGCTTCTTACAAGGGGACCACCTACAGAAACCACAGCTGTAAGATCATGTGAATGATTGGTGCAGGCTTCTTACAAGGGGACCAGCTACAGAAACCACAGCTGTAAGATCATGTGAATGATTGGTGCAGGCTTCTTACAAGGGGACCAGCTACAGAAACCACAGCTGTAAGATCATGTGAATGATTGATGCAGGCTTCTTACAAGGGGACCACCTACAAAAACCACAGCTGTAAGATCATGTGAATGATTGGTGCAGGCATCTTACAAGGGGACCAGCTACAGAAACCACAGCTGTAAGATCATGTGAATGATTGGTGCAGGATTCTTACAAGGGGACCACCTACAGAAACCACAGCGGTAAGATCATGTGAATGATTGGTGCAGGCTTCTTACAAGGGGACCACCTACAGAAACCACAGCTGTAAGATCATGTGAATGATTGGTGCAGGATTCTTACAAGGGGACCAGCTACAGAAACCACAGCTGTAAGATCATGTGAATGATTGGTGCAGGCTTCTTACAAGGGGACCACCTACAGAAACCACAGCTGTAAGATCATGTGAATGATTGATGCAGGTTTCTTACAAGGGGACCACCTACAGAAACCACAGCTGTAAGATCATGTGAATGATTGATGCAGGCTTCTTACAAGGGGACCAGCTACAGAAACCACAGCTGTAAGATCATGTGAATGATTGGTGCAGGCTTCTTACAAGGGGACCAGCAACCACAGCTGTAAGATCATGTGAATGATTGATGCAGGCTTCTTACAAGGGGACCAGCTACAGAAACCACAGCTGTAAGATCATGTGAATGATTGGTGCAGGCTTCTTACAAGGGGAACAGCTACAGAAACCACAGCTGTAAGATCATGTGAATGATTGATGCAGGCTTCTTACAAGGGGACCAGCTACAGAAACCACAGCTGTAAGATCATGTGAATGATTGATGCAGGCTTCTTACAAGGGGAACAGCTACAGAAACCACAACTGTAAGATCATGTGAATGATTGATGCAGGCTTCTTACAAGGGGACCAGCTACAGAAACCACAGCTGTAAGATCATGTGAATGATTGATGCAGGCTTCTTACAAGGGGACCAGCTACAGAAACCACAGCTGTAAGATCATGTGAATGATTGATGCAGGCTTCTTACAAGAAGACCACCTACAGAAACCACAGCTGTAAGATCATGTGAATGATTGATGCAGGCTTCTTACAACGGGACCAGCTACAGAAATCACAGCTGTAAGATCATGTGAATGATTGGTGCAGGCTTCTTACAAGGGGACCAGCTACAGAAACCACAGCTGTAAGATCATGTGAATGATTGGATGCAGGATTCTTACAAGGGGACCAGCTACAGAAACCACAGCTGTAAGATCATGTGAATGATTGGTGCAGGCTTCTTACAAGGGGACCAGCTACAGAAACCACAGCTGTAAGATCATGTGAATGATTGATGCAGGCTTCTTACAAGGGGACCAGCTACAGAAACCACAGCTGTAAGATCATGTGAATGATTGATGCAGGCTTCTTACAAGGGGACCAGCTACAGAAACCACAGCTGTAAGATCATATGAATGATTGATGCAGGCTTCTTACA
This sequence comes from Oreohelix idahoensis, assembly GCA_024509875.1. Classification (NCBI taxonomy): domain Eukaryota; kingdom Metazoa; phylum Mollusca; class Gastropoda; order Stylommatophora; family Oreohelicidae; genus Oreohelix; species Oreohelix idahoensis. The sequence goes on along the minus strand of JAMPIV010006575.1, from coordinate 296,676 downwards.
AGGGGACCAGCAACCACAGCTGTAAGATCATGTGAATGATTGATGCAGGCTTCTTACAAGGGGACCAGCAACCACAGCTGTAAGATCATGTGAATGATTGATGCAGGCTTCTTACAAGGGGACTAGCAACCACAGCTGTAAGATCACATGAATGATTGATGCAGGCTTCTTACAAGGGGATCACCTACAGAAACCACAGCTGTAAGATCATGTGAATGATTGATGCAGGCTTCTTACAAGGGGACCAGCTACAGAAACCACAGCTGTAAGATCATGTGAATGATTGGTGCAGGATTCTTACAAGGGGACCAGCTACAGTGGAGGCTCTATGCTCCATAGGGAACATCAAGGAAAACAATGATGATAGTCAATCAATACCTAGCTAGATGATAAAGTCAATCAATACCTAGCTAGATGATAAAGTCAATCAATACCTAGCTAGATGATAAAGTAGTGTGGGGAAAAAAGACGGCAATCAAATTTTTATTCTAATTTTCTCAAAACCTGGCATCCACGTCAGACAAAAACTTGATCAAAGCGCCTGGCTTTAACAAATCTTTTCACGAATATTAAGACAATAATTGCTCATGTCATTTCAAATCCCGCATGCTTAAAAAAAAACAACAAAAAAACCAACATATAACTGACATAATCTCATCAAATAATATATTTACATAATGATATACAAGTATTAATTGTTCTATTTTACAATACAACTGTAAACCACAAAAATACAAAACTTGAAGGAGTATACAATAAACAAACTGGGACTAGTGTTAATGATTCACATTTTTAACAAAAATCTTAAAATACTTTCATTGTCGAAACCTTCCAGTATTTTGACAATTGACAGGCGTTTGAAGCTAACCCATATTATGTTATTATTATGTGCTAGGCTTCCTTGATGAGCAGAACCCCCACGATGCTTGAAGCTAGATAAGTCTTGTGTTCTTTAAATACTGTATAAGCGTGTCGTGTATGAAGCGGTATTGGCCCATGGTTTGAACCATATGCATGCGCTGATTGCGTATTCCAGATAATGCTTTGGGAAGGTCTACATTCTGGGGACAAAGACAAAAATAAGAAGAATAAATTTCGTCATTCAGACAATGTCAGCAGTCAATTAAATACAAATCCAAAATTTCCAGACACACATAAACAACCATGAGAAATTAAACGCAGGCAAAGCCCACACTTCAGGCAGGCAGGACATTCTAGCATGCTCACATACAAAGCCATCTTAGCAACTGCTGAAGACGTGAGCAATGAAACAGATGTCAGGCAGATAGGACATTCTAATTTGCTCACTTACAAATCCAACTTTAGTAACTGCTCCAATATCTGGGATTGCTGCAGTTCTAAAATTCTGAAAAAACTTGCTTCTCTTTTTAAAAAAAAATGAGCATCACATCTGCTGTCATCAAACAATACTATTTCCTAGCACTCAGCTATTTATACAACTTAATATTCTTCCACTTAAACAATTTTTTGCAGTTCTAAGATCTATTGTTTGCTCATCCAATCTTATATAACAGGGCACTAGCACTGAGAAGCACATTGTTTTAACTGAAATATTACCCATAATTCTACTCAGCAACGTATAATTCCTGGGGTGTCTGATGGGACAACATAAGATTACTGCTGCTTCAAGCATGTCGTATAACGTGACTTATATGATGTTGTGCATAGAGCTGACAAAGCTCATCATGTACAACAAATTTCTACAGGAACCACTGCTGCAAGAGTATGTGAATGGTTTATTGCTGGGATGCCAGATGCAACAACAGCCAAATGGAGAGCAAAACGGTACATGATGATATTCTAATTTGAGGTGCCATGTTTCAGAATTTTGTTAAACCAGGAACTGACCTCATCCACAGTACATTCAGCTTGTGGTGGTCTGTCCTGGAATACTTTCCCTACATCTATAACATCTCAAAACTAAACCACTTTCAACAGGAAATCTTGACTCTTTTATTAAACCATGACCAACTTGATTATGTGAACTTGTGCCCAAGTGTTTGAGGATATCCTCTCATGGTATGTCCCAGCCGGTGTCTGAACACATTTCTAATACAACTGTCATTTCTTAGAATACTTCAAATATATTATAATATTCACTTACTTAGTCATTCATTACTCATCACGCCTCTGTGTTGTGCAGGCCTTCAACAAGTCATCACAATGATTGTATTACCAATTCAAAATATTTATTTCAGTTTAATATCAAAGTTAATATACTTACTGCCCTTCTAACATATATTTATACTGTACGTCATTTATATGCAAAAGAACAGCCGGGTGACCGCAGCTGAGGTTTAAAGATGTGTGCAAAAGAGACATGAAGGACTGGACATAAATCCAGCAACCTGGGAGGATGAAGCTGCCAATCGCACTAATTGGCTATGCTCCCTACGGCATCACCTCACAACAAGCAGAAGAGACAAGAACACGCCAAAAGGAAACACCAGATTAAAAAAGCAGCTGAGGGCTGTCACCTCAGTAGTGCACTCCCACAGTCAGTTATGACTGAAGGGGCTATTACTTACTTACTTAGTCGTTCATCTTCTACCATGAGGTGTAGAGGTTTGGAAGAGAGAGCGCCAGACTATCCTATCGGCTGTCTTCCTCCTGGCCTGGTTCCATTCTAGTCCTCGGTCCTTCAAAGATTGTCTAATGTTGTTCTCCCAGCGGACTCTGGGTCGTCCTGGGGGTCTGGATCCCTGGCTCTTTGTTTCCCATGCTTGTCGTGGTAGCCGATCTTCTCCCATTCTGAAGACATGGCCAAACCATCTTAGTTGGGACTGTTCTACTTGGGTCTGCAGGGGGTGGGATTTTAGGCCTTGACGTATTGTCTGGTGTTGCGGACCAAGCCTCTTCTTGTTACTTCAACCACCTTCCTCAGATACCTCATTTCTGAGGTTTGGATCTGGCTTTTGTGGGTTGTAATCATTGCCCATGACTCGCATCCATACTACAATTTATTAATTTGTTTGTTATGCAGGGCACAAATGTACAAAAGCAACAATGCCCATTTCTACATAGATTTTTGTTTGTTCATTCCTACATTTTATCTAGGGGTGTAACAAATCTACTATGTAAATATGTTATTTATGATGACTGGACCCCTGTTACGCTTACACGAACTCAATTTTGTTCCGTCTCCTATAACTATTAATATAACCATAAAGACAAAATATCCTTTGTCTTAAAATATCATCTTTTTTGGAGTTACAACAAACAAGCACCCACTGTGCAAAATGTCAATTCCCTGGGGCAGGCAGGAATGTTGTCACTTACTTGCCCTACCGCTGGTACTTACATGGTTATGTTCTAGACACCACTTCATGACCATAGTCAGTATAACAACTCCCGTTCTTCCTACACCAGCACTACAGTGGACTACAACTGGCGACCTCTCTCCACGACCTGATTCATTCTCCGCTAACCTTGCGACAGATTCTATTTCATCAAGGAATCCTGCAAAAGTAACATCAGGGAATGATGCCAGATTAAATACGTTTTTATTTCACAAGTTATTTTTACCTTCTAACTTAAAGATTTAAATGATACATTCACATTAGTATCTCGCATCCAAACGACTGTTTATTTAAAAACAAAGAAAGTGACATAAATATAATCTATCCATAAATCTAATTCCAAGAACTTGAGATTTGCTGCAAACCTGAATATTTCTGTTATTGACAAAAGAACACACAGGGGAGAGAACTGGAGACAGACATAAAGGGTATGAAGAAGACAGGGAAAGAACTTGAGCAGACGGCACAGGACAGGAAGACTTGACATACGTTTGTTGAAGGCCTATGCTCCTTGGGGGATTGACAGGTGAAGAAGATAAAAGTGTGTCACAATATTCCACTGTAGGAAAAAAACTCAGCGGGAAGATGAAACTTGGGAGTCATGAACCAACAAGAGAAAATAACGGTTAAAGGAATAACTAATACAGCAGTAACACAAAGTAAAAATAAAGGCGTTAGCCTAAACAGCAAACAGACCAATATAACAGTAATCTCAAAGAACATGACTTCTACAGAATGCACCATTAAAATAAATGGAACAGTTTTCAAATAAGTCTTCTTTGATTCTTAGTCGCCATCAAGCCTGGTGATGTCTTGTAGGGCAGCAACAAACTACTTCCACTGTTCGGTCGGCAGCCATCCCTCTTGCAGTGTCCCAGCTCTGGTTCCTCTTTGCATCTCAGCCTCCACAGTTCTCTGCCAAGTTGTTTTTGGTCGGCCTCGCTGTCGCTTTCCTTCAGGGGTCCATAGCATAGCTGTTCTTGTGATGGCATCGAAGTCTCCTCTGAGGGCATAGCCAACCCAACTCCAGTGTCTGCCAGCTATGATGGTGTTCTTCTTCTTTCTTTGATCCTTAGCCGCCGACCGTCAAAGCAGTCAGTGGCCATCACGCCTAGTGGCGTCTTGTAGGGCAAGAACAAATTGATTCCACTTTGCTCGGTCGGTGGCCATCCTTCGTACAGTGCCCCAACTCTGGTTCATTCCCTGCATCTCAGCCTCCACAGTCCTCCGCCAGGTTGTTTTTGGTCGGCCTCTCTTTCGTTTTCCTTCAGGGGTCCAAAGCATAGCTGTTCTTGTGATGGCATCGGGGTCTCTTCTGAGGACATGACCAACCCAGCTCCAGCGTCTGCCTGCTATGATGGTGTGCATGTCCTCTTGCTTGCTACGAGTAAGCAGATCTTGGTTAGTGATGGTATTCGGCCAAAAGATTCGGTGAATTTTTCTTAGGCATGTTGTGTGAAAGGAGGACAATTTCGACATTTCCTTCTCTGTAACTCTCCAGCATTCCGCACCATAGAGAAGCACAGAAAGCACACAGCTCTGATATAATCTTAATTTTGTGCTTGTGCTGTATTGGGAGGACTTCCAGATGTTGTTTAGGCTAAAGAAGGCTGTTCTTGCCTTATTCATTCTGATGTTGATGTCTTTGCCTGCCCCGCCGTCTGGTGTTACTATGCTTCCTAGGTATGTGAAGGTATCTGTCTGTACCAATTGCTGATTCCTTACTGATATGGGCTCAGGGTTGCTCACATTGAGCGTCATGACCTCAGACTTCTTTAAATTGATGTTCAAGCCCACCTGCTGGCTAAACTTGTTAAGTCTATCCGTTTTTTCCTGGATGTGTTGATGTGAATGTGCTAGTAGTGCAATGTCATCTGCATATTCCAGATCTTCCAATGTAGAAAATGTTGTCAATCTTATTCCTCTTGGACTGCCCTCTGTTGTCTGGCGCATCACCCAGTCTATGACTGTTAAAAATAGAGTGGTTGACAAGGGGCATCCCTGTCGTACTCCTGTCTTCACCTCAAAGGTTAGGTTGCTCTGCCCAACACTACACGTAAAGTTGGCATAGAGGCTTTTTATAATTGACACTATGCAGCTTGGAATTCCATAAGCCCTCAGTATTTTCCATAAACTGTCCCTATGTATGCTGTCAAAAGCCTTTTCAAAATCAACGAAATTAATGTAAAGCTGTCTTTGCCATTCTGAGCACTGCTCTATAATGTTCCTGAGAGTGAATATATGATCTACACATCTTCTATTCTTTCTAAATCCTGCTTGTTCCTTCCTCAGTTTGTGGTCTACTGCCTTTGAAATTCTCTGTATAATTATCCTGCCTAGTATTTTGCTGGGAACTGAGAGAAGAGTGATTCCTCTCCAATTATTGCAGTCTGCAAGATCTCCCTTCTTGGGCAACTTGACAATTATTCCTTTGTTCCACTCTGATGGTGTTGTCCCCGTTTTCCAGACTTGTGCAAATAGTGGTTCTAATAGTTCTGCTGCTAGCTCAGGGTCTGTCTTAAATAGCTCTGCATTTAAGTTATCATGGCCCGGAGCTTTGCCGTTCTTTAACCCTTTGATTGCTGTGATGATTTCTTCTTTTCGTGGAATGTCTGTATTCACATCTAGATCGTTTTCAGCCTCAGGAACATTCAGTTGTGTCTCTGGTGGTTCCTTGTTCAGAGTTTCCCTGAAGTGCTCTGCCCATCTTGTTTCCTGTCCCTCTGCTGTCGTGATGAGATTACCTTGCTTATCTCTTACCAATGTAATATTGTTTGCACCTCGTTTTCCACTGATGAATTTAGTTATTTTGTATACTGTGCTTTGTTCATTTCTCAGTGCTGCCTCCTCTGCCTGTCTTGCAAGATCGTCTAGGAAATTCCTTTTGTTGGCTCGGGTTTGGCGTTTAACTTCCTTGTCCAGCTGACTGTACTGTTCGCTATATAGTTGCTTTAACCTGGGGGACTTCGCTTCTGTTTTCTTTCTTTTCATTTCCTTTCTCATCGTTATGGTGTTTATCCAGTTTCTTGTTATCCAGTCTTCTTCTTCCTTTCTGGAATCCCAAGCATGATTTGCTGCTTTCTTTGTATATTGTTGAAATGGTGTTGAAATTCTGGTCTATATCATCAGTCAATGTCTTTTCCTGACTTTTGGCAAATTGATATCGTTTCTTTATGTCGGCCGCAAAAGCTTTTCTGGTAAGGGAGTCCTTCAATTTGCTGATGTCAAACCTTTTCTGTGTAGTTACAGTTGGTGCAGCCCTTCTTAGTTTTACTTTCAGTTTTGCTACTACTAAATGATGATCACTTCCCACATCTGCACCTCTTCTTACCTTCACATCTTGTAATGCATGTCTCCATCTACCGTTAACCATGATGTGGTCTATCTGGTTTCTGTCCCGACCATTTGGTGATTCCCATGTTAATTTGTGAATTTCTTTATGTGGGAAGAGTGTTCCTCCAATGACCAGGTTGTTAATGCTACAGAAACTTATTAGTTTATCCCCATTTTCATTTGCTGTTCCACTGCCGCATTTCCCCATTGTTCTTTCATTATATGTATTGTGTGTACCAACTTTCGCATTGAGGTCTCTGTTAAACTCATACTGGCCATTAGTTGTTAAATCACGTTTTATTTGTTAAATGCCGTGAATGTCCACCAGTTGATAAATGTAGATGTTGGGACTGGTGTAGTAAAGTGTAACGATTGTCAACTCATTAAACCCAGCACAGTTTTGGTCATACAGGTCATCTTGTCCTGGAACGTGATGAGGCTCCGACAAGAATGTGAGTGTAGACAATGAGTGTGTATCTGAATGTCAGTACGCGAATGGTAGAATGATTCGATAGAGTTGACAGGTTGGTAGTACATCACTCATACTCACACTGTTCGAATTCAAGAAGTACTGGAACTACGGTGGTCTTTTATAACATTTAATGGGACGCACACTTGGACAGTACGTGTATGGTTACAGGAACAAATGTCGACATAGACAGCATAATGTTGATCACAGGAATATCATCTTAAGTTAGCATTCATGCTTGGCAAATATCATAATGGAGCATTCGTAAATAAGCATTCAGAGTTCCATCATGTAAATCATCTGGCTTTACTGACTGGGCACGTCAGACCATAACCAATATATAGGAAGGCTCCTAGACCTAACCTCGTCTAGCGAATATCCCTTCACGTAAAGTTCAATATATATATTTTTCATAAAGATATAGGAATCCCAGACATGGGTTCTCACATGTAGCAGTGATCTCTTGGTTCATCGAGCGATAGTACAGGCATCCCTTTTTCTCACTCGATAAATACAAAGTATATGGATTTCAACATGGCTGTGCTTCTCTCGTGAGCTTCACTCACTATTGGATACAGACCAAAATTGGTCATTCGTTAAATGTCCTCATTTCTTCATAGCTTCTATCATAGAGGTAATTGAATAATATCATATAATCTAGTGCTGATACATAGGAATGTCATCTTCCTTTGAATAAATACTCTTTTCAAAAGTACCACTGTGCATCTGCTTATCGACAACGATGGCGAAGCCCAAGTTCATAATAAATTGTGGTTTTACCTTTCTATGCGAAATATAACTTTGCCATTCCTTGGCAAAAGAGAATAAACACTGGGGTAAAGTACATACAACATGTCTAAATGACTATCACTTTTCCCCATCTACTTATAGATCACTTTTTTCGGCGATAAGCCAGCTACAACAAAATTCGACATCCCGACAGGATGACAGCCATGAATCACACCCCTGCTAGCGATACTTCCGCTGCATAGCCTTTGACCTTTTCTAGCGACAACCAACATAGTTCGACTTAGAAATGTAAAGATATCCATATATAAGACAGACTCGTCCTACTCATACAAACACTACGTATAAATTCAGGCCATAGATATACTGAAGCAAGAACAATCTATTCCTACCCAGCCAAAGAATAACTCGCAGTAGGCCTAGACTCGTCCGCGGAGTCCGATCGAAGATGACGGAACTACTTTCAAGGGAAGTAACTCAAAAATGACTTCTCCTTAAGCACTTAAAAAGGAAATACTTTGTTTACAAAATATTTGCGAACATAATAAGTATATAAATGTATTATATTGCAAGATAGTAAAGATTGCACTTTACAGTCTCCCATTACTATAACAAGATCATGTCTAGGTGTATCTTCCATTTCTTTCTGCAGTTGTTGATAGAATTCATCCTTGACCTCCTCATCGCTATCATTCGTTGGTGCGTAGCATTGTATTATTGTAGTGTTGGTGAATCTCCCTCTCAATCTTAATCTTATCAGTCTGTTGTTGATGGGTTTCCATTCCAGTAATGTCCTTTCTATTCCTTTCTGTAGAATAATGGCTACGCCTTCATTGTGCTGTCCATCCTCTCTTCCAGAGTAAAGTACTGTTTCTCCTGTTGCTGTTTTAACTTTTCCTGCCCCTGTCCATCTGCTCTCGCTTATCCCTAGAATGTGTAACCTATAGTTTCTCATTTCTGCTGTGACCTGTCTTAGTTTACCTGTCTCGTACATTGTCCTGACATTCCAAAAACCTATTCTTGTATCCTGTTTTGCGGTCAGGACATCCGTTTTCATGTCAGTGGCTTCCTTTCGGCTTTCACCACTGACAGTCATACGAGCCACAGACTCCGAATGTCCATCCCGCAGCAAAGTTTTTCCATTTATTGTTGTTTCCGTAACGTGCGATTTTTTTTTACATAGACAGGGGTGTCAGCCCTATGCTAAAACCCCCAACCTGGAGGACCAGGGTACCAGCTTTTGTCTGACCCCTACCCACACAGACCAGTCCAGCTTGGTTGAACCTACCAGGAGTAAAACTCCCACTGGCATAGCTCTGGGGATTGTCAGGGTACGCAAGCTGCCATACCGCTACAAGGTATAGGTACCATTGATGGCAGTATGATGGTGTGCATATCCTCTTTTCTCTGGATAATTATCCTGCCTAGTATTTTACTGGAACTGAGAGGAGAGTAATTCCTCTCCAGTTGTTGGAGTCTGCAAGGTCGTCCTTCTTGGGAAATTTGACAACTATTCCTTTATTCCACTCCGTTTGTGTTGTCTTTGTTTTCCAGACTTGTGCAAATAGTGGTTCTAATAGCTCTGCTGCTAATTCAGGGTATGTCTTAAATAACTCTGCATTTAAATTGTCGTGACCAGGAGCTTTTCCATTCTTTTACCCTTTGATAGCTGTGATAATTTCTTTCCTTAGAATGTCTGTATTTATGTCTAGATCATTTTCAGCCTCACGAACATTCAACGCTCTGGTGTCTGGCGTCTCTGGTGGTTACTTATTCAGTGTTTCTCTGGAGTGCTCTGCCCATCTTGTTTCCTGCCCCTGTGCTGCGATGATGAGATTGGCTTACTTATCTCTTACTAACTTATCTACTTGGGGGTCAGAGTGGCTAAGAGGTATGGCATCCACCTTGAATTCTAAAGGTACCGGGTTTAATTCCCAGTTGAGGAAATATAATTTATAGACATTTTTTCAGAACCAGTGGTCCTAATGATATCAAACTCCCCCCTGGTCTCCTGGGTAGTGAGATCGGATGCCTAGCCTTCTCGGAAAAGGGTGGAAAAAAAGGACGTACCATGTGCAAGTTACAAATCTTATGGCAGTTGGAAATCGTAAAGAGTAGGCCGTTAGGTCGCTGCCCTGGCAAAATTTAAAAATTGGAAACCTACCCGCAACAAAAATATTTATAGAATGTGTGATTCTTATATACACACATTGGGATTCTTGCCGGTGGACAGAGTGCGTGCACTGTGCTGAGATCCTCCTTGTGTGATCTAAGGGAGGAGATCGGAGTACTGATGGAGTTGTCCATGTGCAATGAAGATAGTCCTTAGAACCAAACCAAACTCTTACTAACACAATATTGTGTGCACCCCGTTTTCCACTGATGGTTTTAGTTATTTTATAAACTGTGCTTTGTTCATTTCTCAGTGCTGCCTCTTCTGCCTGTCTTGCAAGGTCATCCAGAAATGTCCTTTTGTTGACTCGGGTTTGGCGTTTAACTTCCTTGTCCAGCTGACTGTACTGTTCGCTATATATTTCCTTTTACCTGAGGGACTCTGCTTCTGTTTTCTTTCTTTTCATTTGTTTTCTCATTGCTATGGTGTTTAATGTTTCTGGTGTTATCCAATCTTGCTTCTTCCTTTCCTGCATGATTCCCAAGCATGATTTGCTGCTTTCCTTATATATTGTTGAAATGGTGTTGAATTTGTGGTCTACTTCATCAGTCACTGTCTTTTCTTGGCTCTTGGCAATTTGATATCGTCTCTTTATATCTGGGGTGTTTCAGTTTGATGATGTCAAACCTTTTCTGTTTAGTTACAATTGGTCCAGCAGTTCTGAGTTTCACCTTCACTCTTGCTACTACTAGGTGGTGATCGCTTCCCACATCTGCACCTCTTCTTATTTTCACATCTTGTAATGAATGCCTCCGTCTACCACTAACCATAATTTGGTCTAGGTTTTTGTCCTGGCCGTTTCGTGATTCCCATGTTAACTTGTGCATTTCTTTGTGTGAAAAAAGTGTTCCTCCAATGACCAATTTGTTAATGCTGCAGAAGCTTATTAATTTATCCCCATTTTCATTTACTGTTCTTCTGCCGCATTTCCTCTTTACTCTTTCATTATATGTACCAACTTTCGCATTGAGATCTCTCATTACTATAATAAGATCATATCTAGGTGTGGTTTCCATTTCCTTTTGTAGCTGTTGATAGAATTCGTCTTTGACCTCTTCATCACTGTCAACTGTTGGTGCATAGCATTGTATTATTGTGGTGTTGATGAATCTCCCTCTTGGTCTTGTTCTTATTAGTCTGTTGTTGATGGGTTTCCATTCCAGTTACGACCTTTCTATTCCTCTCTTTAGGTTAATGGCTACGCTTTCATTGTGCTGTCCATCCTCTCTACCAGAGTAAAGTACTGTTTTCATTCTCCCTGTCTGTCCATCTGCTCTCACTTATTCCCAGGATATGTGATCTGTAGTTTTTCAATTCTGTTGTGATCTGCTTCAGTTTTCCTGCCTCATTCAAAGTTCTGACATTCCAGAATACAATTCTGGTTTTGTGTCTTGCGATCAGGGTATCTGTTTTCATGCCAATGGCTTCTTTTCAGCTTTTACCACTGTCAGTCATATGAGCCTCAGATTCCAGATGTTCGTCCTGCATCAAAGCTTTTTCATAAGTTGCTGTTTCCGTAACGTGATTGTTTTTTTACATAGACAGGGGTGTCGACTCTGTGCTTAAAACCCCCAACCTGAAGGACCAGGGTGACGGCTTTAGTTTGACCCCTACCCACGCAGATTTGTCCATCTTGGTAGAACCTGCCATTTGTAAAACTCTCTCTAGCATAGCACTGAGGGTTGTCAGGGTACTCAAGCCGCCTTACCGTTTCAAGGTATAGGCACCAGTGAAAGCAGTTGAAGTGAAGTCAATAGATTCAAATGCTTAGGCACGTTAACAACATTGGATGGAAGATGAATCTCAGAGGTGAAGAGCAGAAAACCCAGATCATTCCATAAAATATATAAAAAATAGTTTTAGAGTGTTTAAAGAGAACCAATCCAGACATATGGAAGTGAATCATAGACAATTAGTAAACAAGTAAGACATTCCTATGGTTTTATAGAAGCATGTTAAGAATACCATAAACAGTTTTTTAAAAAGTCATGAGGTTGTCCTGAAGAAAGTCAGTGTACAAATCTAGCTTATTACTCACATTAGGAGGAAGTAATCCACTTCCTTCGGGCATTAATCAAGAAGAATAAATCTGGAATATATCGTGACAACAAGAACGATTGAGGGGAACAGAGACAGAGAGAAGATACTGGACATCATGGTACATAAAGAAGCCAACAACAAAACTAACAACAGAACTAACAACTGAACTAACAACAGAACTAACAACTGACAGATAACACTGGGGACAAGAATCTGTGAAGACATGATCGTCTAAGTCACAAGGCATAATATTTAAAGAATTTCAGGTCACTTACTGCTGAAAGTGAGTAATCATGAAATAATGTCCCATAAAATATAATATCAAATCCAGGTTGTTGTTGTCCTGTACAGTGCAGTGGTCCTGCTCTCTGCTTCTTGTTGTTATTGATCCTGTGGCGTGGGGTCTCGCCCTTCAACCCCATGCTATGTAGTGATATCTGCTCTCTACTTAAAGTATCAAGTCCCATAATTCAAGTGGGTAAGTTTCAGGTCACAGAGAACATTAAAACAATGTTGGTAACAACCAAAGAACTGTGAATGTTATTAAATCACAAACCAAAATATTGTTGGCATGCCCAAGAACAGACTTACCCAAAAATCCATATGTATCCTCTGGACATCCATGATCAGGCCAATCTGTGTATTGCAGGTGCCACACCAAATGTTCCTGATTACCTCGACGTAGGATGATCCGACTCGTTAAGTAACACAGGGAATCAGCCGTGAACTGTAACTCCACTTCATACTGAAAAATGGCATTTTAAGTTCATGGGTACTCGTTACCAAATAAATAAAAGCTAACACTGAAAAATAAAAGAATATTTCCTTAACATCAACTGAAAGCAATGAAAACTACAACTCTCTCAAGGCAGGGAATCTGAGAGAAAGTCATCAAGTGATAAAGAAGACTAAAGTGCAGTGACGCGTTCTGTTGTTGATCTCTTCCCATGCCATAGTGGCCAGCTACCCATTTTCTTTCCTTCTTGTCTTTCTCTACTTCTCTTTTCATCTATTTTCCTCATGCTACTAAGTTTTGGAATACTCCTCTACTTATTACATGTCCACTGATGGTTATTATATTTCTTTGTTCATTAGCTGTTCTCAAACATTCTTTGTTAGTGATCTGAAATTTCCACGGGATGATAAACGTTCTTCTGAGAAAACAAACACCTGTTAACTGCAATGATATTTCTTTCTTTTTTTTTAATGTGCTCAATGTCCAGGACTCACTTCCATACAATAATATTGGTTTGATGTAACACCTCAGAACACTTTTTCTTGTCACTTTTTCTTGTGTAAATGACAAGGATTTACTGCATATGATGTTCCTCAGTTTTTGCTTGTCATATTATGTTCTTCATCTCAGAGATACATTTTTTTAATAGGATTTAATAAATGTGTCCAAGTATTAGAAACTGTGTGTGTGTTTAAAAGTTGCTCCATTTATCATTATTCTACAATTAGGTGGGGTCCCTTTGGTTGGAGCTGAGCACTGTTCAATGTTTTCTTGAATAAAGTAAACACTACTATTAACAAACAATAAAGTGTAAACAAAGCAAAGGAGAAAAGCTACAACACACAAGAAAGCAATCGGCAGTAAAAGCTTGACTACTTCCTGAAATCAGATTTTTTTAAAAACTAAAATCAGGCAGACGGACACATGTCTACGTGTGAAAGATGTACAAACAGGAGACCATGTCCTTCATGAATAATAATAATAATAATAATAAATTCTTTAAGCACCAAACACGGCGCATAAGGCAGAAACCAGTGCTCTCCAGGTTGTTCGTTGTGACGCCACTCCTCTTAGCTCTTGCACATTATTTAGGCCCAACGTTCTTCCTTCTCTTATTATTGTTCTTCTGAGTGTTTCTTTTGGTCTTCCTTTTTTCCGCTTACCCTCAGGAACCCAAGTGAGCGCCTGTAGTGGTATTCTGTTGTTTTGCATTCGTAGGACATGACCGATATATAACCATCGTCTTTTCCTTATATAGTCGGAGACATATTTCTGCCTAGTCTTCTCTTATTTGTCGATTAGTCTTGAATTCTTTCCAACTGATGTTCATGAGTTTTCTAAGACATTTGTTCTCGAATGTATTCAGCTTGTTCTCCAATGATTTTGTTATTTTCCAACTCTCACAGCCGTATGTTAACACTGAGATAACATTTGAATTAAACAGACGAAGCTTAGTATGTATATTCAATGATCGTAATTTCCTTCATGAATGCTGACTCCAAAAGAGAAGCAGATTGACAACCCCGTTGACATAAAATCTGCATGTTGATGAGAGAAGCCTTAGTTTGTGCCTTTATAAGAGAAATAGATGTGATTATAACAGAATGAATGAGAAAGAAGGCCAAATCTCAAGGAACCATCAACACAACCAGAAAATAATTTTTGTCTGAAACTCCTACAATAGAATAATGAGACAGAAGCTAAAAGACATGAAGAAGAAAGTGAAAACTGAAATTGGTCAGGCGGAGAGAGAGAGAATTGGTCAGATGGAGAGAGAGAGAGAATTGGTCAGATGGAGAGAGAGAATTGGTCAGACAGAGAGAGAGAATTGGTCAGATGGAGAGAGAGAATTGGTCAGATGGAGAGAGAGAATTGGTCAGACGGAGAGAGAGAATTGGTCAGACGGAGAGAGAGAATTGGTCAGACGGAGAGAGAGAGAATTGGTCAGACGGAGAGAGAGAGAGAGAGAATTGGTCAGACGGAGAGAGAGAATTGGTCAGATGGAGAGAGAGAGAGAGAGAGAGAGAGAGAGAGAGAGAGAGAGAGAGAGAGAGAGAGAGAGAGAGAGAGAGAGAGAGAGAGAGAGAGAGAGAGAGAATTGGTCAGATGGAGAGAGAAAATTGGTCAGATGGAGAGAGAGAATTGGTCAGATGGAGAGAGAGAATTGGTCAGATGGAGAGAGAGAATTGGTCAGATGGAGAGAGAGAAAATTGGTCAGATGGAGAGAGAGAATTGGTCAGACAGAGAGAGAGAGAATTGATCAGACAGAGATAGAGAATTGGTCAGACTGAGAGAGAGAATTGGTCAGATGGAGAGAGAGAATTGGTCAGATGGAGAGAGAGAATTGGTCAGACTGAGATAGAGAACTGGTCAGACAGAGAGAGAGAGAATTGGTCAGATGGAGAGAGAGAATTGGTCAGATGGAGAGAGAGAGAATTGGTCAGATGGAGAGAGAGAATTGGTCAGGCAGAGAGAGAGAGAATTGGTCAGATGGAGAGAGAGAGAATTGGTCAGATGGAGAGAGAGAATTGGTCAGATGGAGAGAGAGAGAGAATTGGTCAGGCGGAGAGAGAGAGAGAATTGGTCAGATG
This sequence comes from Oreohelix idahoensis, assembly GCA_024509875.1. Classification (NCBI taxonomy): domain Eukaryota; kingdom Metazoa; phylum Mollusca; class Gastropoda; order Stylommatophora; family Oreohelicidae; genus Oreohelix; species Oreohelix idahoensis. The sequence continues at coordinate 281,267 of JAMPIV010006575.1, read as the reverse complement.
GAGAGAGAGAATTGGTCAGATGGAGAGAGAGAGAATTGGTCAGATGGAGAGAGAGAGAATTGGTCAGATGGAGAGAGAGAATTGGTCAGATGGAGAGAGAGAATTGGTGAGGCGGAGAGAGAGAGAATCGGTCAGATGGAGAGAGAGAGAATTGGTCAGATGGAGAGAGAGAATTGGTCAGATGGAGAGAGAGAGAGAGAATTGGTCAGATGGAGAGAGAGAATTGGTCAGACGGAGAGAGAGAGAATTGGTCAGATGGAGAGAGAGAGAATTGGTCAGACGGAGAGAGAGAGAGAATTGGTCAGACGGAGAGAGAGAATTGGTCAGATGGAGAGAGAAAATTGGTCCGATGGAGAGAGAGAATTGGTCAGATGGAGAGAGAGAATTGGTCAGATGGAGAGAGAGAATTGGTCAGATGGAGAGAGAGAAAATTGGTCAGATGGAGAGAGAGAATTGGTCAGACAGAGAGAGAGAGAATTGATCAGACAGAGATAGAGAATTGGTCAGACTGAGAGAGAGAATTGGTCAGATGGAGAGAGAATTGGTCAGACGGAGAGAGAGAATTGGTCAGACTGAGATAGAGAACTGGTCAGACAGAGAGAGAGAATTGGTCAGACAGAGAGAGAATTGGTCAGACGGAGAGAGAGAGAATTGGTCAGATGGAGAGAGAGAATTGGTCAGACGGAGAGAGAGAGAGAAATGGTCAGACTGAGAAAGAGAACTGGTCAGATGGAGAGAGAGAATTGGTCAGACGGAGAGAGAGAGAGAGAGAATTGGTCAGACGGAGAGAGAGAATTGGTCAGATGGAGAGAGAGAGAGAATTGGTCAGACGGAGAGAGAGAGAATTGGTCAGATGGAGAGAGAGAATTGGTCAGATGGAGAGAGAAAATTGGTCAGATGGAGAGAGAGAATTGGTCAGATGGAGAGAGAGAATTGGTCAGATGGAGAGAGAGAATTGGTCAGATGGAGAGAGAGAAAATTGGTCAGATGGAGAGAGAGAATTGGTCAGACAGAGAGAGAGAAAATTGATCAGACAGAGATAGAGAATTGGTCAGACTGAGAGAGAGAATTGGTCAGATGGAGAAAGAATTGGTCAGACGGAGAGAGAGAATTGGTCAGACTGAGATAGAGAACTGGTCAGACAGAGAGAGAGAATTGGTCAGACAGAGAGAGAATTGGTCAGACGGAGAGAGAGAATTGGTCAGATGGAGAGAGAGAATTGGTCAGATGGAGAGAGAGAGAAATGGTCAGACTGAGAAAGAGAACTGGTCAGATGGAGAGAGAGAATTGGTCAGACAGAGAGAGAATTGGTCAGACTGAGAGAGAGAATTGGTCAGACTGAGAGAGAACTGGTCAGACAGAGAGAGAGAATTGGTCAGATGGAGAGAGAATTGGTCAGATGGAGAGAGAGAATTGGTCAGATGGAGACAAAGAATTGGTCAGACTGAGAGAGAGAATTGGTCAGATGGAGAGAGAGAATTGGTCAGACAGAGAGAGAGAGAATTGGTCAGATGGAGAGAGAGAAATGGTCAGACTGAGAGAGAGAACTGGTCAGATGGAGAGAGAGAGAGAATTGATCAGACAGAGAGAGAGAATTGGTCAGACTGAGAGAGAGAATTGGTCAGACTGAGTGAGAGAATTGGTCAGACTGAGAGAGAGAACTGGTCAGACAGAGAGAGAGAATTGGTCAGATGGAGAGAGAATTGGTCAGATTGAGAGAGAGAATTGGTCAGATGGAGAGAAAGAATTGGTCAGACTGAGAGAGAGAACTGGTCAGATGGAGAGAGAGAATTGGTCAGACAGAGAGAGAGAATTGGTCAGATAGAGAGAGAGAATTGGTCAGAGAGAGAGAGAGAACTGGTCAGATGGAGAGAGAGAATTGGTCAGACGGAGAGAGAATTGGTCAGAGAGAGAGAATTGGTCAGATGGAGAGAGAGAATTGGTCAGAGAGAGAGAGAACTGGTCAGATGGAGAGAGAGAATTGGTCAGACGGAGAGAGAGAATTGGTCAGATGAAGAGAGAGAATTGGTCAGATGAAGAGAGAATTGGTCAGACAGAGAGAGAGAATTGGTCAGACTGAGAGAGAGAATTGGTCAGATGGAGAGAGAATTGGTCAGATGGAGAGAGAATTGGTCAGATGGAGAGAGATGGTTAACATAAATACAGCAACAATGGCCAGGGCAGAAAGGATTATAAAAACTAGAATCAAGACAATGGAGAGAACATAGGCTTAAAAAAGAAATTCATGGTAGCCCGATAGCAATTACTGCTGTAAGGGAAATGAAGTATTGGAGATTTTGCTTGACCAGGTCACAGCTTTGTGAGGTGGGGGTGACCAGGTCACAGCTTTGTGAGGTGGGGGGTGACCAGGTCACAGCTTTGTGAGGTGGGGGTGACCAGGTAACAGCTTTGAGAGGTGGGGGTGACCAGGTCACAGCTTTGTGAGGTGGGGGTGACCAGGTCACAGCTTTGTGAGGTGGGGGTGACCAGGTCACAGCTTTGTGAGGTGGGGGTGACCAGGTCACAGCTTTGTGAGGTGGGGGTGACCAGGTCACAGCTTTGTGAGGTGGGGGTGACCAGGTCACAGCTTTGTGAGGTGGGGGTGACCAGGTCACAGCTTTGTGAGGTGGGGGTGACCAGGTCACAGCTTTGTGAGGTGGGGGTGACCAGGTCACAGCTTTGTGAGGTGGGGATGACCAGGTCACAGCTTTGTGAGGTGGGGGTGACCAGGTCACAGCTTTGTGAGGTGGGGGTGACCAGGTCACAGCTTTGTGAGGTGTGGGTGACCAGGTCACAGCTTTGTGAAGTGGAGGTGACCAGGTCACTTCCTCACTGCCTAATCAAGGAAGAGACAATGTTTTAAAGAACATAGCCAGGTCACATTAACAGCTTGGCAGACTGCAACCTAATGATGTCTGGTCTCAAACCCGGTAACGTTGCCTCAAGAAGCAAGTGCTCTAACCACTGTACCAAGTGACACTCAAGAGAACACAGGAAACAGCTAAATGCCCATGGCAGAAAAGATTTCAAAGACTTGATTCAAGGACTCATGGACCAGAAGCACTTAAATAACTGTAGTTATTTAACTTATAATTTAATAACTGTAGTCATTTAACTGAACTTATAATTTAATAACTGTCCTAATGTCGTCCCGGGGGGTGACACAGACGGCTACTGCACCCTCAGGCATGTTGTCCCCGGGGGGTACTAATGTGGGGCTGTTCATGGGGCTGGGTGGCAACCTCATCAGGTAAAACAACTACTACAGAAACTACCACTACAGCCACGAGCACTGACGCAGGCTTCCTACAGGGAGACAACTGTGGTTGTAGCTTCATGCTCTGTCAGGAGCAAACGACAAGATGAACAAATGAATTTAACTGTAGGTACATAACCAAGTTAAGTAACTAAGAATAACTATATTTAACACGGTGTAGACTTACCTCCCCATACGTCTGTTTGTGTTGTGGGCCTGGCTCCTGAGGCCAGTAAACAAAACATTTGGATTTGCCCAACTCCTGTACACAACAAGGGGAAATACAAGACAGAAAACAAAATGACTGCCCATAAATGGTCTAACCAGCATTGCTGCAATAATGTGGTAATACCAGACAACAGTAATGCTAACTATGATACCAGACAACAGTAATGCTAACTATGATACCAGACAACAGTACTGCTAACTATGGTGTTGCATGAACCCACCAGTCAGACAAACATGTCTGCTCCCAGACGTCTGCTAATTGTCATGATGGTTATGAATGTGTAGCATGATATACATCCCAGACGTCTGCTAACTGTCATGATGGTTATGAATGTGTAGCATGATATACAATCATCATCATGTACCTGTTGTGCTCCTTATGAAGCATGCAGCCACCACTACAACTAGTCCCCACACAGTAAACCTGCATCATCACATTCATGTGCTCTTGTAGTGGTGGCTTCTGTAACAATCTGTTTTACATACAGAGGTTGCCAGCCTCATGTACAACCTGACATGTCAGAGGTTGCCAGCCTCATGTACAACCTGACATGTCAGAGGTTGCCAGCCTCATGTACAACCTGACATGTCAGAGGTTGCCAGCCTCATGTACAACCTGACATGTCAGAGGTTGCCAGCCTCATGTACAACCTGACAGCCTCATGTACAACCTGACATGTCAGAGGTTGCCAGCCTCATGTACAACCTGACATGTCAGAGGTTGCCAGCCTCATGTACAACCTGACATGTCAGAGGTTGCCAGCCTCATGTACAACCTGACATTAGTCACCTCTGACAAGAAACCTCAATGAGCAGTGCTCCTATTCTTTGTGTCACGGGGACAACACGGGGGACAACACAGGGACAACACAGGGGACAACATGGAGGACAACACAGGGACAACACAAGGACAACACAGGAACAACAAAGGGACAACATGGGAACAACATGGGGGACAACACAGGGACAACACGGGGGACAACACAGGGGACAACACAGGAACAACACGAGGACAACATGGGGGAACAACACAGGGACAACACAGGAACAACACAGGGACAACACAGGAACAACAAAGGGACAACATGGGAACAACATGGGAACAACACTTGGGACAACACAGGGACAACACAGGGATAACACAAGGACAACACAGGAACAACAAAGGGACAACACAGGAACAACACGGGGACAACAAGAGGACAACACAGGAACAACACAGGGACAACACGGGGACAACACGGGGACAACACAGGAACAACACAGGGACAACACCGGAACAACACATGGAACATGATGTACAATGGCAGCAAGGAACATGAGAATAATGGACATTTTACAAGCAACTAGATAATGTTGATTTAGCAGATGCCCTGTCTTCTTTCAAATAAACAGCTAGACATCAGGAAAAACTATTCAGGCTAACAGTACAAGCAGGGTTACACAGCAATGTAAACAAAACAAAGGGACTGAGAATGAAAAATTTAAACAAGATCCAACACAGAACATTGGTTAGAAGATTCAAACAAGAGAAACACAGCAATACATTGTGACAACAGGGAAACACAGCAATACATTGTGACAACAGGGAAACACAGCAATACATTGTGACAACAGGGAAACACAGCAATAAATTTTGACAACAGGGAAACACAGCAATACATTGTGACAACAGGGAAACACAGCAATACATTGTGACAACAGGGAAACACAGCAATACATTGTGACAACAGGGAAACACAGCAATAAATTTTGACAACAGGGAAACACGGCAATACATTGTGACAACAGGGAAACACAGCAATACATTGTGACAACAGGGAAACACAGCAATACATTGTGACAACAGGGAAACACAGCAATACATTGTGACAACAGGGAAACACAGCAATACATTGTGACAACAGGGAAACACAGCAATACATTGTGACAACAGGGAAACACAGCAATACATTGTGACAACAGGGAAACACAGCAATAAATTTTGACAACAGGGAAACACGGCAATACATTGTGACAACAGGGAAACACGGCAATACATTGTGACAACAGGGAAACACGGCAATACATTGTGACAACAGGGAAACACAGCAATACATTGTGACAACAGGGAAACACAGCAATACATTGTGACAACAGGGAAACACAGCAATAAATTTTGACAACAGGGAAACACGGCAATACATTGTGACAACAGGGAAACACGGCAATACATTGTGACAACAGGGAAACACGGCAATACATTGTGACAACAGGGAAACACAGCAATACATTGTGACAACAGGGAAAAACAGCAATACATTGTGACAACAGGGAAACACAGCAATACATTGTGACAACAGGGAAACACAGCAATACATTGTGACAACAGGGAAAAACAGCAATACATTGTGACAACAGGGAAACACAGCAATACATTGTGACAACAGGGAAAACAGCAATACATTATGACAACAGGGAAACACAGCAATACATTGTGACAACAGGGAAACACAGCAATACATTGTGACAACAGGGAAAAACAGCAATACATTGTGACAACAGGGTAAAACAGCAATACATTGTGACAACAGGGAAAAACAGCAATACATTGTGACAACAGGGAAACACAACAATACATTGTGACAACAGGGAAACAAAGCAATACATTGTGACAACAGGGAAACACAACAATACATTGTGACAACAGGGAAACAAAGCAATACATTGTGACAACAGGGAAACAAAGCAATACATTGTGACAACAGGGAAACAAAGCAATACATTGTGACAACAAGGTACAACTGATGGTTAAAGAGATAGAGGACAACAAAAAGAGATGATACAAGTTAGTTTGAAATTGTGCAAAGAAGTCAAAGACAGAAATAATAAACAGTACTGGGGATAGGTAGTTGTGGAGATACATGATCATCTTTGCCAGCTGGAATGGTATTTTGAAGAAGAAGAATGATGTTATTATGTCATAAATAGTTGTCTCCCCTGTCCACATCCTGCACCTGCACAAAATATTCTTACCTGAAATGGTGTCAGCATTGCAATGACGTCTACAGTACTCTCCCACACCATCTGCCAGAAGTCAACAGCAGTGTTGGCCAATGGAGCCTGTGTTGCTATAAATAGCCACTTGGTGTCATTGGCTGTGAGCTAAGAATACATTTTTTTTTTTTAATGGGCTGGATATAAATGAAAAAGAAAATGTGACCAAAACAAGAAAAGTAAAAAAAAAACTAAAAAACAGAATATGCTTCTTCTTCATGCGATCGCATCTTTGATGTTTACACCGTCAGACGAGTTCTCATGATGAATTCGACTGTTGTTTGAAGTTCCTCTTTAGCTCCATATAGCTTTGAGTTTAGTGTTGAGTCATTGGGCCAGTATATCTTTCTTAACTGGTCGTACAGAGGACAATCCTGTAGAACATGCTCAGCAGTTTGTTCGTTTAATCCACATGTGCACAGTGGTGAAACACAATCGTAGCTTGTGCATGTGTTTATTCAGTTTGTTATGCCCTGTCCTGAGGCAAAAAATGGTTATCTGTCCCTGCCGGTCAAGAATGTGGTAGTCGTCGTTGGGTTGATTCTGTTCTCTTCTGATAGTCTGGATAGCTCTCTTTTTCTCAGTGTATGTGATTTCATTATCTTCTTCTTCGCATTCTCCTCCTTTTTTGCAAGTTATCTGCCTTTTCATTTCCGGGTACACCACAATGAGATGGTACCCACTGAAGTATGGTTCTCTTTTTGGCAGCTACCTTGTTTAGTTCATTTCTCAGATGCGGGAGTTTACCACCCTTGAGAGCTTGCAGTACAGACAGTGCATCTGTGAGGATGACTACCTGGTGGCAGTCAGAGTTGGTGTTATAAATCATATTTGCAGCTTGCTCTAGAGCTTGAACCTCAGCTGTATAGATGGAACAGAATTTACCAGTGGGAATGTGCCTAGTCTCATAGTGGTTGTCAGGATATGAGATAAAGATACCGGCACCTCCATTCCTAACAGCATTTGTTCATACATGCCACATGCTATGGTTTACCCATAATCTGTACAAGGTGTTTGCGTTTTCAGATGTGTACATAATTTCTGTACAGGTTTTCTAACCCATTCCCCTTATTACTGTGTCTCAAGAGTTTTTTTTATTAGGTCCTATTTAACACAGGATTTCCCAGTCTGTTAGTGATAATTAAGCACAGAAATAGACTAAATGATGACACCATCACATTATTTTTACAGTGTAAAATAAACTCAGACATTTATTGTTTGGGTTTTAAAATAGGCAAAGTCTCCGTGCCTCATTTATAATGCAGCCCACTGTAATTGAAAATATTTTTACACAAATTAACTCTTTTGATATGTTTTTTTTTCAGTCTTTGTACAAATTTTTTGTGTCTTTATACAGGGTTTTGGATTTTTTGTACAGGTTTTTCATCTCTGAGGTGAGGCATGTATGTTTGTTGCTGATCCATCTGTATAGGCATGTATCCATGATTGTTCGGGACAGCTTTCTTGGATCATACTCAATGTAGCAGTTCGTTTTTGCAGATCATTATACTCATATCCACTTGTGAGACCACTGACTGATGTATTAATTTGGAGGGCACTGCTGGTCTGTTTCCATGGTACAGGGTATAGGGTGGGCTTCAGAGGTGTTGTCTTCATGGATAGGTCTTCTTGATGCTGTCTTTTAAGTCTTTTTCCCAAATGCACAAAGCTGCTACGTTTTAGACGTCTCAATGCCATATCATCTAGTCTTGCCTTCATTGGGTGCGTTGGCATACTGTTGTACTTTTCCATCTGGATCATACTTTTTGTGTCTCTTCTATAGGACAATATCTGTAATCCAGCAGCTTTCTGCATCTCTGATATTGGTGTTGTTTTCATGGCTCCTGTAATGAGCCTGAGAGCTTGATTTTGCACCTTGTCCAAAGACTGCAGATGTGAGTTAGCAGTTGATGACCATGCTGCTGAGCTAAACTCTAAGTGTGGTCTTATTACTCCATTATAAATCTTCTTTAGATTTCGTTCATTTGCTCCCCAGTTGGTACCTGCTAATTTTCTGAGTATGCCTAGTCGTCTTCGGGCCTTTCCCTCTGCATTTTCAATATGCTTATTCCATGTAAGCTTTTGGTCAAATGTCACCCCAAGATAGGTGGGGTAGCTTTCTTCCATGATCATGGTCAGAATATGCTAATTACAAAGAGAATAAAAATAATTTATGTCATGAACTGGTTGTAGAATGTATGTCAGTACCTATGCTTTGTCTGGAGCTAAATGGGTTTATGTTAGTTGTGAGTTGAAGTGAGTTAATGTTAAGCTTGAGTGTGTTCATGAATGGTATTAGTAGCAGTCAACTAGTGTTGTTATGTTCATGGGTGTGAATGAGCTGTTTTGAGCGAAGTGATATCTAAAGACTGGTCAGGGGTGAAAGTGTCATGTGTTGTAGCAGGCAGTCAAGAGAGAGATTTGAGCGAGTGAAGGTTACGTCAAGTGAGAAGGCAAACTGTATTATGGAAAGTAGATAGTGCAGGTTGAGATATCAGCAAAATATAGTGAGATTGTTCAATGCGAATATTGTTTCGATGATGTACATGATGAATTGTGGTATTCTTGTGATTCACGGCCAAAGTGGCAGTCTGCTGATGTTATTTATGTTGTGCTGAAGATTTGTTATATAAAGGCATCGGATATCATACGTACATGTTCGAGTTTATTGAGTAACCATTAGATGTGAATAACAAGCCATGATTGTTACTCTAAGTGTAATGTCACAATGTGTGTCATTGTGCTAACACAGCTTAACACTTGACAATTTACTTGACACGAATTTGTTATGTGGACATAGAACAAGTAAATATAGTGTAGTCTGGATCGGCAGAAATCACTGGCACCATCTAAAATACTTCTACTTATCAGAATTTCTACTTATCAGAATTTTTGCTTATCAGTTTGCTCAAAGATGGACATTTTACAGACATAATCAGAGATATATCGCAGAATGATTACTTTATTCATTTGTGTACTACTAAGTCACTTCGTTAATTAAAACGTTTACATATTTTCAACTTTTAAAAAATCAGCTTTACAAAAAGCAGAATGTAAATAACCCTTGTCAAGGAAAAGGGCACTTAAAGCACTTAATGTGCTCAAACTACCAAAAGGGCCTCATACTGGTTGTAGAACACCCACACAGGTAATGGAATTCAGGACAGCAAGTTTATGTACAACAAAATCTTTACTTTCACAACTGCCTCAGGCTGGTAGAAATGATAAAACCAGGAGCGAACAGCCCTTTTAGTAACGGAACACAAGGTGGAGTGAGTTCAATTCCCACAGCAGAAAAAACAACAGGACAATGATACTCAGAAGCCATGATCTAACAATTGGGTTCATCTGTACCACATGATACTCCCTGAAAGAAACGGTGGGTTTTTTTTTTTTAAACCTATACAATTTTTTTTTAGAAGTTGCATGATTCTTGACAACACAAGGGATAAAGGATAACATGAATGTGGTATATCCATCTTTTGTGGTTTACATATGGTACTATCTACTAAATTCTGAATGTGGTATATCTGTCTGTTGTGGTTTATATATGGTACTATCTACTAAATTCTGACTACTTTATCTAAATTATAAAAGAGGGAGTGGGGTGTTGAGAAGAATCCAAGCCCATCTATGTCACCAACTGTCATGTCATCTATGTCACCAACTGCCATACCATCTATGTCACCAACTGTCATGCCATCTATGTCACCAACTGTCATATCATCTATGTCACCAACTGTCATGTCATTAAGCATCAAGCATACTGTATTCAGGCCGTACTAGCATCATCGTTTGCAGACATGTCATTTTACTGAGGAATATTACGACTGTCATGGAAAGCTAACAAAGACAAATGAGGATGTCCTAAAAGAAGACAGTGCTCACAGGAGCCCTATGACTCACAATCGGAGCAATCCACTTTTTTTTTGGCACATGAAGAGAAAAAGAAATCTAGAATATAATGTGACAACAGGAAAGATTGATGGAGACATAAAACAGACAGAGGTTAACAAAGATGGATAGTTTAACATCATGTCACAAACAGAAGTCAACAATAGAAATGATAAATAGTACTCGTGGCAGCAAGTTGTGCAGAGACATGATCACCTACATCAGTCAGTCCTGAACCCTGAAGAAGACACAGTACTAAAAGTAATGAAGAGAAATTGTAAAACCTTACATTTCCACACTGTTATTACTTCTATATTATAGCACATATTTTATACAGCAACGTCAACATTCCTTTTACCTTCATATGTGAAGCATTGATGTAGCCATCAGGGTTATCTTTTCTTGGAGTGAGTTTCACTCGAGTTATGTCATACGGCAAAACATCCTTAAACCTGTTCCGTAAAGCATTATGTGGGGCCTTAGCCACATTACACTCCAGTGTCTCTGACTTCCTGGGGATGTGTTCAAATTCAGCATACACCTGTCCTTCCGATATCTTGCTCTCCAGCATTTTACGCTGTGAAACAAACAATTATAATATGTGTTTTTGTTAAATACTCATCAATATGGCTGGCATATGATATAAGAATGAAGGACAGAGAGGCCAGACAAATATTACTGAAAAATTCTGGGACATGACCAAAGGGAGTAGAGTAACTTTTTAAATCTTAATCTTTCTTTTTCTGTTTTTTTCATTACTAAAAATGGTACCTTTCTTCTAATCTCTCTCTCTCTCTGTTTCTCTCTCCTACCACTCCCTCCTTCACTCTCATATTCATTCACTTACTCTCTCTCTCTCTCTCTCTCTCTCTCTCTCTCTCTCTCACACACACACACACACACACACACACAAGAGGGTGCCTGCACACTATTTTTTTTTAAAGAATAGAACTACCACTCTCAGCATGTAAAGTATGTCAAAACGAGGCTGTCTATGATACTAGCAACCTGATCATGTACAATAAACAGCTCTAGAAACCACCGCTGTAACAACACATCAATGCTTTCATGTTGACTTCCTACAAGGGCACTAGCTGTAGTAGTGGTTCTATGCTTCATAATGAACACACAATGGGGTGGATATACTTGTTAGTCTAATGCTATTTTTATCTTTGTGATTTCTTTTATTATTTTCATCATTAATCCCTTTAGCTCCCCAAGGAGCATAGGCCTTCCTTGAACATGTGAAACTAATGATCTGAATAAGTGAAGTGCCAGTTGAACATGTGGAACTAATGATCTGAATCAGTCAAGTGCCAGTTGAACATGTGGAACTGATGATCTGAATCAGTCAAGTGCCAGTTGAACATGTGGAACTAATGATCTGAATCAGTCAAGAGCCAGTTGAACATGAGGAACTAATGATCTGAATTAGTCAAGTGCCAGTTGAACATGTGGAACTGATGATCTGAATCAGTCAAGTGCCAGTTGAACATGTGGAACTAATGATCTGAATCAGTCAAGTGCCAGTTGAACATGTGGAACTAATGATCTGAATCAGTCAAGTGCCAGTTGAACATGAGGAACTAATGATCTGAATTAGTCAAGTGCCAGTTGAACATGTGGAACTGATGATCTGAATCAGTCAAGTGCCAGTTGAACATGTGGAACTAATGATCTGAATCAGTCAAGAGCCAGTTGAACATGTGGAACTAATGATCTGAATCAGTCAAGTGCCAGTTGAACATGAGGAACTAATGATCTGAATCAGTCAAGTGCCAGTTGAACATGTGGAACTAATGATCTGAATCAATCAAATGCCAGTTGAACATGTGGAACTAATGATCTGAATCAGTCAAGTGCCAGTTGAACATGTGGAACTAATGATCTGAATCAGTCAAGTGCCAGTTGAACATGTGGAACTAATGATCTGAATCAGTCAAGTGCCAGTTGAACATGTGGAACTAATGATCTGAATCAGTCAAGTGCCAGTTGAACATGTGGAACTAATGATCTGAATCAGTCAAGTGCCAGTTGAACATGTGGAACTAATGATCTGAATCAGTCAAGTGCCGGTTGAACATGTGGAACTAATGATCTGAATCAGTCAAGTGCCAGTTGAACATGTGGAACTAATGATCTGAATCAGTGGTTGATAGCATTGCAAGGCAATCTTTGTTTGAATTCCCAAGGTAAGAGAGGTATTGAGAAAGAATGAACAACACACGGTGACAGGAACTGGAGACAGACATGACAGGGGCAAACAACACACTGTGACAGGAACTGGAGACAGACATGACAGGGGCAAACAACACACGGTGACAGGAACTGGAGACAGACATGAAAGGGGCAAACAACACACGGTGACAGGAACTGGAGACAGACATGAAAGGGGCAAACAACACACGGTGACAGGAACTGGAGACAGACATGAAAGGGGCAAACAACACACGGTGAAAGGGGCAAAAGGGGCAACAAGATGTGACTTATCCTGAGACAATGTGACTTATCCTGAGACAATGTGACTTATCCTGAGACAATGTGACTTATCCTGAGACAATGTGACTTATCCTGAGACAATGTGACTTATCCTGAAACATCAATGATACAATTTTACTTTCTGCCTCATTTTATTCTGGAGACAAATTTTTGTCAGATGCAACTTTTAACCAAAATTCTTGTAACTTTCAAACATTTTTCCAAACCAAATTAAGCCTCAAAAATAATACTTTTGTTTTGTTATAAGAATATGTCAATATTTAAAGACATACACATCTGAATTTGTGGTGGTGGGTTACATATTTATGCAGGATAATGATGAATATCTTTTGGTAAATTTATGCTGAAGTTTGCTGCAAGTATCTGTTGCTCAAAATAAATGACTGTCAACATACCCTGTCATCTGTTGGTGCCCTACTGTCATCGTTCATCAGCGACAGAACAACAGATCTTGACAAGGTCAGCCCGTTCATGGCAGCCAGCTTCAGTGGACCCATGTTAAGTTGAGTATTCCCTGAACTCTGCAGCATTGAACATTTGTAAAACAGGTTAATGAACTTGGTCAGGTTTAATACACTAGGTTAAAGTTTGACCAAGGGGGAGAACTGAAATAATTACGTGCAATAAATCCTCATCAATCGTTTCTGTTCTAGCTCCCTGTGAAGCATACAGCCATCACCACAGCTAACCTCCCTTTACAGGAAGCCTGTATCAAAGTATTCATGTACTGGTAGTGGTGTCTGTAGCAGTTTCTTATACATGGTGAGGTTGCCACCCCTTGTGACACTTGATACTAGTCGTCTTTTATGACAGGGGGAGGGAAAGGTTGTCATATTCTTTCTTTATCTGCCTCGAAACCCCCTGGGGCATACAATAAATAATATTTACAAATAACAAAATGATAATGAGAATACAGAAACTACAGACATTCATAAATGGGAGCCCACACAATAACACAATTAAAATGCTCTATGTACAACCACCAAAGTAGAAATAATAGAAATACTCAGACAAATATTAGTAGAACCAGGAATGAAGAACAGATGTTGGGAGGTGGATAATAGAAACACTGGGGAAATCACTTATGTGGGGAGGACAACACTGGGGAAATCACTTATGTGGGGAGGACAACACTGGGGAAATCACTTATGTGGGGAGGACAAACAAACTGTAGAACACATACTCCAAAACATTCTCGACTCCACCAGAGGAGCAGAGTGGTAATCCCAAACCCAGTTGAGGGAGAAACTGTCTGGTGATAAGAGAAGCCTGAGACAGACTACCAGCTTTACAAGAGAGATAGATGTGGTTATTTGACAGCAAACAATAAAGAAGAAGAACTGATCAGAATCTGGAATTGCCAGGGCTAGAAGAAACAGAAGGAGACAAAATAATATATTAATACCAGAACTGAGGACAGAAATATAGAAAAGATGATTTGGGAAGAACCTGCAGAGATTTGGCAAGACTAAATATGAGATGAAACAATACAAATATTGACTAATACACACAAAACAATTCTTCATCTTCAAGTACTATGCCTGGGTGCTTTGGTGATCATGGCTCCATGACTCCCAAGGGCCAATATCAACATCCACGGGGTCAATAAACCTCAGAGAGCCGACTGGGGTCAATTAGACTTTTGGGGTGGAAAGTTACAATCATATAAGGAATATAAATACCTGCTTTGACTCAATTGTACGAGGGAAGGTCAAAAAGTAATGCCTCCTATTTTTTATGTATGTAAATACTGCATCGGTGTGCAATTTGTAAATTTAGCAGGATTCCTCAAACACTCTTCTGCACTGTATAGCATTACCAACCTGTTTCAGTAACAGGTGGCACCACTGTAACAGTTTAAAAATGGCTGCCAAAGACGTACGGTTAAAACAACGTTATGTCATAGAATTCCTCAATGCTGAAGGCGAGACCCCAATTTGCATCCACAAATGTTTGAAGAATGTTTATGGAGATTCAACAGTGGATGTTAGCACTGTCCGACGTTGGGTACATCGTTGTGACGAAGCTGAAGTAGGTCAATCCTCAATGGCTGACGCAAAGCGGACTGGCCGTCCGTCTACCGCAGTGACTCCACACAACATTCATCGAGTTGATGGCATCATTCGTGGTGACCGTCGGGTAACACTGGATGAACTTTCTTCCGTGTTGTCCATTAGTAAAGGCTGTGTCCAGAACATCATTAAAGACCTGGGTTATTCAAAAGTTTGTGCACGGTGGGTACTCAGAATGTTGACAGACAGACATAAAGAAACAAGGAAAACCATAGCCATCAACCTCCTGCACCGTTACAACACTGAAGGAGAAGAGTTTTTATCGAATATTGTGACAGGTGATGAGACTTGGGTTCATTTTTTTGAACCAGAATCCAAGAGGCAGTCAATGGAATGGCATCACACAACATCGCCAACAAGAAAGAAGTTCAAAACTTCACCATATGTAGGGAAAGTTATGGCCTCTGTGTTTTGGGATGAGAAGGGTGTGATTCTTCTTGACTTCTTGGAACAGGGAAACACGGTGAATGCAGACCGTTACATTGAAACTTTGAAGAAGCTTAGAGGTCGTCTTCGGCGACTTTACCCATTAAAAGATCAGAGAACTGCACTACTGTTGCATGATAATGCCACGCCACACACCGCTAAACGCACCATTGATGCGATTACAGAATTTGGCTGGACATTATTACCACATTCCCCTTACAGTCCCAATCTTGCACCTTCTGACTTCCATCTGTTTGGACCACTGAAAGAAGATCTCGTGGACATCACTTTGAGGACACCGAGACCCTTAAACGCGCCATACGCCAGTGGTTTAGGAAAAAGGACACAAATTTTTACCGTGCGGGGATACATGCCCTTGTGAGAAGATGGACAAAAACTGTAACAAATAACGGAGACTACATTGAGAAATAAATTTTTGAAGTTCAGACTTGGGGCTACATTTCAATGTGAATTTTATCTGTTTTCTTGCCTATTGAATGAAATTAAAAATTATGAGGCATTACTTTTTGACCGCCCCTCATACATCTGGAAATAATACTACAAAATAACCCTAGCTTTGTGCAGCAGTTAAGCCATTTCTACTTACACTACCAAGTTTGTACATAGTTAAAGCTTATTTTAGCCACACAGTGCAGTTTTTTAAAGCAAAAGAATAGGCTGAACCTGGAAGAGTGTGGAGACTTATAACTAAAACTCACCAATATATCCAACCATATATCAATGACCTTATTGATACTCAACAGCGACATGTTTCTCACTTATGGATGTAACTAGTTCAATAAAAATGTAATGTTAATTTGTTGTGCCTCTACAATCACTCCCGGATTTTATTTATTGTTTTTTTGTCTGGGTCAATTAAGGATCAAGGACTCCATGGCGAGCTGGGACTAAAAAAATTCTGGGGACCCCGGATCTAAACTATACATCTTTACATGACCACTAATATATCTGCTGAAATATTCTTGAACTAAACTATACATCTTTACATGACCACTAATATATCTGCTGAAATATTCTTGAACTAAACTATACATCTTTACATGACCACTAATATATCTGCTGAAATATTCTTGAACTAAACTATACATCTTTACATGACCACTAATATATCTGCTGAAATATTCTTGAACTAAACTATACATCTTTACATGACCACTAATATATCTGCTGAAATATTCTTGAACTAAACTATACATCTTTACATGACCACTAATATATCTGCTGAAATATTACTTACTTAGTCGTTCCCCTTCTACCGTGAGGTGTAGAGGTCTGAAATATTCTTGAACTAAACTGTACATCTTTACATGACCACTAATATATCTGCTGAAATATTCTTGAACTAAACTATACATCTTTACATGACCACTAATATATCTGCTGAAATATTCTTGAACTAAACTATACATCTTTACATGACCACTAATATATCTGCTGAAATATTCTTGAACTAAACTATACACCCATGCATGACAATCCACGTATCTGCTCATACATCCTTGAACCAAACTATATACGACAATAAAAATGCCTGCTCATACATCCTTGGGAGCTGTGGTAGCGTAGTGGTTAGTGCACTGGCTTCCAGCTCAGTGGTCTATGGTTCGATCCCCAGATGAGGTGGGATTGTTTTAGGCTGCAAACAGCTCCTGGGTCGACCCAGCCCCAAATGGGTACCAGAGCAACTCTGGGAAGGTTAAGGCGGCCGGCGTGATGCTGACCACATCACCCCTAGTGTGCCGATGGTCAAGAAAATATGGGCCTAACACCATATTCCCAATATGCCTCAATGAGCGTGTAACAGGATCCTTTTCCTTTTTTTTTTATACATCCTTAAACAACATTGCACATGACAACACACCTTGCCCATATATTCTGAAACTAAACTATACATAACAACAAATACACCAATTCATACATACTTAAACTAAACTATACACAACACTACCCGCTCATACATACTTAAACTAAACTATACACAACAATAAATTTACCTGCTCATACATCCTTAAACTAAACTATACACAACAATAAATATACCTGTTCATACATACTTAAACTGCGCTGCACATAACAATGAATATACCTGTTCATGATCTGAATCACTGTCAGATCCAACAGAGTAATCCTGCAAGCTGCTCAGGTTGTCACTACCATCATCCCTGTCTTCATGGCCAACTTCTCTCTCACCTATGCTACCAGAATCCTTATTACCGAGGCCCTTGATGCTATCAACTTCACCGTCAGCTGCTGCCCAGATGGGTACAACTGTATCAAGACTTAAGGTGGCAGCCCTAGGATTGGCAGCTGATGGGTCTTTCCTTGGGGGCAACAAGGGGGCAATCTTCATGGGCACCATCCCTACAGAACTGGACCTCTTAAATGTTGATTGTTTGTTCTGAATAAGGCTTGAGCTAGTGTTCTGAGGCACTTTGTCCACGGCAGGTGTTGAGGATGAGATGTCTCTTACTGTTGGTACATCTGATACTAGGTCAGGCATTGCTGATTTTCCAGGGTAAGGTGGAGGAGCACCCAGGCGTTCTAAAATTTCTTCCATTTCCGATGCAGCATTCATGTCTTTGCTGGCAACTGCTGGGTTTAAAGATGAGAAGCCTGAATGTGGATTCTGAGATTGATTGGATCCAGGTTGAGACTGCTGAGTACTACTTACAACCACATGTGGATTTAGTGTATTTGCTTCTGTTGCTTCTTTCAGGCCACATAAAGAAGACCTTCTCATGCCTGTGGCATCTTTGTTTAGAGAACTAGTCCTTACTATTTTCATTCTCCTGAAACTTTCTCTCAGAGTTGCCTCCTCTTTAATTTTGGATGGTGGTGGCGCTTCTTGTGGAGTAAACATTCTGATCTGAATGTTGGACTCTTTTTTAGTCTGAGCAGACTTTGGTTTGGCCCCTTCGTCATCTGAGCTGTCATCAGATTCCTTGGCATGAAAAGTTGAGTAAGAATGTTCACTAGATGTATCATCTGGATCATCACTCAAAATTTTACTTGTGCTCTCACCCACCAAGGTAAGGTCACCTTCAGGAACACCTGCATGATTTGAAACAGTTTGAATGCCTTCAGCAGTACCACTGCCTTTGCTGTCTGCATGTACAACTTCTGAAGACCCAATATTCAAAACTTGGCCCCTTTTACCTAAAACTGATGTAATGACCGAATGACCTGTCTCATGACCTAGTTCTGTGGAGGCTTGAATACCATTCACTGAATAGGAAGGACCCATTTGAAAAGCTGAAAGATCCTCAACACTTCTATCTAATCGTGACTGAATGATCAAATCATGGAGTCCTGCTCGTTCTTCAGGCCCCGCCAAGTTTGGCAAAACTAAATCAGGCTGGTCAGACGACACCAAGTTTGAGGTTGGCTGAACTGCAAGGTCTGGTGTGCTGCTGCTGGTTCGAGGGTAAGGTGGAGGAGGTCGGAAGTGGTAGGCCATAGCCTCCTGAGCTGAAAATTCATTGGCAGCAAAATGCTCTTGCTGGTGAAGTTTTGTGTTTAACTCTGGTGAACTGTAGGTTGGGTGTACTGCTAGGTTATTTCCCCTTTCATTTCCCCTACCAGGGTAGTAATTGTGACCGTCTTGAAAAATATTTGCATAAATGGAGTGACTATAGTTTCGAAGAGCATCCACATTTGCATAATTACCATGCTCATCTCTGTATGCAGCCATATTCTGGCTAATCTCTGGCTGACTGTAAGCCATACCGTCAGGATGAATGTACACCTGGGCAGCACCTAGGTGAGGTGTAATCTCATCAAAATGGGGCTGCAAATGCTGCTGATGTTGATGCTGCTGTAGTATCCTCTGCTGCATGACGGCATCATAGTCAGGGCTGGGTCTGTAAGCCGGCAGAAGTGCAGCCCTGTTGACATAGACTGGGTCACCTTCAGGAGTTGGAGTGACAGTTTCATGTCTCTGTAACAAAGAAAAGGTTTTGTTTTTTATAACAATTACATAGTAAATAAGTTTAAAAAATATGCCAAATGTAGTTCCCTGGGGGGCAGGGGGTGGTGGGGGGTGGTCTCTGATGAGACAAAGAAAGAATAAGTCTACTTCTGTTCCTTCAGACGTGTCGTACAAGGTTGTTAATATGAGGTTGTGTATGGGGATGTCGTACAAGGTCATTAATATGAGGTTGTGTATGGGGAGGTTGTGTATGGGGATGTCATACAAGGTCGTTGATATGAGGTTGTGTATGGGGATGTTGTACAAGGTTGTTAATATGAGGTTGTGTATGGGGATGTCATACAAGATTGTTGATATGAGGTTGTGTATGGGGATGTCGTACAAGGTTGTTAATATGAGGTTGTGTATGGGGATGTCGTACAAGGTTGTTAATACGAGGTTGTGTATGGGGATGTCATACAAGATCGTTGATATGAGGTTGTGTATGGGGATGTCGTATCAGGTAGTTAATATGAGGTTGTGTATGGGGATGTCATACAAGGTCATTGATATGAGGTTGTGTATGGGGATGTCGTACCAGGTAGTTAATATGAGGTTGTGTATGGGGATGTCATACAAGGTCGTTGATATCAGGTTGTGTATGGGGATGTCGTACCAGGTAGTTAATATGAGGTTGTGTATGGGGATGTCATAATAATAATAATAATAAATTCTTTAAGCGCCAAACACGGCGCATAAGGCAGAAACCAGTGCTCTCCAGGTTGTTCGTTGTGACGCCACTCCTCTTAGCTCTTGCACATTGTTTAGGCCCAACGTTCTTCCTTCTCTTATTATTGTTCTTCTGAGTGTTTCTTTTGGTCTTCCTTTTTTCCGCTTACCCTCAGGAACCCAAGTGAGCGCCTGTAGTGGTATTCTGTTGTTTTGCATTCGTAGGACATGACCGATATATGACCATCGTCTTTTCCTTATATAGTCGGAGACATATTTCTGCCTAGAGTCTTCTCTTATTTGTCGATTAGTCTTGAATTCTTTCCAACTGATGTTCATGAGTTTTCTAAGACATTTGTTCTCGAATGTATTCAGCTTGTTCTCCAATGATTTTGTTATTTTCCAACTCTCACAGCCGTATGTTAACACTGAGATAACATTTGAATTAAACAGACGAAGCTTGGTATGTATATTCAATGATCGTAATTTCCAAATGTTAGATAATCTATTGAAGGCGCTAGCTGCCAAAGCAATTCTAGTATGGATTTCTCTTGTTGTGTCACCATCCTGAGTCATTTTACTGCCTAAATAATTGAAACTTTCAACTTTCTGTAGTTTTTCCCCGTTCAAGATGATATCAAAGGTCTCGTTAGAAAAGTTCATAGCTTTAGTTTTAGAGGCATTTATTTGGAGACCAATTTTAACCGAGAGATGACACAAATTATTTATTGCTTCTTGGGATTGTCTTGGTGTTGAACAACATTCCAGTATCCAATTTTAGAAATCTCCTTAGCCCCCAAGATATTAGAGTGAGTCATGTTTACTGTCGAGCCTGGTTCTGTTTCGGTAACAATAGCTTGTTTTACGATAGTGAATTGTTAACTCACTGATCAACCCTCCGATCCAACCGACCGATTCAAGGGTTTCGAGGTCAGTTATAGGAAAATATCTACACCACTAGATACTCTGGTGTATCTCTTATTCTATAATTTAACATAACATGGTGATATCCATCGAAATATACACATTCCTGATGTTTTTCTTTCGGCGTCTAAGGTGAGAAACGAATTTCACCTCCATCTTGGAAGGGTAGATAAGGGATGTCATACAAGGTCATTAATATGAGGTTTCACCTACCCACCACAAAAATATTTACAGAATGTGCGATTCCTTTATACACACATTGGGATTCTTGCTGGTGCTAGAGTTTATACACTGTGCTGAGATCCTCCTTGTGTGATCTAAGGGAGGAGATCAGAGCAGTGATGGAGTTGTCCATGTGCAATGAAGATGGTCCTTAAAACAAACTAAAATACACGATAAAAGATGGCCGACATAAGCTACTAATATCACGAGACACAAGCAAGTCAGAAAGTTTGTAGCAGTAACATCATGCATCAACCTCACAGACAGACAGCACCATCCTCACAGACAGACATCATCCTCACAGACAGACAGCATCATCCTCACAGACAGACAGCATCAACCTCACAGTCAGACAGCATCATCCTCACAGACAGACAGCATCAACCTCACAGACAGACAGCATCATCCTCACAGACAGACAGCATCATCCTCACAGACAGACAGAAAATTATGATCAGTTTGAGAATGTAAGGAAGACAAATATGAAAGGGAGGTAACTGGCATGTGTATTTAGTATATGTCAAAAGTATGTAAGATTATGCTCTGGACCCCTCATCAGAATGGAGTTCAGTCAGATACCAGCCAAATCTATAACAACATAACAACTCAACAGAAAACCTCAACAGTAACCTTGAAGTAATGCTCTGTGTAAAATGGACCTACCATCATTTGTTGATGAAAGATTCCATTTCCTACTCCAACCTCTACCTCCATACCAGGCATGTGATGGTGATGAAGATGGTGTTGTTGATAAAGCTGCTGAGATTCTGATGACTCCAGGCTCTGCTGGGAACTCTGAAGAATTTCTGCACAAATACATCAATCAATTGTCAAGATGTATCAAGTTACATGGGCTGAGACAACATCAATATATTATCAAGGCATATTAATAACATTAGATGGAAAATGTATCTTAGAGGTCACAAGTAGAGTAGTCTAAGCAACAGTAATGATGTAGAAAATAAAACATTTCATGAAACAAATCTTTGTCAGAGCAAGTAAGAAACAGAGTTCTTAATGTTATATACAATGGATCCCATCTCACTGCAACATCCCCAGCAAAGATGAGGCTGACGGATTGGTAAAAAAAGGTGGAAAACTGCCTCAGCCTGATACAAGTATAACTTTCAAAGAGGCAAAGAGTTTTATCAGAAGTAGATGCTGGAATAAATGGGGTACAGTGCATCCAGGTCACCAAAATAAGTATGCCCATTGCCAGCTCAGCAAAAGAGAACAAATGGTAATCTTCAGACTTCAGACTCTGCACAGGCCACAACAGATTGGGATACCATATATTCAACAAACTACCGGTAAGTGTAACTGTGGCACTGATAAAATGACTTCCCAACATATGAGAAACAGAGAAAGCACATTTGGTCGGCACCAGTACCAATCCTGGAAAAACTCTGTGGAGATACAAAAAGCCTCAAGATGACCAATGATTTCTTTGAAAATATTCAAGCAGACGTTTCAGAGTGTGAAACCAATGCTGTTATATGGAATAGAGTCATGGACTGTGGTGCAGGCTTCCGGCAAAGGAGACTAGATTCAGTGGTGTCTCCTTGCTCCATTAGGAACAATAAGAGCAGAGAAGAAGAATAATATATTTCTTCTTCTTCTTCTTGCGATCGCATCTTTGATGTTTACACCGTCAGACGAGTTCTCATGATGAATTCGACTGTTGTTTGAAGTTCCTCTTTAGCTCCATATAGCTTTGAGTTTAGTGTTGAGTCATTGGGCCAGTATATCTTTCTTAACTAGTCGTACAGAGGACAATCCTGTAGAATATGCTCAGCAGTTTGTTGTTTAATCCACATGTGCACAGTGGTGAAGCAGACAATCGTAGCTTGTGCTTGTGTTTATTCAGTTTGTTATGCCCTGTCCTGAGGCGAAAAATGGTGATCTGACCCTGCCGGTCAAGAGTGTGGCAGTCATCATTGGATTGATTCTGTTCTCTTCTGATAGTCTGGATAGCTCTCTTTTTCTCAAAGTATGTGATTTCATTATCTTCTTGTTCACATTCTCCTCCCTTTTTAGCAAGTTTATCTGTCTTTTCATTTCCGGGTACACCACAATGAGATGGTACCCACTGAAGTATGGTTCTCTTTTTGGCAGCTACCTTGTTTAGTTCATTTCTCAGATGCGGGAGTTTACCACCCTTGAGAGCTTGCAGGACAGACAGTGCATCTGTGAGGATGACTAACTGGTGGCAGTCAGAGTTGGTGTTATAAATCATATTTGCAGCTTGCTCTAGAGCTTGAACCTCAGCTGTATAGTTGGAACAGAATTTACCAGTGGGAATGTGCCTAGTCTCATAGTGGTTGTCAGGATATGAGATAAAGATACCGGCACCTCCATTCCTAACAGCATTTGTTGCTGATCCATCTGTATAGGCATGTATCCATGATTGATCGGGATAGCTTTCTTGGATCATACTCAATGTAGCAGTTCGTTTTTGCAGATCATTATACTCACATCCACTTGTGAGACCACTGACTGATGTATTAATTTGGAGGGCACTGCTGGCCTGCTCCCATGGTACAGGGTATAGGGTGGGCTTCAGTGGTGTTGTCTTCATGGATAGGTCTTCTTGATGCTGTCTTATAAGTCTTTTTCCCCGATGCACAAAGCTGCTACGCTTTAGACGTCCCAATGCCAGATCATCTAGTCTTGCCTTCATTGGGTGCATGGCATACTGTTGTACTTTTCCATCTGGATCATGGTTTTTGTGTCTCTTCTATGGGACAATGTCTGTAATCCAGCAACCTTCTGCATCTCTGTTATTGGTGTAGTTTTCATGGCTCCTGTAATGAGCCTGAGAGCTTGATTTTGCACCTTGTCCAAAGACTGCAGATGTGAGTTAGCAGCTGATGACCATGCTGCTGAGCTAAACTCTAAGTGTGGTCTTATTACTCCATTATAAATCTTCTTTAGATTTCGTTCATTTGCTCCCCAGTTGGTACCTGCTAATTTTCTGAGTATGCCTAGTCGTCTTCGGGCCTTTCCCTCTGCATTTTCAATATGCTTATTCCATGTAAGCCTTTGGTCAAATGTCACCCCAAGATAGGTGGGGTAGCTTTCTTCCTTGATCACGGTTGTCCCTAGGTGTATGTTAGCTGATTTGTCCTTGGGGGCGAGGGAGAACAGTGTTGTGGAGGTTTTGTCTGTGTTTATTGTGATAAGCCATTTCTCTGCCCATGACATTAGCATGTCTGCTGCCCGCTGCATTCTATAATTTGCTGTGGTGACATTTTCATCAGCGCACCAGAGTACTAGGTCATCTGCATATAAAGCAGCTTTAACTCCTGCAGGGAGATCTTTCACCAGGTCATTGATGTAAACAAGGAAGAGTGTTGGGGAAATTACTCCTCCTTGAGGTACCCCCTGATGGAGCAACACTTTTCTGCTCTGCAGACCGTCAAGAGTGACTCTAGTTCTCCTGTTATGCAAGCATGACTGGATCCATTTCATAATGTTGCCTTGGATTCCACTTCTCCTAAGTTTTGCAATAAGGCCATCTTTCCACACCTTGTCAAAGGCCTGCTTGAAGTCGACCCAGATCGTTAGGACCTTTTTCTTCTCCTGGAAGGCATCTTCTATTGCTTGAGACAAGTAAGTAACTTGGTCTTTTATACTGTAGCATTCTCTAAATCCAGCTTGTTCCGGCACCAGGATCTGCTCAGACTCTAAATACCATTTCAATCTGTGGTTTACTATTCGCTCCATAGTCTTCCCAACACAGCTTGTGAGACTGATTGGCCGGTAACTTGCAGCCTTGGTCTTACATTTCCCTTTCTTTAGTATGAGTATTGTGATGGCTTCTCTCCATACTTGGGGTACCGTGCCTTTCACCCAGCTGTGGTTGAATATCTCAAGCAGTTTTGTCTTTGCTGCTGAGCTCAGATTTATTAGCATTTCGTTGCTGATTTTGTCTGGGCCGGGTGACTTTTGGAACTTAAGCTTAGAAATAGCATTCTGTAGTTCTCCTAGTGTGATGGGTTCCCTCATTGGGGCAGGAGTATCTGTCTGTCCCATGGTTGCCAGTTTTCTTTTCTTATCTCTCTCTGATGGTCTATGTTAATGGATAAGTTGCTTTCTGAACTGTATCTTCTAGCAAACAGGTCTGCAGCTTTTTTCCTCTGAGAAATTTGCCACCTTCATCCAATGTGATAGTCTGCCTAGGTGAGGAACTCTCTTCATTTAGAGATTTGACTAATCTCCAAAGTTTCTTGCCGTCTTTCTCAAGGTTCAGCGCTGCCGTTTTAATTCTCCTGCTTTTCCATTTTTCTTCAAGCTTTGTTCTCTGAAACTCTGCTACGGCCTTTTTCCATTTGTTGTGAGTTTCAAGTGAAGGCTAAGACTCTGCGTCCTTTCTAGCCCTGTCCATTGCTTCCTGGCATTTTTGGAGTGTGCTGGACCAGTATGGTGTGTAGTTACACCGGCATCCTATGGGAATGGTTTCTTTTGCAGCTTGAAGTATGCATCTGTTGAAGTCTTTTACCACTTCATTAATGTCTCTGTTCTGCACCTTGAGGTCAGACAGCAGCGTGTTCACCTGATGCCTGAATAAACCCCAGTTGGCATTTTTGTAATTCCATCTTGTAATGGCTGGGCCTGTACTGAGAGTTACACTCTGGACAGTAAGAAAGATTGGGCGATGGTCGCTACCTCCTAGTTGGTCTCCTACTTCTCTACTTATGAGTCCAGCTATATCTGGGGTGGTGAAGGCAAGATCTGGAGTTGAAGTTGTGTGCCATCCTCTGGAGTAGAAGGTAGGAGTATCTGCAGCAGTATTGACTAGGATTAGGGATTGGTCATCTTGCCATGTTTCAACCTCTTCACCCCTGTGATCTAGATGGTTATAGCCCCAGCTCTGGGAGTGGCTATTAAAGTCTCCAACTGCTATAAAGTTGGTGACTGCTACCTGTATAGAGCTGAGACTCAGGAGTTTGTTGTTTGGACAGTGATAGTTCAGGAGTTCTATTTCCATCTTGTCTACCTTTAGCTGCAACAGCTGATATTCTGCTCCGTCCATGTGCATGAATTTTATTCCATACAAGTGTAAGTACTCCTCCTTTTTGTCTATCTTGTCTGTCAGATCTGAAGCATTGATATCCCCTTATTTTAAAGGTTTGATCTACTTTCAAGTGAATCTCTTGGATACAGCAAACACTGACTTGCTTCTCATAGAAGATGTTATCCAGTTCCATCTTTTTGCTGTATCCAGCCTGCTTGCTGTTCACTCCCTCTGCATTCCAGTGCATTATGACAAGTAGCACTCTGGGTTTCTCTCTTTCTGTTTTGTTTCAGTCAGTAGTTCTCCTCCGCCGTCTGCTGACTCCACAAGACGGTCTAGAGGGTCCTCCAGTAGCTGAGAGTGGGCTCTGTCGAGGCTCAGAGCCTGGCACTGCACCTGCCTGGTGGAGCTCCACAGGGCGAGCACCAGCAAGAGATTTATTTATCGGTGTACTCATCCATAGAAAAAAGCGAGTTGCGTGATACTGTGGTTTCGGTGCACCTTCTGGCCCAGTGTCGACGACTTCAGTACCTCTTCAATGGGAGAGTGGACTCATCCCTAATCTGTTTATGTTCCCAGTAGTAGACTTTGCAAGCAGCCTGGGGTGTCACTGCTCTGCGCGGACCTTGTTTACCGAGGTGGCGTCCGAGCTTGTAAGGTTAAAATATGGTTGTGCTTGGCATTATCTTCAAAATAGACCTGTCTTTCCCGTGGCTTTTCTGCCATCCTGCAACATATTGAGTTGGGAGTTCTGAGCTCCAGTCTCTTTCCCAGGCATTTTATCCTGGCCTGGCATGGCATCCAGAGGACCACACTTCTGGTTCTAAGTTAGCACACACTTCTGGTTCTAAGTTAGCAGTTGGGGATAGGTGGGGTGGCACACTGTGCATTCCCCGTCATCCAGGGGGGGCTCTCAAATTATGCAGAGCTTGCACGATGCTGTGCTCTGGTTCTGGGCTCTCCCAAGGAATCCTCACGTCCTGCACAGAGCCACTTCCCAGTACCTGCCATCTCTCCATTGTAGAAATCTCCTGCATGCGGCCATCCAGTCAAGAGCCAGTATTAAGTCTGGTGCCCATGTGATTCCCCTCAGCTTAGTGTGCAATGCTGTGTTCTTAACATGCTGCACCACAGGGGGGAATTGTGATGCTGAGCCAATTTGTGTTGTTGTTGTTTGCATTCACTCAGTCACCTCTCTCAACTCTGCACCAATAAGCGACGTCGGGGACTTAACTGTGCCTCAGTACTGGGAGGCCCCGTTTCCGGGTACACCACACACAGCCAATTGAGGCAACGGTCATCGTGGGCGTGTCTTCGGTGGGGAAGTTGTGGAGTCTTCCTGTCCATGTTCTTGCACATCCTAACACTGCCCGCAAGACATCGGAGTTTTGGAGAGTGGCCTTCTCTGCTTTTTGAGTCGGGGTGTGCTCCCCAGGCAAGTCTCGATGGGGATCGGGACGTGTCCACGTGCCAGTGGGCCCAGCATTGGCCGCATCTGATGGAGGACTTGCTCTGCCAGAGGTTTCTGTAGGGTTACCTCCCCCAAAGTCTAGAGTTTCACCCCAGTAGACTCTGAGGGTCTGGTTTGTTGGTGCCAAATACTCGCCATTCGCCATAGCCGTTGTTGGTAGAAACAGGGAGCACCGGGTCCAAAAACTGGACCATGCGTGAAGGTATGGTTGGCTTGGTTGCAGGCATTTCTCGTTTTTTTTATGAGACCTATAGCAACCCTTACTCCCCACATAATATATGAATGACACATACTTAAACCAGGACCAGACAAAGCCAAATAATGGACTTTGTGTTAGCCAGACCTGACAGAGGAGCAAAGACAGTAACACTGTGACCTACCAGGCATGTCATAGAAGATGACTAAGGAATGTTAGGCCGGGGAGGGGGCAGCTACCCCCTCTGTAGAATCTTAAAAGTAAAAAAAAAAAAAAAAAAAGTTCACTAATAAACTAACAAAATCGAAAATCAAGACATTACAGAATTTCATTAATGGGTGCCTGCATAGAACTGAAGGACAGAGATTGGTATGACAAGACAGTCAGGATGGACCTGATGAACTGAACAAGAGGTAAGAAATAAATACTGAAGCTGGATAGGCAGGACACACACTGATGAAACCAGGTGATAGCACTACAAGACAGGACACACACTGATGAAACCAGGTGATAGCACTACAAGGCAGGACACACACTGATGAAACCAGGTGATAGCACTACAAGGTAGGACACACACTGATGAAACCAGGTGATTGCATTACAAGGCAGGACACACACTGATGAAACCAGGTGATAGCACTACAAGGCAGGGCACACACTGATGAAACAATGTGATAGCACTACAAGGCAGGACACACACTGATGAAACCAGGTGATAGCACTACAAGGCAGGACACACACTGATGAAACCAGGTGATAGCACTACAAGGTAGGACACACACTGATGACACCAGGTGATTGCACTACAAGGTAGGACACACACTGATGAAACCAGGTGATTGCACTACAAGGCAGGACACACACTGATGAAACCAGGTGATTGCACTACAAGGTAGGACACACACTGATGACACCAGGTGATTGCACTACAAGGCAGTCCTTATTCTAGAACCCCCAGGACAAGAGAAACAGACGGAGAACATTTTTTTTTTAAATCTACGGAGAAAGGAACCAGACAGATGTGACCGGGGTACATAACACATGGAAAGACCATGAACGGGGGCACAGAACAGGAAAGCTTGGCGTGAACCTACTGAAAGCCTGTGTCATAGGGGGGTGAAGTGTAATGATGATAACGTGAAGATTTTAGAATGTGAGAATGTCCCTCCTACATAGAGTAGTTGTTTGCAGGGAAACAACCATGTTATTACTGTATAACTGATAATGTTTAGGGTCTGGGTAATTTTTTTCTCTCTCTGGCTTTTTTAACTGCTTCTCCCTTCTTCCTTTTTCAGAGTGAAAATCGTTTTTCTGAAAAACTGTTAACATGAAATGAAAGTCAAAGAAGGAATGTGTAAAAGAAACAAAAAACCAAACAAAAGATGTATGTAAACGTGTGAACAAAATTACATAAATAAAACAAAAATAAAGGATAAAAACCAACATTGAAGAACAAAACAGGAGTGAAAAATGAAAAAAAAAATTTATCAATAGAATCAAAACTAAACAAAAAAATTTATCAATAGAACCAAAACTAAAAAAAATTTATCAATAGAACCAAAACTAAAAAAAATTTATCAATAGAACCAAAACTAAAAAAAATTTATCAATAGAACCAAAACTAAAAAAAATTTATCAATAGAACCAAAACTAGAAGAAGAAAAAAATGTATCCATAAATCAAAACTAACAAAAAATAAAAATGAGAGAAGAAGGATAAGAAATAAACAAAAACAAAGATAATATGTATAAAAAAACTAACCTTGTGCATATCTTTGTTCTTGCAAGTGAGTCAACGATGTCTGTGAGTGACCCTAACAAATGATGGTGAGTAAATGTTAAGCACTAACGGTACATATGACATAACAAAGTTAACATAAGCACATACTCAAACCCCGTATAGTCTGAAGGTGACTTTGAGGAGACAACAAAGAATAGGAAGACTGGCTCCCACAGGCATGTCCTAAGAGCCAAGTAATACGAGGTTGTGCATGCGGCTGGCAACTTCATCACGTACAACTAACTGGTGCAGCAACTACCACAGACAGAGCACATGAATGCTTTGTTGCATACTTTCATTAGTGGAACCAGCTGCTGTGGTGGTGGCGTATGCTCCGTCAGACGTGAAAGAGGAAATAATGATGATGATGAATCATGGCTCGACAATCTTACACTAACAAGTAATCAAAGAGTGTTAACCTGTACTTAATGACCTTTGACCTGCAATTAAACACAGAATCTCTCACCAGCACTTAAACCAAGGCTCTTGACCTAAAGTAAATGCACAGACCTCTGGTTTAAAACCTAAACTGCTGCACCAAATATAGACTTTTAAAAATAGCTGTATTAATTTTTATTTTATTTACTTACATTTCAATAAATTTCTGATCTACATTTAACCAACACAAAATTCTCCTTCTGCACTCGCTCTTGTATAAACACATCTATTTCTCTCATCAAATTGGCACTGTCTCAAGCTTCACTCACTACTCTCACACAACCACATCTATTTTATCTCATAAAGTCTGGTGGTCTGTCTCATGCCTCACTCACTACTCTCACACAATCACATCTATTTTATCTCATAAAGTCTGGTGGTCTGTCTCAAGCCTCACTCACTACTCTCACACAACCACATCTATTTTATCTCATAAAGTCTGGTGGTCTGTCTCAGGCTTCTCTGACTGCCATAGTTTTCCCCAAATGGATTGCTCAAGGCTTTACTATTAATCTACTCCACTTGTGTAGCTGCTATTCTTGGAGACATCTTTTACTGCCCGTTCCTTTCCCCCCACATGGACACTTGTCTACCCAATTTACCAAAACATAGTAACTACAGTTAGACAGACGCTTGGCCTAATGTTAACAATTAGAATACTTCATGGATCCTTAGCCCCTGGCTGACAAAGCAGTCAGTGGCCACACAGTCGGTGGCCAACATAACGACGACTTAGTGAAAATAAAATCAAAGCACTCCAATTAATGACTACTTAACCTAACACTTACTAGTTCTTGAGATGAATTGGAAGAATCTGCTGGAGGTATATGGGTCATGACTCGCAAGTGTCTCAGCCTCCTGTTGTCTTGTATCGAAAATGAACCTATTTCACTTTGGTAGCAACTTTATATTCCACAACTCCGCCAGCCGTGGAAACAACTGTGAAAGTAACCAAAGAGAAGACAAATTATTCCGTTCGTTCCGCCGCACCTCACGACTAGGGACAGACACTGACACACCTGCACGAAGCCGACGAGGCTAGCCACTGCGCGCTAGCAACTGTAATTCTGTGCCCAACACCTCTTATAATATACACCGCGTGTTGCCTGTCAGTCACAGCCCTTTCACCAGCACAACGAAAAACTCAACGTATTGTGGACTTAGACAAATTCCTGATGTTTCCTGTACCGCAGAGTTTACTGTCCCGAGTTCCATAGCCCATTGCGGTTGTTCCACAGCCAGCATGATGCCTTTTCGGCAGTTTCACTAAACCTCTTCAGTGCCCTTGTTCTCGACTGTCCCCTCAGCCCCAACAGTTTCAATAAATCATACACTGATGCAGCCACGAGCCCTCTTGCATCCACCTCAACAGCCATGACCCTTGCAGTGAACCCATCGTGTCTCAGATCTGCGGCCAGATCACTATACTTGGCCGCTTTGAACAAATGTTGCTCTTCCAATCTGGATTCAAATGGCACAGTCAGTTCAATCAATATAATCTGGTGTTATGATGAAGAATGTTCTAACATGTTTTAATACTATTATGAGATATTATACTAAAATGTTCTATATTATTATATTATACTAAAATGTTCTATACTATTATGAGATATTATACTAAAATGTTCTATACTATTATGAGATATTATACTAAAATGTAACACATCATTACAAGATACTATATTAAATGTTTTATACTATTATGGAACGTCTGACTGGCAAAGTGGTTAGAGTATTTTCCTCACACTGCACAGTTACCGGGTTCCTGTATCGTAACTGGTAAAGTCACAGCTCAAGTCTACCCAGCTATAAATGGGTACCTGACTCTGCTCTTGAGTTAGGAAAGGCAAAGACAGTGAGGACGGGAACTGGTCACCCCACCTCATGGTCAAGTCGCTTACTCCCTCATGGCAGTATTTTCTTAGAATCAACCATCATGTTTTAATACTATTATGAGATATACTAAAATGTTCTATACTATACTGAGATAGTAGACTAAAATGTTCTATACTATACTGAGATAGTAAACTAAAATGCTCTATACTATCCTGAGATAGTAAACTAAAATGTTCTAAATGTTCTATACTATTATGAGACAGAAAATGATTGTGGTCTATAATATTCAGAAATAGTAAACTAGGATGTTCAATAAATGTATGTGATGAGATGAAGCACAGAATTGTGATTTATAAGAAACGTGCAGACTGTTGAAACTTGGCAATTGATTACACAGGTTCCATGCAAATTTTGTCACATATATGTCAAATGTACTAGTAATTTCATCATACTCCATTCACAGAAAGATCAACCTAGGTGTCACGAGAGGGTTAGATGTTATTGAAATTCTTTAGTATCCTGGACACAAAATTGTATCAGGTGATACCAGGATAGTGCCAGATAAGAGTCTGGTCTTATAAGAAATACCCCCTTCTCTGAAAAGAGTAAGGGTGTATAGACATCAAAGGTAGGATCAAACTGTATAAGTTCCTAGAAAAGATGGTAATGTATTACTCTAAGTCCCTACATGTTCCCTCTCCAGATCCTCCTCTGTTAATTGTATTATTATCATTATTAATAACTCTGCTAGGGGTAATAACTTAATTATCTACCAACAGAAACTGTAACTTAACTTAAAGAATTTAAGTAAGTCTGCTGGTAAATATTTACAATTTATTTTTACACGTTTTCTTTTCTTGTGAAAATCTTTCACTGAATTCAAAAGTTGATTACAAAATTAAATAAATAAAAACACTTGCAAATCATTAAAATTATTTACAGTCTTTTATCTTTGTATGAACATTCTTTCTAGGCGGAAATCACTGTAGGTGTAGACTGTCTGTACTTTATGATTTATTTTATCTTCTTCACAGTTATTGGAATTAAGTAACCACTGACTAGGACGTTTGCCTAGCGAAAATGCACTGTTTATTCATCATAGTCTATCTAGTTTGTGGTGATGCTGTGATAAACTATACAGTAGCCTTGGGTGGCTACTTAGCTTGAGGTCTTGATTTGGTAGTCTGTTCCACCTTGAGTCTGGCAAGAAGACTGTCTCATCCAGGCTTTTGGATCTGGGTGACCGGCCCTGTATCATTAAAGGGCACTCGCACCTCTGAATCCTATAATGGAGTCTGGCTCCTAAAGGTGGCAGGTAATTGCAGGATGTAACTTGAAAATATATATTTAATTTCACCACTGTATTGCCTATCTCTATCTCCCTATCACAGAAGTAGGAGATGAGAGATAGTTTTCAGACAACAGAGTGCAGGTAGACGCACAGGTCACATCAAGTCAGCATTAATACAATCCAGTTCACTGTAAATACAACTTTCCTTCAAATCCTTAGTTAGAGCTATTTGTCCATGATTCGCCTTCATAAAGTTATTAGGTTTTGTGGAAAAATACCAAGTGATATCTTAATCAATGCAGTAAAACAATTCCTTTCATCCTCCCTCATGTTCCTGGTATGTGATCCATTCCATCAAGAAATAATTCTCTTAAATACTTTCCTAAAACTATAGACACAACCTTGCTACCATTCTCAATCGATTTGAATATTTTCACAAGCTTGACTTTTGCCTCCAGATAATTACACAGTAGTTCAAAGACGTTCTACACACTTTCTAACACACAATGTAATTAATCCATAAAAATACATATATATATTTATACATTCTTTCTTACCCTCAGGCACACACAGTCGAGCTGTTAATGGTTGTAATGGTCTGCTCTCAGATACATAAGGCAAAGGCACTACGCATTAACACTTGTGTTACCGCTCACCGTGATTTTTTTTTAAATGACTGGCCCCATTTCGTTAGCATACACGTTATTTATAGTGTGAGGTCGGGCGTCCGAGGGGTTTCCCTGCTCGCTAATATTTGCATCCGAAATTTTTTTGTAAAATCTGCCTAGTTGTGCAAATCAGGAAAACTATGATTTTATTTATCTACGTTATTCCTGGAGCGATTTTCTTCATCTAAAGCTTTAAATACGCTCTGTATTATTCTACACCTTCCTAGCTACTAATCTGTTACTTTCCTAAATGCATTTATTTCTATGCGTACTTTAAACAGCCAAATTATGGACTAACCTGAGGCCTCGATGCATTCAACCAAAGATTTCTCCCGTCCTATACTACTGATCGTGAAAGTCTCTGCACAGACGTGCAGAGCAACATTCCCGTTGTAGAATTAGAGACCTCTTCCAGGTGGTACTTCTTTCCTGCTTATGTAATTAAATGGCATCCTTCACTCGGCTGCACGGATTAGTCCTAGCCATTTTGTCTGTTCAATGCTTTAGTAAACACGGCAGAACAGTACCTTCCAATTGGTCAGTGTATCAAGCAGTTATCATAAAGTATGGCGCAGTTTTATCAGAGTACACAGAAGGACGTGTTGTGAAAACAGACCAACTTACGACACTAGGAGTTTATAAGTTTTATCGTAGTGAGGTGCTGCACTAAGTAAACATTAGCAGACGCAATTTTTAAATGAAACATGAACATTATCAGCATCTCCCTATTCACTCCCAATTTCTTCGTTTCATACATGACAACCTTGGGAACCACCTGGAGCAAGAAAGCTGTGGAATGAACAACTTCTGGGTACAAGATAAATCAAACACCCAAGAAGAAGTGGACAGACAGCAAAGAATTTGCCTGCAAAAGCTGGGAATTTACCAATGCAGAAAGATCATCAAGGATACAGAAAAAAAGGTTATGGGCTGTGTTTGCAGCAAACAGCCATAAGGGCTTGGGAAGCTAACCAAGTGTACCAGGTTTTTGCTGTAGAGAGATCTTTCAATAAATTTCATTCTTTATGTTGTCAGCTACTACATACATGTACGGCTTTCCTTCCAGCTCTTCACTCAGGCTAACATCTGTCAGGCTGCAGCTGAAACAGAACGGTGCAACCACAATGCAACAATGAAGCATGCTATGGCAATACAACATCTAACATGGGATGTGTAAAACAATTTTTAATTGTATGTGGAAGGTCAGCAAACAAAAAACATATCATGCAGATATTTAATGCTATTGTTTTTAACAAGTAAAAGTATCTGATTTTTCTGTTTGCTCATTCTCCAAGATTCATGCCATATTTCTGTCACTACAACTATTTTGTTTTTCACTGTCCAAGATTGACATCCATGCATGAGAATCACATCTATATAACACTGCAAGACTCTTCCTTGATTCCACCGCAACTGATGTGATCTGTAGCATATGTTTCTTATATTTTCAAGATGCCTGTTTTAACACGTGATTTTTTTGTCACTTACGTTAAACATCCTATCTTCTGTTGTAAGAGTGACAAGATTAATGAATTTGTTCACCAGCTGTAACAACATTTTGTTTTGAAAGTAATCTGCAGGAAGTCATCATCATCATCATCATTGTAATCAACAGATTTTAGCTCCCAGTGGAGCAGAAGTCTTCAACAAAAACATGCCAAGCTTCCTGTCCTGTGCCATCCAGTCAAGGTCTTTCCATTCCTTCTTTGTCCCTTTCATGCTTGTCCCCATTTCTGTTTGCTGTAGTTCTCACTCTATTTATATTACCCTTGGGATTTCAGAAGAGGTACTGCCATTATACTATCAACTGGTTTTCTCAATGTGTGTTGCCAGCATCTTCTTCTCATCTCTTGTTCTACTACCACCTGTCTGGTTCTTCTCATCAGTTTCACACTGGTTATGCCCTTTCAATCCTTCTATTCCGTGCAAGAATCTATTTACCAAACATCTATAACTTCTTGGTTGCTGTTATTGCTATCTCCATGTTTGACAGCCATAAAATAGAACTGAATTGACTTCTGAGTTGAAGATTTTTATTTTTGTTTTGGGCTTGATTCATCTCAATTCAGAATGACAGGTAGATTGATAATTCAGAATGACAGGTAGATTGATGTACACATGGAGAACAGCACTGCAGAAAATGAAAATGAAGAAGACTTAGAAAGACCTTGAGCTGACAGGAGGACTTGGCACGTGTTTGTTGAAGACCTATGCTCCTCCAGGAACTAAAGGGTATTAATTGATTGACTGATATGGGCAGTAAGAGGATACAGTAAAATGCAGAAACTGGATACAGTAAAATGCAGACATGCAACACTTATCTGAACAGCATAACACAACAGTAACATTATTTCAAGATTAAATAAACACTACAGCTTAAAACAAAGAATTTAACACATAAAAATAAAGGAAACTGTTCATGCCAAAAGCAACAGAACAAAATGCTTTGATAACCACACTGCTGTTTATGTTAAGGTTCACAAAAGATGTGCTGTTCAAGTCTCACATAACAAACCTAGGAAACAAACACAATTAAGAAGCTTGTATGTGAAAACATAATAATCAAATAAAATAGTGACCAATAAAATATGCAAGAGCAGTCAAAACACAAAATCTAATCTCATCATCTACCCACTCCCCACTCTGCTCCTTATGGACCCTGAAGCCACCGCTGCACCTGGTCCCCTCGCAGGTCTGCTCTTGTGGCAGTTTTTGTAGCAATTTGTTTTACATGATACGTCTGCCAGCCTCATGCACAACAGCACGTTAGTCACTGTTTACAACATGCTGCTTACGGCAGCAGTAGTTCAATTTTTTTCTGTGTCACTTCAAAGCCCCCCCCCCCCCCCAAACTTCACAGGGCACACACAAATACAGTATGAGCAAAATAAAGTATGGTAGGAACATAGTGCAGCACAATATGTGGTAAAAATAAATAATACACAACACGAACAAGAGAAAATTCATTTTACCTGAGGTTGCCTTTGCTTGACTTGTAAAACTGACACTGTAACTGGGCAAGCCGGTTAACATACTTGGCTGTATCTGTGTCTTCCT
The DNA here is from genome assembly GCA_024509875.1 of Oreohelix idahoensis. Lineage (NCBI taxonomy): Eukaryota > Metazoa > Mollusca > Gastropoda > Stylommatophora > Oreohelicidae > Oreohelix > Oreohelix idahoensis. The sequence continues at coordinate 244,300 of JAMPIV010006575.1, read as the reverse complement.
GTTGAGAAGATATTTTGATGATATGATAGGAAACTCTACAGAGTGTTACAACATAGGTTAACATACTTGGCTGTATCTGTGTCTTCCTGTTGAGAAGATATTTTGATGATATGATAAGAAACTCTATAGAGTGTTACAACATAGGTTAACATACTTGGCTGTATCTGTGTCTTCCTGTTGAGAAGATATTTTGATGATATGATAGGAAACTCTACAGAGTGTTACAACATAGGTTAACATACTTGGCTGTATCTGTGTCTTCCTGTTGAGAAGATATTTTTGATGATATGATAGGAAACTCTACAGAGTGTTACAACATAGGTTAACATACTTGGCTGTATCTGTGTCTTCCTGTTGAGAAGATATTTTGATGATATGATAGGAAACTCTACAGAGTGTTACAACATAGGTTAACATACTTGGCTGTATCTGTGTCTTCCTGTTGAGAAGACATTTTGATGATATGATAGGAAACTCTACAGAGTGTTACAACATAGGTTAACATACTTGGCTGTATCTGTGTCTTCCTGTTGAGAAGATGTTTTGATGATATGATAGGAAACTCTACAGAGTGTTACAACATAGGTTAACATACTTGGCTGTATCTGTGTCTTCCTGTTGAGAAGATATTTTGATGATATGATAGGAAACTCTACAGAGTGTTACAACATAGGTTAACATACTTGGCTGTATCTGTGTCTTCCTGTTGAGAAGACATTTTGATGATATGATAGGAAACTCTACAGAGTGTTACAACATAGGTTAACATACTTGGCTGTATCTGTGTCTTCCTGTTGAGAAGATATTTTGATGATATGATAGGAAACTCTACAGAGTGTTACAACATAGGTTAACATACTTGGCTGTATCTGTGTCTTCCTGTTGAGAAGATATTTTGATGATATGATAGGAAACTCTACAGAGTGTTACAACATAGGTTAACATACGTTAACATACTTGGCTGTATCTGTGTCTTCCTGTTGAGAAGACATTTTGATGATATGATAGGAAACTCTACAGAGTGTTACAACATAGGTTAACATACTTGGCTGTATTGGTGTCTTCCTGTTGAGAAGATATTTTGATGATATGATAGGAAACTCTACAGAGTGTTACAACATAGGTTAACATACTTGACTGTATCTGTGTCTTCCTGTTGAGAAGACATTTTGATGATATGATAGGAAACTCTACAGAGTGTTACAACATAGGTTAACATACTTGGCTGTATCTGTGTCTTCCTGTTGAGAAGATATTTTGATGATATGATAGGAAACTCTACAGAGTGTTACAACATAGGTTAACATACTTGGCTGTATCTGTGTCTTCCTGTTGAGAAGACATTTTGATGATATGATAGGAAACTCTACAGAGTGTTACAACATAGGTTAACATACTTGGCTGTATCTGTGTCTTCCTGTTGAGAAGACATTTTGATGATATGATAGGAAACTCTACAGAGTGTTACAACATAGGTTAACATACTTGGCTGTATCTGTGTCTTCCTGTTGAGAAGACATTTTGATGATATGATAGGAAACTCTACAGAGTGTTACAACATGAGGCAATCTGATCATCAGAAGTGTCCCCCCATAGGACAAGTTTCTAGATTTTGGTTGACCTATCAATATTTGCTGTAGTTTTTGTGGCATAAAATAAAGGTTCTATAAGATGGGATAGCTGACTCCATGCTGAACTTTCCTTAGTTTCCATGAATGACATGCTTGAACTAACACAGCAACCAAAGAGTTACAGACTTTAATAAATGGGTGACAGTGTATGACAAGTCCACCAACATGGAACAGATGACAAGAATCAGACAGGTGTCAATGGAACAAGAGATGACAAGATCACCAAAGTGGAACTGATGACAAGAATCAGACAGGTGTCAATGAAACAAGAGATGAGAAGATGATGCTGGCTATGATACAAACAGATTAAAACTGTCGATAGCATTCAAGATATCCCCAGGATAAGAAAGATGAAGACAGCAGGATAAACAAGACATGGAAAGATCTTGAGTGGATGGCACAGGACAGGAAGGACAGGACAGGAGGACAGCATGAATTTGTTGAAAGGTTGCGGAGCTGACATATGATGATTCAATATTTAATTAGATATATGTAGAACAAGCCCTGTGTGGTTCCTGGGAGTCTTTATTTGAGACAAGAACAGAACAGGACAACTGTTGCCACCAGGCATGTCAAAAGACAGGACTAAGATGACCTTGTGCCAGGTACTGGTAACCACTCTATGTAAAACAAATTAAGAAATGAAAAATGGTACTGGAAACATTTTTACAAAGACATAACAGAACACTGCTCATTTCAGCTACTGTAACAAACAGGAAACAAATAAGAGAAATATATCAAGACTAACCAAGGATAACGCTGAAAGGTCCTGTGTTTCTGGTTCATTTACAAAACTACTTCAGTATCATTTTTGTTTACATTATATTATCAGTTTTACAGCAGATCTCTTCATTATTTACGCATATTGTAAAACACATTGCTGCAGATACTACCGCTGCTTGAGCATATCAGTGCAGGTTTCCTGCATGAGATCTGCTATAGTGGTGGCCCGTTATTCATAAGTAACAAATAAGGAAGCAGAATATACGAAAGTACAAGACCTTCACTGATCACTACCAACAGTCACCACCATCAAACTGAACACACAGAGAGATGGCTGACAGGGGTTGACAGAATATTGGCAGACCAGAGAGGCAGGAAATTCATTCAAGGCAAAAGACCAAAGAGGTGCAGGAAGTCAAATTTCCGGTGGGACCTAAGACGCGTCAACAGTAAGGAATGCAGTCAGCGACCCATAGCTAGAATGCTTGCGTCAGGGAACCAGAGCTGACCAAGACCCTACTCCACCTCCAAGTGGTGGTCCTGGAAACAGGCTGCATCACTGCAGTCTGGCTGAGTGAGTAAGGATCGAAGAGGGAAGGCTAAACCGATCCCAAAAATGCAGGGCTGAAGTCGGATGTGTCTGCCGAAAGGTGCAAATATCACAGCTTCGCTGTAAATGGACACAATGCACCCAACGTCCTTTTCAGGACAAACGAAGAACAAGCCCTGTGTGGTTCCTGGGAGTCTTTATTGAGACAAGAAAAGAACAGGACAACTTTGTAGTTTCCAGAAATTTCTGGTGCTCTTGCAAAAGTGGATTCTGTAGCCATTTTTTTTGTCTTGAAGAGGTTGCCAGCTCCACACAAAACCTCATGTCAGTTGCCACGTTGGACATGCCTGAGTAAACCGTAGACCTATTCGTTCTAAGCTAAGGTGTAAAATAGTTTCTTATTTAAAAGTACTCAGCTCAAATAGTCTAGTTTACAAAGAAACACAGGAATACCCCAACCTATTTCATGAAACTATCACATACAACAACAACAACACTGACCAACTGGAACTGGACTGAGCTCTTGGAAGTGTCAATCTCCAAAGTTTTTTTGTTCTGTGTAACTTTAGCAATCTCTGCCCATCTACAAGAAAGAAAACACAATTTGTTACAAGTAAACATTCTTAAATGTACAGTTAATGACTGACATTTCATTTACTGATTATCTTTCAACTCTTGAGAGCACAGGTATTAATAAATACACTCAGTCTCCTTGTCCGGTGCCATCCCATTATGGTCTTCTTTATCTCTTTCACATCTGTCTCCAGTTCTCTTCTCCTTGTGTGTCTGGTCTCCCTCTAAATCTGTTACCCTGGTAATGCCAGAATAGGAACTGTCTAGTAATGCTACCAAACTGGTTTTCTCAGCGTGTGTCCTATAAATTGCCAACATCTTCTTCCCGAAGTAGTTATCTGGTTCTCGCCAGTTGCTGATCTCGTCATACCATTCCAATTCTTCTTTTCTGCATGAGCGTCATTTTATAAAAGTCTGGACAGGAAGACTTGGCATGTTATTGTTGAGGACATGTGCTCTAAGGGGAAATGAAAGGTATTAATGATGATATTAAAAACATACTAATATTCACATCCATTAAAAAAAAAAACAACAATACACCACAAATCTAATAATAAGAACCTAAACATAAAGACATCACAAAACTAAATCTGATTGGTCAAAGATATTACAAAAATAATATTTGTTCATTCATTTCTATTTTGGAGCATGGACCCACCATTGTAGCTGGTTCTATACAAGACGTCTGCACCACATCAGTTATGTGTTCTTGTAGTCTGCACCCCATAAATCATTTATGTGTTCTTGTAGTAGTGGTTTCTCTAGCAACTTGTTTTAAATGATGACGATTCATATAAAAGTAATATCAGGCTAATAAAGGTTAGTAATATTTTGAGAATTAGAGTGGTAGAGTAGTTGGAGCGCTGGCCTTTCACAACAAAGGTCTGGGTTCAAAAGACAGCGGCGTAATTGTTAAGGTAAAAAGGGGAGTAATCCTGGGAATGCTTTTTTAGACAAGTTAAATTTCGAGTTGCAACGCTTGATTAAGCGGATACTTGTTTGACTTTAGGATAGAATTATCTTTTCCTATTTTTCGAGTGACAGAGTACAGAAAAGCGTGTGAACGCTGTTTAATCTCAAATGTTGAGATGTATTTATTCTGTACTGTTTTGAGCCATGTGAATAGCTCGCAGCTAGGCTGCATGTATTGAGAGCGGTGTGCTAAACTGCCGTGTCTCGTGAGAGGAGTTCACAGTTTGTGCCCTGTGAGTGGGTGGTAAGAGTAGTTGGTCCTGGGCGTTGACTGGAGAGAGTCAGCCCTGTAAGTGTGTGTCTGCGCAGAGCACTATGAAAATGGCTAGCGATGGTTTTTTGCTGTGTTTTTGGATAAGTGGATATTTGATGTGAAGATGTTAGAGGCCTTGATATGTACAGGCCAGTATTTCCTAGTAGAGGATATTTCGTGAAGATGTTATTTAAGAGGCCATTATTTCCCGCGGTGGTAGAGTTTATGGATATTGAAGTATTTTGAGTATTAAGGCCATGATTTCACGTGATGACATTATGAGTTAATTGTAAACTGCAGTGTAGGCAGTATTTTGAGTACTAAGGCCATGATTTCACGTGATGACATTATAAGTTAATTGTAAACTGCGTGTAGGCAATATTTCACGTGATGACATTATGAGTTAATTGTAAACTGCAGTGTAGGCAGTATTTTGAGTACTAAGGCCATAATTACACGTGATGACATTATTATTATCACTCAACTGATTATTATCAGTAATGCACCAGTCTACCCAGCTGTAAATGGGTACCTGACTCTGCTCGTCAGTTGGGGAAGGAAATGGCAGAAAGGAAGGGAACTGGTCATCACATCTCTCGATGCTGGACCTAGTATAGTGAAGTCTCTAACATTTCACTTCCCTATGGCAGTATCCACTATGGGACTATCTTGTTATCATAATATTGTCAACAATCAAAATGATCTTAAACAGTTATAATAAGCAACTCAAATTTTCCTGAACTCCGGTAGCTAAATAGAACTGTGGATAGTTTGGATTTGCCATTTCTTTAATTTTAAAATGTATAAATAATAGAACGTTCTGGAGACTCAAATTATGTGATTGAAGAATATAAAAAAAACTGAGTTGTGCTTGATGTATTCTTCTTCTTCATATACTCTCAGACGTCGACTTCAGTATTTACAAAAAATAGCAGTGTTCAATTTCACACTATTTACACGTCTCCATAGAGTTTTTCCAGGAATGGTACTGGTGACGGCCATATGCGCTTTCTCTGTTCCTCATATATTGGGCATTTTTTTAAACAGATGATCAACGTTCATTTTATTTGTGCCACATTTACACTCATCAGTAGTTCCTATCTTTAGTTTCTTTGCTGCTGCATCTTTCACTCTTTTCACCATGAGTAGTTGCTTTGAACAGCATTCACTTTGTTGACCACCAAGCCATTGCCTCAGCATGTGTAGACTCATCACCTGAATAAAGTTTCGATACAAAATTTCTAAGTTTTCAAATGTTGTTTTTAATATCTGTTTTGGCCGACTTTTAAAGGTCATAACATTTGACTAAACAAGACCTGCTTTCTCAGTTAAAAAGTTTATTTAAAATCTCAATCTCCGACTCAGATGTCAAAAAGTTCTACTTCCTTTTAGACCATAAAGAAGATGCCATAACTACAGTGTGATTAAAAAAAAAGTGTAACACTAGACAATCACCTAAGCAAACTGACCAACTGCATGTGAGAGTTAAAAATAGACTCTCTTCCCCACTACAACTCTCATCATCAAGAACACATTTTGGTTTATTTCCCCTTACCTTCTGACACCAGCAAAACCAAAAAAATGTTGACTCATACGGGTTACTGATGCTCGACTTTATATTTTTTTTAAACATATATTCCTAAACTAATAATAAACCATGAAAGACATATGTGTGTCACTGACTTGTAGTAAACAGTAGACTGGCCGTCAACATAACGGGCAAATATTCCAGCATAGGAAGTTCCGAGGTACAGGTCCCTTTTTGACTCATCCTGAGATACACAAAAAAAGAAATCTTCAAATCTAAATTATATAATAACATATAACTGTGCAACATGTGATGTTATAAGTAAACATTTTCAAAAGCAACACAGATCATAGCACTCTCTGGGCAAATAAATCTGTTTTTACAAACACCAAGTTTTTTTAAATATTGAGTTGTTTGAAAGTTGAGATACTTTTGGCCTTTCTTCTTCTTCTTTTGTTCGCTTGAACTATATTGTCTATATCTGCAATGTTGTTTCTTGTATAAACTTCACTGTCTTTTGTAGTTCATACAGAGGTTCGTATAGTTTTGCTTCCAGTGTTGTTTCTCTGGGCCAGTGGGTTGGCCTCAATATATCATATTCGGGGCAATCTTGAAGTACGTGCTCCGCAGTCTGGGGTGCCTGTCCACATGTACACATGGCTGAATTGCCAATCTTGAATTTGTATACATGTGGCTGCGGAGTCGGCTGTGTCCTGTTCTGAGGCGCAGAATGACAATTTGTTCTGATCTGTTCATAGCTTGGTAGTCATCCTGCGTTGGTGGCTTTCTGATTGATTTGATCATCTTTTTCTTCTGATGACTTTTGGCCTAATTAAGCAAGGCGTTTGTGCACTCATTGTAAATTTACAGACCAGATAGTCACTTTGAGAATAATAGTTGAACAAAGTCTGGAATGGAATTCACCACGATACATCGGATTTGTGGACCACAAAAAGGCATTTGACAGTGTAGACAGAGAATCACTTTGGAAATTGATGAGGCATTATGGAGTTCCCCTGAAGATCATTAATTTAATAAAGAAAACATATGAAGACATGACATGCAGAGTTCTTCATAAAGGACAGCTTACAGAACCATTTGGGATAAGAACAGGAGTGCGACAGGGATGCCTCTTGTCTCTATTTCTTTTCTTACTAGCAATAGACTGGGTTATGAGATCATCGACAACACACAACAGAAATGGAATCCAGTGGACTCTGACTAAGCAGTTGGATGATCTGGATTTTTCTGATGACTTGCTCTTGTCCCATAACTGTAATCAAATGCAGGACAAATTGAAAACACTCGATGAGAGGTCACAGCAATTAGGTCTGAAAATACACAGGGAAAAGACAAAAAATAATGAGAATAAATGCAGGTAATGATAACAGACCAACGGGCTGATCACCCGTTTGCCAGTCACTTCGATTACGGAAACAACAGCAAATGGATTGATTTGCCGTTGCCCTAAAGACGTCAATAGGCGTGATGGGAAACAATGGCAAAGAAAACCTATCTGCTGTTGCCCTAAGACGCCACTAGGCGTAATGGCCACTGACTGCTTTGACGGTCGGTGGCTAAGGACGGAAGAAGAAGAAGAAGAAGAATGATAACAGGGTTGAACTTGAAGAAACACCAATACAAGATGTAGAATCGTACACATATCTAGGCAGCAATATAGACACAGTTGGAGGGACAGACAGTGATATCAAAATAAGAATACAAAAAGCAAGAGGAGCTTTCATTGCATTGGGAAATATATGGAGATCAAGAGAAATCGGATCCAACACGAAAATAAGAATCTTCAACTCAAATGTGAAGTCAGTCCTATTGTATGGCTCTGAGACATGGAGAACCACAAAGACAACAACCAAAAAGCTACAGACTTTCATAAATGGGTGCTTGCGTAGAATAGAGGGATTAAAATGGTATGACAAGGTTACCAATGTGGAACTGATGACAAGAACTAGACATGTGCCAGTGGAACAAGTGATGAGAAGAAGGTGATGGCGATGGATAGGACACACACTGAAAAAACCTGTTGATAGCATTACAAGGCAGTCCTTGTTCTGGAACCCCCAGGGTAAGAGAGGCAGAGGTAGATCAAGAAGTACATGGAGAAAAGAGCTGGAAACAGAGGTGAAAATGATAAGGAGAACGTGGAAAGAACTTGAGATGATGGCACGTGACAGGAGGACTTGGCATGTGTTTATTGAAGGCCTATGCTCCTTTGGGAGTGGAGGGTTATAGATTGATAGTTTCACCAACCTTAGCACTGTAATACTCTGCCCCATAACCATCCATCATCTGTACTTCTTTCACATACTGAAGTTCTGCTCTGATTGGTGGCACACCCTTGAGGCTAGCATGGCCAGCTATGGCCTCTGAGAGAAGCTCGGCAGCCATTGTTTCGTCCTTCATCATCGTCTGAGATAAAATGGCAACAGTTATGTCAAGGCTGGCAACCCTGTTTTGTTGTATAATGCTGGCAACACTGATGGCAATGCGTATTTATTAATTTGTACAGGTTCAGAGACAATACGAGCCTACAAATGACCCGCTGAATTCTAAACCAGTTCACTGTTGAGCATGTTCATGTTTAGTCACTTAGTGTTGAGGTGTGAGAAGGTTGCATGCTTTCAGTTCTAGGCAGACATTATTTTTATTTTCTGTGTAAAATTAATTCTTGCATTATATTACCTTATTATCACAGTTTTCAATTTCAAGTTGAAGTTCACTGTTAAGTCATTATGAAGACACATACAATGATTTTGTTGTCACTGTAATTTTACCATTTTCATAACAATAGAAATACATTAAATCTGGATTGGATATAATGTTTAACTTTACCTACCACATGTAGATTGTTCACAAAACGACCTATTGTATTTTAAACATTAAGTTTATTAAAGTCTACTTATGAACAGAAAGATTTATAGCTCTGTTCACCTGACCACACTGATGTAATAAAGAAGTTACAAAATTTCATAAATGAGTGTTTATGTCGAATAGACAGACTGAGATGGTACGATAATATCCCCAATCCTATCCATACGATAGAAAAAATATGATTTTCATTTATTAAATAAGTATGGGTGCATTGTAAAATACCAATTATTAGAAATCTCACTCTATCTACAGGTCACTGTGACTTCAAATCACTGTGAATGGTAGTAATTTTGGATGCTTAATAATAACGGAGGCGAGTGTCGTTTTGGGGGGTCGGTGACAATGCAAAGTAAAACTAGGACAATACTCCCTCAGGCACGTCGTAAGAGGTAACTAATATGAGGTTGTGCATGAGGTTGGCAACCTCATCATTCAAAAACATGACGTTGTTACAATAATTACTGCTGGAGTGAATGCACTAGTGCGGGCTTCCTGATGGGCCATCATCATGATGGCTCCTTGCTCCACAGAAAGTGATAAAGGAAATAATGATGATGATAAATCACAACAGAATTATTTTCATTGCTGATGTCTATGGGGTGCTACGACACTCAGTAATAACTTTTACCTTTGGTAATAACGAGTAACTAGACATGCAGTAAAAACTTTTAAACAAGTAATCCTCAGCATGCAGTGATAACTTTTACCTTTGATAATAACGAGTAGCTAGACATGCAGTAAAAACTTTTAAACAAGTAATCCTCAGCATGCAGTGATAACTTTTACCATTGGGAATAACAATTAATCAATCCTCAGCAAGCAGTAATAACTTTTACTTTTGGTAATAACGAGTAACTAGACATGCAGTAAAAAAACTTTTAAACAAGTAATCCTCAGCATGCAGTGATAACTTTTACCTTTGGGAATAACAATTAATCAATCCTCAGCAAGCAGTAATAACTTTTACCTTTGGTAATAATGAGTAACTAGACATGCAGTAAAAAACTTTTAAACAAGTAATCCTCAGCATGCAGTGATAACTTTTACCTTTGGGAATAACAATTAATCAATCCTCAGCCAGCAGTAATAACTTTTACCTTTGGTAATAACGAGTAACTAGACATGCAGTAAAAACTTTTAAACAAGTAATCCTCAGCATGCAGTGATAACTTTTACCATCGGGAATAACAATTAATCAATCCTCAGCAAGCAGTAATAACTTTTACTTTTGGGAATAACAATTAATCAATCCTCAGCAAGCAGTAATAACTTTTACCTTTGGGAATAACAAGTAATCCTCCGCTGCATACTTGCCAGGCTCATAATCTCCAAATTCAGCTGCCATGGAGAGTAAATGTCATTAAAAGAACATAAAATATATTAGTACTTGTTATTCTAATGTCACAAATGTCAGACTTTCATAATAAATAATATTCATGATTTATAAGTGATGAATATATGGTTCTCAAAAATATACAATGGTGAATAATGTTTCTCTCAGAAAAATTTCTTAAATGATTAAATATGTTCCTCTCACACAACATTATAAATGATCCAGGCTACTGTCATATTTAGATCTGAATATTAATATTTATGTCAATTCTGGACAGACAGGTCGCTTATATTTGGATTTGTGCTCTATTATAATCAACCTAACAGCTGAGTTGAATGGGGCATGATTCATTACAATATGTAAGAAGTTAATTCTTAACAACAAAAAATTCAGAAAAATACATAATTGATAACAATAACTCTCATAACTGTAATGACTGATGCCCTACATCTGTTAATATCATACAACCATAAGAAATTGGGCCCGGGACCGTCAAATAAACGGCTTATTTTGTCAACTTTCATTGGTTGAACAACTACACAAGAACTGAAAACAGCAAGTGGATGGACTTCTAGGTTACTGGTATGACTGCAAGAGATCTACATGCAGACATGCCTCAGCTCAACCCCAGAGATAGAGCATCAATAACCTAAACAGCAGAGACCAGAGGACATTTTCAGGTTGCGAACAAGACTCAACAACATCTGCACAGAGTGACCAGAGACAATACATCATAATGCAACAGACACGAGGAAGAGAGTCGGTAAAGGCTACAGAGCAAGAAAGTGTTTTAAAAAATCCTGAGGAAATGTGAAATGGTTGTTTGTTCGCGTTCGCTCTCAGCCATATCTCTCTCTTACAATGCCTGCTGTTAGTTTTGAGCAGTAAGTATGTTGTGTCGTAGTTTACAGCTAGGCTGCGATGTCTGTGTCTTTCAGCCTAACACATCCGATTTCAGCAAGCAATTTTGACAGGTTTGCTTCCCTGCCACCTCATGCATATACGTATGCTATACCTCATGTCCATCCAACAGTGCAGTGAGGTGGCTACACCAGTGAGCTCATTCCAATTATGAGGCCTCGAAAGTGTCCCATATTCTTATTTTTCATCACTACCTCCCTGTGCCATGAGTGGATAAGTTGCTGCGATTTTATTCTTGCTTTCTTTGCCTTACGAGAACCGCTGGTCACTTGGCGACAAGACATTCCCCTAGTCAGAAAAAGACATCTGAAAGTGACACCAGCTTACTGACTGCTGGCCCACGACTCATTGCAAGAGCAGGGCTTTTTTCAAGACCTTTGTCGAGTCACAATAAATAAGGAGATGTGACGGCTTGCTCACATCACGACTGGGGCTGTGCTTTTGTTTTTACGTCAGTTTTATTCATCGCTGTTGGACGCCATTGGAATTAGTGTTCATTACTTGCCCGATTCTTTCACTGAGAATTTTATAGCAGGACTTCTTGTTTTTTAATTCCATTTTCTGCTTTTGATTTTCGTTGATTGTTGAATTTCTTGTGTTCTTTTTGGTTGTGTAGTTTCCTTGCTTTATTATTGCTCTTCATCTGTGCTGATATATATTACACGCCTATATTTCTTGTCCTTGTTGCCTGTTTGTAACTGTGGCTGACGAAGGGGGAAACCCGAAAAGTCCCGTGTTTACGGTGTACCGTTAATTTGTAAAACTGATTCAATACCGTTTTAATTGTTTATATATGTATTTACTGCACTTTATGGACAAGTTAGCTAAACATACACGAAACCACTGCCTCGCTACTTAATGACCTGGGAGGGCTCGGACCCACCACGCAGTTTTTATCGAGATTCCACAAGAACAAAAACTGCACAATGACAGAAACAAAACAAAACAGAAAGTACAAGGAAAAGACTAACAAACAAACATGCTATATTTATCTACTACAGCCAATAAAGTATAGACCCTGGTGTCTCAGAAGAGACCAATAAGGTATAAAACTGGTGTCTCAGAAGAGACCAATAAGGTATAAACCCCGGGGGTCTCAGAAGAGACCAATAAGGTATAGTTCCTGGGGTCTCAGAGAGACCAATAAACTATAGACCCCTGGGATTCCAGAAGAGACCAATAAGGTATAGAACTGGTGTCTCAGAAGAGACCAATAAGGTATAGACCCCGGGGGTCTCAGAAGAGACCAATAAGGTATAGTTCCTGGGGTCTCAAAAGAGACCAATAAACTATAGACCCCCAGGATTCCAGAAGAGACCAATAAGGTATAGTTCCTGGGGTCTCAGAAGAAACCAATAAACTATAGACCCCCGGGATTCCAGAAGAGACCAATAAGGTATAGTTCCTGGGGTCTCAGAAGAGACCAATAAACTATAGACCATGAGATCCCAGAAGAGACCAATAAAGTATAGTTCCTGGGGTCTCAGAAGAGACCAATAAACTATAGACCATGAGATCCCAGAAGAGACCAATAAGGTATAGTTCCTGGGGCCTCAGAAGAGACCAATAAACTATAGACCATGAGATCACAGAAGAGACCAATAAGGTAAAGTTCCTGGGGTCTCAGAAGATACCAATAAACTAGACCATGAGATCCCAGAAGAGACCAATAAGGTATAGTTCCTGGGGTCTCAGAAGAGACCAATAAACTATAGACCATGAGATCCCAGAAGAGACCAATAAGGTAAAGTTCCTGGGGTCTCAGAAGAGACCAATAAACTACAGACCATGAGATCCCAGAAAAGACCAATAAGGTATAGTTCCTGGGGTCTCAGAAGAGACCATTCCTGGGGTCTCAGAAGAGACCAATAAACTATAGACCATGAGATCCCAGAAGAGACCAATAAGGTATAGTTCCTGGGGTCTCAGAAGAGACCAATAAACTATAGACCATAAGATCCCAGAAGAGACCAATAAGGTATAGTCCCTGGGGTCTCAGAAGATACCAATAAACTATAGACCATGAGATCCCAGAAGAGACCAATAAGGTAAAGTTCCTGGGGTCTCAGAAGATACCAATAAACTAGACCATGAGATCCCAGAAGAGACCAATAAAGTATAGTTCCTGGGGTCTCAGAAGAGACCAATAAACTATAGACCATGAGATCCCAGAAGAGAACAATAAAGTATAGTTCCTGGGGTCTCAGAAGAGACCAATAAACTATAGACCATGAGATCCCAGAAGAGACCAATAAAGTATAGTTCCTGGGGTCTCAGAAGAGACCAATAAACTATAGACCATGAGATCCCTGAAGAGACCAATAAGGTATAGTCCCTGGGGTCTCAGAAGAGACCAATAAACTATAGACCATGAGATCCCAGAAGAGACTAATAAGGTATAGTTCCTGGGGTCTCAGAAGATACCAATAAACTATAGACCATGAGATCCCAGAAGAGACCAATAAGGTATAGTCCCTGGGGTCTCAGAAGAGACCAATAAACTATAGACCATTAGATCCCAGAAGAGACCAATAAAGTATAGTCCCTGGGGTCTCAGAAGAGACCAATAAACTATAGACCATGAGATCCCAGAAGAGACCAATAAAGTATAGTTCCTGGGGTCTCAGAAGAGACAAATAAACTATAGACCATGAGATCCCAGAAGAGACCAAAAAGGTATAGTTCCTGGGGTCTCAGAAGAGACCAATAAACTATAGACCATGAGATCCCAGAAGAGACCAATAAGGTAAAGTTCCTGGGGTCTCAGAAGAGACCAATAAACTACAGACCATGAGATCCCAGAAAAGACCAATAAGGTATAGTTCCTGGGGTCTCAGAAGAGACCAATAAACTATAGACCATGAGATCCCAGAAGAGACCAATAAGGTAAAGTTCCTGGGGTCTCAGAAGAGACCAATAAACTATAGACCATGAGATCCCAGAAGAGACCAATAAGGTATAGTTCCTGGGGTCTCAGAAGAGACCAATAAACAATAAACCATGAGATCCCAGAAAAGACCAATAAGGTATAGTTCCTGGGGTCTCAGAAGAGACCAATAAACTATAGACCATAAGATCCCAGAAGAGACCAATAAGGTATAGTCCCTGGGGTCTCAGAAGATACCAATAAACTATAGACCATGAGATCCCAGAAGAGACCAATAAAGTAAAGTTCCTGGGGTCTCAGAAGATACCAATAAACTAGACCATGAGATCCCAGAAGAGACCAATAAGGTATAGTTCCTGAGGTCTCAGAAGAGACCAATAAACTATAGACCATGAGATCCCAGAAGAGACCAATAAAGTATAGTTCCTGGGGTCTCAGAAGAGACCAATAAACTATAGACCATGAGATCCCAGAAGAGACCAATAAGGTATAGTCCCTGGGGTCTCAGAAGAGACCAATAAACTATAGACCATTAGATCCCAGAAGAGACCAATAAAGTATAGTCCCTGGGGTCTCAGAAAAGACCAATAAACTATAGACCCCCGGGATTCCAGAAGAGACCAATAAAGTATAGTTCCTGGGGTCTCAGAAGAGACCAATAAACTATAGACCATGAGATCCCAGAAGAGACCAATAAGGTATAGTCCCTGGGGTCTCAGAAGAGACCAATAAACTATAGACCATTAGATCCCAGAAGAGACCAATAAAGTATAGTCCCTGGGGTCTCAGAAGAGACCAATAAACTATAGACCATGAGATCCCAGAAGAGACCAATAAAGTATAGTTCCTGGGGTCTCAGAAGAGACCAATAAACTATAGACCATGAGATCCCAGAAGAGACCAATAAGGTATAGTTCCTGGGGTCTCAGAAGAGACCAATAAACTATAGACCATGAGATCCCTGAAGAGACCAATAAGGTATAGTCCCTGGGGTCTCAGAAGAGACCAATAAACTATAGACCATGAGATCCCAGAAGAGACTAATAAGGTATAGTTCCTGGGGTCTCAGAAGATACCAATAAACTATAGACCATGAGATCCCAGAAGAGACCAATAAGGTATAGTCCCTGGGGTCTCAGAAGAGACCAATAAACTATAGACCATTAGATCCCAGAAGAGACCAATAAAGTATAGTCCCTGGGGTCTCAGAAGAGACCAATAAACTATAGACCATGAGATCCCAGAAGAGACCAATAAAGTATAGTTCCTGGGGTCTCAGAAGAGACAAATAAACTATAGACCATGAGATCCCAGAAGAGACCAAAAAGGTATAGTTCCTGGGGTCTCAGAAGAGACCAATAAACTATAGACCATGAGATCCCAGAAGAGACCAATAAAGTATAGTTCCTGGGGTCTCAGAAGAGACCAAGAAACTATAGACCATGAGATCCCAGAAGAGACCAATAAGGTATAGTCCCCGGGGTCTCAGAAGAGACCAATAAACTATAGACCATTAGATCCCAGAAGAGACCAATAAAGTATAGTCCCTGGGGTCTCAGAAGAGACCAATAAACTATAGACCATGAGATCCCAGAAGAGACCAATAAAGTATAGTTCCTGGGGTCTCAGAAGAGACCAATAAACTATAGACCATGAGATCCCAGAAGAGACCAATAAGGTATAGTTCCTGGGGTCTCAGAAGAGACCAATAAACTATAGACCATGAGATCCCAGAAGAGACCAATAAAGTATAGTTCCTGGGGTTTCATGAGGAGACCAATAAACTATAGACCATGAGATCCCAGAAGAGACCAATAAGGTATAGTCCCTGGGGTCTCAGAAGAGACCAATAAACTATAGACCATGAGATCCCAGAAGAGACAAATAAGGTATAGTTCCTGGGGTCTCAGAAGAGACCAATAAGGTATAGTCCCTGGGGTCTCAGAAGAGACCAATAAACTATAGACCATTAGATCCCAGAAGAGACCAATAAACTATAGACCATGAGATACCAGAAGAGACCAATAAAGTATAGTTCCTGGGGTCTCAGAAGAGACCAATAAGGTATAGTCCCTGGGGTCTCAGAAGAGACCAATAAACTATAGACAATGAGATACCAGAAGAGACCAATAAAGTATAGTTCCTGGGGTCTCAGAAGAGACCAATAAGGTATAGTTCCTGGGGTCTCAGAAGAGACCAATAAACTATAGACTATGAGATACCAGAAGAGACCAATAAAGTATAGTTCCTGGGGTCTCAGAAGAGACCAATAAGGTATAGTTCCTGGGGTCTCAGAAGAGACCAATAAACTATAGACCATGAGATCCAAGAAGAGACCAATAAGGTATAGTTCCTGGGGTCCCAGAAGAGACCAATAAACTAAAGACCATGAGATCCCAGAAGAGACCAATAAACTATAGACCATGAGATCCCAGAAGAGACCAATAAATTATAGACCATGAGATCCCAGAAGAGACCAATAAACTATAGACCATGAGATCCCAGAAGAGACCAATAAGGTATAGTTGCTGGGGTCCCAGAAGAGACCAATAAGGTATAGTTCCTGGGGTCTCAGAAGAGACAAAGAAATAATAGGATTACCGTTGTAATAAGCAAATTAAAATAACACTGGTTATGGGGGGGGGGCCTGTCAACATCATCACATCAAACAAATTATTATTTAAAACATTGCTGCAAGAGTTATATGAACGATGTGGTCAAGGCTACCTGCAAGGCTGCCTAGCTGTAGTGGTGGCTTGATGCTTCATGTGGAGAGACGATCAAATTGTTGAAAATGAATGATGACAACTAATAAACATCATCTATGATCCTCCAGGCTAATCATAAAGTTAAGTATAGCAACAGACAAATGTCATGTTTGTGGCTACTAAACGAATGTGAGAAATCTTCCATTTTACCCTGTAGACTGTAAGCAGCTAGCCTGATAGCCTGGTCAGTAGAACATGGTAGTCTCCCATCTACCACGTCTGTTTTGAGCTGGAGGTAATAGTGGTACCTAGAACAACAAAATTTAATTATCAGAAAAAGAATATGATGTATGCAAACATGATTCCTTCCATTTTGGGAAGCAAGCAAAAATGCTATGACAACAGTAGTATAGTTTGACATATGTCATAATATAACCAATAGATCTTGTGCCAAGGTTGATCAGGGTGAGGCAACATTTCTTTTAAAAAATTATTATCACTGTAGCAGCTTGTTAAACCTAGACAAAAATGATGCTAACAATAGATACTATAACTACTACAGTAAGAACAACTATTACTATCACTAAAACTATTACTATCACTACAACTATGTTACTTCTGGTGCCACCACTGGCTAACACACCTTCTACAACTGTGTCACTCAACAAATGCTGTGATAAGGACAGGAAAATAAACAAAGGGTAATGAAAGCTAATTCTCAGTTTTACAGCCTCACCCCACATTATTTAACAAGAAAAATTGTAGGGTGACATAAGAAACTTAAAAAAAAAAACACATATACCTTGCTACCTCGTCTGGAATCTTATGTGCTCCAAACACATAAAACATAACTCCGAAATACAAGCTGTGAGGGTGGCTTGCTGCTTGAGCATATTTGTCCAGCTGTTTCTTCAAGGGCTTCTCCAGATCCACCCAATGAAAGTGCAATTTTTTGGTCACATATCGGAGCCCAAAGTAATGGCTCTGAAAATACAGATGAAACAATGCCAGGCTTGAACAAGGAAGAAGCATTAAAATAAAAACACAGCAAGTATACATATGAATATAAATAAGGAAGGGAATGCACTATCTATCTTAATGAATAGCTTCTTCTTTCTCAAGTACCATGCCAGTTGGTGGAGGTGATCATGCCTCTCCAGGGACATCCTCATCTCATTTTAGCTGTCCTTGGTAACATTCTTAACATTTGTCTGTAAAACCACAAAATGTTTTCATTAGTCTTATAAAGTGTTTTCATTAGTTTTGTAACATGTTTTTGTTAGTCTCGTAAAATGTTTTCACTAGTCTTATAAAATGTTATCACTAGTCTTATAAAATGTTTTCACTAGTCTTAAAAAATGTTTTCATTTGTTTTACACAATTCTTTCACTAGTCTTATAAAATGTTTTTATTAGTCATACACAATTTTTGTAATATTAGTCTTACAGATGTTGCCATTAGTCTTACAACAATTCTTACCTCTGCAAGTTCTATCCTTTGAGCGATACTGTTTAAACATTCTTGTCCCGTACTTTCAGCAGTGAGCGTGCACTCTAGGTATGCATTATCCAAGAGATACACACCAACGATGAACAGGTTCTTTGTTGAGATGTCATATTTTCTGGTCTTCTTCAGGCGCCATTTGAATGGCATCTTCGAGGTATGCTATAAAACTGGAAGCCAAATATGTATCTGTAAAACAAAATATGACAAGTTTTTAATGTTAATCACAAATCTGGTAGGTTCATTTGTTTCACTGCTACTCCAGTGTGTGTGTGTGTGTGTGTGTGTGTGTGTGTGTGTGCGCGCGCGCGCGTGTGTGTGTGTGTGTGTGTACTACTCGTCAAAAGTCAAGGGCCACTTAGAAAAACCTTGGTTGAAACCATAAAACAAATCTGATATAAACGTAATTGGTATCATTCAAAACGGCATTTATTGAATACCAAATTGACATGTCACGTAAAGAAATGGAAACACACATTCAAACGCAATGAAGTTGTGAAGTGTGTCACCCACCTTTTCAAAAGTCACACAATAGATATTGGACAAATAGACATTTCAAAATCAGGTATGACCACCGTTTGCAGCAAGGCATTCAAGACAGCGTAGACGCATCGAGTCCACAAGGGTCCGAAGAGTATCCTGAGGAACAGCTTGCCATTCCTGAAGCAGAAATGCAGTCAGCTGTGCAACATCCATTGGCAGGGGGTGATTTGTTGACAATCTTCGACCAAGGACATCCCAGAGGTGCTCAATCGGAGAAAGGTCAGGTGAATGAGCTGGCCACGCCATCCTGATGATCCCATGTTGCTGAATAAACTCATTCACCACACGAGCTCGATGGGATCGAGCGTTATCATCTTGGAGGATGGCATTACCACCTATGGCCTCCAGAGCAGGCTGAACAATTGGTCTCAAGATTTCGTTCTGGTATCTTGGGCCGGTCAAGTTGCCTTGGATGATGTAGAGTGGGGTCCTGCCGTGTCTGTAGAAGCCTCCCCAGACATGACAGAACCCCCTACCATAACGATCCACCTCTCGATTTGTGTCATCAGTAAACCGCTCTCCTGGTCGTCTCCAAACTCGAATCCTGCCATCATTGAATGACACAGTGAAGCGAGATTCATCAGTGAAGAGAACTTGACTCCATTGTTGCCTTGTCCATCGGATGTGCTCGCGACAGCAAGCAACATGGGCTCTGCGATGAGCAAGAGTAAGAGGGATTCTGACTGCAGGACGTCGAGCAGCCAGTACAAATTCATGTAAACGTCTGCGAATTGTGTTTTGACTGACATTAACGTTTACTGTTTGTCTCAGCTGACATCTTAGAGTGGAACAAGTCACTGTTCGATGGCGCAGGGCTGACAACAAGAGGTACCGGTCATCATGTTTATTGGTACATCTAGGGCGACCTGGCCGGTGGCGATCCTCCACACTTCCTGTGGCCTGAAATCTCTCCAAAATTCTTTGGATAGTAGAGTGTGACACTGCAAGCCGTCTAGCAACCTCACGGACAGATAAACCACTTTCAACCCACGCTATAGCCCTCATTCTTTGTAAGGTGTCAAGACTTCTTCTCGGTGGCATGGTTTTTGCAAGTGATGAAACTACCCTAAGTCTGCTGATTTTAAAACAAATTAAGAGTGAACTCTGTTCACGAAAAGTCGCCATTGCACGTGGAATGTCAATCAGCATGATTACTTCACCTGTTTGGTTGTACGGAAGTTTGAAAAAACAGATTAAAAATGTGAATTTATGGTCAGCAAACCAAATTGCACGTGATCACCATGGTTGTCAGTGAGTTGTTTTTATGCTTAACGTGCATAGAGGACTGTCAGAGAAAGATATTGCACCCATTTTTACTAAAAACTTCCTTCATTTAATCATTCTATGCGCTTATATAAAATTGTATTGAAAATAATAGGGTGGACCTTGACTTTTGACGAGTAGTTTATATATATATATTTTTTTGTTTTTAAATACAATTTTCCCTCATTTTGGCGGTTATATTAGGGCGCATGTCCAAATACAAAAGACCTTTAGGTCTGGAGAATAAGTCATATAAATCATATAAATCATA
Source organism: Oreohelix idahoensis (assembly GCA_024509875.1). Lineage (NCBI taxonomy): Eukaryota > Metazoa > Mollusca > Gastropoda > Stylommatophora > Oreohelicidae > Oreohelix > Oreohelix idahoensis. The sequence goes on along the minus strand of JAMPIV010006575.1, from coordinate 223,752 downwards.
TATATATAAAATGATGCAACCTACTCGGTGTAACCAATATACCAGTGTTTCTCAACCTTTTTGTGTTCATGGCACACTTTTCATTTTTCTAAAGATTTTCGGCACACATATCTGACCCCGCACCTGAATAAAAAAATTACAGTGATTTATACTAAATTATATACAATAATGTGTGTGTACTTTAGAATAAAGAAAACTCTCAGTTCGATTTTCTTTTATTTGTGACCACCAGCTGTGCACAGTGCTACAGTATACTTACATGGAAATGAAACTCTGTCTGTGAGGCTAATTTCACCCTCACTGACTTATGAAATCATCCACACACTTCCAGGGATTCCACCTGTGGTGAAACTTGTTGAGAACCCAGCATTGCACACTAAGCTTGGAGAAGTCACTTGAACCCCAGGCTTAGACCTGGTTGACTGCATGCAGGAGGATCTCATTGTGGACCCAGTAATAGGCAGGGGAAGCTCAGAAGTGGCTCTGTGCAGGACGTGACAATTCCTTGGGAGAGCCCAGAACCAAGCACAGTATTTTAGCTCTGCGTTGGAGGATCTGGAGTGTGCAGATGACACTGCACTGCTGGCACATTCGCATCGGCACATCGGGGAAAAAACGGATGGACTTAGTGGATGTGGCCAGCGGGTGGGCTTGGGCGTCAACCTAGGGAAGACAGGGGTCATGGCGCTCGATGTGAGCAGCCCTGGGCCCATATCAGTAAGGAATCAGCAACTGAAACAGACAGATGCCTTCACATACCTAGGATGCATAGTGACACTAGACGGCAGAGCAAGCGGAGACATCAGCGGCGGAGTGAACAGGGCAAGAGCGGCCTTTTTTGGTCTAGGCGACATCTGGGGGTCCTCTCGGTGCAGCACGGGCACAGAATTAGGATTGTATCAGAGCTGTGTGCTTTCTGTGCTTCTCTGTGGCGCGGAGGGCTGGAGAGTTGCAGAGAGGGAGATGTCGAGGTTGTCCTCTTTTCACACGGCATGCCTGGGAAAAATTCTCCGAATCTTTTGGCCGAGTGCCATCACCGGCCAAGATCTGCTTGCTCGGAGCGGGCAAGGGGACATGCACACCATCGTGGCTGGCGGGCGCTGGGGCTGGGTTGGCCGTGTCCTCGGGGGAGACCCTGATGCCATCACGGGAACAGCTATGCTATGGACCCCTGGGGGAAAACGAAAGAGAGGCCGACCAAAAACAACTTGGCGGAGGACTGTGGAGGCTGAGATGCAAAGAATGAACCAGAGTTGGGGCACTGTACGAAGGATGGCCGCCGACCGAGCAGAGTGGAATCAATTTGTTGTTGCCCTACAAGACGCCACTAGGCGTAATGGCCACTGACTGCTTTGACGGCCGGCGGCTAAGGATCAAAGAAGAAAGAATAGTTGGAGAGCCCCCTTGGATGTCGGGGAATGCACAGTATGCCACACGCTTCTTACTGCTAGCTTGGGACCAGATGTGACAATCCTTTAAATGCAAGCCAGGCTGGAGAAATTGGAGCTCATGACTTCAACTCAACACGTTTCAGAATGACAGAAAAGCCTAGATCTACAGTGTAGATAATAACAAGGAGTCTTCAACTTGGTATAGGCTGCAAAAAAGCAAGAAGCTCAGCAGCCCTAGTTAAACTACAACAAGTGGTTTAAAGTTGCCTTGAATCTATTTTTCTTTAAATATGCATTGCATGCAGACTAAAACTATTATTTATGTTGTGTTACTACTAGCAGTTGAATTTGTGTGTAAGAATATGAAAAGCAAGAGGATCTTTCATTGAACTGGGAAACATATGGAGATCAAGAGAAATCAAGCCCAACCCAAAAATAAGAATCTTCAACTCAAATATCAAAATATCAAGTCAGTTCTATTGTATAGCTCAGAAACATGAAGAATAACAAAAACAAGACATTCATAAACAGATGCTTGCATAGAACGAAAGGATTGAAATGGTATGACAAAGTCACAAATGTGGAACTGAGGACAAGAACCAGTGGAACTAGAGATGAGAAGAAGAAGCTGGCGATGGATAGGACACACACTGAGGAAACCTGTTGATAGCTGTTAACTTGTGATTTGAGTTATGTGTTGGGGTTGTGCTTGATCACTACTGGCAAGGGTGATGCCAGAGATCGCGAATTATATTGATGTGGGCCGTAAGGATAGGCCAATATTCATGGAACACCAACAGCTGGGTCACGAAATTGACCAATTCATAATGAAGTAGGCTGGACACGTAGTTAAAGTACATCTTTGACAAAGACATTTATTTGACAAAGAGACGTTAACATCATGGTCTTCATGGCAGAAAAAATACATCATGGTTTCATTGTAGACAAATACTTCATAGTTTCATTGTAGAAAATACTTCTTGAACAATATGTCCTTGATTGACCATACCGTTTACTAAAATGATAAGGTTAAACGACTTGACCAAATTACCTTCGTCGATTTGAAGAATACAGATATATTGTAGGCATCTAATCTCACTCCTAATGTCAGAGGGACACACTAGCCATTGATCATGACAGATACAATGGAAGTCCTGCCTTGACAAATAGGGCTCTGGGTCTTGAGGCAAGAGACCTTGAAAACGTGCGTAAACTGGCAATGGATGGGTTTGAAAAAAAATCGAAAAAAGGTGATTCGTCTTACGAGGACAAAAGACAAAGAAAGTAGTCTACGTTACGGCCACAAGGCCTTCGTCAGGAAAAGAAAGAAAGTGAAGGCTAGATAGGAGACATAAGAACTTAAAGAAATATAAAAATAAAACCTAGGTACTTCCCTGAAGGCGAAGCATGGCTGAAAAGGAAGTGACTTCTGCCCCCGGATGTACACAATACATACTAAGAAACTAAAAACTAAAAAACGAAACTGAACAAAAAACTACCCAAACGTAATAAAAGTGGGGACTGGAAATAGAAGAGGACAGAATAAGTAGGAGATAAATGAATATGAAATAAAAAATCAAGACAAATTAGAAACCGTGTATATCCATACATATTATGGAGGATGGCATAAAAATTGAAGAATAGGATAAGAGTGGAAAGAGTCCAAATAGAGCAAGAGAGGAAAGGGTGACCTCAGACAAAGGTGTGGAAAGTGTTGAGACCGGCTGGTTTTAGACACCCCATGCGGTGGATAAGACGGTTCTCAAGCTGTTCTCGGCTGGCAGTGTCAGAGGAGCAGGATCGGATCGCAGTGACCTGGATGTCGATGGGACACTGGTGGTCAGGACTATTGAAGTGTGTGGCAACTGGTTTGGACTTTTGCTGAGAGATGTCATTTAAGTGCTGGCTGAATCTGTCCCCAAGTCGTTTGCCTGTTTGGCCAATATAGGTTTTGCAGCAACGTTTACATATGATCGTATAAATGACATTACGCAATTCACACGTGAAGTTACTAGTGATGGTGTACGTAGCCTTAGGAAAGGACACCTTCTGGGTTGAGATGACATACTTGCACGTGTTGCATCGTGTCCGACCACAGGGTAGTGTGCCAAAGTGAGTGGCATTCTCCTTTGGGAGACGGCTGTGAACAAGAAGATCCTTCAAGTTCTTGTCGCGTCTATATGCCAGCAAAGGTGCTTCACCGAATACTTCTTGGGTCGCAGGCTCTGCTTGGAGGATAGGGAGGTGGCGGAAAAGGATCTGTTTGACAGCAGTACTGTGAGGGTGATGGGTCAAGATTAATTTGACTCTATCTGAAGTGGATTTATAGTGAGGTATGAGGGCCTCCTGACGAGAGATGGGGAGCACACGTTGGAGAGCACAGGTGAGAACATGTTCCGGATAACAAACCCATCCATTGTACTCCACGTCTTACCGCAGTTCCCCTCAACTTCCTCGTAAACTGGCAATAAATATTAATGCAAACGAATTCCTGGAATAATCCCTCAGGAATAAAACTCTTGAGTACTTCAATATAAGTATGGGACTTCTCTTACTTTAGTGACAGAACACCAGAAAATATACGTCCATCAATGACGATCGAAATATCACAATGCCTCAAGGATATCATTTGTATAGCAACAAAACTACGCAACAAAAGTGCATCATCTGCATTCAAAGATGATGCAGAAAAGTACGCATAACTATTTAAATTATATATTTATTTCATATGCGTCTATCAAAATTAGACGGGCATGCGAGAGTCTCACACACTTAACTTCCACGCATAAAAAGGACTTAACAATATAATTACAAGGCAGTCCAAAGCAATGTAACTGGGAATATATTTAACATGTGGTCCTTGATTTTAGATGCTAAAGTTGAAGATAAAACTTTATTTTTTATTTTTTTAAACCAATATTTCAAATTTGTAGGCTGTACTGTCTACAACAGTAGATCTGCTTTAATGGCACATACATGCCAAGTATTTTTCACCTGATTATTAACCCTTTACAATTTGATTCGGCCAAAAACACTAGTGTGCAAAGTCTACCATCTAAAATTGAGAGTTGGAACATGGTTTAACGAGATCTGAGTATGTCAGGTGTCACGAAGTGGTTTTGATTTTATAGAGTGTGCCTGAATGAAAGCAAGACCCTAGTATGAGAAAGTCTGAGAAGATAGAATTTAGATGGAAAATGACATGCCTGTGGACAGGTGAGACTATTGGCTCAAGAGATAGACCCAGGATTTGAATCTCCCCCTGCCGCTTCGTGACTAAAAAAAAAATGGCTATAGTCTCCCCACCTCTGACTGCCTTGAAACACAAGGAGATAAGGTGTATAATTACGACCACAAACACCACTATACAGACAACATGGAGTAAGTATAGTAAATAATAGAAGCTGATCCAGTAAATAATATATGTATATATTTATTTACATACAAGAAAAACATAAAATGGCATATTACGTCATCAAGTCAGTCGATAGCGTGCACTGTTGCACGGCCTGGAAAACAAGTAACAATTAAATTGAGAGACTTGAGAGACAAAAAAAAAAACCCAAATCACATTCGCTCTTTCTGTCACCCTGCTAAGGAACAATAAAAATGGTTAGTGATTTAAACCCAATCTACTTTGGTGGGGCTGTCAACTTTTAGCCTCCACTCTCTAACACTAATAAATTTCTACTGTCTTAGTCCTGGTGACTCTTCCTCAACGAACAGCTACACAGCTTTCTACTAGTTGGGCGATATGCGCCTATAACTACACCACAAGAAATGCTAAAAATAATAGACTTGGTTTTTCGAACGCAGACTCAGTGTCTATCCGTCAAATGGATACTGAACAGACCCTACTGGTCCTGTCTATTTTCTCCCTCCTTCTCTATCTTTCTCTCTTGATCTCAGTGTCTCTCTAACACTCGAGGGCTGATGATGCGGCGTCTCCGTTACTCTCTTCTCGATTTCTATCAGGACCTAGGTATGGTAACCCTGTCACCTGTTCCTGATTTTGGTGATGACGATGCTGTTCAGGTATCAAGCCTGAGGTGCTTGATAAACTGTCGACAAAACTTCTCTGCTGCTGAATAGCTTCCCTCTTGTAACCCGCTCCGGAGTTAGAGGAAAAAAAAAACACAGCCTTGATTTCAGGCTGTACAAAAATGAAACCAGTCTCCCGGCCACCTGCCGTTGTTAGAGACTATAATAGCGATGCTCTCGGCTGTATGATAAATAAACCTCGGTCCAGCTGAAGCATAGGGACTTCACTGCCAGAGACCATAGGGTAATTTTCTTTTGCTCCTGACGATACTCGAGTACGCTGACCCTGAGATATGTCTTTTGCCGTGGATAATTTTATTTGACAAAATTATGCTCCCCACTGTTTCCGCCGTGACTCGCTGAAATTAAAAGAAACAGCGACTCATGTACACCCACTCTAAAATCGCTTATCTCTAACATATACGATACCTAAAATAATTCTATACACGTGTCTCGTCAATCTCACTCCTTCTTCTATTCCCCTTCTCTCGTTCTTCACATAATACATGAAATACTATTATCCCACGTGGCACTAAAATCACACTTATCCTCCCCTTCTCTCGTTCTTCTCACAATACATAAAATACCACTATCCCACGTGGCCTCTTCATCCCCCCTCCTTCTACTAAAATCTGCCAGGTAAAATAAACAATAGCCCAGACCCGTCTGACATGTTACATGACCGTTACGCATGGCCGATCACGTGTTCAAACTTAACAAACATAGGGAAATCCTTTTGCCCATTAACACAGGAGTTCCCCGGCTTACTCCTATTTAAATTAAATCTCGCTATAGGAATAGTTTCCTCCCCTAAGCAGTATAATTCATTTACAACGTAAATCTGAACCCTCCGACAATATTTCTCACATTTTTAAGGCTCAGAAAAATTAACGAACACACCAGGGATTTCCCCATAAATTTACATTAGAAAATATACAGGAATAAATGGTGGTTTTACATAACATCCTACAAATATGGCACACGTGTTTCTCACAACTTCACACACTCCTATCTACTGCCAAAATCATTGAAAGAATAAGCACACTGTTGCATTACGTCGTTCTTCAAAAATTGATAATGGATGGCACTATCGTTTAAAACTTTAAGTTAATCTTTACCTAAGGGCGAATTTCTGAAAAACCCACTAATAAGTAAAACGATGAATAAAATAGTTACATACCGATTATCGTTTGTTTTTCCCACGGTGGAGAACGATAATTACGACATCCTACGGCCAGGCAATTATTTTTCATAGAGACCGAATCCCCGTTTTCTGTCCCATTATATACAAGAGAAACCGCCCACGCGGATTTCCCTTCCTACGCAAATCCCGGACCAATGGGAGCACTAGAAAAATTAATACTATCCACCCACGCAAACCCCGCGTGCTTCCGGCCGCGTGCTTCCGGCCTCGTCATATCGCGTGCCGGAAATGGCGATTATTTTCGTAAACAACGAACTTTACGGGAATCGCGAAAAATCAGAAGAAAGTAAAACTGATGCTAGAATAAAATAAACCTACCATCATAAACGAACCCATTTAATTTATCTACTCAAAAAAAATACCAACCACGATATATTCAAAATGAGAAGAAATAAAATGGTGGAAAAGCGGGCCCGAAAATAGTAATTTCCGTAAACAACGGAAAATCGCGTGATCAGAAGAAAATAAAACTGGTGAAAATTCAAAATAAAAGAACAGGATCGGGCCGGTTGAAAGTCAGAATTACAGTGCCACATCACATAAGTCCCCCCTTTCAAGTACGGGAACCGTGCTAAATCACTGAAATCTCTGGGTTTCATACTGGCCCGTATCTAGATCTACATCCCGATCTAATCACTGTCATAATTAGCATTATCATACAGGCCCATCTCCATATCCTTGAGAATCTTGGCAAGCCCTGGATCGTGAGGGTCACGCCAGGGGATTTCCTCCTGTCGACTGCAACATGACTGGTCGCCCTTCCTCCTGCCTCTCATGTGTTTCCTTCGCCCACGAATTTTCCTGGCGGCGCGTGGTAAATACTGATTACCAGATGGTGCGACCTCCCAGTGTTTGGAAACAGTCTGACTGGCTTGGCCAGACATCACCGTAACAGGGCGTAACTGTTTGCGGTTGACTGAAGAACCGTGCACATGTTCCTTCTTGTCAGTATTTCCCTCCCTTGAGAGATGTACTACCATCGGGGGCCTAATTCCCGACGACAAAGAAGATACTTCCGAAATTAGAGACGTCGCCGCTGTAAAACCTTTAGGCTTACCAGGGCTGACAGGCGAATACGCCTCTGTAAATAACATTCCACTGTCTTTAGAGGCGTCTCTCCTCCCCATAGCAAGACAAGGATGTTTGAGCTCCCGTGGGGCTCCGTGAATTTGGGGCTTTCCCCTTTCACTTCTCTGGCCGGCAGGAGGCCCTCTTGCATTAGCAAGAATCGGTGTGGTTGGGTTTCCCAAAACTAAGTATGGGCTTCCCAGGATGAAATCATGTGCTGGCTGTGCCATTACAGCTGCCTTGATGGTGCCAGACACAAACTTGCATTTCACCTCAATATTGGCTACGGGCAGACGCTGTGAGATACCTCTTCTCAAAATGCCACCAATCTCAACTATTTCTCCGGTCCATTGCCCTGCCTGGACTGGTTCCCATTTATTCCCTTTAGTCCATCTCACCGGTCTTAAACAAGCTGCATGGTGAGCTGGGGGTTTGTTCATGCACCGGGATGTCCAGTGGGAAGGGGTTCTACAATTCTGACAATACCTCTCATTATCTCCCCTGTTCCTAGCAGGTTCCTTAGAGGTTGTTGTCGGTGCTCTGTTATGCTGCTGGGGGCGCAAGTTATAACCAGAATGAGGCTCCTTGCGAGAAGGTCCTGGTTGCTGATAAGCTGGTGAAGTAGCCGACTGCGATGACGAAGCTCCTTTGTCTGGGGCTGGCAGGTCTGGGTTTTTCCGTTTCTGTCCCAGTACTTCGGCCTGTGCCGTCTGGTACCTTTCCGCGAACACGATAATCTGATCAAGTTGCTGGGCTCCCTGCTCCACCAGATACCTCCTCAAATCAGGAGACATGTTAGCCTTAACTTGTTCACACAGAACTAACTCCTCCAACCCTTCAAAAGTCTTCGCCAGTCCTGACAGTTCCCTCCAGCGAGTAAGGTAATTTCTCACCCGCTCGGTTTGGCATTTCCGGGGTGTCCACTGAAACCTTTGCAACAAAGCGTTTCGCAGTGCCTCGAAGTTGTTCTGATCATCTATGAGCAGCTTGTTGTAAACTTCATACGCATGACCTTTGAGTGATTGTGATAATTTTAGGCACCAAAGACTCTCATCCAACCCGTATGCCTTTGCCATTCTTTGAAATTTCTCCAAGAACACGTCAATCTTTTCATTCCCGTTAGGGAATGAGTCAAATGGGAAGCTCATGGCTGCCATCCGGGGCCCTCCGTTTCCTGAGGTGTCTGTCGCTCCTGCTCCGGGTGAATCGCCATTAGCTGAACTGCCTTCTGAAGCTCGGTACTGCAGTTCCAGAGAACGCAGGGCAAGTTCATGCTGTCTCTCCGCTGCCTTCTCCCTCTCCTGTGCTTCCAATTTCCGAAGTTCCATCTCTGCTGCGGCTGCCCTCTCTTCTTTCGCTGCTTCTGCGGCGGCTATCCTTTCCTCTTTTGCTGCTTCTGCGGCGGCTATCCTTTGCCTTTCCTCAATTTCTGCGGCTGCTGCCCTGTCCTCCTTCTCTTTCTCTCGCTGAATATGCCTGTCAGTTTCCCTTATCAGGTAGGCCTTAGTCTCCTCCTTATCCATTCCCATGTCCTGAGCAGCCTCTCGCCAGGCAGCTCGTAACTTGGCCATATCCGCCATCTTACCTGTAAACTGCTGTAAGTTCACAAATACAGAGAAATGACAGAAAAGGAAAAGAGAAGGAACAACCTGTTACGAAATATAAAATACTCCCTCTATAACCGCTGTTCCAAAAACCCGAGCTCAGACTAGCACCAAGTCTGAATAATAACCTGAGAAAAATTTAGTTAGGAAGCTACCAAAAACCCGAAATTACCTTCCTGTAAAAGAAAAAAATTTCGGTATGCCATCAATTACCTCTTAGTCATATAAGTCAAAAATACCACAAAAATCTACTAGACTGCAACCTGTGGAAAAACTTATACTGGATCAGTTCTAATAGCTCAACGTCTAGGGGATATTTAAAGAAACTCTATTCTCAGAAAACTTTTTATAGAGACAATCTATGAATCTAGATCACAGAATTGATCTCACCAGAATGATCCACCGGACGATTGCCGCCCACTTGTCACGAAGTGGTTTTGATTTTATAGAGTGTGCCTGAATGAAAGCAAGACCCTAGTATGAGAAAGTCTGAGAAGATAGAATTTAGATGGAAAATGACATGCCTGTGGACAGGTGAGACTATTGGCTCAAGAGATAGACCCAGGATTTGAATCTCCCCCTGCCGCTTCGTGACTAAAAAAAAAATGGCTATAGTCTCCCCACCTCTGACTGCCTTGAAACACAAGGAGATAAGGTGTATAATTACGACCACAACACCACTATACAGACAACATGGAGTAAGTATAGTAAATAATAGAAGCTGATCCAGTAAATAATATATGTATATATTTATTTACATACAAGAAAAACATAAAATGGCATATTACGTCATCAAGTCAGTCGATAGCGTGCACTGTTGCACGGCCTGGAAAACAAGTAACAATTAAATTGAGAGACTTGAGAGACAAAAAAAAAACCCCAAATCACATTCGCTCTTTCTGTCACCCTGCTGAGGAACAATAAAAATGGTTAGTGATTTAAACCCAATCTACTTTGGTGGGGCTGTCAACTTTTAGCCTCCACTCTCTAACACTAATAAATTTCTACTGTCTTAGTCCTGGTGACTCTTCCTCAACGAACGGCTACACAGCTTTCTACTAGTTGGGCGATATGCGCCTATAACTACACCACAAGAAATGCTAAAAATAATAGACTTGGTTTTTCGAACGCAGACTCAGTGTCTATCCGTCAAATGGATACTGAACAGACCCTACTGGTCCTGTCTATTTTCTCCCTCCTTCTCTATCTTTCTCTCTTGATCTCAGTGTCTCTCTAACACTCGAGGGCTGATGATGCGGCGTCTCCGTTACTCTCTTCTCGATTTCTATCAGGACCTAGGTATGGTAACCCTGTCACCTGTTCCTGATTTTGGTGATGACGATGCTGTTCAGGTATCAAGCCTGAGGTGCTTGATAAACTGTCGACAAAACTTCTCTGCTGCTGAATAGCTTCCCTCTTGTAACCCGCTCCGGAGTTAGAGGAGAAAAAAAAAACACAGCCTTGATTTCAGGCTGTACAAAAATGAAACCAGTCTCCCGGCCACCTGCCGTTGTTAGAGACTATAATAGCGATGCTCTCGGCTGTATGATAAATAAACCTCGGTCCAGCTGAAGCATAGGGACTTCACTGCCAGAGACCATAGGGTAATTTTCTTTTGCTCCTGACGATACTCGAGTACGCTGACCCTGAGATATGTCTTTTGCCGTGGATAATTTTATTTGACAAAATTATGCTCCCCACTGTTTCCGCCGTGACTCGCTGAAATTAAAAGAAACAGCGACTCATGTACACCCACTCTAAAATCGCTTATCTCTAACATATACGATACCTAAAATAATTCTATACACGTGTCTCGTCAATCTCACTCCTTCTTCTATTCCCCTTCTCTCGTTCTTCACATAATACATGAAATACTATTATCCCACGTGGCACTAAAATCACACTTATCCTCCCCTTCTCTCGTTCTTCTCACAATACATAAAATACCACTATCCCACGTGGCCTCTTCATCCCCCCTCCTTCTACTAAAATCTGCCAGGTAAAATAAACAATAGCCCAGACCCGTCTGACATGTTACATGACCGTTACGCATGGCCGATCACGTGTTCAAACTTAACAAACATAGGGAAATCCTTTTGCCCATTAACACAGGAGTTCCCCGGCTTACTCCTATTTAAATTAAATCTCGCTATAGGAATAGTTTCCTCCCCTAAGCAGTATAATTCATTTACAACGTAAATCTGAACCCTCCGACAATATTTCTCACATTTTTAAGGCTCAGAAAAATTAACGAACACACCAGGGATTTCCCCATAAATTTACATTAGAAAATATACAGGAATAAATGGTGGTTTTACATAACATCCTACAAATATGGCACACGTGTTTCTCACAACTTCACACACTCCTATCTACTGCCAAAATCATTGAAAGAATAAGCACACTGTTGCATTACGTCGTTCTTCAAAAATTGATAATGGATGGCACTATCGTTTAAAACTTTAAGTTAATCTTTACCTAAGGGCGAATTTCTGAAAAACCCACTAATAAGTAAAACGATGAATAAAATAGTTACATACCGATTATCGTTTGTTTTTCCCACGGTGGAGAACGATAATTACGACGTCCTACGGCCAGGCAATTATTTTTCATAGAGACCGAATCCCCGTTTTCTGTCCCATTATATACAAGAGAAACCGCCCACGCGGATTTCCCTTCCTACGCAAATCCCGGACCAATGGGAGCGCTAGAAAAATTAATACTATCCACCCACGCAAACCCCGCGTGCTTCCGGCCGCATGCTTCCGGCCTCGTCATATCGCGTGCCGGAAATGGCGATTATTTTCGTAAACAACGAACTTTACGGGAATCGCGAAAAATCAGAAGAAAGTAAAACTGATGCTAGAATAAAATAAACCTACCATCATAAACGAACCCATTTAATTTATCTACTCAAAAAAAATACCAACCACGATATATTCAAAATGAGAAGAAATAAAATGGTGGAAAAGCGGGCCCGAAAATAGCAATTTCCGTAAACAACGGAAAATCGCGTGATCAGAAGAAAATAAAACTGGTGAAAATTCAAAATAAAAGAACAGGATCGGGCCGGTTGAAAGTCAGAATTACAGTGCCACATCACATCAGGTACGAGAAAAGCTTTTGTTTTGTGAAATTGTTTTCTGAATCGATCGATATTTTGATTTTTTTTGTGATTTTTTTTAAATTCATGGCTTTTTTTTTTTATGGCATAATCTTTGCTTTGGGAGCTGAGAGGGGAGTTGTATTTGATCAGGAAGATTACGATGGGGTTGAATCAAATGTGGATATTGAATACAGGCCTGATTTAGACTGTGACAATGACGAAAGTGAATCTAGTTAAAGACTTAGGCCTAATGATTTTGATGACAGATCAAAGGTAGGAGGTAGTCAGTCCAGCATACTTTTGTTAAAATTTGTGACTTTGTAAGAAACCCATGACCTAAACAATCACTAGATCTAGATTACTGTTTAGCGAGACCTGAGTATTTCCAGTACAAGAGAAGCTTCTGTTTTCTGAATCGATCGATATTTTGATTTTTCATGAACTTTTTATTCAAGTCATGGCTTTTCTGGCAATGGAATCTTTGCTTTGGGAACTGAGAGGTGACTTGTATGTGATCAGGAAGAAGACAATGCGCGCCTGATTTAGACTCCAACAGTGACGAAAGTGAATCTAGGGAAAGACTTAGGCCTAATAATACTGATGACAGATCAAACGTAAGAGGCAGTCAATACAGCATACTTTTGTTAAAATTAACTTGGTAGGAAATCTGTGGTCTAAACCCACTGATCTAGTTTATCTGGTCATGGACTTGAGAGATGATGGGTTCACAGCAAAAGTCTTAGTGGAGATTATTCAAGAGCCTAAACACTTGGCCAACAAAGGGAATTCTTATGATGATTAGACCGCCTCATGTTGTAACGCTCTGTATTGAGTTTCCTACTATATCCAACGTAAAGAATTGTACCAAGTGTACAAACAAGGAAAACTCAGTAAACAATAACTTATGCTTTTCTCCTGTGTGAAATAAATTCTCTTGCGATTTCTCAAAGAATAAAATGGTCGATGTATGGATCTTTGTATGGTTCTTTTTTTAATGGTTTTTTGTAGGCTACAGGTTTCTCAGATTTTTGTACAGGGTTTTTGGATTTTTTGTACAGGTTTTTCATTTCCAGCATGTGGCATGTATGAGGGCACGGGGAAAGACCAAGAGGCAGATGGATAGACAATATTACAAGAATACAACAATACGGACCACAAGGCAAGAGCGGACATAAAAATAAAATAACAGACAGTGATACTTCGGGCCCACTTGTGGTAAGACAGGTGAAATGAAGAACAGTGGGGATGTATGGCCAATTTTGCCCAAATGTCTATCTATTCAGTGGCTAATTAAGGTTAGGGTTCCTACCCTTGTTACTGCATCTCTGAATTCTTATGTAAGTCCATATCAACATGGGTGATTTAACTGGCCACCAGATCGATAGACATTTTAGGTAAAATCTGACTTAAGTCCAATTGTCAAGCAGCAAGGCAAGACATGACTGAACTGTCATTTTCAATATTTTACGAGCTTTTCATCCATTATCTTTAGCAGTGCCTCAAATGTTCCTCCTTTATATCAGTATTTATGCTCTGTGTTATACTATTTTCATCATATAGGCCTATATAACAAATATTAGCCTAAGTATTTTCGCTTAAAAGCGACTCAGTCATTGTAGGCTAGGCCATACGTGAAATAATGAAGCAGTAGGCTACACAATGACATAATTTTGACTTGTAACCAGACAATTTTAAACACTCTCGATATCCAAGCCGTATCGCTCTATGTGTCATCGAGAACGCATGGTTTGTTTCAAATAAATATGTAAATTGAAAAAGATAACATATTTACAAAATGTGGCCGTTGTAGCCTATCGAATAACCTAACTTTTACTGCCACAATCGGGAACTTGAGAAGTCTTCATCCCTGTAATATAGGTCCGGTGACGAAATTAAATAGCTCTTAAGAACAGTGTTTCTAGGCTATGGCCATTCGATACAAACCGTAAAAGTTTTAACAGCAGCCTGAGTTGGTAAAATATTCAGTCTCGATGCAGTCTCGACAAATACCAGGCTTGAGCTACGACGATGCATATGGGTGCAGCCATCCGTGTTGTTGTCATCTTTCAACAATGAACAGGTGCCGTAAATGAAACTGTGGAATGTCAACAATGCATAATTGTCGTAAAACTCAACCTTCTCTTATTACCCCGCCGTGATTGGTGGAAATCTTGAAGCACTGCACAAAGTTTCCAAATCGTTTGTGAACTGCACTGTGAATTCGAGCATGCGCTATTTTGCGATAGAGTAATTATAGTTATTTTCTTCTTCTTTCGATCCCCCAGAGCTTTGAGTTTTCATTCTTTACCCTGTTGTATTTGGGATGAGTACCAGGGCAAATCCAGAGGACTTCCCCAACTCAGCATGTCAACATAAAACGTACCAAACCCACTAATTGGCGGGTGATGTAATGCCACGTGTTTGACCTCTAACCTAGAGGGGATCAATCAGGGTTTTGTTTTAGGTAATGAATGTTCAATCTAAATATTAATTTATGTTTTATTTAAATGTCTCTTTCAACGTCTGATGGGTTATAATTAGAATATGTAGCGCATCTAACTCCGGATTACTAGAAACGATCGTAGGAAGAAAAATAACGAACAACCTCGAAAATGCACAAATCCTCCTTGGGAACCTTTAGACACATGAAAGTAACGCTTCAACATTTGCTTATAATGTGTACGAGGAGTTCCATGGTAAACGAGAAATGGTTGCTGTAGCAATTAACCTAAAGGATGCTTATAACAGCGTGAAATTTGAAACCTTAATGAACTGTGTAATTGTTTGCGGTGTTAACTCTTGGCTAACAAGATGGATAGCGGCTGACTTAACTGAGAGATCAGTTACCTTTCACTTGGGAGCATGGACATCAGAACCAATGCACATTTGCCCGGGACTACCCCAGGGTTCTCCACTACCCACCGGTGCTGTTTAAAATTTACACAGCAAAAGTAGCCACCATTCAGTCAACTGGGCTGAAACGAACGATGGCTTTTGCAGATGGCATACTCATTTACAGAACTGGCTCTGTCCGACAAGAAATGGTTAATGGGACACTACAGGAGGTGTTTAACTGGTGCAAGGAAACTGGCTCTAAAGTCAATCCCAACAAGGCCTGCGTGATGTGGTGTTCCTTGAACCACTCCATAGTGAAAACAGACCTTCCACGTATTACTCTCAATGGGTAGAAAATTGAAAGGCAAGACAAGCTTTAGTACCTTGGAGTAACATTTGATCGCGGGCTATCGTATAAGCACCGTGTTTATCACATCATACAGGAGAGGTCTAGCAGCCCTAAAAACAATAGCCGCAGAACACCTGGAGCAGGGATTACTATTTCTCCTGTATCATCAGCTAGTCATATCTATAATCGAGTCCAGGCTGTGAATACTCGCGCTGTCAGTAACACAATGTAAATGACTGGAACTCATTCAAAATGAAGGGATGCGTATAGTCTTGGGATGTACACGAGATACCCCCATTGTGATGATGCAGCACATACTTGGGTTGCTGTAAATTAGATCCAGATATGCTATGACCCAGGCAAAAGACACCCCCTGCATAGAACGTAGCTGACATCAAAGGAGCAAGAATAAAGAAGGGGATGTCATGGATGGCACAGGCAGAGGCAACTATTAGACAGGTGGCCACAGTTGAAAATATATTCAAGGGAGCAGATTGGAGTAAGTCAGGTGAGAACTGGACGAACTACCAGCTAGTCATCATCAGCCTTTGAAAAGAATGCAGAACTTGGGTCAAAGGGAGGGCAGAGCTGGAAATTGATCATCTGATAAATGATCACGCTGGGGATGATGATACCATTGTGTAAACTGTGGTGAGAAATTTGTGTGGGGCTTCTCTGCTAGAGTAATGGGCAGAATCGTCGCTCAACATAGCGAGGCATACATGATAACAACCTACAGCATGAGAATGGGGGTAAAGGCAGCTACTGCAACCTTAAGGTGGCTGTCTGAGACTTCATTAACACGGGCAATTATTGTATAAGACTCACAGTCCATGCTCCAGAAGGTCCAAAATGAATGGCTCCTGCATGAATGGAAAACCTCCATAGAAGACTGGAATCTTCATGAACTGGGGTGAATCTACTGTTCTGGTCATGCAGGAGTACACGGCAATGAAGAAACAGCTGAATGATTAGCTTCAAGACCCTCTCCCCCTCCCCAGAAGGTGCACTGGATATGTATATGAGAGACATACTGGGGGCATTTAGTGATCGTCTATTAGAGAATGACATGCAATCAATGAATGGTCAAGGCTAAGATTGCTGGAATTTAGCATTAAACGTAAGATAAGTAGAGGTGGACGTGTGAGAGGAAGCATCTGGCGTGTATACAAGCAGCGCGCAACAGGAACAATTAGCATTCATACCCTTCGACATTTACACACGGAGACTGAGCACCTACGGGTTTTCCTTGAGCGCAATGACGTCGATTTTGATCAACAATAAAAATAATCCCAGATAATGCAATGTGTTCAGTTACCAAAAAGTCATAGTGATATCACCCATCCTGTCCAGTCATAATAAATAGAGAAAATTAATATTTCTAAATTGTGCATGTTTTTTTTTTTTTTTAAATATTTCCAGATATCAAGACATTCCCGTTGTATGGCTGTAAAACACTGAGAACAGAGGAAAAACAGACAACCAAGAAGATAAGACTTTCATAAGTGGGTGCTATTGTATAACAGAAGAATCGAAGTGGCCGTCGCGAGTTGCCTCCCCTTGCTCTGCAGTAATGGTCCAACAATGGCCAAAATCTAGAGTATCTAATGTGGGTCTTCAAAGATATTTACCTGCGCACAAGATTACTCTTGGCAGAGATGCAGATAGAAGGATGATGATGCTTCTACTTTGACGGAGTATTCACAAGATATTTCAGAAGTCAAGAACAATGCTGAATGTGTCTTAGCAATGTTAATTTTTCATCTGTCCACTGACTTTTGTGAAGAGATATTATATAATTTAATTTAGCTCGTACAAGCCCCCAATTGAATTAACGATATAATTCTTATATATATATATATATATATATATATATATATATATATATATATATATATATATATATATATATATATATATATATATATATATATATATATATATATATATATATATATAAAGACACTGATTCATCCGTGTGCACTTCTCTCTGTAATAACTAAATCAACTATGAATTTGTAAAAAGCAACATGTAACAAATTTAATGATACTTTGGAACAAATGTACATAATTATGAACTGGTGATTACTAAAAATTCCAGACCCCGAGGACGACCCAGAGTCCGCTGGGAGGACAACATTAGACAATCTTTGAAGGACCGAGGACTAGAATGGAACCAGGCCAGGAGGAAGACAGCCGATAGAATAGTCTGGCGCTCTCTCTTCCAAACCTCTACACCTCACGGTAGAAGGGGAACGACTAAGTAAGTAAGATTACTAAAAATTAGATTTCATCTTTGAAACTGAAATCGGCTTTAGTAAGCTTAGTTGTGGAATATAGATCAATGTTCTGTTGTGTTGGCCTGCTAAAAGTGCCACTTAGCTTCCAAACTGCTGGAGTGTTGATCCTGCTGTTTCCATCAATTCGTCTCTGCGGCGAGGGCACGTCTCCTGGTCAAGGCAGGTATCTTCACAGCCCGTTGAATGTAGGTTTTCAACTGTCGATCGCAAGCTTTGAACCACATGAGTATTACAGCTGGTTTCGTAGAGTCCCACCTCAAAGGGTCTCACAAACTCGTACAACAAACTTTAGAGGGAATAAAAGAACAAATTCCGCTGCTAAGTCTTTGTTGTCGTGATATTAATCAGGCGCATTTCGCACTGTCCATCAACCGATTCTTTTCTCTGAATTTTTACTCTCCCTGAGCGTATATCATATAACTCAAGGGATATGATGAAAATCACCATTCTTTTAGTTAATTTACTGGGAAAATTTTGACTGGGCAACGGCAAGTGCCTTGTTCCTGGTTGGACATGCTTAAATATACATACACTTATTATAAATGATAGTAAATATTTACATATTATGTCATTATTTTCCACTCCCTGCTCCACTTGAAGTCTGGGGTTACCTCTGATTTTGGTTCCCTGTGAGAACCCGCATGAAGCAATCAGCAGCGCTTTACTGTGGTCGTTCATGAATATATCATTTTCACGTGCTGAGGTTGCCAGCCTCTTAAGGACTTGTATAATCTTCAGCAAGTTCAAACATGTCAAACGCAAAGTATAAAAATATGTTACAAATTATCTAAATACTGGGATCATAGACTTCTTGCTCAATTGAATAATCTCGGCAACTTGATGCAGATGCCTCGAACACACGTCTGGTGTATTATTTCTATTACAGAATCCCTCTGTGACTTTGTGAGTAGGTCCTGTAGGAGTCCGGTTTCCGTATTAAATTGTAGAGTTTCCTTGTTGTAGTGTTCAAAGGGTGCTCCAATACGTCCGGTCCTATAAGGTCAGAATCCTTACTTCTATTCTTTCCTGGCTTCAGTCCGAGCTGTCTGCTTTGACGATTCTGGAATGCAGTGTTGTATGTCTAAAATGTTCTACGTTATATTGCAGTTTTCCTGCCCACGCTCACACCTGGCGTTTCCGACAAAACTTCCAATCAACGTGAATGTATATTAGCCTCTAAACTGCTAAGCCAATAGCATT
Organism: Oreohelix idahoensis; assembly: GCA_024509875.1. Classification (NCBI taxonomy): domain Eukaryota; kingdom Metazoa; phylum Mollusca; class Gastropoda; order Stylommatophora; family Oreohelicidae; genus Oreohelix; species Oreohelix idahoensis. The sequence goes on along the minus strand of JAMPIV010006575.1, from coordinate 204,654 downwards.
CGAAAGTGCATGTTATGATAACTTTCCTCATGGATTTTTCTGCATGATTTATGCGTTTGTAAAATTCAAATCGTCACTCTCCGTATATGGAATTAATATCTCCATCAGTTCTCGGTAATGATTACCACTACACCTTCTTACATTTATCTTGCTTATAACAAACCTGTCCGGAAGTTTATTACATCATTTCCGACGTCTCAGGTGTGTCTGTAACATGCCACCGGATCGGTAATTGACCGGCACTCCCTATGCAAACAAACACCGGGCGTCATTACTCGAAAATGACTGGAAGCAATCTGGGTTTGCCTGTAACTCATCTCCGCGAGGATGGGCAGGCAAACATGACACGTATAAATGGAATAAGTGTAAACATTGACATGAAAATACCAAATACTGTTGGAGGTAGGAAAATAGAATGTGCCAACAATCGAATGGCGCACATAATTAGTACGCAGAATAAAGGTAGATCAGTACTGCCGGAGAGGAAAAGAGAGCGAACAAAATTATGTGACAGTGGCATGTCAAGACTACCGTTGTGAAGCTGATGAAAAGAACCACACAAGTACAGGTGGAACAAGGGTAAGATGAGGACCCTGGCATTGGATAGCATACACATTGGGGATAGCTGTTGATAGCATTACAATACAGTCCTTTTTCTGAAATCCCCTAAGACACGGGGAGGGATACATAAAAACACCATGAGAACGGAACTGGATACAGACACAAAAGTGAAGAACTCACAACAAATTTGGCTGGTACAGGATAGGAAGGCCTACACCAACATGGAACCACTGCTACAGATGGCTACCTTGATGTAGCCGATACCAACATGGAGCCACTGCTACAGATGGCTACCTTGATGTAGCCTTCATCAACATGGAGCCACTGCTACAGATGGCTACCTTGATGTAGCCTACACCAACATGGAGCCATTGCTACAGATGGCTACCTTGATGTAGCCTACACCAACATGGAGCCACTGTTACAGATGGCTACCTTGATGTAGCCTACACCAACATGGAGCCACTGCTACAGATGGCTACCTTAATGAGGTTATCAGCCACATGTACAGTCTCATGTTAGTTATCTAGTACGACATGAGGTTATCAGCCACATGTACAGTCTCATGTTAGTTATCTAGTACGTCATGAGGTTGTCAGCCACATATAGTCTTATGTTAGTTATCTAGTACGTCATGAGATTGTCAGCCACATGTACAGTCTCATGTTAGTTATCTAGTACGTCATGAGGTTATCATCCACATGTACAATCTCATGTTAGTTATCTAGTACGTCATGAGGTTATCATCCCCATGTACAGTCTCATGTTAGTTATGTAGTACGTCATGAGGTTGTCAGCCACATGTACAGTCTCATGTTAGTTATCTAGTACGTCATGAGGTTATCATCCCCATGTACAGTCTCATGTTAGTTATCTAGTACGTCATGAGGTTATCAGCCACATGCACAGTCTCATGTTAGTTATCTAGTATGTCATGAGGTTATCAGCCACATGTACAGTCTCATGTTAGTTATCTAGTACGTCATGAGGTTGTCAGCCACATATACAGTTTCATGTTAGTTATCTAGTACGTCATGAGGTTGTCAGCCACATGTACAGTTGTGATAGAGTTACTGTGATTTATATTTCAACAGGCCCCATTTCATTCTTCGATTTGAGTTTGCCCCAGTCTTCTTCACGTTGTAACTATATGAGTTGCACAAAGTTTTTCTTTCTGTAAATATATCGAGTTTAGTCTTTTTCTGTAGGTAAATAATTGCGTTTTTAATAGGGATTACCGGGGAGGTTATATTAGATTTGCACCAGTTCTTTTCGTTAGATTAATCGCGATCACGGAATCTTATTTTCTTTGTTCACATAATCGCGGTCATTTATTTGTATATCAGAGCGTGAGTATTAATTGGGGGTGGGAACTGAACCACCACCCAGACAACGTCGAACTTACGTTAGAGCGATTTAAAGTTAAATTTGCTCACGCGGTCGGTATAACATTATTTAACTTTGACGTAATATGGATGCGCGGGATGTAACATATATGACTCACGCGTTGCTTTCAAATCTATTGGCGGAGGTCACGGTTGTTAGATTTTGTAGTGATTTCATTGGTCTTAAAGGACGCTAAGCGATGACGTAGGGGCATAGGTCAGCGTTGGGTTTTTGATGATATATACTCGCGCATATTCATAGCGGGTCTCTCTATAATGAAAAAATTGCCTGCCGTGAATCTAGCCTTTATCGTCTGCATCCAAGCGGAAGAAACGCGGTAATTGGTATGTTCATAATTTATTAGCGTCGTAATTTTAGTTCGTTTTAACATATGATCTTAGCTGATACGTACAGTTTTTTTTCAGGAAGGTTAAAGTTATTTTATATAAACGAAAGTGCCATCAATTACTATCTTAGAGAAAGTATTTAATGTAAGAGTTGCACATAATTTTTCTGGGATAAGTAGTTCGATCTTTTGTTGGTATAGCGGGTTGAGATATTAACTGTGTGAGGGTTTAGCTCTTAGATACACGGGCGTGATTTGTGTAATTTATTTAACTGGGTAATTCTTTAGTATGTTGGCAGCAGATTAAGGGTGTAATTAATATTACCGTCATGGGGACGAATAATTCCGCATAATTGATTATAATAGTAGCAGTGTATAGACGCTCTAAGTAATTGTGTACGTTAAGTGATTGTGGGATTAAATTTTACGTAGATGGGAATTAATATGTCCCCATCTCGGGTTTATGATACCCGGCAGCGTATAGACGCGAGCGTATTGGTGTGTAATTAATTTAGTGGGCATAAATTAAGTGTGCTACTTTTGTAATGTAGTAGGAGTTCCTTGTCCTATATATATATATATATATATATATATATATATATATATATATATATATATATATATATATATATATATATATATATATATATATATATATATATATATATATATATATATATATATCATAATAATGGTAGCGTGAATAAGCTTGGTAGGTTTGTACGGTATTATCTATTGTGCATTTTATTTCTGAGTAATCAGAAGAGATGTAATTTATATTTCTGATATGGGAATTTCTTTTTATTTTATTTTATTTTATTTTTTTTCTATAACCAGCGGCACTCGAGCTTTCCGGCTCTTTCGGCCCAATGACATGTCATTGTGAGGCTGGGGGGTCAGTGGACTTTCCTTCCAACCCGGTCAGGAGCTTCGCTCCTTCCCATCCACACGGGATTTATGTGCAGGAGCCGTTCAGATTATTCAGTCAAATTTCCGGTCGTAAACATTTCTTCAAACGCCGACGGCCGGGTTTGAACCATGAACACCTGGTCGCCAGTACAACGTCGTAGCCATTACACCAGCGCGGCTCCCATTCTTTTTATTACAAAGAGGTGTAATCTATATTTCTGATATAGGAATTTCTTTTTATTTCAAAGAAATGTAATCTATATTTCTGATATGGGAATTTCTTTTTATTACAAAGAGGTGTAGAATATTTCTGATAAGGGAATTGTTTTTCTGAGACGGGAGTTCGGCCTTCCTAGATTTAATTTTGTATTGATCAATGAACACCAAGGGTCAGTGATAAAGTAGCCCTAAGTATTACAGACAGGAGGGGTTCCTCAAAGTTGAATGTTGTGACACGTGGCTAGTCATGCAGAACAAAAGATTAGGTCAGCGGCGTCTGGGAGTATTTCCAGATCGTTGTTTACTTTGAAAATGGGGTAGAGAGAAGAGAAGGGCATTGTATGGGAGGCTGACCTTTCGGGCATAAATAATCGTTTGTCGCTTAGTGCGAAAATAGAGCAGGGGATAGACAGGGGAGTTTAGAAAGTAAGGGATATATGTTAGAGAGGAGTATATTATTGATGTGTTGTACAGCTGTTGCATTTCTTTGTTTACAGCAGGTCACGGCACAATGGGAGAGCGTAATTTGTCCCTACAAATTACCCACGGCAAAAGTGGCATCTCAGAAGCTGAGAGCTTGAGATATCGCCAGAGGCGAAAGAAAATAAAAATACGTGTTTCCAGGCATCGAAGACATTCTTCAGCTGGAACGGGATTTTGTCTTATAAAAAATCCAGAGCTCTGAGCTCTTTGTTGTTACACACGCAAATGGCGCGTTGCCAGTGTTGTTGTAATTTCGGTTCTTCACGACCATAATAAAGTCGTTGCTCTAAACCCAAAGAGGGGTAACGGGGCCAATTTAAGAAGTTGGCCAGCATCAGTGAAGCTTCTACAGTTTGATTCAAGTACCTCGTTCTTGATACCCAAGTCATCTATGCAGTAGTTAGAACTCGGAGACAGGGTCACCATTCCCGGTTCTGATAGTTAACGAGAGAAGGAGCGAACGGAGATGCCACATCAGCAGACGAAGAGTGTCAGAGAGACACCAAAGCCAGGCAGAGAGGAGAGAGATAGAGAGAAATAGCCGGGACCAGTAGGGTCTTAAATTAACCTTAGAGGATAGCCTCTGAGCCATAAATGTAATAAAAGTGTATTAGCTTAGCAGTAAAAGTGGTGTTAGTTAGTGGCGTGTATATCGCCTAAAGAGCTTGGAAGCCGTGTAGGTAGCTGTTTAGGCAGTGTCAGCAGGACAGCGACAGTAGAAATATTAATAATAGCTAGTTGGAGGGGTGGCTCGAAATCCGAGGCCCCACCAAGTTCAGTGTGGTTTTAGTTTAATCTCAAATTCTTTTTCCCATACAGGCTGCAATTGTGGGTGAAGGGTTGGGGTTGACGATAAATCATTTTTATTGTGCTTTGTTTTCAGGTGTGCGAACACGCACTTTATTTCTTTGATATGTACTTGATTTTATTGGTATAAATAAACTTTAAATTGTAGCTTGGATCAGTCACTTTATTTACATACAATAGCTATATGTTGTCTGTATAGTGGTGTCTGTGGTCTTTAATTAAACCTTATCTCCTTTCGTTTAAGGTAGTCGGGGGGGGGGGGGGTGAGGTTATAGCATTGTTGAAGTCACGAGTGGCAAGGGAGAGTCAATCTCGGTTCTCACCCTTGAGCCAATAGTCTCATCTGTCCACATTCACTATCATTTCTCATCTAAAATCTATCTTCTCAGCCTTTCTCTAAATAGGGTCTTGTCCACACACTCAGACAACACTCTATACTTAAATCCACTTTGTGACAACTGTCTCGTGTTAGTTATCTAGTACGTCATATCTGAGGGAGCAGTAAGTCTATTCTATCATTGTCTCATCAGAGACACCAGGGAGCTACAAGGTGTCTCACTCTATGTGCTTCTCTAGACAGTGGCAAATAATGCACTCAGAAGGCCATCCCCACCCCTGTTGACTATTTGTCCTTTAGCACCCCCATAGGTAATCCCACAAGGGGTTATACCACCCACTTTGGGAAACACTGGTTTCAGGCCCATACTCCTTAGGAAGCTGAAGGGTCATTATAATGATGATTTAATATTCCTGTCTTTGTCTTCTGCTTGTCACGTGGGGTTTATTATTGGTTCACAGCCAGATGTGTTCTCATGCTGTTTTTCTTTACAAACTCTGTCCTCTCCTCGATAAGTTTCCTCCTGTGTCGACCTACATAATGATGATACTCGACAGTTTAACATGCTGGTATAGAAGGATGTCGACAGAAGAATTTATAAAGAGCATGGAAGACAAGAAGTTGTGGCGAGCCATATCATCTGGCATAGTAACTGAAGAGGCTGCTGGTTTATCATGACTGATCTTCACAAATTGTCCAAAGCAATTAATTCTTTGTTTCTCGTTATACAGTAATCCTTCAATGGTGATGTTGCAACTATTATGCTGGCCTCTATGTCCTTTGTTTTTATGTTTCAGTAAGTTTTGTTTTGTTAGTTGCTTGACGTTAATTAAATGGTTGTTTTTTTTTTAAATTAATAAATACAAATTTAAATTTTGAGACGTACGTCAGTGGGAAACAGAATAGGTTATAAAAGTGAGGTGGAAAGATAAAGAAGCATGAGTTTTGTAATATTATTTTTTTTAAATTGGTTTGCACAAGATTTCTATCCCCACTCCTGAAGTAAACTTTGTCAGTCTTAAATAAAATATGTCTTTTTTTTTGGCTCATTTATCTTAATCCTCTTCTCTGAGCACACCCAGCATCAACTTGAATTTGCTTGATGTAGGAAGTGATCAGCCTCAGGTTACTAGCATCTCTATAAAGTTTTTCCTGAACTAGCGATAGCCATATGTACTTTTCTTAGTTCCACCTATGTGGTGCACTCCTGCAGCAGATGGGGGGTAGTCATGTTGTCAGTGTTACATGTAAACTCGTCAGTAAGTTTCTATCTTTGGCTTAACTGGACAGTTGGTGTCTCGGTCGTGGCTTGCAGGTAGTTTGATGATTAATTCTTGCTCTCCTCAGCTGAGCTGGTGTTAAGCAGTATTTCTGGTGGCCTGAATGTTCTCTTTCTCACTTGTTTCTATACCTTGTAGCGATTATCGATCTTTTGTGGGTTAGGTGTTAGATTTCCTGAAATATGTAGCTTTCTTAAACTTCAGTTATGAAGTTGGATAAAAGTACAGTGGATCCCTGCCCACTGCAACATATATATAGAAATGAGAAGGCAGATAAATTTGCCAAAGAAGGAGGAAAGAAAATCCAAACAGAAAACAGACCTACATCTGAAGAGATAAAAGCAATAATCAGAAATAACTATAGAGATAAATGGTATAAAGAACACCCAGACTCTGATACTACAGAACCATAATACTACCCATTACCAAGCAGAGACCAAGTGATAATTTTCAGACTGAGAACCGACCATTGTAAACTCAAATACCATCTGTACAACAAATTGAAAATTGGACAAAGAAACTGTAGAAAATGTACTTCATAACTGTCAACTCAAATACCATCTGTACAACAAATTGAAAATTCGACGTGGACAAACAAACAAAGAAAGTGTAGAAAATGTACTTTATAACTGTCAACTCAGTGAGGTTGGCAGTATGCCTTTCTCCAGCCCAGCTGAGGGAGAATATGGTGACGAGAGAAGCCTGACATGGACTGCCAGCTTTATAACAGTAGATATATAATAAATTTAAATATAATATATTTATAATATTTAAAAGCGAACGACGAAGAACATGTTACGAAGATTTTAGACATATTTAGACCGTGACGTGTTTAGCATTCATATCTTCCAGAACTAGATCAGTTTAGATATATAAGATCTTCCTCTCAAAATGAAAGAATAATTACAATTTAACACGTGTAGTAAAGTGACACAACTAGTACAAGTAACCAGCTGAGAGACAGAGTCAGTTTTAATTCAACATTTTCTGTTTGTCTAAAATTGTGTACTTAATAAATTTGCAAGTTTACACTGCCGACATCCTGCAACTTATTTAAAGTCACAGTGTGTAGAAGTATATTACTCCTTGTCAAGAAGAGATCAGATGGTAATTTTCATACTGACAGCTGTACACGACAGATTAAATTACCATCTGTTCAACAACAACAAAACTAGACGTGTCCATGTTGGGACGACACAGTGGCATAACTACAATGTAAAGGTCCCACGGACACATGGCCGTTTCACTGGATGAACTAAAAAATCAGGGGACATGAGAAACTAATACATGATATAATGTTAAACACATGAACAAAGGAAACTAAAAGGATATATATATATACCGGTATAAGACAAGGGTCCCTTCCGACCACTACTTTCCAGGTCACAGTTCACGAGGACAGCAGTTAGCCATTGGAAAGACAAGCAAATAGTAGAAGTTGGAACAAAATTTAAATTCCACGAGATCATCAGATTAACAGCATAGCCTTGACCAACCCTGTTGGTAGAAAAACGTTGATAAGAGAAACCTGAGATAGACCATCAACTCTGAGAGAAATAGATGTGGTCATTTTAAAGCAATAAGTGTTTAGAAACATGTGAGTAGCAAAAGTTACAGCTGTATGTTCTGTGTGGAATGATAAGACGAATAATGTCTGTCAGTAACTGTATAAGCACATCACATTCTGTAATGGTGACTTTCTGGGGACAAAAGCAATGATGACATGTGCCTGTGAGAAAGGGAAGTAATTTTAAAAACACCAACACTGATGGGACAGCGCTGGATGGTACTATGCAGACTTTTGCAAGAAATGTTTGTTCTATTTTAAGTTACATAAAATTGTAAATTCTTCTCATAATACGCGAAACAAAGTGGATCGCTATTTTCTGATGTGAGTAATAAGCTTCCTTTGCTCACTGGTCTCTTTCAAGTCATCCTCATCAGCCTTTTTTTAAAACTGTCCATGGTATTCACATAAGAATACAAGAATACTTTTGAGGTGAAAACAGGAGTACGACAGGGATGCCCCTTATCAACCACTTTAATTTGTAACTGTCATAGACTGAATGATGCGCCAGATAACAGAGGACAGTCCAAGAGGAATGAGATGGACATTGTTCTCTACACTGAAAGATCTGGAATATGCAGATGACACTGCACTACTCGCACATTCACATCAACACATCCAAGAAAAAACAGATAGACTGAATCAATATAGCCAACAGGTTGGTCTGAATATCAATCTAAAGAAGACAGAAGTCATGACACTGAATGTAAGAAATCCTCAGCCAATAACAATAAGGAACCAGAAGCTGGAACAGACAGACACATTTACATACTTAGGATGCACAGTAACACCAGACTGCAGATCAAGCAAAGACACCAACAACAGAATGAACAAAGCGAGAACAGCCTTTGCTATTCAAAACAACATCTGGAAGTCCTCTCAGTACAGCACAAACACCAAATTATGATTATATGAGAGCTGTTTACTTTCTGTGCTTCTCTATGGTGCGGAATGCTGGAGAGTAACAGAGAAGGAAATGTCGAAACAGTCCTTTTTCCACACAACCTGCCTAAGGAAAATTCTCCAAATCTTTTGGCAGAATACCATCAGCAACCAAGAACTGCTTACTCAGTGCTGGGGCACTGCATGAAGGATGGCCGCCAACCAGACAAAGTGGAAGAAGCTTGTTGCTGCCCTACAAGACGTCACCAGGCATGATGGCCACTGACTGCTTTGATAGCCGGTGGCTAAGGATCAAAGAAGAAAATGGTATTCTTAACAATCTTTTGTAAAACAAAATCTCTGTGGTCTCCATGGCTTTTCCTACTTGTTTACTAATTGTCCATGATTCACGTCCATATTTTAAGACCGGCTCTATTGACTAAGACAACAATGTTTCAGTTTCTGTAACACGTCACAAGCTGGCAAGTGAATAAATGAAAGGTTAATTCTAAAACAACCTGTGTTTCTAGTAAGCATGTTGTTCGTTTGTAAAACTGACTATAAAACCATTCTTGTTTTACTTAACTGACCATAATTGATTACTTTTTGTCGGCCAGTTACAAGCAGAAAGAAACAAAGAACAAAAAAATATAGAAAGGCTATAAGAAAATAACATGGGACAAGCAGAACATATGGAAAAAAATTATATTTAATTACCAAAACAGAAATTCTAAATAAAGACAGAAATATCAATACAAAGAAACTAGCTACAATGTCAAAGCAAAGAATGTCAGATACTCGTACATTACTGAATGCAGACAACGGCCTGTTGTAAAAGTTATACGTTACGTTGAACCAATGTCATATCAAAATATGACGACCATAAACTGGAACCTTTTGTTACATGTTATTTCTGGATTTCTTTTACACTGTCTAGCCACCTTCATCACTGGGATTCCTACATCTTCACCGGACAGATGACAATATGAAAAGCATTCATAAACATCGTAAGAACAGTAAAATTATGACTGAGAAAAAAATTTACAGGAAGCGAAAATGAAAGGCTGATACTGTGGCATCAAAGAAATCAATCATATATCACAGACAACATCAAAATCAATATATTAATAGAGATATGATCACATAAGCCACTGTTCACAGAGATGTAATCAAATAAGCCACTGTTCACAGATATATGATCACATGAGCCACTGTTCACAGAGATATGATCACATAAGCCTCTGCTCACAGAGATATGATCAAATAAGCCTCTGTTCAGAGATATGATCTAATAAGCCACTGTTCACAGAGATATGATCACATAAGCCTCTGTTCACAGAGATATGATCTAATAAGCCACTGTTCACAGAGATATGATCACATTTTTTTTTCCTTAACCAGCGGCACTTGGGCTTTCAGCCCTTCGGCCCAATGACATGTCATTGCGAGGCTGGGGAGCCTGTGGACTTTCCTTCCAACCCGGTCAGGAGCTTTGCTCCTTCCCATCCACAGAGGGTTTATCTCAGGAGCTGTTCAGGTTATTCATTCAAAATCCTGGTCGGTGACACTGCTTCAAATGCCCACGCCCGGGCTTGAACCTTGAACACCTGATTGCCAGTGCAGTGTGGTAAGCATTACACCAGCGCGGCTCCCATATGATCACATAAGTCTCTGTGAACAGAGATATGATCAAAAAAGCCTCTGTTCACAGAGATATGATCAAATAAGCCTCTGCTCACTAAGATATGATCACATCTCTCTGCTCAAAGAGATTTGATCACATAAGTCTCTCTGCTCAGACCATAAAATGATGACGATCATTTGGTAAAGACTAATTCTGTATTTCTCAAAAATTATCAGGACGGTATTTACTTATTGATTTTGTTAAATGGTTGTGTTCACAAACCAAAAGAGATTTCCAAAAATAGCTGTATTCTAATCACAGGATGCTCTAGACAAATTCTAAAAATAGAACGTTTACAATAAAAGCACCTTAAAAATATTTACAGTAAAATGCGTAACCAACCACATGGAAGCAGAGATCCCTTTTGGGGGAAAATACAGTAAAATACGCAACCAACCACATGGAAGCAGAGATTCCTTTTGGGGAAAAAACAGTAAAATACGCAACCAACCACATGGAAGCAGAGATTCCTTTTAGGGAAAACAGAGAGAAGTAATAAATTTGTGAAATCTTCTACAGATTCACCCTGTACCTGTGTGTGGTTCAATAAATAAGTGCATTTTATTAAATAAGCAGTTAACCATGGAATGATTTTAAAAACATATACAAATTGATATTGCAACATCATTATCTAACTCATCCCAAGTCCTTCGTTCATGTGTCATCTGTTCAAGTCGTTTGTTCATGTGTCATCTGTTCAAGTCGTTCGTTCATGTGTCATCTGTTCAAGTCGTTCGTTCATGTGTCATCTGTTCAAAGTCTCCCGATGTATACTTTATCCCTGGGATGTCTGTCTACAGTCTCCTATTCCATGCGTTTTTCTAACTGCCTCTACCTGTCTTTATCTGGAGATTGTAGAACAAGAACTACCTTGTAATGCTTTCAACAGATTTCCTAAATGTGCGTGCTATTCATGAAACTATTACTGTAAGAGAATATGAAGTGCTGTGTAACACATTTCCTGCAAGGGGACATGCTGCAGAAGTGACTCCGTGCTCTGTCAGGAGCTAAAAAAATGAAATGAAGTTACAGACACAGTTCTTACAGCATTAAACTGTACGTGTCACGCAAAGTGTTACAGTGAGTCACAATGACTCATAAATTTGTTACTCAACCAAAATGTCATAGATGTTTGACTGTAAGTCATTTGGTTTACTTCAAGGATGTTGTACCACAAGACAGCCCTGTGTAGAGAACCACAAGAGAGCCCTGTGTAGAGAACCACAAGAGAACCCTGTGTAGAGAACCACAAGAGAGCCCTGTGTAGAGAACCACAAGAGAGCCCTGTGTAGAGAACCACTAGAGAGCCCTGTGTAGAGAGCACTGTGTAGAGAACCACTAGAGAGCACTGTGTAGAGAACCATTAGAGAGCACTGTGTAGATAACCACTAGAGATCACTGTGTAGAGAACCATTAGAGAGCACTGTGTAGAGAACCATTAGAGAGCACTATGTAGATAACCACTAGAGAGCACTGTGTAGAGAACCACTAGAGAGCACTGTGTAGAGAACCACTAGAGAGCACTGTGTAGAGAGCACTGTGTAGAGAACCATTAGAGAGCACTGTGTAGAGAACCATTAGACAGCACTGTGTAGAGAACCACTAGACAGCACTGTGTAGAGAACCATTAGAGAGCACTGTGTAGAGAACCATTAGAGAGCACTGTGTAGAGAACCACTAGAGAGCACTGTGTAGAGAACCACTAGAGAGCACTGTGTAGAGAACCATTAGAGAGCACTGTGTAGAGAACCATTAGAGAGCACTGTGTAGAGAACCATTAGAGAGCACTGTGTAGAGAACCATTAGAGAGCACTGTGTAGATAACCACTAGAGAGCACTGTGTAGAGAACCACTAGAGAGCACTGTGTAGATAACCACTAGACAGCACTGTGTAGAGAACCACTAGAGAGCTCTGTGTAGAGAACCACTAGAGAGCACTGTGTAGAGAACCACTATAGAGCACTGTGTAGATAACCACTAGAGAGCACTGTGTAGAGAACCACTAGAGAGCACTGTGTAGAGAACCACTAGAGAGCCCTGTGTAGATAACCACTAGAGAGCCCTGTGTAGATAACCACTAGAGAGCACTGTGTAGAGAACCACTAGACAGCACTGTGTAGAGAACCACTAGAGAGCACTGTGTAGAGAATCACTAGAGAGCCCTGTGTAGATAACCACTAGAGAGCCCTGTGTAGATAACCACTAGACAGCACTGTGTAGATCTAGGGGGTCTGTGAAGAGATCAAGAAAGAACAGACAGGACCTACTTCACCTTCAGGCATGTCACACTAGGTGATCACTAGAGAGCCCTGTGAAGAGATCAAGAAAGAACAGACAGGACCTACTTCACCTTCAGGCATGTCATGCTGGGCGACCAATATGAGCTTATGCCAAGAGCTGGCAACCTCATCATGTAAACAAATTGCCCAGAAACCACTGCAAGATCATGTGACCACTTGGTACAGGCTTTCTGTAAATGGGACCAGCTACAGTGTTGGCTGCGTGTTCCGTAAGGAGGGCAAAGGAAAATGATGAAACAAGAAAAGTAAGTCTTGAGTGGCAGAGTGGTTACAGCGCTCTTTTCTCCAGGCAAAATTAACAGGTCTAAAACCTGGTAGTGTCACATTCTAGTCCCATCATCATCAACTGCCATCTCCACATCAAAAGTTGGCTGCAATAGATCTCTTCTAGGCTCCAGTTTACTCGGATGTAAATAGATACCTGCTCTCAAGTTAGGGAATGGAAAGGCAGTGAGGCAGGCAACCAGTTGCCCCTCCTAATAAAGCCGAGACCTAGTATAGGTGAAGTCTCTAACACTTCCCACCCCTATCATAGTATCTGCTACAGGACTACCTTCATCTTTTATGCCACAAGAATTGTAGTTCATCATTTGTTTTATTGTTGCTGCTATTTCTATTAATAGTAGTACAGCAGTATGCCACCTGGCAGTCATGGCCCAAGTGGGACATTCTCTTAAAATGTCAAGGTTGTAAAAGAGCCTAAACACTTATGTAATGTGGGAAAAGTGAGGGGGGGGGGGGGGGGACGCGAAGAACCTCTTTTTGATGATAAGATGGCCTCCAGTTGTAATGCTCCATAAACAGCAGAGCTTCTGAAATATTTGTGTGCCATGGAACCCTGTGGTTGTCCTGTGAAATCTAAGGGCCCCTTCTTAGAAAATATGTACATAAATGCAGAATTACAAAATTTTAAATAATTCAGATATTTAGGTTATATACAGGGTGTTCCTAAAGTCCTTGTACAACTTTAATAAACTTTGGATGTACACATGACAGAAGTACACTGTAAGAGATATTTAAAAACATAATTTATAAAGTTTCAATATACAACAGTTCACATTTTTAGGCTTCAACATAACTGCCATCTTTTGTGACATATCATACAGTCCGATTTTCCAACACCCAGTTAACATTTTCTTTTACTATTGCCACTTTCAATCAATTACAAGATTTTTAAAAATTTACTCAAAATTGATAGCCTTACTTACTTAGTCATTCATTTTCTACTCTGGGGTATCCAACTCTTCTCTGATGCCTCCCTTCCAGTCTGTGACAGCTCCGAGGTATTTTTAACTGGTTGCCCTGCTCCAGGACCTGTTTTCCCGGCATGATCTGATGCCTTCTTCCCTCTCATGATAACACCGTGGATTCTGTTTTGGAGCTGCTGATGACCATCCCTCTCTTCTCCAGCTCTTCCTTCCAGACTTGCAGGTTGGACTGAAGATATGATTCTGATTTAGCAATCAGGGCAACATAATCTGCAAATTCCAGCTCTAAAATACAAACCTGTCTCATTTTCCAGTACCCCCCACTGAATACTGTTTGGTCCTCTCCTTACATGCTTTGATGACATCGTCAATGAGGAGAATGAAAAGATAAGGTGACAGGATATCACCTTGTCTTACAACAGTGGTGGTCCTGAACTCTTCTGACTTATGGTTTGCTGTCCACACATAATTTCTGTAAGTCTTGTAGAAGCTCTGTGTAGCATGGATCAGAGATACTGAAATATTTTTCCTTGTCAAGCAGTCCCAAAGTTTGCTCCAGGGGACCTTGTCAAACACCTTCTCCACATCCATATAAACAAAGATGCATCTCACCTTTATACTCAAGGGCCTTTTCACTCAGCTGTCTGAGCATGAAAATTAGGTCTTGAGTACTTTGGTTTGCTCGGAAGCCACACTGGACCTCATCCATTTGTGGCTCAGCTAGACGTCTAAGTCTCTGCTCCAAGATTCTAGAGTAGATTTTACCAGGGACACTGAGAAGGAATATGCCTCTATGGTTTCCACATTGTCGGTTGTCACCCTTTTTAAATGTGGGTGTTATGATGGCAAAATCCCAATCCTTTGGTACGATCTTGTGGCACTAGGCTGCATGTAGGACCCTCAGAGGTAGTAGGTCGCCTGCTGCTCCCATGTACTTAACCATTGCTAGTATTACACCATCATGTCCTGCTGCTTTGACCATCTTGATTTTCTCCAATGCTGCCTTCAGTTCTTCCATCTTGATGCCATCTTTGCCACCACTGATTTCCTCTTCTGTAATAGAGCTTATCATTACTGAGTCTTGACCTTGCTCACCACCAAGCTACTCTGAGAAATATTCTTTCCATTACTTCCTCTGGGGCAGTAAGCAATTCATCTTGCTTGCCCTTTGTAAATTTAAGAGAGCACTGTTTTTCCTTCCTCATGTTTTTTAGGGTCTTGTAAAATAATTTCTGGTTTTCTTGAGCACCTTTTTCTAGCTTTTCTCCAAATTTTCCTCGGATTTTTGTCTTGCTGCTAGCACCTTATTGTTTCCTTGTTTTGAGTATCATATTTTCTCTTATTATCTATTTTTCCAGGTGTTTTATTAGCTTCTAAGTATTGTTTCCATGCCTTTTTATTTTCTCTTAACTTCCTTTGTCCACCAAGGTGTCCTCTATCCCTTCTTCTGACTTCACCACATACTTGCTTTTATGATGTCCTTGAATTTAAGCCAGAGGGTTTCCACATCATCTGGTTGTTCTTCTAAGTTTCTCACTGCTGTCGCAATAAGCACCTGACGTCTGGTCTTAACTTCTGGCTCTCTTAACTTGAAGGTCTTAATGCTCATCTCCCCTGCTCGATTACTTAGTTTCTTGCGTGATAGTGGGCAATGCCTAGGCCGAGCAACTCTTTCAGTTGTTCTTTTAACTGTCAGCAGGTAATGATCACTTCCAATCTCTGGCCCTCTCCAGACTATAGCATCCCACATATACTTGAATGAGCTCTTCCTAACAATGGCATAGTCGATGACCGATTTCTCACTCTTAGTTGGTTCATATCTGATGTATGTATGTGCTTATGAGGGAACTTTATGTTCATAATGACAAGATTATGCTCAGTGCAGAATCTAAGGAGTCGTTTTCCATTGTCATTTAGTGTATCTTCTCCATATCTTACGATAACGCCACTCCATCTAGCATGGTCATTTCCAACTCTGGCATTGAAATCTCCAAGCAGGATAATTTTATCCAGGCAGTTGTCCACTGTCTTTTGAAGCAGCTTGAAGAATTCTTTTTTTCACCTCTGCTCACTCATCTTCACTTGGCACATACACAATGACAAGGTTTACTTTGGTTTCTCTTTCTTTTAGCTTTAGCAGTATAATGCGTTCCAAGACAATGTTTCATCCTTTGACGCTATCTGTTTTGTTTTTAGCGACAATACAACCCACACCCCCTTTAGCTCTTTTGGTTGTGGGGACTCCACTTTAGAGCAGTGTGTTGCTGTTGAGATACATAACTCCTTGTTCCTTTTTCTTCGTTTCCATCAGAGCCAGGATTTTAAATTTTGCTTTCCTCGTCTCCTCTTCTTTCCCTTTAATACTCCTAATGTTCCATAAATCATCGTCCGTAATTCATGCCAGTTTGTCACCTTTATGATCAGTCCAGTTTTCTCTCCACTGATTCTTGTAATCAATCCCTGTTGCACATGGACTTTTGGGACATCCTGTATGTACAGACTCACTAGAATATATTCAAGGACCCCCAAGAGGTGTGTGTGGACCACAGGTTGAGAAGCCCTGATATAAAGTATCCTATCATTGTTAGCAGTAATTATATATTTTTTTTAAAGTGTAATTTTTTTCTGTAGTAACCATAAAGTATGTTGATAATTATTTTTAGCAACTCAGGCAGTAAATGTAGAGACATAAACTGTTCAACTAAAAATTATGCCCTAATAACTACCTGAGTTATAAGCTGAGGGACTGAAGTCTGTGAACAGCTTGTACCTGCTTCTGATATCTGAATATTATTCATAAAGATCAGGTGAAGCATTTTTATTAACAGTGGTCAACTATTTTCACTAGCAGCACCCATCACCAGGAGGTCTACAAAAATGTGTATTTATATAAAAAGTTTGATATAAATAATATTTTTTCTCATACTTAAACCATAGACTTGATATGATGCAAAATAACACTTTTTCTCTTAATTAGCCCTTAGTCTTGGTATGATGCAAAATAACACTTTGTTATTATTTCTCACAATTAACCCTTAGACATGGTGTAGTGCAAAATATCACTATTCACACATTTTAACCTTCACTTTGATATGATGCAAAAAACACTTTTTATAATGTGTAATCCTTAGAATTGTTATGATGTAAAACAACATTTTAAAAATACTTAACCCTTAGTATTATGTAAAATAACACTGTATCTAATAATTAACCCTTAGATTTGGTAAGATCCAAAATAATACTATTTCTTCTATTTAACCTTTAGATTTGATATGGTGCAATATAACACTTTTTCTCATACTTAACCCTTGGACTTGTTATGATGAAAAATAACATTTTTTCTCATAATTAACTTTTAGCCTCGTTAAAATGCAAAATAATATTATTCCCTCATATTTTACCCTTGGTATGGTGCAAAATAACAATGCCTCATGCGTAAGCCTTAAACTTGATATTGTGCAAAATAAAACTTTTTATCATGCTTATCTTTTAGGCTAGATAATATGGCAAAATAACACTTTTTCTCTTACTGAACTCTTAGATCTGACATGATGCAAAATAACACTTTTTCTCTTATTGAACTCTTTGATCTGACATGATACAAAATAACATTTTCTCTATAACTGAACTCTTAGATCTGACATGATACAAAATAAGATTTTCTCTCTAACTGAACTCTAAGGTCTGGCGTGATGCAAAATAATACTTTTTCTCTTATTGAACTCTTTGATCTGACATGATACAAAATAACATTTTCTCTCTTATTGAATTCTTAGATCTGACATGATGCAAAATAACATTATTTCTCTAACTGAACTCTTTGATCTGACATGATACAAAATAACTTTTTCTCTAACTGAACTCTTAGATCTGACATGATACAAAATAACACTTTTTCTCCCACACACACACAGATATATGCACACATAGATCTATATTTAAAATACAGACATGAGATCATTGTTTTATAAAAAAATAAATATTTACCAAACGTGTAAAGGTCTAAGTGACCTACAATATATTTGAAAATGTACGTAAAAGTTGTGTTATGTTCTGAAAAATTACTGAAAAACTATGAAACGTTAAATATAGTTGTTTTTAAATCTTGACATACCAGACGTTTGAAATCTTAAACATGAAGACAATTTTACTAAATTTCAAATCAATGGTCTGAGACATGCTGACGTCACTACCCATCAGTAACTCTCATATCCTGATCATTACGGTGAACTAATTCTTCATCACTCGTTAGAAGCAACTGTGTTATCTCCCTTGACAGTTCAAACACAAACACACAGCCCTCTCTGCCTGCTGATCATAACTGTAAGAAAAAAACAACAAACAAACAAAAGATGATCAACAGAATTATTATTTTACAGCAGCACAAAATCAGGAAGTTCATTTTTTTTTTTGGTTTTTTTTTTTTTGGCAACACAAAATTAACACGAGAAAGACATTTGAGCACTATGTATTGAAAAAGTCAGGTATAAAGTTTAGCATTCAATGTTTCTGAAACAATTACATGTTCAAATACAAGAATTTCATGGCACTGGGAAATGTATGGACATGACAAGAAATTATAAGCTTATAGCTGCCTGTGGAGGTCAGACCTTCAATATATTCACACCAAACCTTTCCTGTTCTGTGCCATCCTTACAGCTGCCTGTGGAGGTCAGACCTTCCTGTTCTGTGCCATCCTTACAGCTGCCTGTGGAGGTCAGACCTTCCTGTCCTGTGCCATCCTTACAGCTGCCTGTGGAGGTCAGACCTTCCTGTTCTGTGCCATCCTTACAGCTGCCTGTGGAGGTCAGACCTTCAATATATTCACACCAAACATTTCCTGTTCTGTGCCATCCTTACAGCTGCCTGTGGAGGTCAGACCTTCCTGTTCTGTGCCATCCTTACAGCTGCCTGTGGAGGTCAGACCTTCCTGTCCTGTGCCATCCTTACAGCTGCCTGTGGATGTCAGACCTTCCTGTTCTGTGCCATCCTTACAGCTGGCTGTGGAGGTCAGACCTTCCTGTCCTGTGCCATCCTTACAGCTGCCTGTGGAGGTCAGACCTTCCTGTTCTGTGCCATCCTTACAGCTGGCTGTGGAGGTCAGACCTTCCTGTTCTGTGCCATCCTTACAGCTGCCTGCGGAGGTCAGACATTCCTGTTCTGTGCCATCCTTACAGCTGCCTGTGGCGGTCAGACCTTCCTGTTCTGTGCCTTCCTTACAGCTGCATGTGGAGGTCAGACCTTCCTGTCCTGTGCCATCCTTACAGCTGGCTGTGGAGGTCAGCTTCCTGTTCTGTGCCATCCTTACAGCTGCCTGTAGAGGTCAGACCTTCCTGTTCTGTGCCATTCTTACAGCTGCCTGTAGAGGTCAGACAGTCCTGTTCTGTGCCATCCTTACAGCTGGCTGTGGAGGTCAGACCTTCCTGTTCTGTGCCATCCTTACAGCTGCCTATAGAGGTCAAAGCTTCCTGTTCTGTGCCATCCTTACAGCTGCCTGTGGAGGTCAGAACTTCCTGTTCTGTGCCATCCTTACAGCTGCCTGTGGAGGTCACACCTTCCTGTTCTGTGCCATCCTTACAGCTGCCTGTGGAGGTCAGTCCTTCCTGTTCTGTGCCATCCTTACAGCTGCCTGTAGAGGTCAGACCTTCCTGTTCTGTGCCATCCTTACAGCTGCCTGTGGAGGTCAGACCTTCCTGTCCTGTGCCATCCTTACAGCTGCCTGTAGAGGTCAGACCTTCCTGTTCTGTGCCATCCTTACAGCTGCCTGTGGAGGTCAGACCTTCCTGTTCTGTGCCATCCTTACAGCTACCTGTGGAGGTCAGACCTTCCTGTTCTGTGCCATCCTTACAGCTGTCTGTGGAGGTCAGACCTTCCTGTTCTGTGCCATCCTTACAGCTGCCTGTTGAGGTCAGACCTTCCTGTTCTGTGCCATCCATCTGAAGTCTTTCCATGTATTCTATATCCATTTCATGACAGTCTCCAACTCCTTTCCCCGTGTGTTTTTTTAGGTTCTTCTTCATTTCTCTCTTACCTTGTGGATTCCATAACAAGTCTGTCCTGCAATGCTATCAACTGGTTTCCTTAATGTGCACTCTATCCACTGCCAGCATTATTTGCTCACCTCCAGCTCCATTTGTATTTGTCTGGTTCTTTCCATCAGCTCCCCTTTGGTGATTAGATCATACAATTTTAATTCTTGTATTCTATGCAAGCTCTATTTATGAAAGACAGCAACTTTCTAGATTTACTATTTGTTGATCTCCATGCCTTAGAGTCATTCAACAGGTGTGCACAGCCAACTGAGGTGAAGATTACTATTTCTGCATTGGACCATATTTATTTCAATTTTCATATACATACTTCTCAATGCTGATTTCCCATTCTGATGTCATATGATGGTCCTCCAACTTCGGCCATGTTGCTGCTGATATATATTTATGAGTCCATATCTTGTAGGGATGCCTCTTCTCTCTAAGTGCCGTCTGGCCATTATTTGTCCCATCTATTCTCATAATCCCTGTCTCCGTCCTGAGTACCACCCTCAGACCCAACTGGCATGACCTGAGTACCACCCTCAGACCCAACTGGCATGACCTGAGTACCACCCTCAGACCCAACTGGCATGACCTGAGTACCACCCTCAGACCCAACTGGCATGACCTGAGTACCACCCTCAGACCCAACTGGCATGACCTGAGTACCACCCTCAGACCCAACTGGCATGACCTGAGTACCACCCTCAGACCCAACTGGCATGACCTGAGTACCACCCTCAGACCCAACTGGCATGACCTGAGTACCACCCTCAGACCCAACTGGCATGACCTGAGTACCACCCTCAGACCCAACTGGCATGACCTCTCATCAAATACTCCCATTCTCTACTGCATATGGTTATGAGCACAGAAGAGTCAGGTCTAGATTGTAAAGCAGTTTTTGTTGAGTCCACTTAATTCTATTTTCATTAACTAAATTTAACAGCAAATTGTGAAAGTTACATTGCTTTACTTTCCTGGCTGAGAACAGTGATGATTAGCCACATCACATATCCCAGCATTCCATAAAGCTTCGGTCCAATTCTGGACTGTATTTGTTTATAACTTACTTACTTAGTCGTTCCCCTTCTACCATGAGGTGTAGAGGTTTGGAAGAGAGAGCGCCAGACTATCCTATCGGCTGTCTTCCTCCTGGCCTGGTTCCATTCTAGTCCTCGGTCCTTCAAAGACTGTCTAATGTTGTCCTCCCAGCGGACTCTGGGTCATCCTGGGGGTCTGGATCCCTGGCTCTTTGTTTCCCATGCTTGTCGTGGTAGCCAATCTTCTCCCATTCTGCAGACATGGCCAAACCATCTTAGTTGGGACTGTTCTACTTGGGTTTGCAGGGGGTGGGATTTTAGGCCTTGACGTACCGTCTGGTTGCAGACCATGTCTCTTCTTGTTACTTCAACCACCTTCCTCAGATACCTCATTTCTGAGGTTTGGATCTGGCTTTTGTGGGTTGTAGTCATTGCCCATGACCCACATCCATATGTCAAGACTAGGACATAGGTGGAGCGATATACGGCCATCTTCGTTTTCTTACCAACCTCTCTCCTGCTGAGGAATCCTCGATTTATGGCCTGAAAAAGTCCTTTCTTGTTCTATCCTTAGATGCCTTGATGACATCGTTCATGAGGAGTAAGAAAAGATAAGGTGACAGGATATCACCTTGTCTTACACCAGTGGTGGTCCTGAACTCTTCTGACTTATGGTTTGCTGTCATCACATAATTTCTGCAAGACTTGTTTTGTTTATAACTCCTACATTTATTAGCTGTCTTTTGGTCATATACTTTTCTTTCAGAACTTTGACGGCACATTTTTAATCTCAAACTTTGGAGATACTTTCCTCTCAACTTTTACTACATACCACTCCTGTCAGATTTGGTTTATACTTGTCCTCTAAACTCTGATTTATTTTTCATTCAACCCTTTGTCTGCAATCTTTTCCTCTCAGACTGTAGCTACAAACTTCCTCCTCTTCAATCAGGGCTTTCCACAGTTACACACAATCATGTGTCTCTACAACTTCCTGTCTGAGGTGAATTTTATCAATTCTGTTGTTCACCTCTTTCCATGTCATGATGTTAAGTTGTCCAGTGTGTTAATCTCTGTCACATGTTAAGTTGTCCAGTGTGTTAATCTCTGTCACATGTTAAGTTGTCCAGTGTGTTAATCTCTGTCACATGTTAAGTTGTCCAGTGTGTTAATCTCTGTCACATGTTAAGTTGTCCAGTGTGTTAATCTCTGTCACATGTTAAGTTGTCCAGTGTGTTAATCTCTGTCACATGTTAAGTTGTCCAGTGTGTTAATCTCTGTCACCCTGTCCTCAGATCGTTCTTGCTAATATGCTCAAAGAAAGTGGACTGTTTCTTTCTGACGTGTAATAAGAATTCATTGCAACCTAGCCTTTTTAAGGACATCTCAACCTAGCCTTTTTAAGGACATCTCAACCTAGCCTTTTTAAGGACATCTCAACCTAGCCTTTTTAAGGATATCTCAACCTAGCCTTTTTAAGGATATCTCAACCTAGCCTTTTTAAGGACATCTCAACCTAGCCTTTTTAAGGACATCTCAATCTAGCCTTTTTAAGGACATCTCAACCTACCCATTTTAAGGATATCTCAACCTAGCCTTTTTAAGGACATCTCAACCTAGCCTTTTTAAGGACATCTCAACCTAGCCTTTTTAAGGACATCTCAACCTAGCCTTTTTAAGGACATCTCAACCTAGCCTTTTTAAGGACATCTCAACCTAGCCTTTTTAAGGACATCTCAACCTAGCCTTTTTAAGGACATCTCAACCTAGCCTTTTTAAGGACATCTCAACCTAGCCCTTTTAAGGACATCTCAACCTAGCCTTTTTAAGGACATCTCAACCTAGCCTTTTTAAGGACATCTTCATTATTCTTGTCAACTGTCCATGGTATTTTTAACATTTTTCTGTAAAACCACATCTCTGTAACCTTCAGTGATATAAGGAAGTTGCTTTGATCCATAACTGTGCTTGGGACAATTAGACAGTGGTTTTCCCTTGCCTTCTGTCAGTTTGTGTATGATAAGAGTCTCTGCTATCCTTTGAATTAAAGTCTAACCCACACGGCAATAGGGATGTTAGAGGTTGAGGTGCCTAAATATTGCAGGGTGTCATGTCATAAAACTTTCAAGGTTTTTTATATTGATAGCTGTCCCCCACAACAACCCTACCATGTCCTTACGCATCATGCTTCAGCCTACCATGCTGTAACTGGGTACCTAACTTTGCTCTTGAGTTAGGTATGGCAAAGGCAGCAAGGAAAGGAACTGGCCACCTCACCTCATAGGCTCTAACACTTCACTCCCGGAGGCAGCATCAACTTTGGAACTACCGTTACGTTTCATACGTTGTTACCCCGTGTAGTTCTCTAAAAACTCTGAGCAGACAAAGAAAGAAGAGGACCACTGCATCCTCAGACATGTCGTACAACATATGAGGTTGTGTATGAGGTTGTGTATGAGGCTGTGTATAAGGTTGTGTATGAGGCTGGCAACATCATCATGTCAAACAAAGAACCACAAAAACCACTGATGTAAAAGCATGTGACTGCTTGGTGTAGGCTTCCTGCAACTGGATCAGCTTCAGCAGGAGCTCCATGCTCTATATGCAGCACAAAGAAAGATGATGATATGACTTGTTAGAGCAAAGTTTTTCCATAATGTCACCATTGGGTCGCAGACAGCAAAGAAACAAGTATACTTACTTCACAATGAAACACAAGTGACAGAAATGCAGATGGCAGCCTCCACATAGTCTCACACAATGACAGCAA
Source organism: Oreohelix idahoensis (assembly GCA_024509875.1). Taxonomy (NCBI): domain Eukaryota; kingdom Metazoa; phylum Mollusca; class Gastropoda; order Stylommatophora; family Oreohelicidae; genus Oreohelix; species Oreohelix idahoensis. The sequence continues at coordinate 180,840 of JAMPIV010006575.1, read as the reverse complement.
TTATAGTTTTGACAAAGTTGACATTTCATTACATCTCGAGACTGCAAAGCTTTTCCACAGTTGTGACATGCTGAAAGTAACCAATGTACAGGGTGAGCAAAAAGTAACTGCACTAATATTACAAACAACAAAACCATCTCCTCTTCATAATTATCATTAAATGCCATGTCAGTTGGAGTTGGCTTTCATTCCTCTCCACAACAAATGGCCAATAAAACCACTGTAAGGTTGTGCATGGTGCGAACAACCTCATTATTAAAACAAATTGTTACAGAAAACACAAGCGCATGCTTTAACACATCTTGCTGCATTAGGACAGCTGCAATGGTTGCTCCGTGTTTCATAAGGAGTGAAAAAGGAATTAATTAAATGGCCTCTGGAACTTCTGAAGCATGATCGACCTTCTAGCTCTTCCACAAACATGACCGACCTTCTAGCTCTTCCACAAACATGACCGACCTTCTAGCTCTTCCACAAACATGACCGACCTTCTAGCTCTTCCACAAACATGATCGACCTTCTAGCTCTTCCACAAACATGACCGACCTTCTAGCTCTTCCACAAACATGATCGACCTTCTAGCTCTTCCACAAACATGACCGACCTTCTAGCTCTTCCACAAACATGATCGACCTTCTAGCTCTTCCACAAACATGACCGACCTTCTAGCTCTTCCACAAACATGACCGACCTTCTAGCTCTTTCACAAACATGACCGACCTTCTAGCTCTTCCACAAACATGACCGACCTTCTAGCTCTTTCACAAACAATGCCATGTCACTTGAGGAACCACCAAGAAGTTTGGCCATGTGTCAAAAACTTCTGTATATCATTTGATGTAGCATAGGCAGGTATATATAAAAGTACAGTAATAACTAAGAATTACATGGTTGTATTGTTTAGCAACTATAAACTTGTTACGGTATATGTTATTAACGCCGTCTGCTAAAGGTTAGCAGACGTGCAATTGTAAAGGTTAAGACATTTAATATATTGCGATAGATGTTTCAATTATTGAACGCTCCATACACGATCGATTATGACGTTGTTTGGGTCACAGTCGGTAACTAGGAGACGCTACCCTTTGTTACTTTGACCGTCAAGCTGAATAGCTGCGTTTTTCTAGCCTTCCAAATTAATGGCATGATATAGCCATTTATATGTGTATTTATGCAGGACCAGGGTCAGTCCTAGAACTCTACGAGAGAGGAAACTTATGGAGGTTAGTGATTAACTAAATCCTTGGAAGGAGAAAGATAATCGTCTACTTTATACGAAGTAATTAGACTCACAGTCTCACTGTCGGCAGGTAGCTGTTGCGTGATAAATTCTCGCAACATCATTTTATTACAATATCTATTTTATAACGCAAGGGCAACAACTGCTTGAAATTTATAGTTACTTTTCTCGGTAAGCATTTGTCTTCTCGCGTTGGTATCGAATGCAGTTAAGTTTGAGCTGTTGTCATTTTGCGCTGGACTGCGCATGACTTGTCTTGCTTCTTGGTCGATCGGTTTCCGCCCACCACTAGTGGAGTGAGCGATTTGGAATGGCGAAAGAGATGCCTCGTTGAAGAGGGGATCTCCGCTATTTTTTTTGTTCTGTCAGGGATGTGTAGTCCTCTTAATGGATATTTCGTTTATTCGAGATAATACCTCTAGTGTATTTGCACATGCCGGGAGGCATAATATTTCTGTGTATTTCCGGAAAGCAAGGTAAATTGACTTTTTCATTAACTCTATCGATTTTTGGTCGTGAACGATTTCTGGTTCATAGCCTGTCTTCGAAAGTCGTCGTCACGAGATGTTTTCCTAGCTCACATGTCGCTGTATTGTGCTGCATCGGTTGATGCAGGTCCCAAGGACTATTACTTGCTACTTGGTTACCTGAACTAGGTTTGAAAAACGTCAACGGCTGTTTCAAGAATCATTGACTTTATACGTCGTGAGTTTACTGACGTCCTATGTGGATTGCCCTGTTATTTTTGTATGAACATTGTTTTGACTGAACACATCTGCACACTACACAAAACCAGACATGCGGATACCATCCATCATCATATGGCATCACGCATCATTTGGTGGCCATAAGCTGGTTTGATTCTGGTACCAGCAAACACGGGGTCCCTTACCCACTTCATTTTCAACAAGAATTCATCAGCATCCTTCAAGAAATTAACATTCTTCAATACAGTCAACATCTTCACCATTTTCAAAGTACTCGGCGTTGCCCGGTAAAAGTCAAAATTTCAATTTTTTGACGGAAACAAGAATTTGACAGTACCCGGCGTTGTTACATGTTGCCGGATAACTCGGACTGCTGTTATCTTTTACGCAAGTCAAGCAAGTTGCTGCTGTCAAGGTTCCAGTGCTGTCGTTTTTGTGAAGGTCAAGTGCCGGTTGAAACGGGTTGTTTTCTGAAGAAGGCCAAGTACCGATTTCCATCAACTTACTTTTGGATTAGAAGGTCAAGTGCCGAAACAACTCAACATACAGTATTTCAGAAGCTCAAGTACCATCGTGTTAGCAGTGGAAGCAGTTCAGATGTGCCATCATCGTTGGAGCTTCGCTCTTTAGGACGTTGATTGACATCCGTTTTTTCTGCTGTTCTACGATTGGAAGCCTATAAGTTAAGTGGCCTGTTTGTATGTAAACTGTGCCCTTATACTTCTGCTGAGTCTTCTGTGTATCATCTCATTCTATATGTTATATGTCTATATGTTATTTGTATATTTATATGTTTATATTTCAGCGGGTTCTCGGTTGGGTGGTGTCTCCGTTAGATTATGCCACGTCATAGAGGTCGTCTATTGTGAGCGTTTTCTGTAGGGTTTGCAAATTTCCGATACTGGAATTTGCTAAGCGACTTCTGTTGCTATTTATGTTAGCTGTGATGACATGTTTTAATATTGTTTTCGTTATTATTTCACATTCTTTAGTTTTGTTTTGATTTGTTTGTATTTGTTAGCCTACTCTTGTCTATAATTTAGTTTCATACAACATTTTTGTTTATACACTGTGGTGTCATGTATTTTGTTTAATTCTATCGTAGATATCGTCACATTTTTTGTGATATTTCATTAATTTCTGCTTTATTTTTAGTTGATTTCTGCGAACGTTTTTGTATTGTTGCTGATCTTTGTTATTGTTTACATTGTTATTGTTTACATTGTTTGCATTGTTTACATTTTCAATGTTTACATTCTGCATGTGTTTACATAGTCATTGTTTACAGTTATAGTAATTAGTTAATGGGCTATGCTAATGCACTGTTACTACTACACTGATGATAAATGAATGATGAATAGTGTTGTGCACTATTGAATGAGAAGTGCACTTATGATCAAGAATTGATTGGTGATATTTCATATACAAGTTCTTTGATTGGAGACTTGTTTCCCACAGAGACTGGGATAATATAAGGTGATGTGAATATACAAGTGCTTAATTAAGACTTGTTACACTTAGGTTTGAAATAAATTAGTTAATTATTTCAGGTTTTGGACTCATATGTTAGACAACATGTCTACATTTGAGCACTTTATTGAGCAGGGTAAATTGCTTGGGAAGACTGGTGATAAGTTAGAAGAATTTGCAACTGCTCGATATGATAAAGCAATGGAAGCTGAACAAAAGAAACTGCATATGGAAGCTGAACAAAAGAAACTGCAGATGCAGGTGGATGAAAAAAGATTCCAAATGGAAATGGAAAAACAAAAAAGGGAATCAGAAGCTGAGGAAAGAAAAATCCAGCTAGAGGCTGAAAATAAAAGACTTGAAAAAGAGGTTGAAAATAAAAGACTTGAAAAAGAAGCTGAGAATAAAAGACTTGAAAAAGAAGCTGAGAATAAAAGACTTGAGAAAGAAGCTGAAAGACTTCAAATAGAGGCTCAGGCTGAGGAGAGAAGATTACAGAGAGAGTCTGATGAGAGGAAAGAGAAAGCAAAAATGGAACATGAAGAAAAGGTCTTAGCTTTAGAGTTGGAAAAATTGAAATTGATGAACATGAGTAATGGTAATGATTCAAACAAGGGTTCATCTTCTGGTAAGGCTAATAATGATACTTTTAAGATTAAGTTACCAACTTTTAGTCCTTCCAGTGATGACATAATGTTCTATCTGGACAGATTTGAACAAGCATGTACAGCTCATAACATAGACAAAGCAAAATATGTTTATCAGTTATCAGGGATACTGACAGGTAAAGCTCTAAGTATATTAAATATGGTGGATGAACCTGACAAGAACAATTATGAGGTTGTCAGGGCCGCTCTGTTAAAGAAATATCAGCTTAACGAAGACGGCTATCGTCTACAATTTAAAAACATGTTACCTGAAAATGGAGTTGAATTCTCCGAGTTTATTGCAAGAATACGCATTACTTTCTCACGATGGGTTGAACTATCTAAGACGGAAAAAACTTATGAAGGACTTATGGACTTAATACTTAGAGACAAAGTCATGTCGTCTGTCAATGAGTCTTTCCTTGCTTTCCTTCATGAACGTAAACCTAAAACAATAAAAGAAATGGAAGATTTCTGTTGCCAATACGTAACTGCTCACCCACACATAACCATGGGTAACTCTAAGGTGAAAGAAGGTTTACCAGTTGCTTCGGCAGCTCCGTATGGTCAAAACTTTGCTCGTAGATTCCAACAAAATTTTGATAGAAAGAGCAGCGGTAATTTCTGTCAAAATCATGGAAACCAATTTCATGGTGATTCTTCTTCGAAGAATTGGAGACAACCTGATAGTGGTCGTTACTATCACCCTAATAATTATAGGCATTTCAAAAGAGGATATGGTAATAGAGGTTATTCCTGCCGAAGACCTCAGAACCAAACAAATAGATGTTCGCATCAATGTGAACATGATAGTAATCGTGGAAACTGGAATTCGAACCAGGATAACAATTACAATAGAGACAATAATAACTGCAGAGATAATAATAACTCTGATAACTTCAGAGGTAATAATAGTCGGGGTAGATCTCAACACAAAAAAAAGAGATATCAGCAGGCTAATGCTGTACAACAGGAAACTGAGGGAGCCTGTAATCATGTTGTTGATAGTAAAAAACTTTGACGCTGTCACTGGTTCTGCTTTTGACTTTGAGAGAGCAAACAAATGCCCCCAATGCAGTACTTTATTCGAACCGGGTACCATAACTACTTTGAGTTGTGGTCACCCACTTCCCGCTCTTCCTGCTGCTGTTGCGCATGACGGGAGGGGTTCTTTAATTCTACATAAGGGTCTTGTTAATGATACTCCGGTCTCACTACTTTTCGATTCCGGATGCACCACAATTGGTGTTAGACAATCGCTTGTAGATCCATCTTGTGCTACAGGAAGGGTTATTAAATGTGTCACATTTGGCGGCACTCTAGAAAAATATCCTACTGCTGTAATTCGCATTGCCACTCCTTTCTTTACTGGAGATGTGCATGCTTGTCTCTTACCTAATCCTATTGCGGACCTTATTATTGGTCGTATTCACGGAGTTAGGGAGTGTACCCCACAGCAGATTGCTGCTTGGGAGATAATAACATGCAAGCTACAAATGCAGTAGTTACAAGAGCACAAGCTCTACAAACACCCGAAACATCACTGAATAGTGATAATGAAGTTGATAGCCAAGATAGTCACTTAGTAATCACTCGTGACTCTTTCATAAAATTGCAAGAAGAAGATCCTTCTTTAAAAAAATTCTTCGTTCTTGCGAAGAAAGGTGATCCGAATCAGGATACAAATAGAAAATCTTGGATTGCAATGAGAAACGGCGTACTTGTACGTATGGTACAAGATTCGACTACGTCGGCACATTCGCAAATTCTTGTTCCCAAGAGCATGAGAGTGCAAATATTGCAACATGCTCATGACTCGCAATGTGCTGGACATATGGGTTTTGCCCGTACGAAGTCGAGAGTCCTTGCGGCTTTCTTTTGGCCTTTTGTCAATAAGGACATTCGTATTTACTGCCGATCATGCAAGGTATGTCAGGAGGTCAAATCTAGAGGACCACGACATGCTGCGCCTATCCAGGCTGCTGACATTCCTATTCGGCCGTTTCAGAAAATGGCCATAGATATTATTGGCCCTTTTAAGGTCAAGTCGGCCAGAGGACATCAGTTTATCCTTACATGTGTCGATATGTGCACACGTTGGCCAGAGGCTATTCCTCTTAAGAGCATATCTACTACAGATATCGCAGATGCTCTTTGGTTGATATTTTCTCGCTTGGGGTTCCCCAGAGAAATATTATCAGACCATGGCACTCAACTCATATCTGACACTATGTCACAGGTAATGTCTACCTTACATATTGAACGATCTCTCAGTAGTATCTACCATCCTATGTCTAATGGGTTAGTTGAGCGTCTGAATAGAACGCTCAAGACTTTGCTTGGTAAGATAACTGAAGATCATCCTCAAGATTGGGACAGGGTTTTACCCGCGGCTCTCTTTGCCTATAGAGAAGTCCCTAATGAACACACAGGATTTTCTCCCTTCGAACTTGTCTTTGGCGCGCGTCCACGCGGCCCTATGTCTTTATTACACGATCTCATCACTGCCGATGATATTAGCGATGAAACTCAATCCTCATATGAGTATGTCATTGCTCTTAGACAAAAGATCATTGAGGCATGTAAGCTAGCAACTGCTTCATCAGAAATTGCTAAAGAGAAGGCAAGGCAGTTTGCTAACAAGAATAGATGTCTACGACAACTTTGTCCAGGTGACAAAGCATTCGTCCTACTCCCCAGTAGGGAAAATAGACTTCTTATTGCATGGAAAGGTCCGTATGCAATAGTCTCTCGGATTTCCGATGTTGACTATGTGGTAGATATTGATGGAAAGCATAAAACTTTCCACATAAACATGCTTTCGGAATTTCACGAACGTCCGGACTATTTGCTGCCTATTTTCCAGGCAACGGATGATGCTCCTGCACCTCACGGTCATTATTCATCCCTGTCTGTCATACAGGATGAGGAAGCTACCTTCTCTGATGTCAACCTTCCCCTTCCAGTGGTTCCATTACATTCCACGGAATCTTGGAAAAACGTTTCGGTTTCTCCTAATCTTTCTGGTGACGAACATCGACAAGTCTCGTCGATGTTACAAACATTTCAGGATGTTCTCACTGACATTCCTGGACACACAGATGTCATAGAACATGACATAATTCTTACCGACAATAATCCAATTAGGGTTAGGCCGTATCCTATTCCTATACACTTTCAGTCGCAAGTGGAAAAGGAATTGGATGAAATGATTCAATTAAATATAATTGAACCATCGACTTCACCATATTCTTCTTCCATGGTTATTGTCCGGAAGAAGGATAAGAACATACGAATTTGTGTTGATTATCGCAAATTGAATCAGGTCACAAAGTTCGATGCTGAACCGATGCCTTTGTTAGAAGATCTACTGATTAGACTTTCTAATTCTAGATTCTTCACTAAACTTGACTTGTCTAAAGGTTATTGGCAAGTGCCTTTAGCAGAGCATGCCAAACCTCTTACTGCTTTTTCTACACCTAGGGGTCTATTTCAATGGAATGTTATGCCTTTTGGTCTCATGAACGCCCCTGCAACTTTCGTTCGCATGATGCGTCGAATTCTGTCACATCGTTCGGATGTCATCGCATACTTAGATGACATCTGTCTCTTCAGTGATACCTGGGAAGATCACTATTTAGGGTTATATGACTTACTGTCCACTCTACGTGAGAATAATTTGACAGCGAAACCTTCTAAAGCTTTTGTTGGTTTTGGTGAAATCTCTTTCCTGGGTCATCGTGTTGGTCATGGTCTCTTGAAGACAGAAGACCACAATACTTCCAAAATACTGAACATCTCTGTTCCTAAAACGAAGAACAAGTTAGGAGTCTCTTAGGTTTAATTCAATTTTATGGGAGATTTATTCCAAATTTATCTTCGATCATGGCACCTCTCTCAACATTGTTGAAGAAAGGTTCGCCTAATCTGGTCCGTTGGTCTGAAGAATGCCAATCTTCATTAGACCAAATCAAGAATATATTTTCTTCTCCTCCCATCTTAAGATTACCTACTCTTGATAGGACTTTTGTTCTTCGGAGTGATGCTTCATCCACTGGGATTGGAGCAGCACTGATGCAAGAATATGCAAATACTCTGCATCCTGTTATGTACATTTCTAGAAAACTAAATGCGGCAGAGAGGAACTACTCGGTTTTAGACCGTGAGTTGTTAGCGATGGTTTGGTCAATTCTAAAGCTACAAAGATTCCTCCTGGGCGCACATTTCATTCTAGAGACTGATCAGAAAGCTCTTACAGCTATTCAGACTAAGAATTTGAAGAGTTCGAGATCCACTCGATATGCTATAGCTCTTCAACCTTTTCACTTCACGGTACGAGCTATCCGTGGTGCGGATAATGTGATGGCTGACATTTTGTCTAGATGCCCACATGACTCCAACTAATACTTCTGTCCTATATTTCCATATATTACAGAGTCATAACACACCTATATTACTACAATAGATTAGCACATCTGTACTCACTTTATATGTACACACTATCGTGCTTTGTTGTCATCTTCTTCTGTTCGTTTTTTAGATGATAGAGGAGGACTGAGTAGTTAATATAAGGGCCGTTAGTTTACTAAACAGCCACAATTATTAATAATGTATTGTACCTTATGAAGCATATTAGTTATTAATTAGCATTATATTGCTTGTACTTTCTCAGAATGTCATTGTTGAGCTGAGGACTTACCTTACTAGTATCAAGCATGACGAGTTCTAGATTGTGTACTTACCCTCGGAATGCCAGAGCATATGTCCTGGATCGTCATGTAGTTTAACTTTACTATGTACTTATGTCATTACATGTCAAAGAATGTACTATTTAAATTTTCCTATCAGATTTGTACATCCATTTTTAAAGACAATATTAGAGTATGCTGTTTAATGATGATTATGGTAACTTGCATACATACGTATATTGTGTTTACATGCTAACGTGATGTGTGTTGGTGACACCTCCCCGATGTGAATATTTTTTGAGACATATTTATTTTTCTGTTGAGGTATATCCTCACCAGACACTTTATAATTAGCCTATTGTTAGGCAATTTAATTAATTATCAGCGCATAATTCGTGCGTTTTGAGCCGCTTATCGCATGCTCTTTGATATTTAAAAAAAAAAATATGTTCCACATTTTTTTTTTTATCGGGAGGAGGTGGTGATATGTTGCGTGATAAATTCTCGCAACATCATTTTATTACAATATCTATTTTATAACGCAAGGGCAACAACTGCTTGAAATTTATAGTTACTTTTCTCGGTAAGCATTTGTCTTCTCGCGTTGGTATCGAATGCAGTTAAGTTTGAGCTGTTGTCATTTTGCGCTGGACTGCGCATGACTTGTCTTGCTTCTTGGTCGATCGGTTTCCGCCCACCACTAGTGGAGTGAGCGATTTGGAATGGCGAAAGAGATGCCTCGTTGAAGAGGGGATCTCCGCTATTTTTTTTGTTCTGTCAGGGATGTGTAGTCCTCTTAATGGATATTTCGTTTATTCGAGATAATACCTCTAGTGTATTTGCACATGCCGGGAGGCATAATATTTCTGTGTATTTCCGGAAAGCAAGGTAAATTGACTTTTTCATTAACTCTATCGATTTTTGGTCGTGAACGATTTCTGGTTCATAGCCTGTCTTCGAAAGTCGTCGTCACGAGATGTTTTCCTAGCTCACATGTCGCTGTATTGTGCTGCATCGGTTGATGCAGGTCCCAAGGACTATTACTTGCTACTTGGTTACCTGAACTAGGTTTGAAAAACCTTTGTTATCTAAAGGATATTTTTGAGGACATTATTTATACTTCGGCAGACGTGTCTGTCTTGCTGAAGTCAGATTACGGAGAGTGAACTGATTTCATACATCTGGTTATCTCCTGGCTGTTATAGAAAAGGATGGAGTTTTTCACCTGACTACATTTACAGCACTATGAAATATAACATGCATCTGACTCATCATTGTAATGCTGTCTACCGTCTATTGCTGTATTGAATGTTGCTGTGATAATGACTGTTTGATGTGTCTACATATTCGCGTAACCATTTTGTCACTGTGGCGTCCACAATAAATAATGAAGAAAAACGTCAACGGCTGTTTCAAGAATCATTGACTTTATACGTCGTGAGTTTACTGACGTCCTATGTGGATTGCCCTGTTATTTTTGTATGTACATTGTTTTGACTGAACACATCTGCACACTACACAAAACCAGACATGCGGATACCATCCATCATCATATGGCATCACGCATCAGTAGCCATTCTATCTGCGCGTGCATATAGCTGTGATGTTCTGACGACAATTACTGCATTGTATCCTTAAACGGACATTGACACGTAAAACAGCAGTCTACGCTATTGATTGATTGATGCATGTACCTCATGTGTGAATTGAACTGTTTATGTATGTGTGTAATCCATATTAAATTGTGAAGGACTCGAACCGGAGGCATTATTCGTTGAATCACGTTACACCATTCAACCTTATGAATTACGTATTTTATGTCAAGTTGCTGAGTTAATAAGATGAACAGTTGTTTACATCTTGATGCCAAGTTCAGGCATTACGACAAACGAAGGTGAGGTTCACCCCATTCGCGTAAGAACATTAGCACGATCAGAATTCAGGCAACACAACCAGTAACCCCACACGAAAGTCCTTCAACAAAACTGGCGGCCGATTGCGGGGATCGACAGAAAAGAAAAATTTTTTTCTGTGTTCCACACGCCTCCACGATATTTACGTTTGAATGAAAATCACATGACCATTACGAAGCTGACGTGACGCACGTGATCATGAATAGCAACATGACGTCACTGTTGCATTGTCGCCGTGAAGAAGACATCTTTTCAACGCCTTTCTAGTTCGCTTCAAATTTATCAAGATGCACAAGATGGACTACCGTTGCCTGCCCATCAGGAGCAGACAGTCAAAGGCACAGGCCTAGCCGTCGACGACAACGAGCATCATGTGAAGCAGCAAATAAAGATAAGTTTAGCTCAATAACTATTGTCGTTAACGTGACAGTGCTAACTGAGTCCATGCCTTCTGCCTACATAGGCATGTTTTTACCTATGTTTAATGTACTTTTTGTTGTTTTAAGGTGTTGTTAACTAGTGGGCGGTAGGGAGGATGAACCGAAATTAGATTCTGTGGCTCTCACGATGCCTGAATTGATTTCGGTCGTTTCTTAGGGCAGTTAAACGATCGCACTTTTTGGGAGCTCCATCGAAGATTCTGCCGAATGGACTGCCTGTCCAAATCTGCTGTCGTTTGACGATTGTGTTAGCTGTACCGTTCCGTAGATAACTGGTGTATTTTATTTGTACTAAGTTCACATTTTTATTCAGTTTTGTATCATGTTCGTTAACTATTTCGTCCAGTCTACTCTTACTATCATTTATTTGATGATTGTTAAATGTTCGTCCGTTATGAGTCCTGTGATGTCATCATTTTTTGCAGTCATTTTTTTTTTTGTGTACTTTGCATATTCAGTTGACCTCGGGTCAATCTTTGACCCTTCGTTTTCCGTGTGACACTTCCGCTTGTTTTATTTAGTTCATAAATTCATTTTTAATTGTGAAAATGTCTTGTTTGCGTCTTGACATTGTTTGTACCCTTTAGTTGCATCATTGTTTTGTTTGTACTCATGATATATATTAAATACTACATTAATAATATGACATTATATTCAATAATACACTTGTAATTTAATTTAATTAATTTTTTTTCTGACATTTAAGGTTAATATGGGACATTGCATAATTATGCAGTGATAGTCCAAGAAATTAGCACTACAATTTATAAGAGATGCCTAGGGCATAATAATAATAATAATAATATAATATATATATATATATTGACCAAATAAAATAATCTTATAGTCTACCTTTGAGGTGACAGACCCATTGTATATTATTTAATATACTTTTCTGGTACTAAGAGAGTGACTTAGTACATTGAACAATATAATTACTAGGAATCATACCCAACATTATTGGATATTAAGATTAATTGTGTGATGTAATTACATTATAGTTAACAGATATCATAACTATTTATGATATAGTTAGTACTTAGATACAATATTGTTACAAAATATTGTCTATTAGTTGAACTTAGACATAAGAGTTCAGTACTATTGTGATTATTTATATTGAATATTCCTAAGTTGAGTAAGTATAATAATTACTCTGAAGCTACTATTGACTATTTTAATCATTAATTATCAATAATTACTTACAGATAAAAGTCAAAATGCTTACTATAGACCATTTCGTTAAAATTGGTAAAGAATATGGTTATAAATCCCAAGAACTTTGTCAGTTTGCTGAGGCAGAACTGGAAAAACATAAAGCAGAAATGGAGGAACAAAAGGCTGCATTAAAGAAAGAGGAAGCAGAACGTGAGATGAAGCAAATTGCCAAGGAAAATAGATTAAGAGAAATTGCTCAACAGGAAGAAGAGAATAAATTGAAACGAGAGGAAATTATTTTACAACAAGAAATGGAATTGGCGCGTATTAAATTGGAGACAGCAAGATTACAAGCACAAAGTGCTGATGCAAACCAGAATAATAACGCACAAAATGGATCGTCATCCAGCCAAACTAAACATTTCTACAACTTTAAATTACCCACTTTCAACTTAAACGTGGACGACCTTTCATCGTTCCTGTCACGTTTTGAACAGACTTGCAAAACAAATCATTTGCCCGAAGAGTCATGGGTACTCAAGTTAAATGAATTCTTGGTTGGAGAACCATTGACGGCTTCTCAAAATGCTGACCCATCAATAGCAAATAACTACGGTGCTATTAAGTCCTTGCTTTTACGAAGGTTTCACCTGGACGAGGAACACTGTAGGTTGAAATTTAAGGGAATTTTACCTGAATCTCCAAAAGATTTTGCAGGATTCATTGCGAACATACGCAATACATTTAATAGATGGGTTGAACTGGCAGAAGTCAACAAATCGTACGACAAATTAGTTGATTTGCTACTACGGGATAAGGTATTATCTTCGGTTAGCCAGCCATTCTTTGCATATTTGCAGGAGCGTAAACCAGGTACTATTGACAAGTTGGAAAAAATTTCTTTAAACTACTGTTCGGCACATCCGAATGCAACCATTTCTAACTCCTCATTAAGAGAACCTCTACCTGTGGCGTCTAATATGGCCTACAATCATAATAACAAACAAAGACATCACAGTGTAGACAGAAGTAGGTTCCAAAGAAATCACAATGTTAACTTTCAGAAGGGACATAATAATGATTTCAACAATAAAAATGAGTTCAACAGAGGTAGATCACGAGATAGAAATTATTCACCTCAAACAAACTACCACAATAGTCAACATAACACTAATTATAATCGATCACATACCCCGAAAAATAACAATAACTGGAATGGTAATAATCATGGCTCGAGACATCGAGATAATAGTTACTATAGAGGACGACGAGATAATTCTAACAATTATACTCGGAATCGATCTCATTCTCGGGGATCATCTCATTACAACCATAATACAGGGGCGGCAGTTACAAATAATACTACCCCTATAGCTCAGGTCCCACTTGACAATAATACAACACAGTCTTCTGCTGCATGTTTTGCTATTAATTATAATGTGGCAAATAGTTGCCAACAATGCAATCTTATTTTTCAGAAGGCGAAAGAAACAGTGCTTAACTGCGGACATATTACACCAGAGGTAGGTCTTGCAGTCAACGATGGAACAGGCTTACTAATTTTTAACAGGGGAATCGTTAATGGATCCGTCGTCTCAGTGCTGAGAGATTCAGGATCCACGACGATTGGTGTACGTCAGTCGCTGGTACATCCTAGCTGTGCGACAGGAGAATACGTCCGCTGCATGACATTTGGTGGAACTATTGAGTTTTACCCCACAGCTATTGTTCATATTAGAACACCCTTTTTCACAGGGAATGTAAAAGTATGTATGCTAAAAAAGCCTATTGCTGATCTGATGGTTGGTCGTATACACGGCAGTAAAGATTGTACTCCAGATGAGATCATAGAATGGGAGAAACATAACCTATGCACTGGAAACGCCGTGACGACTAGAGCGCAGACTCAACTCATGGAGAAAGTTGGTGATAATAAAATGGATGTAGACAACCAAGAGGAATTTGTAGTCAATTCACCTATTGACAGGGAAACATTTGCAACCAAACAAAAAGAGGATAAATCTTTAAAAAAAAAATTTTAAGCTGGTTGATAAAGTTGACAATCTATCCTCAGGTAATAATAACAAACATTGGTTTGTTATTAAAAATGACCTATTGATTAGATGTTTTAATGACAAATCACAAATGAAACAACAAGTTATGGTCCCGTATACTTTTAGACGGTACATTCTTCAACATGCGCATGACTCACAGTGTGCTGGACATATGGGATATACTCGAACACGATCTCGAGTACTGTCTTCATTCTTTTGGCCAGGAGTGTCAAGAGATATTTCGCAGTATGTACGTTCCTGTACTACATGCCAAGAAGTGAAAGCACGTGGAGCTTTTCACACGGCGCCTATTCAGGCTTGCGATATCTCAGTAAGACCGTTTGACAAGATGGCCATAGATATTATTGGTCCATTGCTACCATCGGCCAGAGGACATAGATTCGTCCTTACGTGCATTGATTTGTGCACACAATGGCCAGAAGCTATCCCATTAAAGACCACCACTACCACAGATGTAGCTGATGCACTACATCTCATCTTTTCTAGAATAGGGTTTCCTAGAAAACTTTTATCAGACCATGGGTCACAGTTCATATCTGACACCATGAAGGAAGTCATGAAAACCTGGAACATTGATAGGAATTTAAGTAGTATTTATCATCCTATGAGTAATGGTGCAGTTGAAAGACTTAACCGTACACTTAAACAACTACTACATAAGGTTACTGTTAAGCACCCTCATGACTGGGACAGAGCACTCCCAGCTGTTCTATTTGCTTATCGGGAGGTACCGCATGAACAAACTGGCTTCTCTCCCTTTGAATTAGTTTTTGGTGCTCCCCCAAGAGGTCCTATGGGACTAATAAAAGACTTATTAATTGACGCGGAGATGACTCAGGACACTCAGTCATCTTACGAGTATGTGATTAATCTTCGGAAGAACATTATTGAGTCTTGCCAGTTGGCAACAGCTTCTTCTGAGGCTGCAAAAGCTAAGGCTCGATCTCTACAAAATAGGTCTCGACGATTACGCCAATTATTCCCAGGCGATGAGGCTTATGTGTTACTTCCTCACAACAACAATAAATTATTGATATCTTGGAATGGTCCTTACAAAGTCATTGATAAAATTTCCGACGTTGATTACGTCTTAGATATCAAGGGACACAAAAAGATATTTCATATTAACATGCTCAAGCAATTTCATACACGTCCTGAACACTTACAGTCAATTTTTCATGAACTAGATGACAACACAGTATCTACTTGTTATTATTCTAACTTATCCGTCATCCAGGAAGAAGAATCTTCTTTTCCTGAGGTACAGTTACCGTTACCAGTACCAGTAGTTCAACCTACTGAATCTTGGCGGGATGTAACCATCTCTTCAACGGTTACACCGCAACAGCGTCTACAGATTGCTAATCTCTTACAATCTTATCCAGATGTGTTGACCGACGTCCCGGGTCGCACATCGGCTATCAGTCATGACATTACTCTCAATGACGATACACCTATTCGTGTACATCCCTATTCGGTTCCTTTACATTTCCTTGCTAAAACTACTAAGGAACTTGAACAGATGTTGTCTCTGGGAATCATTGAGACTAGTAATTCGCCATTCTCTTCTCCATTAGTGATTGTCCGGAAGAAGGACAATAACATCAGACTATGTGTTGACTATAGAAAATTAAATGCTAAGACTATAGTTGACAGCGAACCACATCCACTTATCGACGACTTACTGCCACGTCTATCCAACGCAACTATATTTAGTAAGATAGACTTAACTAAAGGTTATTGGCAGATACCACTGACCGAAAAGGCTAAGTACTACACCGCATTTTCCACTCCACAAGGTCTATACCAGTGGAATGTGATGCCTTTTGGGCTTGTTAATGCGCCAGCTACCTTCATTCGCCTGATGCGACAAATTTATCAGGTAGACCAGACGTTATTACATATATTGACGACATATGCTTGTTTAGTTCGTCGTTTGAGGAACATGTTTCGGGACTTAGATATTTTTTCGACACTCTAAGGAATTATCATCTAACTGCTAAACCTACAAAGGTGCAGATCGCGTGTAATGAGATAACCTTTTTGGGACATATCATTGGAGCGGGATATATCCGAACGTTACCTAGTACGGTCTCCAAAATTCTAAACATAGCAGTTCCTCAGACGAAGAAACAGGTCAGGAGTTTGTTAGGACTTGTTCAATATTACAGTAGATTCATACCAAACTTGTCATCCATCACGGCTGTATTGTCTTCATTGTTAAAAAAAGACATGCCGGTGAAGGTGACATGGACTGGTATATGCAATGAAACTTTCAACAAAATTATAAATTTGTTTTCGCATGAACCAATTTTAAGACTTCCCGATGCTTCCAAAAGATTTTTCTTACGAACAGATGCTAGTAACTACGGCATCGGTGCATGCCTGCTCCAGAACCATGATGGCGTTCTACATCCTACATTATATATTTCAAGAAAGCTAAAGCCGGCAGAAACAAAGTATTCCACAGTGGACAAGGAACTGTTGTCAGTTATATGGGCAATCACAAAACTGGAAAAGTTCTTGCTTGGTGCTCCATTCACCATTCAGACTGACCAGCGTGCTGTAGCATCTTTGCGTAGATCAAACCACAAAAGCCCAAAACTCGCCAGATACGCGATCATCCTGCAGCCATTTGAATTCTCCATTGAACATATTCCTGGCACTGAAAACATTGTGGCGGATGTGTTGTCACGTAATCCTATTGACGACGAATAATCAACATTGACATTCCTAAACTACGTCAATCATCACTACATTGGATAGAACGAAGTATCAACTATAAGGGAACTAACCTTGACTTCAATTTAATAATTATAAACACTATATGCATCACAGAATTGAACTAAAGACAATCAAGGTATACATATTGACATTGAAACTTCGTCTAACGTCCATACACAATATATGAATATTCGTTCAACAATCATGGAACAATATCTGATGACAAGTCGAACTTATTATCCTATGTGCACTTAATTCTTGGATCCTAGGATAATTGACATTTCTGTCCAACGTAAATGCTTCAACACTTTGTCTAAAAGAATTCATCAGGATCAGGACTACGGATGGATCATCATATCCTATACTAATTAATTAGTTAACTTAACTTCTTAATTGAATTAATATCAATAAAATGAAATGTGAGAAAAAAATGAAATGAAAAAAACAAAAAAGAGAACGAAATATAAAAAGAAGAAATTATGAAAAGAGAAAATAAATCTCACACAAGTATTAGATTAATATTTTTTTTTAATGTACCTATACGTTATTTAGTTAGTTAAATTAGATAGTTATTATTCACTAACACTTAACACACACAATTAAGTTAAACTTATATTCGAATTTCTTTCTATTTCTTCTCACTTATTTGTCTTTTCTTCTCTCATAACATCGTGTTACATTAGAATCTTAATAATTTAACTCTTAGTTTAATTAATTAATTTAATTTTAATTAGTCAAATTAATTCCTATATGACATACTAATACGACAGACCTTACTTTAATTCTATCATTCACTATTGACATTACACATTTTATTTAGTTGATATAATAATATGCATAATATTGATATATAATATGATTAATGTTAGATGACTATGACAAATAGTTAGTTGACATGACCGCGACACGGTTCTACTCAGAACATCGTCGGCCATATGTCACAATTGTGTTAAATTTTTTGAAAAATTGTTAAGTCGGATAGATCTTGAAAAAAAATCTATCGATTTTTTTTCCCCGGTGTACAGGGAATTGTTACGGTATATGTTATTAACGCCGTCTGCTAAAGGTTAGCAGACGTGCAATTGTAAAGGTTAAGACATTTAATATATTGCGATAGATGTTTCAATTATTGAACGCTCCATACACGATCGATTATGACGTGTCTAGCGTTGTTTGGGTCACAGTCGGTAACTAGGAGACGCTACCCTTTGTTACTTTGACCGTCAAGCTGAATAGCTGCGTTTTTCTAGCCTTCCAAATTAATGGCATGATATAGCCATTTATATGTGTATTTATGCAGGACCAGGGTCAGTCCTAGAACTCTACGAGAGAGGAAACTTATGGAGGTTAGTGATTAACTAAATCCTTGGAAGGAGAAAGATAATCGTCTACTTTATACGAAGTAATTAGACTCACAGTCTCACTGTCGGCAGGTAGCCATTCTATCTGCGCGTGCATATAGCTGTGATGTTCTGACGACATTGACACGTAAAACAGCAGTCTACGCTATTGATTGATTGATGCATGTACCTCATGTGTGAATTGAACTGTTTATGTATGTGTGTAATCCATATTAAATTGTGAAGGACTCGAACCGGAGGCATTATTCGTTGAATCACGTTACACCATTCAACCTTATGAATTACGTATTTTATGTCAAGTTGCTGAGTTAATAAGATGAACAGTTGTTTACATCTTGATGCCAAGTTCAGGCATTACGACAAACGAAGGTGAGGTTCACCCCATTCGCGTAAGAACATTAGCACGATCAGAATTCAGGCAACACAACCAGTAACCCCACACGAAAGTCCTTCAACAAAACTAACCCTTGCAAATACACTATTTCCTCATAAGTTATCAAGAAGAACAACGTGGCATGCCCCAAAAACTGAGATACATAACCAAATTGATTTTATTCTTGTATCCAAAAGATTCAAGTCCAGCATTAATAAAGCCAAGACTAGGACTTTTTCTGGCGCCGACATTGGTAGTGATCACGATATGGTATTGATGACGCTCAAGCTTAAACTCAAAAAGAACTATAATCAAAACAGATGTTCTCAGTTAAGATTCAATTTAGACAAATTGAAAGATCCAGAAATCGCGGGAATCTTTGAGGCAACTGTTGGAGGAAAATTCGCAGCTCTCAACTTTTTGGAGGATGATATCAACTCAATCACAGAGAACATGAAAGACGTGCTCATTGAATCAGCAACAGAAATACTTGGTAAAAGAAAGAAAATAAACAAACCATGGGTTACAGATGAAATTCTGAAGTTATGTGATACACGGCGAGAAATGAAAAAGGTTAAGAAAGAGGTTCCTGAAGCAGCATGGCAATACAGTATGGTGAATAAAAATATTAGAAAGAAAATGAAACAGGCCAAAGAAAAATGGGTAGCTGATCAATGTGAGTCCATTAATACGGGGCTAATAAAAGGTAACAGCAAGGCAGTTTTTGACACATTAAGAAGACTATCAAAACCCCAACAGCCCAGGGTAACTGTCATAGAAGATAGCAATGGGGCTCTGCTCAATGAAAAAACAGCTGTAATGAGAAGGTGGACAGAATATTGTAAAGAATTATATAACTGTAAACTTGACACTGACTTAGGCATATTAAACAACATTAAGTGCGAAAACAGAGAACTCGGAAATGCAGCAATACTACGGGAAGAAGTGGAAGAGGCTATATGTTCGATGAAAGGAGGGAAGTCACCGGGTGTGGATAATATACCAGCAGAGCTCTTGAAATATGGAGGACCAGATATAGTAAAAATCATGACAACAATTTGCCAGAAGATATGGAGTACAAAAAAAAATGGCCAAAAGAATGGACGCAGTCATTAGTAATACCGCTTCCAAAGAAAGGAAATCTAAAAATGTGCAAGAACTACAGAACCATTAGCCTTATTAGTCATCCAAGTAAGGTGATGTTAAGGATACTTTTGAACAGAATAAAACAGAAATCAGAAGAAATCTTGTCAGAAGAACAGGCTGGCTTTAGACCAAAAAGAAGTACCTCAGAACAAATCTTCAATATTAGATTACTGATCGAAAAACATCTCCAGCATCAACATGATTTATACCATAACTTCATCGATTTCACAAAAGCCTTCGATCGAGTCTGGCATGAAGGTTTATGGCAAATAATGAGAAAATTCAATTTTGATACCAACATCATAGATATCATTGAAGCACTATACAAGGACGCAAGCAGTGCTGTTTTTGCAAGCAATGACATTGGAGAATTTTTCAAAACAACTGTAGGAGTTCGCCAGGGATGTATCCTGTCACCAGTGCTCTTTAACATTTATCTAGAACATATTATGCAGGAGGCTCTCTACGATTATAAATCAACCATATCGATTGGAGGCCGACCTCTGTGTAATCTACGTTTTGCTGATGATATTGATCTGATAGCTGGAACAGAATCAGAACTTCAAGACCTTACCTCTAGACTGGAGAAAGTAACAAGAACATATGGGATGGAAATTAATATAGAAAAAAGCAAGATATTGGTGAATAGCCATAAGAAACATGTTCCGACCAACATTACGTTAAATGGGCAAACGTTAGAAGAAGTTAACACCTTTAAATATCTCGGGTCCACTATATGTAGTGATGGAAGATCAAATAAAGAAATCAAGACAAGACTTGAGATGGCCTCAGCTGCCATGACAAGGTTGAATGTGATCTGGAAAAGTAACATCAGTTTTCCTGTGAAGATCAAATTATACAAATCACTTGTATTATCTATTCTCTTGTATGGGTGTGAGGGCTGGACACTCACTGCAGATACGGAGCGAAGGATTCAGGCTTTCGAGCATAAATGTTATAGAAGAATTTTGCGCATTTGCTATAAAGAGCACAAAACAAATGTCTATGTTAGAGAGAAGATAAACACCTATGCAGGCCATCAAGAACCACTTTTGTCAATAGTGAAACGTCGAAAGCTTGCCTGGTTTGGGCATGTAACTCGTCATGACTCCCTTTCGAAAACGATCCTCCAGGGAACAGTTGAAGGTAAACGGAGAAGAGGAAGGCAAAGAAAATCCTGGGCTGATAACATCAAAGAATGGGCAGGACACGGTTTCTCCACACTTGTACGCATTGCTGAGAATAGAGAGCAGTGGAGGACCCTGTCTGCTGATGCTTCCATCATGGCACCCCTACGACCCATGACGGGTTATGGGTTGAGATGATGATTGTTTAGAATATACTATATATACTCGAGTATAAGTCGAGAAATTTATTCCCATTTTTCACCTTAAAAATTGGGACCCTGACTTATAGCAGTCAAAAAAAAAGAAACACTCCTTAGTCACTTTATACCATTAGGCTTGGTAGGTTAGAGAATTACTACAGTTGTCTGTGTTAATGCACTGCATACCATATACAGTATTTAAACCAATAAAACGGTATTCAATCAGTTTTACAAATAACGGTTCACAAGAAACAACCACAAACAGGTGACAAAGACAAGAATTACATATAGGTACTACAACACTATACGATGATGAGAAATATACAACAAATGGGCGATACAAGCAGATGGAAAAAGTAAACAACAGTGATGAGAGAAAAAAACAATAATAATACAAGAAAATCTAAAAGAAATACTGAAACAAGAAAGTAAATATATTTATACCATATACAGACTGCACACTCGTCTGCTGACTGACTCCATTAATTACTTTTCCCTGAAGACTGTTTTTTAATTGAAGACTTGAATGATCTCCAAATGGATTAGTGCGCTTCGGCATGCTGTCACCGGGACTTCTGTCCTGATTCAGAAATTATTTACTGACTTTTCTGTGCCATTCACAGGACTGAAGAACACCTAGCTTACTTGCGAGAACTTTACTGGAAGAGGCTATTGGGGTATGATGATTGCAAACCAGCAAGAACTAAAACACCCTGACGATTTCAGGTCAATGGTAACCGACAGCAAAGAATGCTTTCTTTTCCTCACGTTGGACCGCATTGATAGATGAAAAATGCGGAAGTTATTTGAATTGTGTGCACACTGTGGATTGCCTTGACATACAAAGGTTATAATAAATTGTAGCCCGCGAATCGATACCTGGGCGAATTTCACATATTGTTTTGTTTCTTAAATATATAGATAATCACTTAGAAGTAAGAGGATCTCGTTTACAGTACAGTACGGTACGGGTAAAAAGCTTCGCGAATTCGGTGTCAACAATAACAAACGCAAATCTTCATTCTGCGAAAATTAAACTTTCAAAAACAAGGAGGAGGTTACTATCATCAACTTTTGTAAAGATGGCAGCGACTGTAAGCTTAACTATTAATTTTCGAGATGGGTCGTCACATACAATTTCTCAGCCTGCAGGTCAAGATAATAACATTGTACAATACGATCAGCTAACAAAGTCTTTAAATTATGTACAAGAGCAGAGCAACGCTATTCTTACTACTCTAGTAAACCAAGAGAAGACGCAAAGGTGTAACAGTGACGGTAGCAGAAGTATTACAAGCGTCAATTCTAACGAGGATTTGAAGACAAATAACACCACTGGTACGTATGGAAGACTGAATAAACCTTTGACCTATCATTGCGTGTGGGGTAGGCCTATATGTCGTTTTGGTTTAAATGACTGACAGTGGGACGTGTTCTATGATGCCATCTAAATAACTCGCTTTAGTTGTAAGGGTTAAGGATATAGGATTCATAAGCCTTACCACTTCGTTTCTGAATTCTTTTTCTTATGTCAGATATCTGAACATTGATTCAAAGAATAATGGTGTTGAGAACCATATGAAAGACCAACAAATCAATAGGCCTACTCATAAAGTAGAACAAAACGTCCCAAGGTTAAAGATTTTTCAAATCAGTGGCAAAGTGGTAAGTATTAGAGCATTACCAGACAGTAAGATCATCAATGTACTAGAAACAGTTATAGATAAAGGGTCAATAACACACATAAAAAGAACAAATTATGGCATACTACTCACAATGAACATGACTGAAAAGTCAAAAGCTTTAATAAAACAAATTGAAGAAAGTCCTGTTCAAGTAGAATTGGCACACAGCATTAAAGCTAGGCTAGAATTAGTCAAAGAAACCAGGAAATGTGTAATTAAAGGAATACCTGTAACAGTTCCAGAGGAAGAAATAAGAACAAGACTACAAACAGAAAATCCAAAATATAGGATTCTTAAACTGGAAAGGATATCACAGCAATTAGGAACTTCAACTGTAATAATAGTTACATTAGAAGGGTGAGAAATCCCATCAGTGGAAGTAATAAAATCAAAACAGAAGCTTACATACTACCAGTCATTCAATGCTCAAACTGCCAGAAATGTGGCCACACCAAAAGAACATGTAGAAGTAAGCCTAAATGTCGATATTGTGCAGGGGACCACACCTATGATCACTGCAAATTAGTAGAAGATGATAAAGATTACAGAACAAGAAATATAAACAGAAAATGTGCAAATTGTCTAGGAAACCACAGTGCACGTTTCCTAGGATGTCCACATTACCAACGAACAAAACTAGCTCTAATAAAATCAGTCAGTACTAACACACCATTTAAAGGGCCAAGAAAGGTAGATCTGATAAAAATCTAATAAATGTAGGGATGAGTAAATCAAAGATTAAGAGCTTAATTAAAGATTTAATAACAGATGAATGGAAAGCAGAGTGGGATAAAAATCTGAAAGGAAGACATGCATATAAGATCTTCAAGGCTCCAACAAGAAAATGTCAGATATCTAGGGAATTGAAAATTCCCAGTAATAAGAAACTTCTCAGACTACAGCTGGGAAAAGGCTATTTCAGAATAGAAGAACCTTACTGTGCAGGATGTCTTCAAGACAAAAATATAGAACATTTCTTGTTAAAATGTAAGAGGTATGAACAAATGAGAATACCAATATTAGATTATTTGCAAGCATCCAACTTACCTATAAATATGGAAGAGGTGTTAAGAATAGACAGACCTAGGGAACTGCACAATATAGTCAAACAATATTTAACACAAACAAATGTTAATATATAGTGGCTAGGAATGTGAAGGTCTGATGCTGTTCTTACAATGCATATGTCTTTTAACATATGAAAGTCAATTAAATATCTGTTAAAGTCAGTTATATAACTGGAACCACCAGGCCTTTACACCCCTCCACTTTAATATTATTCTTGTTCAGAGTTTCTTCTTGATTTTATTTTTATTTTAAATTAATTTTATTTATTTAACGTATAAGCATAATTGTGATTGTCCCTATTTACAATGATTTGACAAATGTGATGCCACTTTCTCTTATCGGCAGTTGTTTATATTGTTTGGAATTGAAAACAATATATATCCTAATTATAACCCATCAGAGGTTGAACGGGATATATTTTCCTTCATTAATTTAAAAAAAAAAAAAAATTATGTCGTATCGAACACACGGCCGCCGTTCTTCATTTCAACAGTTTTTTCTTGTGAGTTTTATTTATTTGTGCACTTTTTTCAAAATTAAACTATAGTAATGAAATGGTAACTGAGCATCTTCTTCTTATTCTTTGATCCTTAGCCGCCGACCGTCAAAGCAGTCAGTGGCCATTACGCCTGGTGGCGTCTTGTAGGGCAACAACAAATTGATTCCACTTTGCTCGGTCGGCGTCCATCCTTCGTACAGTGCCCCAACTCTGGTTCATTCTTTGCATCTCAGCCTCCACAGTCCTCCGCCAAGTTGTTTTTTGGTTGGCCTCTCTTTCGTTTTCCTTCAGGGGTCCATAGCACAGCTGTTCTTGTGATGGCATCGGGGTCAAACTGAGCATAGCTTGATAAAAATATGAATTAACTTTTTCTTTAATTTTGTTCCCATGTTTGATCATAACTTCATCACAGAATTTGTACTCATGGAACAGTTTTGAAATAAGTCAGTAAATTCAAATATGAAATGAATGTTATGTTGCAACTCTTTGCCGATGAATATAAGAGTGTTCTTCTATGTTATATAAAACCAATTCTAACATATGGAAATGAGATTAAGGACAGTAGTAGACAAGCAGTAAAAACTTTGAGGCCAACTCAGATATCAAGGCAACCTTATTATGTGGCTGTGAAACATGGAGGACAACAGACCTTTATAAATAGGTGCTTGTGCAGAATAGAAGTATTAAAATGTAATGGCAAGGTGACAGTGTGGAACTGAGGGAAAGAACCAGGCACCATTGGAGCAGGAGGTAAGGAGAAGACACTGACATAGACAGGATACAAACAGATAGAACCACTGATAACTTTACAAAGTAGTCCCTGTTATGGAATTCCCAGGGTAAGAGAAAAAGAGGGAGATAAAAAAAAACACATGGTAAAGAGAACTAGAGACAGACATCAAATACCTTGCAGTGATGGTACAGGACAGGAGGACTTGTCGAGGACCTTTTACTTAAAGATTCCAACAACAACATATTTTATATTAATTATTATATTTGTATATGGTGTATAAGGAGCCGCGGTAGCACTGGCTTCCTAGCGCAGTGGTCTATGGTTCGATCCCCAGATGAGGTGGGATTTTTTTAGGCCACAAATGGCTCCTGCATTAACCCAGCCCCAAATGGGTAGCAGAGCAACTCTGGGAAGGTTAAGGTGGCCGGCGTGACGCTGACCACATCACCTCTAGTGTGCCGACGGTCAAGAAAATATGGGCCTAACACCATATTCCCATTATGCCTCAATGGGCGTGTAACGGGATCCTTTCCTTTCTTTCCTATATGGTGTATAGACAAGACAGAGCAGATACTTCAACTTCTTAACTCTTTGACTCCATAATTTTTTCCACCCTGTGCCATAATTATTTTTTGAAGAATTCTAAACGGTGAAGTGTACTGTCTTTTAGTGTACATTTTATGTTAATCTTTTTTCTGTGAACATGCACTTATTATATACCAAAATGTAGAGAAATGGATAGAGAATTGTAATATACTGTATAACGTCTTTGGTAGTATTAACACAAGTGTGTTCGGTATACTTAAAACATTTTGCATGTTAAATTGAAAAACACTAAAAAATTAACTGTAGAATACGATCTTACCAAAGATAAATTACTGTAGTAGACAATAAAACTTTCTTTTTAGTCTTCAAACATCAAGTTAATCCATATACAAAGTAAAAATAACATTGCTTATGGCCACAATTAGTACATTTAGTGTTATTCACACCAGTTTTTACTGTGGTCCCTTGTATAAGAAAAAATTAAGTTATGCAATCATGCATTACGTAATTTTCAAACAAATAAAGAAGAACATCATCAAATAAAAACTTTTTTACACTTGTTTAATGTTTTAATAGTATCACTAGCTTCATCTTCTACCTAGGACTAGTGATTAGATGTTACGGTAGGTGTAGTTTTGTTGCTTTTTGATCGGCCAGAATATGACTACGCCCACTCATCAACTAAATCTAATGTGTCTAGCTTTTCTGCACCGATTCCGTATTTTGACAACAAACTGTAACTACCAAACAATCATCATCAATGTTTCAAAGTAGTTTGACACAATTATTTGCTTAGGAGACTTAGAAAATGTAAATATAAAGCGTGACATATTTCTCTAGCAATAAAACGCAAACACGCGAACCGTCACACAAATTGTGATAATAACGTCAAAACACGCACATCTGCTGCTTAACTACAGTCAAAGTAGTTGTTTAAATAGTAGCGGAAGTCATTCTAGGAGTTTTAAAATATGAAACTGCATTAAACGGTCAATTTTTGGGGTTTATTCGTGATAAACTAAAATCAACGCTCTGAGCGTTGTGCTGGCACGGCGCGTTGAATTTTGCAACGCTCAGAGCGTTGGTCTGGAGTCAAAGAGTTAAGCACTGGTCATGTCCTTCCACAATATGTCAATGACAAAATCGCTCTTTAAAAATATTTATTTTAAACATAATTACTTCAATTTGTATAGTTCCTAGGGGTCTCTGAGTAAACAGAGAGTATGACTACTTTAGGCATATTGTAAGAGGTGGTCTAATGTGAGGTAGGCAACCTCATCATGTAATATAAACTGCTACAAAAACCACAGTTGTGAGAGCATGTGCTTTTACATAGGCTTCCTCTAGGCGGTCACCTGCAGTGGTGACTGAGGCTTCCTCTAGGCGGTCACCTGCAGTGGTGACTGAGGCTTCCTCTAGGCGGTCACCTGCAGTGGTGACTGAGGCTTCCTCTAGGCGGTCACCTGCAGTGGTGACTGAGGCTTCCTCTAGGCGGTCATCTGTAATGGTGACTGAGGCTTCCTCTAGGCGGTCACCTGCAGTGGTGACTGAGGCTTCCTCTAGGCGGTCACCTGCAGTGGTGACTGAGGCTTCCTCTAGGAGATCATCTGTAGTGGTGACTGAGGCTTCCTCTAGGCGGTCACCTGCAGTGGTGACTGAGGCTTCCTCTAGGCGGTCATCTGCAGTGGTGACTGAGGCTTCCTCTAGGCGGTCACTTGCAGTGGTGACTGAGGCTTCCTCTAGGCGGTCACCTGCAGTGGTGACTGAGGCTTCCTCTAGGCGGTCATCTGCAGTGGTGACTGAAGCTTCCTCTAGGTGGTCATCTGTAGTGGTGACTGAGGCTTCCTCTAGGCGGTCACTTGCAGTGGTGACTGAGGCTTCCTCTAGGCGGTCACTTGCAGTGGTGACTGAGGCTTCCTCTAGGCGGTCACTTGCAGTGGTGACAGGCTTCCTCTAGGCGGTCACTTGCAGTGGTGACTGAGGCTTCCTCTAGGCGGTCATCTGCAGTGGTGACTGAGGCTTCCTCTAGGCGATCACCTGCAGTGGTGACTGAGGCTTCCTCTAGGAGATCATCTGTAGTGGTGACTGGGGGCTTCCTCTAGGCAGTCATCTGTAGTGGTGACTGGGGCTTCCTCTAGGTGATCATCTGCAGTGGTGACTGGGGCTTCCTCTAGGAGTTCACCTGCAGTGGTGACTGGGGCTTCCTCTAGGCGGTCATCTGTAGTGGTGACTGGGGGCTTCCTCTAGGTGATCATCTGTAGTGGTGACTGAGGCTTCCTCTAGGCGGTCATCTGTAGTGGTGACTGGGGGCTTCCTCTAGGTGATCATCTGTAGTGGTGACTCAGGCTTCCTCTAGGCGGTCATCTGTAGTGGTGACTGAGGGCTTCCTCTAGGTGATCATCTGTAGTGGTGACTGAGGCTTCCTCTAGGTGATCATCTGTAGTGGTGACTGGGGGCTTCCTCTAGGTGATCATCTGTAGTGGTGACTGAGGCTTCCTCTAGGCGGTCATCTGTAGTGGTGACTGGGGGCTTCCTCTAGGTGATCATCTGTAGTGGTGACTGAGGCTTCCTCTAGGTGATCATCTGCAGTGGTGACTGGGGCTTTCTCTAGGCGGTCATCTGTAGTGGTGACTGGGGGCTCCCTCTAGGTGATCATCTGTAGTGGTGACTGAGGCTTCCTCTAGGTGATCATCTGTAGTGGTGACTGGGGCTTCCTCTAGGTGATCATCTGTAGTGGTGACTGGGGCTTCCTCTAGGTGATCATCTGTAGTGGTGAATGGGGCTTCCTCTAGGTGATCATCTGTAGTGGTGACTGGGGCTTCCTCTAGGTGATCATCTGTAGTGGTGACTGGGGCTTCCTCTAGGTAATCATCTGCAGTGGTGACTGAGGCTTCCTCTAGGTGATCATCTGTAGTAGTGACTGGGGCTTCCTCTAGGTGATCATCTGCAGTGGTGACTGGGGCTTCCTCTAGGAGTTCATCTGCAGTGGTGACTGGGGCTTCCTCTAGGAGTTCATCTGCAGTGGTGACTGGGGCTTCCTCTAGGTGATCATCTGTAGTGGTGACTGGGGCTTCCTCTAGGTGGTCATCTGTAGTGGTGACTGGGGCTTCCTCTAGGTGGTCATCTGTAGTGGTGACTGGGGCTTCCTCTATGCGGTCATCTGTAGTGGTGACTGGGGCTTCCTCTAGGCGGTCATCTGCAGTGGTGACTGAGGCTTCCTCTATGCGGTCATCTGTAGTGGTGACTGGGGCTTCCTCTAGGCGGTCATCTGCAGTGGTGACAGGCTTCCTCTAGGCGGTCATCTGTAGTGGTGACTGGGGCTTCCTCTAGGCGATCATCTGTAGTGGTGACTGAGGCTTTCTCTAGGCGGTCATCTGTAGTGGTGACTGAGGCTTCCTCTAGGTGATCATCTGTAGTGGTGACTGAGGCTTCCTCTAGGTGGTCATCTGCAGTGGTGACTGAGGCTTCCTCTAGGCGGTCATCTGTAGTGGTGACTGGGGGCTTCCTCTAGGTGATCATCTGTAGTGGTGACTGAGGCTTCCTCTAGGCGGTCATCTGCAGTGGTGACTGAGGCTTCCTCTAGGCAGTCATCTGCAGTGGTGACTGGGGCTTCCTCTAGGTGATCATCTGTAGTGGTGACTGGGGCTTCCTCTAGGTGATCATCTGTAGTGGTGACTGGGGCTTCCTCTATGTGATCATCTGTAGTGGTGACTGGGGCTTCCTCTAGGTGGTCATCTGTAGTGGTGACTGGGGCTTCCACTAGGCGATCATCTGTGGTGGTGACTGAGGCTTCTTCTAGGCGATCATCTGTGGTGGTGACTGAGGCTTCCTTTAGGTGATCAGCTGTAGTGGTGACTGAGGCTTCCTCTAGGTGGTCATCTGTATTGGTGACCGAGGCTTCCTCTAAGCAGTCATCTGCAGTGGTGACTACATGTTCCATATGGATTTTAAAAAAAGAGGGAAAGGTGATTATAACCTTTTGCTAGCTGTAAAAATGCTCTCATATATCCATTTTCTGATGAAATACTGTTTTAAATAGTGGAAGAGGTGTCAAATGTGTTAATATTTCATCATAAACCTTCGGTGAGTTAGGGTCTGCCTACCCATGCATGCGAAGACTGGATTCGATAGACTGCGCGGAAGAAACCACCTGTTGGTTCAACGGGCATGACGGCGATTACCAGCAACGCGCTGTGGAGCGTAAGGAGCACGGCGAGGCACGTAGAAAGCCCTGGTCATCCACTGCACCTGACTTCATCTCCAGTCGTCTTGACTTGTCTTGCCACTGGATTGAGATGGACCCAGGCGAGAGAGTGAGGTCGACGAATTGCGCAACTCTTCCTCACTTTAATCCAAATCACCGCGCAAGTCACTCTTTCATCCATTCACTTGACAAAGACTTTAACGCAAACAGACCTGAGAGACGAACTGCCCTGATTGGGAGAGAACTGGCCAGGTACAACATTGACATAGCAGCACTGAGTGAAACTCGACTTGCAGGCGAGGGCCAACTTTGCGAAAAGGGTGCAGGTTATACATTCTTTTGGAGCGGAAGAGGAACTGAAGAAAGAAGAGAAGCAGGGGTTGGATTTGCAATCAAAACAGCAATTGTCAGCAAGTTAGCGGGGCCCCCAAAGGGAATAAATGACCGACTCATGACGGTCAAGATCCCTCTGTTCTATGGAAGAAAACATGCCACCATCATTAGCGCGTATGCACCAACTATGACAAACCAGGATGATGTCAAGGATAAGTTTTACGAAGAACTACATGCAGTCATTGCATCAGTTCCTAAAGCAGATAAGCTCATCATTCTTGGTGACTTTAATGCAAGAGTAGGCTCAGATAACATCTCCTGGAATGGCACTATTGGTAGGTACGGCGTAGGTCGCTGTAACAGTAATGGACTTCGTCTCCTTCAGACTTGTGCAGAACATGACCTCCTGGTCACCAACACCATTTTTCGACTTCCTACCCGCAACAGGACCTCCTGGATGCACCCTCGCTCAAAGCATTGGCACCTAATTGACTATGTAATTGTTAGGAAGAAGGACAGGCAAGATGTCCGGGTGACCAAGTCCATGTGTGGTGCCGAATGCTGGACTGATCATCGCCTCATTGTATCTAAACTTAAAATTCGTATCCAACCAGCCAGGCGCCCTCAGGGGAAGAAAACTCAAAAGAGGCTGGATGTCACCAAACTAAAGAAGACAAAAATCAAACAGTCATTTACTGACACCTTAGAAGACCGTCTCAAATCTATCTCGCTAGACGGCCAAAGTGTGGAAACAAATTGGGCAGCCCTAAGTGAGCAGATCTACAACACTGCTACAGAGGTCCTGGGTCCTTCCATCAAGAAACAAAATGACTGGTTTGATGAGAACTCAGATGATATAAAGCAGATGTTGGCTGAGAAACACCATCTCCATAAAGCATATTTAAATGATCCAAAATCTACATCCAAGAAAGACGCTTTCAACAACATGCGTAGAATCGTCCAACATAAACTACGCCAGATGCGGGATTCATGGCTGAGTAATAAAGCAGATGAGATCCAAGGCTTTGCTGACAGCCATGACTTGAAAAACTTTTACCTTGCACTCAAAGCGGTCTATGGTCCAACATCATCAGGATCATTTCCCCTCCTTAATGCAGATGGAAAAACACTAATTACAGACAAGGAAAAAATTCTCCAACGCTCCAATAATATCTTGAACCAGCCATCATCTATTAACGACGAAGCCATCATCCGCCTGCCCCAAATTCCTATAAATGAAGCATTAGATGATGTACCAACTCTGGAGGAAACTAAAAAAGCGATTCGTCAACTGTCTAGTGGAAAGGCCCCTGGCTCCGATTCAATTCCTGTTGAGGTTTATAAAGATGGTGGTGCAGTTCTGATAGAGAAACTTCATATGATCTTCCAGCAAATGTGGCAGAGTGAAACCATCCCACATGATCTCAAAGATGCCTCAATTATACATCTATATAAACGTAAAGGTAATCGCCAAGACTGCAACAATCATCGAGGCATCTCTCTTTTATCAATCGCTGGGAAGATATTCGCCAGAATCCTTTTGAATCGCCTTACGGCTCATCTTGACAAAGGTCTTTTACCTGAAAGTCAGTGTGGATTCCGGAAAGAACGTGGAACCACAGATATGGTGTTCGCTGCAAGACAGCTACAAGAAAAATGCCAAGAACAGCACTGTGACCTGTACACAGCTTTCATCGACTTGACAAAGGCGTTCGACACGGTCAGTAGAGAGGGTCTATGGAAGATCATGGCAAAATACGGCTGCCCAAAGAAATTTATCACAATAGTGCAGCAACTGCATGATGGAATGCAGGCTAGAGTTCAGGAAAACGGTGAGCTATCAGAGCCTTTCCCCGTCTCAAATGGAGTTAAACAAGGGTGCGTACTTGCACCGACTCTGTTCAGTATCATGTTTTCTGCTATGCTGACTGATGCTTTTAGAGATGGGGACACAGGAATCGACATTAGTTATCGTATTGATGGAAAATTGTTTAACCTTAGGAGGCTTCAAGCAAAAACCAAGGTCAAATCACACACCATTAGAGATCTTCTGTTTGCTGATGATTGTGCCCTCAATGCTGGCTCAGAGGCTGATCTGCAGCATAGTGTGGATAGATTCTTCGAAGCCTGCGCCAACTTTGGGCTTACCATCAACACGAAGAAAACAGAAATCATGTACCAACCAGCTCCTGGCACAGTTTATACTGAGCCAGTCATCAAGGTTAATGGTGAGAAACTGAATGTTGTGAACAGATTCACATACCTTGGTAGCACACTATCCCAGAACATTGTCATTGATGATGAGGTGAACACCAGGATCTCCAAAGCCAGCAGCACATTTGGCAGACTATACACCAACGTTTGGCATCGAAGTGGCATTAGTCTACAGACAAAGCTGAAGGTGTACAGAGCTGCGGTGCTTCCAGTGCTGCTATATGCAAGTGAAACATGGACTGTATACAGGCGCCACGTAAAGAAGCTA
This sequence comes from Oreohelix idahoensis, assembly GCA_024509875.1. NCBI lineage: Eukaryota > Metazoa > Mollusca > Gastropoda > Stylommatophora > Oreohelicidae > Oreohelix > Oreohelix idahoensis. Next base: position 148,021 of record JAMPIV010006575.1, on the reverse strand, counting down.
AACCACTTCCATACAGTCTGTCTCAGGAAGATAATGAACATCAAATGGCAAGACAAGATCCCGGATACCGCCGTTCTTGACAGAGCTGGTATCCCTAGTATTGATACTATTCTGATGCAGTCACAAATTCGCTGGGCAGGTCATGTAGTCCGCATGCCAGACCATCGACTGCCAAAGATACTCTTTTATGGTGAGATGCAGAAGGGTAAACGCTCCCATGGTGGCCAAAAGAAGCGCTTCAAAGACACGTTAAAGACGTCATTGAAAACCTTTGACATAAACCCAGACACATGGGAAGCTGCTGCGCAAGACCGAACTGCTTGGCGCACATCTCTTCGTAAAGGTGCAGCAGCATGCGAATCATCCAGAAGAGCAGCAGCGGAACAGCGGAGACAAGCTAGAAAGGACCGTGAAATAAAACCTTCACATGAAGCAAACATTCCCTGCCCACACTGTCCAAGATCTTTCCAGGCCCGCATCGGGCTCTTCAGTCACCTTCGTACCCATAGACTAACCTAACATATTCTTAAATAATTGGATGAACAGAGTGGTCTTCATCACCCGTGATGGACGAACAACCATTTCATCATATCAGAAATTATCATTGCATGAGAAAGTTGCTTATTCATTGTGATCATCTGCTTGGGGTGATGATTATGTTAATGATTCTTTTCTTATGCAGGAAATGAAGGTGATGAAACAGATGATGAGGAGGATAATGAAGATGATGACGACACCGATAAACCTTCCCCAGAAAAGAAACGAAAGAAGTAATTATTATGTGCCTTAATTTTGGAGTTAATAAAAGTAATGCAGCAGATACTGGTGTCTGTGTGAGAAATTATATGTGATCAGGTCATATCAAGAAGTTTCAGTATATTTGAAACATTTTTGTGTGCTTTTGTGTGGAGTGGAATGGATGCATAGATAATGTAGCCTCTTCACAGATGATTGTATACAAGTGGTAGACAACCCGTGTGGGGTGGGGTGGATGCTTAGATGTGACCTCTTTTCAGATGACTGTTTATGGCCGGTAGGTAACCCAGGAGCTGTAGGAATCTACTTTAGAAACACCAAGCTGTCTAAAGATGTACCTTGATAAAAACATGTCTGTCCAGGCATCAGAGTCTTATAAATTTGAAATAAGTGTAGTCTGTATGTGACTTTCATCAGCTTCCTACAGTTCCATCAACAGACTAAATTATAATGTAACTTCAAAGACAAGATCACATTTTAAATCTCATGCAGTTCACAAATAAAGTGAATTTTCATAACCAATCTCACAGGTTTTCAATGGGAACGTGGAAACAATACTTTTAATCCTCGTGATACTCTGCTTTTAAATGCAGGCAGGAGAGGGCTTGTCTGAAATTTTCCTAGCTTAAAAATTCCTTATTTTCCCCCTGTCACATAGAGATCTACCAGATCATGGTTGACCGGTTGCCAATCCTGGCTATACACTATCTACACCAGGGACAGTAAGACAAAGTATAGACAAACTAATCAAATATAGCTGTATGCCAGTAATCAGAATTTTCCTTTGCACTCCTAAGGAGCATGGAGCCACTACTGAAGCAGGCCCTATTCCTTTCACAAGCTTTGCAGCAGTGATTTCTGTAGCAATTTTATTCATGCTGATTTCTACCAATCAAAGCGTAGCAGAACACAAAGTTCTGGGCTTTATGATTGACCAGCACTTAACATGGCACTCCCCATGTACTGCATTAAAGAAAAAAGCTTAGTTCAGTTAGGATACTACCTGGCCAAAATAAAAACACCTCTCAGACACTAGACTGTTATTCTACACCTCATATATACAAACACACCTAGACTACTGATCCACAATACAAGAGTTAACCAACATTTACCACAAAGATCCTGCACTCCGTTAAAAAAAAGGAGCAGTATGCAGTCACTGGATCCCACATGCAGGCCTAACATCATTTATCGTTACCCTTCAGCTCCATATGGAGCATAGGCTTTCAACAAATTCATGCAACGCCCTCTTGCCCTGTGCCGTCCTTTTAATGTTCTTCCATGTTTTCTTTATCACTGTCATTTGTCTCCATGTATGTTTCTGTCTCCCTCCACCTCTCTTAACTCGGGGTAACAAGGACTGCCTTGTAATGCTATCAAAAGGTTTCCTCAATACTTGTCCTATCCATTTTCAGTCTTCTTCTCATCAATCCAACATACTAACCTAAAGAAAATTGCCAATGTACAACAAAGTCAAGCTAAATTACACTATTATATCAAACACTGCCCCCTCATATTCACAGCATTGTGTCAAACCAGTTGAAGAAAGGAACTACAATTATGGTACATCTGCTCAAACATGGGATAGACCTGTACAAAGACAAAATAAAAAACAGCTCAACTGAATCTACAGATTACCTATAGGACAGTGTGCCTACCCAATACTCCTTCAGCAAGGCACTTTTCAGAAACAATAAACACCGACCATCTACTCCCATAACGGCAGCTTTTGTCAGTTCATGTCTGTGTTATTAATCAGCTTCTCGTGTCATCTTTGGTTTGTTCTATTTACATAATTTGTATTATATGTGTGTAGTAATATTTTATGATATTCTTGTGTGATTGTACCGTATGTTATTCTACTTCAGCAGCAGTGTGTAACAATGTCACTTGTTTAAAATGATACGTAGATTTACATCTACTATATGCAGATCCATGTCCAGATATACGTCACAAATGTGAGAACATCTGTATACCATGTTACTTATTGCTAATGTATATAAGGATGTACAAATTGATTAACTTACGTATCACGTATAAATGTTAGGATACAACTTGGAAATCAAGACAATGTGCAGAATGTTGGATGGACATGCTTGTCCTAGTCTCAGCCCGTTTGAAATAAAGTTTATTCCTCTTAATGGACATACCCTGTGGTTTATTTTTGACTTGAGATGTCGTGTCTATTTGCTCAGTACATTTTTTGTATTTATGGTTCCCTGCAAGTTCCCACATTTCTATAACCCAGAACAATGTATGGTTCTCTGTAAGTTCCAACATTTCTATAACCCAGTACAATGTATGGTTCTCTGTAAGTTCCAACATTTCTATAACTCAGTACAATATATGATTCTCTGAAAGTTCCAACATTTCTATAACCTAGTACAGTGTATGGTTCCCTGTAAGTTCCCACATTTCTATAACCCAGTACAATGTATGGTCCCCTGTAAGCTGATCTTCTGTTATTTTTACTACACCCTCCATACTAATCACCTTTCACTCAAGAACAACAGAACATCCATAAATGGGTAAAAGATCTTTATCTCCAGGTTTTCTTAGAAATCTTTGCTGGTAAAAGATAAGGGTTGTCAATAGTATCACTATCAGCAGGTGTGTCTCCAGGAATATAATCTCCCATGGGTTCCCGATCTGAAGCAGCTTGGCAACGGCTGGAGTTTTTATCTGTTTCAGAGTTGTCTTGTGTCAAGACCTCGCTGTCGTTGGGTAATAAGGCAGACAGATATGGCAGCGGACTTGGTTTACATGCAATTACTGTAAGAAAAAATATTCATGAAGATCATAAATGGAATGCAACACATTTCTACCATCAATAACTAATGCAGCTGGAGAATGGCAGACAGAAGCTCATTTGGACAGGGCACATTCTCAGCAAACAATCAACCAATGATGAGGACAACATGGAAAGAACTTGAGATGATGGCACGTGACAGGAGGACTTGGCATGTGTTTGTTGAAGGCCTATGCTCCTTTGGGAGTGGAGGGTTATGAATTGAATCAACCAGTATAGCCATACATGCACTTGAATGAAACCCGTCATGTAAAAGAAGAGGTGAGGCCAAACATATTGTGGAGAAAAGTGAAAGCAACTATAAATACATGGGCAAAGGTAAAACAGATGCACCAAAATGGAGACTAGTGATGAACTACAGTTATATTACATGGGGAACAAATATTTTTTTTAAAAACATGAAAAATAAAACGAGTCAATTTTACAAACAAACACTAAAAACACTGGAAGTTTTGGGGGTTACCGTTTGTCAGCCACAAACAGGAAATTAAGATAAGAAATAAAGAAAGGTCGTGAGAAAATGTTAGAGGACACAGAAACGTGGAAAAATAATAACATATAAAAATATTAAACAAGAAAGAAATATAAATGCAAAGAAATTAACGGCAATAGCATAGCAAAAAATATTAAATACAACAAAACAAAAGTCTGATCTGATGATATAATAAAGTGTTGTCTAGCAATGAAACAATGTCATGCTGCAACAAGGACAGGTGGTGAAACCAAAAGTAATAAAAAAAGGTAAGGTAAGGATCCAGTTACACACCAATTGAGGCATATTGGGAATATGGTGTTAGGCCCATATTTTCTCGACCATCGGCACACTAGAGGTGATGTGGTGAGCATCGCGCCGGCCACCTTAACCCTTTCCAGTCCAATTCACCCAAAATCCCCCGTATTTTATTTTTTATCGTACCGGCCGATTCGCCTAAAAGCGCACTGCTACAGGTTGCTTATTTCGATCCTAAGTGACAACGGAACTCTTGTGCGTACGAGATTTTGCGTGTTTCCGGTTGATAGAGGCCGTTTCGAAGTTTATTTTGATATTGATAGCATTTTTCTAAGTCGAGCGGTTGATTTTTTTGTGATTTAAAAAAAATTACACAGTGTAAAAATGGTTCTTCAAGTCATGGAAGAGATTATCAATGAACTTTGAAGGATTAGATCTACGTTTCTGTGTTATTCCGAGTGAAAATGATTAATCCTACTTCGATGTGGACTATGACCCAGTTATCGACGATAGTGAAAGTAGGAAAATCGATGTAGGAACTAGTAAAATTGTAGACAATGGACATATAGAGGCACATTTACTTGTATGGAATTATTCCAGATGTATGAGCTTCCAGGGCCTAAACATAATTTGTCTGATGAGCAGTGGCGTATTTGTTTCTTCTTATTTATACCAGAGGATGGACTTATGAATAAACCAACAGAGCTGAAAAGGGTTGGTAGCGTTTCAGTGTGAGCGTAATTAAAACCAACATCCAACAAGCATGAACCGTCAAACTTGTGAGCAGAAAAAAAACGTTGTGTTCAGTGTTTTTAAATGTGACAATAAAATATACAGGTATTAAAGTATGTCCATTTTACGAAAAGACGATGGTCATATATCGGTCATGTCCTACGAATGCAAAACAACAGAATACCACTACAGGCGCTCACTTGGGTTCCTGAGGGTAAGCGGAAAAAAGGAAGACCAAAAGAAACACTCAGAAGAACAATAATAAGAGAAGGAAGAACGTTGGGCCTAAATAATGTGCAAGAGCTAAGAGGAGTGGCGTCACAACGAACAACCTGGAGAGCACTGGTTTCTGCCTTATGCGCCGTGTTTGGCGCTTAAAGAATTTATTATTATTATTATTATTTTACTGTACAAATAAATGTGTTATTTGAACTAACATTAGTGTATAAATAATTTTTTAAATATAAGAAATATTTAAGAAAAAGAGTTATGGTCTTTGGTCGTTGGTGTGATGAAATGGACGACCTCTATTGATCTTTGGTTCTCTCCGGCAGTATCGGTACATTTGTGGTACTGATTTTTATTATGTGCTGTCAATTATCGCTCTTTGCGTTCTTTTTTCTTTCTTTCTTCTTTATTTTTCTGCTAAGTAGCAGATATTTGATTTGATCAAGTCACCCTGTAGATGATAAATATCACATTTGCTCAACGCTACCCAGATTTGTGGTTACAGGCATGGCAGATTAACACGTACATCGGTCAGCGCTATCGGCTTAAATCACCAACAAGACACAGAGTTTGCGCACTCATACGACAGATAACGATATTACTGTCTGTGTGACACCTGTAGGCAGACAAGTGTGATATAATCGCTTCCGGTCACTTGGTTAAAAGTAATCATGGATTTATTACATTTTAGACAATATGAGTCTACAAATGTGTTTGTGGGAGTGTTTGCAAGACATCATATTACCATATATGGGAGATGTGACCTTTTGCAAAATTTTTCCATGTAGGAAATATTTTGAAAGTGCCACACCCGACCTGTTTGAAATGATTGGATCTTTCTGATTAGATTCATAACAACATTGAGGGGAATATAGCCTGAAGAAAAGAAAGAAAGCCATAAAGCTTCTGAAAGATGGAAAAGCAGCTGGTCCAGATTGCATTCCAGCAGAGGCCATCAAAACAGATATTGATACCTCTACAGAGATATTATACAAACTACTTGGTAAAGTCTGGGAGAGAGAGGAAATACCAGCAGAATGGAAGGAAGGTTATCTGGTCAAGTTGCCTAAGAAGGGAAATTTACAAGAGAACACAAATTATAGAGGAATAATGTTACTATCAGTGCCAGCAAAAGTATTAAACAGAATCATCCTGGAGAGATTAAAAGAGTCCATAGACAAGCAACTGAGAGATGAACAAGCAGGTTTTCGACAAAATAGATCCTGTACTGACCAGATAGCCACATTGAGAATAATAGTTGAACAAAGTCTGGAATGGAATTCACCGCTATACATCGGATTCGTGGACTATGAAAAGGCATTTGACAGTGTAGACAGCGAATCGCTTTGGAAATTGATGAGGCATTATGGAGTTCCCAGGCATTATGGAGTTCCCATGAAGATCATTAACTTAATAAAGAAGACCTATGAAGACATGACATGCAGAGTTCTTCATGAAGGAAAACTTACAGAACCATTTAGGATTAGAACGGGAGTGAGACAGGGATGCCTCTTGTCTCCATTTCTTTTCTTACTAGCAATAGATTGGGTTATGAAAACATCGACATCACACAACAGAAATGGAATCCAGTGACTAAACAGCTTGATGATCTGGATTTTGCAGATGACTTGGCTCTTCTGTCCCATGATCAGATGCAAGAGAAAATGAAAATTCTCGATGAGAGGTCACAACACATGGGCCTCAAAATACACAGGGAAAAGACAAAGATTATGAGAATAAATGCAAAAAATGATAACAAGGTTGAACTTGAAGAAACACCACTAACAGATGTAGAATCTACACATATCTTGGAAGTAATATAGACAAAGTTTGAGGGACAGACAGTGATATCAAAATAAGAATACAAAAAAGCAAGAGGAGCTTTCATTGCATTGGGAAACATGGAGAACAAGAGAAATCAAGTCCAACACGAAAATAAGAATCTTCAACTCAAATGTGAAGTCAGTCCTATTGTATGGCTCTGAGACATGGAGAACAACAAAAAACAACAACCAAAAAGCTACAGACTTTTATAAATGGGTGCTTGCGTAGAATAGAAGGACTGAAATGGTATGACAAAGTCACAAATGTGGAATTGATGACAAGAACCAGACAAGTGCCAGTGGAACAAGAGTTGAGAAGATGCTGGCAATGGATAGGACACACATTGAGGAAACCTGTTGATAGCATTACAAGGCAGTCCTTGTTCTGGAATCCACAGGGAAAGAGAACGAACAAACTTTATTTTCAAAGGGTTAAGAATTGGGCAGAGGTAGACCAAAAAACACATGGAGAAGAGAGCTGGAAACAGAGGTGAAAATGATGAGGAACACATGGAAAGAACTTGAGCGGATGGCACAGGACAGGAAGACTTGGCATGTGTTTGTTGAAGGCCTATGCTCCTTGGGAAGCTAAAGGGTATTGTTGTTGTATAACCTGACTGTCACAGCGTGCTTAACACAGCTGTGGACTGGCGGTGCTCTGCTGGGAGCAGGTACGTAATGTCAGTCGTGTATGAGAGGTAGTGAGTAGAGTGGTCTGAACTTAACAACACGAAACTGTGAGGTCAGCAGGTCAGGGGTGAATGCAAGGAGAGTTCTGATTGGGAGTGAAGAAACGGGGGTCACGAGAGCGACGAGGTTGCTGATGGTGATGGTGGACGTGAATTGTCGAGTGCGAGAAGATATTTATTTGTGAGAATTTAATGCATTTTGGTGATCTGGAATTTCCATGAATGTGATACACTTCACAGACTATATTAGCGGAGTTTAAGGATGTCCTCACAGATCTGCCAGGATGGACAGACCTGAGTTGTCATGATATCACTCTGACATGCGATAAGCCGATTAGGGTAAAACCGTATCCATTGCCCATGCATTTCAAACCAGCGGTCGAGAGAGAAATTGATGACATGCAACGACTGGGTATCATTTCTCCATCTGATTCCCCATATTCTTTTCCAATGGTTGTGTTTCGCAAGAAGATATCGGTTCTCAGAATATGGGTGATGGCAGAGATGGAAACGATAGTAGAATGTCATTGCTAGTATGTCTAATTTCAGGGTTCAGGTTTATGGGAAAGGTTTAGGGTTACGGCCGAATGTCACTGCTGACGAGGGCGTTTGTTGCTTTGCTACTGATGATGGGTGTAACGAAAAGATCGTCATTTGATTTGTATTGGTCAAATGACTTTCACTGAGATGCAAGGGATAAGGACTCTTCGTTTGTTGGGTTTTTTTAAATTAAAAAAAAAAAATTTTTAATTAAAAATTTTTTTTTTTAAATTTATTTTAATTTTTTCATCGTTTTTTTTTTTCATCTTTCCATTCCTCTCTTCCTATCACATCTAACATGTACACAAACATCACATTCATCATTCATTTATTTCTATACAGTCCAAAAATTAGAGCAATTGACCAAAAAACAAAAAAAGTATAGAATTTACAAGTCATCCACAATAAAAAAGGGGGTGTTGTGAAAAAGAATGCAGCTGCAGGGCAAATTTCCGGGATTTTAATGCAGCGTGCTAAAGGTTAATGTGTGAAACTCGCTATTGGATGTCAAAGTCATTTGGGGCTGGCAACCTCAGTATCTAGAATGATGATTCATGAACCACCACTGCACGGGCTGGTGATTGCTTTACTGATAGTTTCGTAAAGAGAACTAAAAGCATAAAGTAGTTCCAGGTTCCCTATGGAGCAGGGAGGGACAGATGAAAGAAATGATGTACATTCTAAGTATAATACTTACATTTTCAAAGCAGTGTAAATGTCCCTATAAGCATATTCACTTTAAAATTAATGCAAGTTTTCAAGCTTTAAACCAGTGTAAATGTCTCTGTGAAAATATTCATTTTAAATTAATAGAAGTTCAAACTTTTCCACAAGTGTAACTGTAAATGAAACATAAATGAATTTATATTGTGCACACTTTTCAAACAGTGGAGATGTAAATGTAAAACATATTATATCTGTACGTTTAGTCTTTTCATTTAAATGTAATGTAAAGCTAAAGCTATTCAGTTTAAATGTAAAGGAAGTTTTATCCCGAGGGATTAAATTTAATTCTCATCGAGGGTAAATTCTGACATGGGATGGTAGAATAGAAGAGGGGGGCACATAAATGTGTCGGAAAAACGCCATACCCAGAAGAGCGTTTCGTTTCTATTACCAGTTATTGGTGGTACCAGCAGAAAGTACTATCTCTGGAACCAAGTGAAGGTAGAAGTGGACTGACGCTTTGCGAGACGCCATCATAAGAGGGTCTTGTAGACAGACGCAGAACCAACTTAACCATTACTCCTTGACATTCTTGGAACGTGCGGCGCCTGAGCTTTGATCAGAGACGAGCGAGAGCAAAGTGAAAGGAACTGACCCAGCGGGAGAAGAAACTACCATTGGCAGCTAAGTGAAAATATCCGCTGCCAAAAGTGACCTCCTTTATTCAGTTAAATCCCATCCAAGTGATGAAGTCCTTTTCATAAATATTCAAATTATTTTCCAACTGTTAAAACTAAGTGATTATTAAATTTTGTTATTTGTAATGTTACAAATTTAACTTCGATTCAATCCTTTTAAATGTAGGTACCCCAAACCGGCCGCTTTTTTGGTTGACAACGCACGAAAGTTAAGAAAACTGAGGAAAATTCGTCAAGTTTAAGTCGTCGCTGTCCCTTTGCTATTAAGCGGATTTTAATAAAATTTATATCACGATACTCATTATCCTCTTCTCTTTTGAAATGTATTAATTCCCGAATAATAAAAGTTATTGAAGTATTTTTTTACTAATAAAAACTAACAGCAACGTTACGCGTAGTTTGCCCGGGCGCGCGGCCAACTCTCGGCGTTTTTGCCTCACCCCGCTTCATTCAAACGGGTATCGCTTGACCAGCAAACGTCTGATTTGCATACGGCTTTCACCATTATGATGGGCGGAGAAATAGCTTTAATGCCGTATAATGCAAGCTGTAGGAAACAATGTGGAAAACGCAGATTTTTCGAAGTGAAGTCGAAATTTTACAAGATTTGACATTATAAGTTGTGTTATAATTCCTTGCATGGTAGAAGATTTGGGAGCCATTTTTATTTATTCCTATAAAATATCAAAGACTTCTGATGTTTGCTGGTGAAGCGATTTGACTTTAAGTAACGCTCTCTTGGTCAAGTTTAGCAATTTAACACGATCACATGGTGGTTGTAATGGCGTGTAATGAATGTGCGATCCCCACTTCAGACATTCACGCATCAATCTAATTATTTCACGAGCTTGAAAAGCTAAGAAAGTTACCAATCTGAATAAAAAAATGCATGTTTTGATTAATGTGTAATTGAATGAAGGTTTATTTTGCAACATAATAGGGTGAATTTTGTTTCAAACGCGAAGGATATCGCAAGGCCCAAGCCAATTGAGCCAAGGCTAGGAGACCGGAAAATGCCATAATTAAAAAAGCGGATGTTGTACTGAAATGTCCGGACTCGCAGCCAATAGTTGATAGTCTTAAAATTCCCCGAAAATAAGATATACTGTATATATTTATTTTTATTTAAGGAAGAAAAATATCCCGTTCAACCTCTGATGGGTTATAATTAGGATAGGCTACATGTTGTTTTCAATTCCAAATAATATGAAAAACTGCCGATATGAGAAAGTGGCATCACTCCATTGTAAATTAGGACAATCACAATTGTGCTTATATGTTAAAAAAAAAAAAATCAAGAAGAAACTCTGAACAAGAACAAGCCAGTAATAGTAATAGTACGGTACATGTAAAAACAAAAATAACTTCTGGAATTTTAATTTTCCAGATGACTCCTAGTAGGAGTCATCTGGAAAAATATTGGATTTAACATTATTGTTAAATCCAATAACGTGTTAAATTGCTATACCAATATTGGATTATTTGCAGGCATCCAACTTACCTATAAATATAGAGGAGGTGTTGAGAATAGACAGACCTAAGGAACTGCATAATATAGTCAAACAATATTTAACACGAACACATGTTAATATATAGTGGCTGGGAATGTGAAGGTCTGATGATGTTCTTACAATGCATGTGACTTTTAACAGATGAAAGTCAATTAAATATCTGGTAAAGTCTGTTATATAACTAGATCCACCAGTCCTATACACCCCTCCACTTTAATATTATTCTTGTTCATAGTTTCTTCTTGATTTTGTTTGTTTGTTTTTTATTTTTCTATTTAACGTATAGGCCTAAGCACAATTGTGAGTATCCCTATTTTCAAATGTGATGCCACTTTCTCATGTCGGCAGTTGTTCATATTATTTGGAATTGAAAACAATATATATCCTAATTATAACCCATCAGAGGTTGAACGGGATTTCTGTTTATCTTCATTAATTTAAATAAAAAAAATAATAAAATCTGGAAAAATAAAATTCCAGAAGTTATATGGATGGGAATGCCACATGGCTCGAGGTAGACTGCTTGTATTTTTTATTTTTTTTTCATAAAGCTACAGACCACAAAGTAACACACTACAAACAGATAAAAAGTAAAATGGAGAAGAGGAAGGAGCAGATAAAATAAAAGTAGAGAATGCAAGAGTGACGACGAAGAACCCAAAACATAGACTGGAATGGAAGAAACGGAGTAAAGAGTCAGAGAGGGCAGTCAAAGAAAAAATTAAACAGCGAATAACTGACAAGAATAGGAGGAAAAAAGAGAAAGATATTAAAAATGCAGAGAAGATAGAGTTATATAACACAATCATAAGCCAAGGGGGTCTGTGCACCACAAAGGAGGGTGTGGATAAAATTTGTAAAGGACCCTTAGAAATCTTAAGGCTCAGTTAAGATACTTACTTAGTTGTTCTCCTTCTACCGTGAGGTGTAGAGGTAAGATACAGATAATTGATATTGAATGATAAGGACATTAATATTGAATGATAAGGACATTAAACTATCAGGAAATATCAAAGAATTGTATTTTGGACTTCTGAAGCATTTAGGTTGTGAGGCGTCATTGCCCTCTCACAGGGAAAGAGTGCGCCATGATCATTCTTCTCCAGTTAAAAAATGTCTTTTTAAATGCTAATAACCAGTTGTTTAAAAAAAATATAGTGTTTAGATGTTGCTAATTATTGTTTAGATGTTGTTAATTATTGCCAACAAATTTGTTTTAATGAAATATGGACAGTATCTTTAAAAAAAAATTTTTTCTTCATTTTCACACTTTTTTCTTCCCCTGCGACAAATTGGCCTCTGGACACATTTTAAAAAATTATACAAGAACAAATAGATGTATAAATCCTGTGAAAAAAATTGAGATATATGTGTGTAGTATGCAGATTAATATGTACAAATTTAAAGCTTGTACCTTTTATACTTTTTGAAATATGATGTTGTAAATATTGACTTTCATTCAACCAATTTTTTTTTTTGGTAATGTGTTTTGCAGATTTGCAAATTTTGGTCTCAAATATATTGATAATTTTTCATGATGTAGCCCTATAGTTTTCTTAGTGTGATCAGTATATTCCAGACTATAAGCTGTTTGTCAGAGAAAGTTGTAATATTATATTTAAGAAGACGGCAGTGTTCTGAAGTTGGTGTGATGTAACGTTTTCAATGTTGCGAAGTCCCCACATTTTTTAAAATGCTATAACTTTTTTATTTGTTGTCCTATTTTAAAAAATAAAGTACCAAATTTCATGATTTACCAAGGGCTTCAAAACTACATTGTTTTCTCTGGTGTTTCTTTGCAAACAAAAATCACTTTGTGGTACCTATTAAATGTACTACGCTTGTCTCAGTCAAAGTTACTAAACACACACTCTAAGCAGAGCTATATATACAGTATAATAATAATTCCACTGATTAACTCACCTGGGTGGGCTTAACGAGCTAGAATAAACCTTTGCTTAAATTCTTCATAAAAGGGTCGGCAGATTATAGAATTAACAAGCTTAGCGACAGCCAGCATTGTTTTCGCTTATCTGAATATCTTGGCTGGGCCAACCCCGGAGCTGTTTGCGGTCTAAAATAATCCCACCTCAACTGGGGATTGAACCATGGACCACCAAGCTAGGAAGCCAGTGCACTAACCACAGTGCTAACACTGCTCCTGAAGGTAGTAAGGTTAACAGAAAAATGAATTCTAGAGAAGAAAAATGTGAAATCAGAAAAGTGACAACAAAAACAAACATTGCTCTGCAAGGAGCAAAATAAAAAAGAATGAATTCACATATAATATATATGACTGATTATAAATGAAAATTCAAATATTCAATGTGCGCTGAAACAAATATTTTAAAACGGAAGCATACCTTCAAGGCATAGGGGAAAAGTGAAATTTTATATTAAAAAAATTGCTCAGTCATTTATAGTTCCCCATTACGGATCATAAACCTGTTTATAAAATATTTTCTTGAATTTTGTTTACAAATAGTGATAAATATTACTTACGTGGAAATGCAAATTTATCATCCTTGAAGAGAGAATGTGTAGTTCCTGTCTTGGCGATGAAACGAGTAAGAGCAACTTCAACATCACGTTTCTGCGAGGCTGCCTTTTCTCGTACAAGTTGATACTCATTGGCTGGCTGCTTAAAGCACTGTAACATAAGCAACAGACCCGGCACAATTATGCACGAGAAAAAATTTCATAATATGCATGAAATATTTACAAGCTATCTATTGTTTGCCTAGAAAACAAGTTCTATTGTGTGGTCTGTGTGCAGAGAAATAAAAGCATCATGATATGTAGATTATGCTGTCACAAAAACAAACATTTCACAAATGGGCATCTGCACAGAATGGTAAAAATGGTGTAACAAGATCAGCTACAGAACCATCATATACAAGTGGACAAGAAGAAAGGAAAAGGCCTGGTACTGGATATGATATACACTGAGGAACCCAGCTGGTAGCATTACAAGGCAGTCTTTATTCTGAAATCCTCAGAGTAAGATCTAAAGCATAAGGAAGAAGGAATCGGAGACAAGATTCAAAAGGGCTGAGGCAGACACAGCAAGACCTTGCACAGACAGGTTTGGTGTGAACTTAAAGGACAATACTGCATTGGCAGCTAAGAGTAATGATGATTATCGAAAATCATGATTGAAGACAAATTGAGACAATACAAAATGTAATCTTTATATATTGAGACTATGACAAGCAATCTTTACATGGTGAGAATAAAACAAGCAATCTCTATATGCTGAGACAATACAACAGGCAATCTTTACATGTTGATACAATAATACAAGTAATCTTTACATAAAGAACCAATCTTTATTATATGTTGAAACAATTAAACATTTAAGCTTTATAAGACTTATAACCACTGCAACAACATTATAACCAGTCTTCACACAACACAGGAAAGTCAAGGCACTTACTGGAGTTTTTATGTGCGTATGGGGATCTGGAAATGAAGGCAAGTGGTCTGGTATGTGCGCTGGATGTTTCCGTTTCTCCCCAACCTGAAGGATCTTCGATGATACTGGTGGTGTTGTCTGTCCAGCTATTCAAAGTGGATAGAATTAGAAGCAACTAAATTACAATGGAAAAAGTGATTGCAGTGAAATTATATAATGCACAAAAATGAAAAGACAAACTAAAACCAAGCTATCAATATTCATCAGATTCTGTTAGCTCCTTATGGAGTCATTACTACGGCTGATCTCCCTGCAGACAGCTTACACCAAAAACATGCACAACCTCAAGTTGTAGTAGTTATATTCTGTCTTTGTTACCTAAGATACCCACAGGAAACTAAATTAGGACAAGCAAGAAAGAGGTTAGGTCTAACGGTAGAAATATTATTACTGATATTATAAAGATATCTGTGAACAAACAGAGAAAAACAGGTATAGTCTAGTGTCAGGCAAACACTTGAACGATACACCAAATAAAAAAAACAGGTATAGAGTCTGGATTACACTTGAAAGATACACCAAAAAAACATGTCCCATGTTTTCAATCTATCGTTCAATCATAAAACTGACCATATGTTTTTAACTTCATCTTCCACTTTTACAGCAGTCCTTTATTATTTACACATGTTGTAAAAAAGATATCTACTATGTTTTAAAAGTACTTATCAATAAACCAACACATTTATTTCTAAAACAACTCTAAAGAAAACAGACTTACGGGGAAGAAACACTGTTTTGTTTTCTCTTTTTGCATGACCAGGAAGTGCTGTAAAATCAAGACCTGAAGGAGACAATAATTATTCACATGCTGTCATAATACAACTGACATCATATAATCTGTTAACGTAAACATAAATCAAGACCCGAGGAAGACAATAATTATTCACATTAAGATGTCACAACTGACTTTATATATTCTGTTAATCAAACTCCATTATTCTCGCTGTTTGTATGTGACCTGAGGAAGACAATAATTATTCACATCATAATACAACTGACATCATATAATATGTTAATGTACACATAAATTAAGACCTGAGGAAGACAACAGTCTTTCACACTGAAATCCTCTTAATCACTCAAACTGTCTTCACAAGCTCCAGCAAACATTTTCAGGAACTCACTACATCCCTGGATAGCAATCAGACACGCCACATGTACACAAAGTGAGAACTAACATGACAATGCAAAACTTACATATCATAATAACATTAGCGGTATTCAACCACTCCAACCTTCACCCACAAGCTCACTGAAGTTGTAAAGGACTAGAAGGAGAGATTATATTTCATTCACTATTACCCTTCACAGCCGTGTGTTCTTCTTGAACGTTGGCCTATCGTCTGCTCTGCTAATTATTATAGTTTTTACTTTCTCAACGTTAATGTCCAATCCATATTTATGACTTATGCTATTAACTTGCTTCACTCGTTATGGATAGAGGAACTAGTAAAAACACTAATATAGAAAGTTGCCACTTATTACAGTGATGAAAACCAACATTTAATAGAATCTTTTATCTAACTCCAAGCCTATTTTTGTTTAACTTAACACAGTCAGACAAAATGGCAAGCATTAACCAATACTATATTTGACTTACCCATCTCAACAAGAGCCATAACTACATCACTTGGCATGACACGTGTTCGGCCGGCCAGTTCAGCAAAAGCACGAGAGCTCCGGCCAGCTTCCCAAATATCTTTTTTAAAAAAACATTGCAACATAGTGAATTCAATATGTGTAAGCTTCTAGCTTCTGAATATCAGCATAATGCTCCCTTTACAATTTAGGGCACGACAAAGATCTTCTTATGAATCATCAGAATTATTTCCCTTTTTTGCTCCATGGAATCACCACTGCAAGTGCCCCCCTGCCCCCTCGTATGAAACCCACACCCAAGCATTCATGGGCTCTTCTAGTGGTGACTTCTACAGCAATTTGTTTTACGTGACGAGGTTGCCAGCCTCATACAAATTCTTCATATTAGTCTTTTGATGTGACTGAGTAAGCAGTAGCACTGTGATCTGTCTCCTCAGAAACTATGCAGGGCAGCATGAATCATAAGACCATATAAATATACATCACGAATATGTAATTTTCACCATAATTTACTTTCTGTACCGCATGGAGCCACCACCACTGGCCCCCCCTTGCAGGAAGCTTGTGTCAAAGCTCTTGTACAAGTGGTTTCTGTAGCAATATGTTTGACATGATGAGGTTGCCCACTTCATGCACAACTGAAATATTAGTCATCACTTACCACGTGCCAGATCAAGCAGTGATCCTTTTATTTATCTGAAATCCTCAAGGGACAACTTTGATTTGGAAACAAATTATTTAAGTTTTTTAAATGTTGCCCAAACCATTTGAAAAGTAGCCCAAAATATCTGAAGTTGCACAATCTGCATTTAAAAAAACAGCACAAAGTCACCCAAAATAGTAAAAAAAAATTCTGATTTTCAGAATTTTTTGGTGTTCAGACACAAGTTATAAACCTGTATTCTATTCTATTCACAAATAAGCTGTCATTAAATTAGCAACAAAAAATGCAGTTGGAAAATAAAGAAATACAACTAAAATCCATATTCCAGTAATACTGTATATAACATCATCATCACTTTCCTATGTGCCCCTTATGGAGCATGAAACCATCATTGTAGCTGGTCCCTTTGCAGTAAGCCAGGACTAAGCATTCATTGCAGCGGTGGTATCTGTGGCAACTTGTTTTACACAATGAGATGAAGTTGCTAGTCCCATGCATGACCACATATTTGTCGCTTTGTACGACGTGTCTTATTCTTTCTTCATCTCTTCAGAGATCCATGGGAAATAAATGGGGCAAGATACAATAGTGATAATTTAAATAACGGACAAACTGGTGACTTTAAGAAGTTTAAAAATTAGTATAGCAAACACACACAACTTACAGGCTTGAGCCATCTCAATCAGGGTTTCTAATGCGAGAGTCTCAGCTGCCTGATAACCAGTCTCAACTAGAAGAGCGGCTATTGAAGTTTTCAAAGCCCGCCGCCATGGGTTTGATGTGCAGCCGCTGTTTGTTTCTGCCGCCATCTGTGTTACACAATGAGAGTGACTGCTCATTACAACTATAAAGTGGATGTGACATCTAACCAATTGATTGTTTTTTGATCATACGAAAGTAGACATCACCGGTTGAGTTCATTCATTCATTACCCTTCTGCCCCCTGTGGTGCATAGGCCTTCATTCAAGTAATTCACAAGTCTTCCTGTTCGGTTCCACCTGTTTACGGGTCTTTCCACATCTCCTTTATCTCTGTCATGTCTGTTCCCACCTCCATATGGATTTTCAATCACCCTGTATAGTGTCTTACCCAGAACAAGGACTATCTTGTAATTTTATCAGTGTGCCTACCCAATGCCAGGATCTTTTCTTCATCTCTTGCTCTACTGGCATTTATCTGGTTTTTTTCTAATTAGTTCCACATTGGTAATCTTGTCGGTTGAAATGAAGAACAGTTGGCAATTCTGGTTGATACGGCCTCAAAAATGACTTCAGAGATGCAGTAATAAGGGGTAAGCAATCCTAAACAGAACTCTAAACTTAATCCTAACGATGTTAGTGACTTATTTGGATGACATCGAAGAACAAGTCCCACTGCTGTTTATTTGGACCAAAACTGTCGTACCATTTCAATTTTTGTTCTGCACAAGAACCAATTTACAAGTCTCCAACTTCTTGGTTGGTTGCAACTGGACCCAATGAATTTGATCAAGGCTTACCCTTCATGACTTTTATTTCATCTTTTCCATTTCAATATATGCCTACAAGATTTCAAATAGAAAACTGAAATATGAGATGAATATTATTCATGAAGAACTGGGGATATGGTGGTGGAAAGAAGGGTAATTAAAATAATTTGTTTCCCTGTCTCAGATTATTAAGTCATATTAGGATTTTGGAACTGCATATGGCACATTAAGGTAGGCATCTATTAACATCACAAGGCAGTTAATGTTTTTGAAGCTCTAGGATACAAGAAATAGTGGGAGACAAGTGGATGTTGCGTGCAGCCTCATTCTCTTAGACAGTAAGTTGCCAAGACTCGGTGTGCACATAAAATGCAATAAAGTATGCTCTAGAAAGATATTTGAGTTTGTAAATGCATAATGTTTTGACAAATGTGATGCCACTTTCTCATATCGGCAGTTGTTCATATTATTTGGAATTGAAAACAATATATATCCTAATTATTACCCATCAGAGGTTGAACGGGATATTTTTCTTCATTAATTTAAAAAAAAAGAGTTTGTAAAACGAACCGTGAATAACTTGTAATACTTAGACACAGTGAGAGTTGTAGCAGTATTGTAAGTATCTAGGCCTATGTTGAAAGTATACCGCCTAGCTATGCAAGTGAATCACACTATCCTCCCAGCCATCTAGGCATCACCAAAAATGATGCTTCGATGACTGGTCTTTTGATAGCATACATAGGGACAGTTTATGGAAAATAGTGAGGGCTTATGGAATTCCAAACTGCATAGTGTCAATCACAAAAAGCCTCTATGCCAACTTTACGTGTAGTGTTGGGCAGAGCAACCTTACCTTTGAGGTGAAGACAGGAGTACGACAGGGTTGCCCCTTATCAACCACTCTATTTTTAACAGTCATAGACTGGGTGATGCGCCAGACAACAGAGGGCAGTCCAAGAGGAATAAGATGGACTACATTTTCTACATTGGAAGATCTGGAATATGCAGATGACATTGCACTACTAGCACATTCACATCAACACATCCAGGAAAAAACGGATAGACTTAATAAGTTTAGCATGCAGGTGGGCTTGAACATCAATTTAAAGAAGTCAGAGGTCAGGACGCTCAATGTGAGCAACCCTGAGCCCATATCAGTAAGGAATCAGCAACTGGTACAGACAGACATCTTCACATACCTAGGATGCATAGTAACACCAGACGGCGGGGCAGGCAAAGACATCAACATCAGAATTAATAAAGCAAGAACAGCCTTTTTTAGCCTAAACAACATCTGGAAGTCCTCTCAATACAGCACAAGCACAAAATTAAGATTATATCAGAGCTGTGTGCTTTCTGTGCTTCTCTATGGTGCGGAATGCTGGAGAGTTACAGAGAAGGAAATGTCGAAATTGTCCTCTTTTCACACAACATGCCTAAGAAAAATTCACCGAATCTTTTGCCGGAATACCATCACCAACCAAGATCTGCTTACTTGGAGCAAGCAAGAGGACATGTACACCATCATAGCTGGCAGACGCTGGAGCTGGGTTGGCCATGTCCTCAGAAGAGACCCCGATGCCATCACAAGAACAGCTATGCTTTGGACCCCTGAAGGAAAACGAAAGAGAGGCCGACCAAAAACAACCTGGCGGAGGACTGTGGAGGCTGAGATGCAAAGAATGAACCAGAGTTGGGGCACTGTACGAAGGATGGCCACCGATCAAGCAAGGTGGAATCAATGTGTTGTTGCCCTACAAGACACCACTAGGCGTGATGGCCACTGACTGCTTCGACGGTCGGCGGCTAAGGATCAAAGAAGAGAAGAAGAAGATGACTGGTCATTAGTGCGAACCGCAAGACACAACACCAGAAGTTTACAATGGGCAGCCCAGCCTATTAATGACGCAATCACTTCTGTTGTTTTCCTATTATACAGTATAGGTCAGTCCACACAAGACAAAGACCTTAATACTGTGTCTAGTAAATGATAGTAGACTTTAGAACAGTAAGTATAGAACAGAGCATAGGTTTTTGGTATTATATAAACATTTATAACACATAAGGAAGGGAAATCCGGGGCCTGTAAACAGTAAATAAATATTAGACAAACATAAAGGTATGTTTTCAGGCACTCGTAAGAAATAAAGTTCGCACGGAAGGTCCGGGGTTCGAGTCCTGGGTAAGCCACTCACGTCTGTTGTCTAGTTTTCTACTTCTTTATTTCTTACGAGTGCTAGAAAACATACCCTTATGTTTGTCTAATAGAAAACATACCTTTATGTTTGTCTAATATTTATTTATTGAAAGTACTATGGCCCGATAGTTCAAAATTAAACTTTACTGGATAATGGAAATGTAACTTTTTGACATAATATATTGCTAACTTTCTTTCAGTTAGGCTACTGCTTCCTATACAGAAATACTACATACCTGATTAGCGAACTAACAAGTGCTGTATGTGTAATTAGTTTATTCTAAGATTGCAGTTTTTCACCAATATTTACTATTAGCATTATAATCTAACGGGAAGTGCCAGATAAATCATAATCTGAAGTTTAATTAGGATAATATGTTGTTCGCCGGTTTGCAATTATGAGTTAATTTAAAGTTGAATTTCTTTTCTGTCCTGTTTTCCTGCATTCTATAGTCCTGTAGCCTACATAACAAAGATCATGTGGTTGTAATATATGTTTCTTATGTCTTAGCTAAACTATTCCAATTACCTAGCCTAGTCTTTCTTCAAATAATATTGTTATTTACTTTTCGTTCAGTAGGCCCCACTCATATTCTTTATTATCAACCCTTCTTTGGCTGAACCATTTCTCCCGTTTTCTTTCTTCCTATAATCCTGTAGGTTACGATATTTTTCTATAGGCCTACATACAAGAAGAAGTAGAAACAGCAAAGTTAAATACGTGCCTTTCCTGATGTCGGTAGAAATGTCCTGGAAACTACGATATGATCTAAATAACATTGAGAATTCTTTTCTTTATGAAAATTAATGATCGTTCTCATCCGGGTGTTTTTAAAATGGCTGCCTCCATAGGTTGAGTTTTTGTTTACGTGGAGTTTTTCTCCTTTTTCTCCATTGTTTGTACTGATCTTGTTTTTCTTGCGTTGGTATCCCTTAATATAAACATTAGGTTGAACAGGAAATAGTAGACATGCTGCTGCTGTGTTGATCGAGTATCTATTGATACGCAGTGTTTCCCTTCGAGTTGGATTTTTTTCTTTTTAAAATACAGCAAAATGACAGACTCCTGTCTACTCCTGTCTACTATTCTGCGAAATGTTCCTCTGGTAGACGAGAAAAAAGCAGAGTCTGCCATGTTACCCGATTTGCTATCTATATGTCCACTAACCTAATCTCAACCCTGTTTTGAGCTTTGTCAGACTGCTAGCCTTAACCCGAACCCTGTTACGAGCTTCGTCGAAAATAAAAATGTCAACAAACACTGAGGCTGTATTGAAAAATACACAAATTACAGCCCATAGCGAAATGCCACTATGGTGGCCTCGTGTCCACTATTTCCTACTTCAAGCCTCTTTTGGTTTTATCAGCGTGCAAAAATATCTGGATACATACAATTGGAGAAGAAATCTGACACAAATATTATTTACAGTGTTACAGAAATTAAACTAATCACTGTACTGTTATGAATTGTTTTAATAACTGTTATGAAAACGTCAAAGCTTTAAATGGGAAGACAGCATCAAGAAATGGAAATGGATAGTGTATCAGATTACACTGGACAACAAATTTGTTGACTTTTTGTGTGTATCTGAGATTAAGCCAAGTTACCTTTATGTTGTTTGGGCTGCTGAATGTGAAAATGGCCGTTAAAACACCAGATTAGCTCTAGTTTTTTAAATATCTATAAAACAAGTTTTACACATTTGCATATACATACCATATGATAATAATGCTCATAGCAGAAATGATTCACAGCAACGCCTTTTTGCCTGTCGTTTGTAATGAGTTTCTGGAGCATCTCTCACAAGGGTCCAACAATAGTCTGCTAGCATTGTTGCATTCCATTTCCCTTGGTACCTTTTTTCGAGGGTAGTAATGTCCTGATGAAATCATTCCTCATGCTCGTCACTGACAGCACCGCAGTTAGCAGGGAAGAAATCCAGATGAGAGTGTAAAAAGTGTAATTTCAAAGACATGTTGCACCCTAGTCTCTCGTAGCGCTGCAGGAGGGTTTTTACAAGCTCCTGGTAATTGTCAGCCTTATTGTTTCCTAGAAAGTTTGTGGCCACTTGCTGGAAAGCATTCCAAGCTAACTTTTCATCACCTGTGAGGATATCATCAAAACGCTGATCTCGGAAGAGCTGACGTATCTGTGGACTGACAAATACACCTTCCTTGATTTTGGCCTCACTAAGTCTTGGAAATTTATCACGAAGGTATAAAATTTCTGCCCCATTTCGATCCATGGCCTTTACAAAATTCTTCATTAGTCCAAGTTTGATGTGGAGAGGAGGGAGCAGGATCTTGTGGGATTCTACAAGTGGTTCGTTAAGTACATTCTTTTTCCCTGGTTCAAGTGATTGCCGTTGGGACCAATTCTTTTTCTTGTAGTGGGAAGTCCTGGCACGGCTGTCCCACAGACAGAGGAAACAGCAAAACTTTGTGTAACCCTGCTGTAGCCCCATCAAGATAGCAATGACCTTCAGGTCACCACAAATCTGCCACTTATACTTGTCATAGTTGATGGTGTGTAACAGTTGTTTCATGTTGTTGTACGTTTCTTTCATGTGGACTGCATACCTGAGTGGAACAGATTGTAAAACATTATCATTATGGAGCAGCACATCTTTTAAGCTCAACTTGGACGAATCAATGAACAGCCTCCAATCGTTGCCTTTGTAGTTGATGTGTAGTGCCTCCGGATCTTGAAAACTAGAGCTAATTCGCGATTTTTAAGTTCATATTTGTGATCAGCATGTCCAAATTAGTTAAAAATAGCTACTTTTATCTCGGATACATTTTGGCTGTTGTCCAGTGAAGTGCAAAAGACAAGACCAGTCATAGAATACAGTTTTAAGAAAAATTATTTTATTCTGAAGAATAAGAAACAACAGCTAAGAACAAGCTATATTAGGACAGAATAATCTTACTGTGCAGAATATACTAATATAGACAATAATATACAGCACTTTCTGATGAAATGTCAGTAGCATAAACAGTTGAGAATACCAGTATTAAATTTTTACAGGCATGCAAGTTATACATAACTTGAGAACATGTTGAGAATAGACTGACTTATAGAACTGCATGGTGCAGTAAAGGGCAACAGTAGGCTATATAGCAAGAACAAAATTTAATATATAATATTTTGTAAAAGTATAGTAAGAATGTAATGGTCTAAAACAGATCTAGTTATGCATATTACTAATATCAGATTAAGAGTAAATTAAATATAAACCCTCATAACCCCAGCTTACACTTCTCTTCAATTTTTTTTTTTTTTTACCAAAACTACAGCATAGTGTGGATGAAACTACCATTTTAGGTAGAAAAAAACTTGCAGATGCACACACACACACACAGTTTGGACATTTTCATTTAGTTTCTGTACAGTACTTGACCAGGAGAAATAATGTCACAAGCAAATGGTGGCAATTTTAAATACTATCCAAAATTATTGGCACCATATTTTCCTAATTATAAACCAACAGGATATTTTTTTTCCATTAATTTTTTTTTTATTTTTTTAAATGAAGATGAATCTTAGTTTAAAAGAAGACCACCTTGGCTTTGGATCACGAAGATGAAGCAGAATTTTAAGTTGAACGAATTGCACAATAATGCCACGGTTTTGATGTCACAGTACTAGGCCCACCTAGTATCATTTGGTTTAAATGTTAATGTAAGATAGAAAGTCCATTTTGTATTATTCTTTTTTGTTGGGTTTTAGGACAAAATTACAGCGTGGTTTTGATAATAATTGTAAATAGTAGTGTTATGTGTCATATAGTTAAATATTCCAGAGATATTCTCCGTGGCCAAGGTAGACTCTAGGGGCAGTCACACAACACAAAATCAGCATAACTGAACTGAGCGGACCAACACCTCCTTCACAATTTTACAAACATACAGTTTATTAGGTTTGACGAACAGCTCCATGGTAAGAGATATATAGCCCCAAAGGCAAATGCAGTGGTATGTATGTCCAGTCCATTCCCTATCAAACGCTGGTCATTGGCAATCATTCAAACTTTATTTAATATCGTCCTTTGGACATTTTTATGAATAGGCACACATTTCCTTACTAGAATAAGCCAGGGACACCTCAACCAAGTATATTGATGTCCTGGTGATGGAATAATTCAGGAAAAACACAGAATACTGCAGGAGCTCAAAACACATACGTCTGCTCACTTCCTAACACAAGCCGCATCTCTCTTGCAGATGCTCAACTCATTTCTGCTTCAAATTTGTTCACATCTGCCAGTCAACCATATTGGCATGACGTCACTTCCTTTATTAATAAGTGACGCCGTATAAAATAAACAAAAAAGGAGCCCTGTTGAGCTGCCTATTATACCGACATAATCGTTATGAATTTTAATCATAACAAGTAGAAAGATACATAAAAATTACCATGATGTGATAATTAATGCATAAAGTAGCATGATATCATTTATAAACTGAATACTGTGAAAAAAAAATATATAAATAAATTGCTGCTTTATTGTTCTTGTTACAGACTCACATTAACTGTTCAAGCAGACTTTCACTCACAAGTTTCAACTATTCATCTGCTGGTCTGTTTTCACGGATGATTGATAAATGATATGATATTTGAAATGGGCATAATCTCTGCAAGGAAGGGTAAGCGATGTACGTTACAGCTGTTGTGCACAATTTGATATTTATAGCTTTTCTTTGTGCATAATATAAAATCTAATTCATTACATTTTGTAACTGTATATATACTTCCATTGTTGCTCGGTGTATGGTGGAAGGAAATGTAAAAGAATACAAGAGAGATTGTGCTATTTTCAGGATGTAAGACAGAAATTGCAAACCATAATATTTTGCCATTATTTCTTAAAAGGTTACCTGCTAGTGTGAAATAAATTGCTGCAAATTAAGCGTGTAGTGCTTAGATGCAGGCTTCCTGTAAGAGGGTTGTATGCAGTGGTGGCAAGTTATGCCCCTTAAGGAGCACAAAATAAATAAAAAGTTGGGTATAACAAGTACAGTATGTTGGTATTCCTTTAGGCAATTTTTTTTTTTTTTAAGTTTAGTTATTCAGTAATATTTGGTTTATTTATCTACAGTGGGATTATTACTGGTAGTCTTCTGGATTGGAACTATCTGCTACTTCTGGCTGCCTAATCACATACCAGATTTCCTCAATTTAAGAACAAAATCACAGACAAACAGTAAGAGACAATTAATGTGCGTCATTGATGTTTAGTTGTTGTTGATGTAATTTTTTGTTGAGCCTTTTTTTTTACATTTTTGTTAGCCCATCTACAAAACGTGAAGCCATTTGTGAGCGCGGAATACCTAGTTCAGAACTATATGGGTCATGGTTTAGGTATACCATCTTCTTCATTCCAGGTTAGCACGTTCTGTTTGTTGTTTGTCTGTTAGTTCATGTTGTTGAAAGTTTATTGGGGTTTTGGCATTAAGTTTATATGGACATACAAACAGAAAAGACAAGAAGAGCTTTCATTGCGTTGGGTGACATATGGAAATTGTCACGAAATGGATTTAGGACTAGAAACTGTCTACCTATAGTGACAAGACACTAGTGAGAAGGAAGACTGAAAAATTAGATTCAGATAGAAATATAGTGCAAAAAGTGAAAGTTGAGACCATTGGCTCCGAGGTTGAGAACCGAGGTTGATTCTTTCCTCGCCACTTCGGACGTTTAAATTGCTATGGCCTCAAGCCACCTCTAACTACCCTATGGGGATAAGGTTCAATTTAAGCTTCACAAACACCAAGATACAGACAACATATAGCTACTGTACTTAAATTAGATGACTGATGCCAGCTACAATTTATACAAGTTTATTATACACCTATACACAAACTCCTATACATGTCAAAATACATGAAGTGCGAGGATGCACACCTGAAACAAAATCAAGCACAGTTAAAAATGCATCAACCCCAACCCTTCTCCCACAATTGCAACCTGTATGGAGAAAGAAGGTAAGGTTAACTGAAATGAACTACACTGCACTTGATGTCGCCTACACTCCAAACTAGCTGTTCTAAATTCTAACTCTAACTCTAAGTCCACTGATAGCTGGAACGACTATGAAGTGTCTACACAATCTCTGCACAGACTTCGGTTCTACACAGCCTATCATGAAATCTCCTGAACACAACTAACTGCACCTCTAAACTCCAGCAGCGGTCCTCTGCTATGATTCACCAAAACTAACAGTTCTGCCTATCTGTGCTGACTTCAGTAGAGAGAATGTTTACCCTCTCTCTCTCCACTAACTCTGGAATTGATGACTGAGGTTTAACAGAACCCCACTGGATTCTGGACTGGAACTGTAGCTGACTTCTACCACTCTGAAATTACCTGCCCGAGTACCTATAACTGGGCCGTCGGCTTTATTATGGCCGTGAAGAAACGAACACAAAATTACCACAACGCTGGCAGCCTGCCAAATCTGCGTGTGTAACGAGCGTCAGAGCTCAGGATTTATCCACAAAAATCCTATTCGCTGGAAAATGTCTTCCCCTGGCTGGGAAAACGTATTTTCTTCCTCTCCTTCCACTACTGGCAACTAACGTAAAACCCTTGCGGTTCTGCGAATGCCCCAACTTTGCCGTGGGAGAAATTTTGTGGTCTCAAAATTCCGCTCTCATTCCCACAAAGCCGGTACCTGCTGTTTTAGACAAAACAAAACAACAGCTAAACAAACCATAATAATACATTTCAAATAACAATTAACTTCCTTACTCTTCACCACGTAACTCCCCTCTCTACCTGAGCCTACAAAGTAAACATTGGCTAACCCAGATCGCTTGTTCTGCCTGACTAACTCCGAGCAACAACAATATTTTCACTGGCCCGTCTGGGCAGACGTACTGTGGCCTACTTCTTACGCTGACACTAATGCCGTAATGTTTAACACAACTAAAACTAGCCTTCTCTAGGAATTCCTAAAATTCCCGTCAATAATAGTAATCACATTCAAAATGTAATACAAAATAATTCCCTTTAAAATACTTCTCCCATCTTCTGAATTCACAGAACAATAATGCACAATCAATAACATATAATCCTGTTTACGCTAGCATCTACCTGCCGTCAAAAGTTATACATAACCCCCGATTATCAAATTGAAAACCCCGTAGTTCAGCCACGTGGTGCCGCAGTTTTTCAACCACGCGCTCCTGCATACATTCATTACTGATAGCACACACGTGCTCCAATTAATACCTCTATCACTTCCGTCCACAGTTATATGCGTAACTATATAAATAGCGAGCATCAATACTCTCACTAAAATCACAAATGAAAATACACATACACGCTCCCGACTATTCTGTAAATAAATAAAATTCGCAGATGCGGGTTTCTCTGCAGACCTGTTTTTGAAATAGATCCAAGCATGGCCGAAACCTCGCAACTTTCAAATCATCTTAAATACCGCTATTCCTGAAATAAGGAATTAAATGGACCTAGTTTCTCATGTCTATCACTCAGATCGAATTGATGGCTCTGGAGTTAAGAATTAAATTAAACTAAAACTTCCCACAGAGACTTAAATGATCGGCTAGGACTAGAAAAATTAAATAAAGTCCTCACGCAAAAATTCATGCTTACCAAATCTCGAATGTCCAACTGAAGGGCAATCGACTTGACTCTGGCAACCCGGCTTTGGCAATTTTTTCATTAAAAGAGAAAGAAGCTATGAAATATAGGCCTTTTATAATCAAGACCCCCACGCGCCGACTTCATGACGTCATATGCGCGGCGTGGTTCTAAAGCCAATCGGAGCTCTGCATTTCAACTGCAGTTATCTCTCAGCCAATCAGAACCTTAGATCTTTCTGATGCAACCAGTTTCTGCTAGACAAAGAACCGGGAATTGGTCCTAGCCCTATACTGCGGAAATGAAGCAAAAATGGCCGCAAATAATTTAACTCCCGAAAAATGCGTATATGGCCACGCAATATCTTTAAAAAAAGACAATCTGGTGCCAATCCTGATCTAGCATCTATAATCTTAATCTAGAATAATACTTTCTAATTCCCTACACCCCCATTCTAAACACATAAAGAAGAACCATAAAGCAGATGAGATCAAACTCCCTCGTGATCTCATCTTGAAAAAACGTAAATAATAGAAGGAGAAGAAACATGGAGAAGGATTTCCTGTAATCCCTCCTAAAATAGTGAACTAAATGCAAGGAGAAAAAGACATGGGCCATTTGAAAGACAGAATCTCAGTACTCTCGTCACATCACTCCCCCCTTCCAAAGATTGAGCATCGAT
This sequence comes from Oreohelix idahoensis, assembly GCA_024509875.1. Lineage (NCBI taxonomy): Eukaryota > Metazoa > Mollusca > Gastropoda > Stylommatophora > Oreohelicidae > Oreohelix > Oreohelix idahoensis. The sequence goes on along the minus strand of JAMPIV010006575.1, from coordinate 119,141 downwards.
CTCATTACTGAAATCTCTGTGTTTCACACTGGCCCTTAACTCTGTCTACAAGGCTGTCTGTCCTTACCCCTCCTATTCAGTGTTCTTCGACCTTCCTCTTTTGCGTTTCCTCCTTCCTCTCCTAGAATGAGCTCCTATGCTCCGTTGGGAGAGTTGATCTCTCTTCAGACCTGTGCCGTCTAATGGCGGGTCTGAACTTTCCCTTGCTATGACCATCAAAAGGCTGTTCTGGTCAGCTGATGTGACCGGCGGGCGCTGTGGCGACCTGGCGATGGCGATTTCCTCGCTGCGCGTCAGCGGGTTTGTGACTGCTGGTACCGTGCGAGAACGATGCAACGTCTCGGGTTCCTCTGGTGTAGAGCCTCCGATTTCTTGCTGGGTTTCTATTGAGTCCTCACTGATCTCAATAGCTTCTACCTTTGAAGAAAAGTAGGTAAGATCTGCCCCTGGCAGTGGTTCTGGATTCGCTCTTCCCCTACCAATCTGAAGCGGGACAGAGCTCTCCAATATAGCTCCTTGCAAATGCGTAAGGTCGCTTTTCTCACTCTTTTCTGGCCTGAAAAGTTGGTGAGATGAAAATGTAGACCACGGGAGCTCTCCGTCTAACACCCTGGTTCTACCTTCAACCTTGCCCTCCCCTGTGAGAGTTACTGGCGTCAGTTGGAATGTGTCCTGCAGTGACACTTGACGGTTTAAGATCCCGTTAGATCGCGGAGAATCTGAGTTAAAGCTCTCAGTAACTGGTTCCAATGTTCCGTGAAACGAATTGGAAAAGATAGCCAATTTTTCAGGCTGCTCGTTACAAGAGTTGTTTCCTGTAAACGAGATACGAGAGTTGTGGGGCCCATCTCCGTCTATAGGCAAACGGATACTCAGATCACTGTCCTCCTCCGTTTGAGTAAAGTGCTGGTCGGATGGGGCTCCAGGGCTGGTTGGAACTATATGCTCGCTCAGACCGCTATCTTGTGCCCTATGAAGATGGCGCTGGTCGTTGACATATGTAATACCGCTCTTGTCAGTATGTCCCTCACTTGAAGGAGCGAATACATCGGGGGCCTAATTCCCGACAACAAAGAGTGTACTTCCTGAATCAGAGGCGTCATCACCACTGTTTGGCCGGTTGGCTGAACAGGGCTGGCGGGCGAATTTGCCTCTGCAAATAACATACCACTGTCGTCAGAGGCGTTGCACCTCTCCTTGGCACGACAGCTATGTTTGAGCTCGCTCGGGGCTCCGTGAATTAGGGCTTCTCCTTTTTCACTTATCTGGCCTGCAGTAGGCCCCCTTGCCTCAGCAAGGATCGGTGTGGTCGGGTTCCCCAAAACTAAATATGGGTTGCCGAGAATGAAGTCATAGGCTGGCTGAGCCATCACAGCTGCCTTGATGGTGCCAGACACGAACCTACATTTCACCTCAATATTGGCTACCGGAAAGCACTGTGAAGTCCCTTTCCTTAAAACTCCACCAATATTCACTTTTTCCTTCGTCATCTGCCAGGGCTTCACCAGATGTCGGGCGACTATGCTGGGGTATGTAAGCCCGCTGTCAAATAAGCATGTTGTCTCAGTCCCGTTCACTTCTGCTGGCCCGCTGTTGGAAAACAACTTCTCTGACGGGAAGAGTTTCCACTTCTTCCCTTGTTTCACCCTCACAGGCCTTAAACAAGCCACCTGATGAGTGGGTTGTTTGGTTGGGCACCGTGTTGTCCAATGAGAAGTAGTCCGACAGAACCTACAATATCTCTCATTATCTCCCCGGTTCCTGACGGGTTCATGAGAAGTCGGCCCCTGTGTTCTGTTAGGCGGCTGGGAGCGCATGTTATGACTGGGAGGGAGCTCCTTGCGAGACGGCCCTTGCTGCTGTTGATCTGAAGAGGAAGGCGACTGCGATGAAGATGCTCCTTTGTCCGGGGCTGGCAGGTCAGGGTGTTTTCTTTTCTGTCCCAGTACTTCGGCCTGTGCCGACTGGAACCTTTCAGCAAACAGAATTATCTGGTCCAGTTGCTGTGCGCCCTGCTCCGCCAGGTACTTCCTTAAGTCCGGAGACATGTTGGCCTTTATCTGTTCACACATGATGAGCTCTTCGAGTCCTTCAAACGATTTAGCCAAACCCGACAACTCTCTCCAGCGAGTGAGGTAAGTCCTCAGCCTCTCTGCGAACTGGGGAAAACTTTCTCCTTTCTCCAGTCGACTTTCCCTAAACATTGTTTGGCACTTCCGGGGAGTCCATTGGAATCGCTGTAACAGGGCGTTCCGCAGTGCCTCAAAGTTATTCTGGTCATCCACTAGCATCTTGCTATAGACCTCATATCCATGTCCTCTTAGAGATTGAGATAATTTGAGACACCACAGACTATCATCCAGCCCATATGCCTTTGCCATCCGTTCAAATTTTTCCAAAAATACCTCAATTTTCTCATTCCCGTTAGGAAAAGAGTCCATTGGAAAATTCATGGCTGCCATCCGGGGTCCTCCATTTCCTGAGGTGTCTGTCGCCCCTGCTCCGGGAGAATCTCCGTTAGCCGAACTGCCTTCCGAAGATCGGTACTGCAGTTCCAGTGAATGCAGGGCAAGTTCATGCTGTCTCTCGGCTGCCTTCTCTGCTGCTTCCCTTTCTGCTTTTCTCTCCTCTGCCGCCGCAGCTCTTTCCTGCGCCTCCCTCTCTGCCTTTTTCTCCTCTGCCTGTCGGGCCTTCTCTTCTTTCTCCGCTTCCAATTTACGCAGGTCCATCTCTGCCAGTCGGGCCCTCTCTTCTTTCTCTGCTTCCAATTTACGCAGGTCTTTCTCCGCTTCCCTTTTCTCTCTCTCCGTCTGCCGGTCCTGTTCCCTCATAATGTAAGCCCTAGTCTCGGCCTCATTCATCCCCATGCTTTTAGCTGCGTCCTTCCATGCAGTAAGTAGCTTGACCAATTCAGCCATCTTACCTGACAAATCAGCAGTACTCACAACGAGGGGAAATGACAAAAAAGGAACAAGAAAAATTTACTGTTACCTACTAGGAATATGCTGTCGCAAAAACCCGCACTCAGACTAGCACCAAGTCTGACTAATAACTACCTGAAAAAAATTCAAGTTATCCAGCTACCCAAAACCCGAATTTACTTTCCTGTCAAGAAAAAAATTCCATTAGCCATCAATTACTTCTAAGTCATAAACAACCTTACAACCACTATCATCTATACTAACTGGAACCTGTGGAAAAAAACTTATAGCTGGATCAGTCTTAATATAGCTCAAGTCTAGGGGATTTTTTTTTGAAATCTATTTCCAGAACTTTCTTCAGAGACAATCTATGAATCTAGAATTGATCCCAACAAAGATGATCCCGGATGAGCCCCCACTTTGTCACGAAATGGATTTAGGACTAGAGACTGTCTACCTATAGTGACAAGACACTAGTGAGAAGGAAGACTGGAAAATTAGATTCAGATAGAAATATAGTGCAAAAAGTGAAAGTTGAGACCATTGGCTCCGAGGTTGAGAACCGAGGTTGATTCTTTCCTCGCCACTTCGGACGTTTAAATTGCTATGGCCTCGAACCACCTCTAACTACCCTATGGGGATAAGGTTCAATTTAAGCTTCACAAACACCAAGATACAGACAACATATAGCTACTGTACTTAAATGAGATGACTGATGCCAGCTACAATTTATACAAGTTTATTATACACCTATACACAAACTCATATACATGTCAAAATACATGAAGTGCGAGGATGCACACCTGAAACAAAATCAAGCACAGTTAAAAATGCATCAACCCCAACCCTTCTCCCACAATTGCAACCTGTATGGAGAAAGAAGGTAAGGTTAATTGAAATGAACTACACTGCACTTGATGTCGCCTACACTCCAAACTAGCTGTTCTAAATTCTAACTCTAACTCTAAGTCCACTGATAGCTGGAACGACTATGAAGTGTCTACACAATCTCTGCACAGACTTCGGTTCTACACAGCCTATCATGAAATCTCCTGAACACAACTAACTGCACCTCTAAACTCCAGCAGCGGTCCTCTGCTATGATTCACCAAAACTAACAGTTCTGCCTATCTGTGCTGACTTCAGTAGAGAGAATGTTTACCCTCTCTCTCTCCACTAACTCTGGAATTGATGACTGAGGTTTAACAGAACCCCACTGGATTCTGGACTGGAACTGTAGCTAACTTCTACCACTCTGAAATTATCTGCCCGAGTACCTATAACTGGGCCGTCGGCTTTATTATGGCCGTGAAGAAACGAACACAAAATTACCACAACGCTGGCAGCCTGCCAAATCTGCGTGTGTAATGAGCGTCAGAGCTCAGGATTTATCCACAAAAATCCTATTCGCTGGAAAATGTCTTCCCCTGGCTGGGAAAACGTATTTTCTTCCTCTCCTTCCACTACTGGCAACTAACGTAAAACCCTTGCGGTTCTGCGAATGCCCCAACTTTGCCGTGGGAGAAATTTTGTGGTCTCAAAATTCCGCTCTCATTCCCACAAAGCCGGTACCTGCTGTTTTAGACAAAACAAAACAACAGCTAAACAAACCATAATAATACATTTCAAATAACAATTAACTTCCTTACTCTTCACCACGTAACTCCCCTCTCTACCTGAGCCTACAAAGTAAACATTGGCTAACCCAGATCGCTTGTTCTGCCTGACTAACTCCGAGCAACAACAATATTTTCACTGGCCCATCTGGGCAGACGTACTGTGGCCTACTTCTTACGCTGACACTAATGCCGTAATGTTTAACACAACTAAAACTAGCCTTCTCTAGGAATTCCTAAAATTCCCGTCAATAATAGTAATCACATTCAAAATGTAATACAAAATAATTCCCTTTAAAATTACTTCTCCCATCTTCTGAATTCACAGAACAATAATGCACAATCAATAACATATAATCCTGTTTACGCTAGCATCTACCTGCCGTCAAAAGTTATACATAACCCCCGATTATCAAATTGAAAACCCCGTAGTTCAGCCACGTGGTGCCGCAGTTTTTCAACCACGCGCTCCTGCATACATTCATTACTGATAGCACACACACGTGCTCCAATTAATACCTCTATCACTCCCGTCCACAGTTATATGCGTAACTATATAAATAGCGAGCATCAATACTCTCACTAAAATCACAAGTGAAAATACACATACACGCTCTCCCGACTATTCTGTAAATAAATAAAATTCGCAGATGCGGGTTTCTCTGCAGACCTGTTTTTGAAATAGATCCAAGCATGGCCGAAACCTCGCAACTTTCAAATCATCTTAAATACCGCTATTCCTGAAATAAGGAATTAAATGGACCTAGTTTCTCATGTCTATCACTCAGATCGAATTGATGGCTCTGGAGTTAAGAATTAAATTAAACTAAAACTTCCCACTGAGACTTAAATGATCGGCTAGGACTAGAAAAATTAAATAAAGTCCTCACGCAAAAATTCATGCTTACCAAATCTCGAATGTCCAACTGAAGGGCAATCGACTTGACTCTGGCAACCCGGCTTTGGCAATTTTTTCATTAAAAGAGAAAGAAGCTATGAAATATAGGCCTTTTATAATCAAGACCCCCACGCGCCGACTTCATGACGTCATATGCGCGGCGTGGTTCTAAAGCCAATCGGAGCTCTGCATTTCAACTGCAGTTATCTCTCAGCCAATCAGAACCTTAGATCTTTCTGATGCAACCAGTTTCTGCTAGACAAAGAACCGGGAATTGGTCCTAGCCCTATACTGCGGAAATGAAGCAAAAATGGCCGCAAATAATTTAACTCCCGAAAAATGCGTATATGGCCACGCAATATCTTTAAAAAAAGACAATCTGGTGCCAATCCTGATCTAGCATCTATAATCTTAATCTAGAATAATACTTTCTAATTCCCTACACCCCCATTCTAAACACATAAAGAAGAACCATAAAGCAGATGAGATCAAACTCCCTCGTGATCTCATCTTGAAAAAACGTAAATAATAGAAAGAGAAGAAACATGGAGAAGGATTTCCTGTAATCCCTCCTAAAATAGTGAACTAAATGCAAGGAGAAAAAGACATGGGCCATTTGAAAGACAGAATCTCAGTACTCTCGTCACAGAAATCAACAGCAATCTATTCCATCACAGAAATTAGGATCTTCAGCTCGGATGTCAAGGCAGTCCTATTGTATGGCTGTGAAACATGGAGAACAATCAAACCAACAACAAAGAAGTTACAGACTTTCATAAATTGATGCTTGCGCAGAACAGAAGAATTGAAGTGGTGTGACAAGATCACCAAATGTGAAAATTGTAGAATGCCCAGAAAAATACCAGTGGAACAAACAGTGAGGAAAAAAATGTTAGCCTTGGATAGGACACACATTGAGGAAACTAGTTGGTAACATTACAAGACAATTCCGCCTATGCCGGTCCCAAGCCCGGATGAAAAAGGAGGAGGGCGGCCTGCATGGAGGCCGTAAGGAGGCAGCCCCTCCACCATGCAAAGGCACAACAGGCCAATCACCTGTTTGTCTTAAACTATGATTACAAGCAATATAAGAGAGAAAACCGGACTGATTCTAAAGGCGACGAACTGGAACGGACTACGGACTACGACTTATGGAACATGGAACACAAGAAGTATAAATGGGAAAGAAGAGGAGCTGATGGAAGAGATGAGGAAAGCAAAACTAGAAATCCTGGCTATTACCGAAACAAAGAAAAAGGGACAAGGAGTCATGGATCTCGATGGCAACACTCTGCTATACAGTGGTGTACCCACATCTGAAAGAGCTAAAGGGGGCGTGGGTTGCATTGTGGCCAAAAACCAGAAAGATAGTATCAAGGGATGGAACTTTGTCTCAGAGCGCATTATGGTTGTAAAACTAAAAAAGGAGAAACCATAGTCAACCTGGTCATAGTGTATGGGCCAAATGAGGATGAGAGAGCAGAGGTCAAGGAAGAATTCTTCGAGCTGCTTCAAAGGACAGTGGATGACTGCCTAGATGAAATTATCATGCTCGGAGATTTCAATGCCAGAGTTGGAAATGACCATGCTAGATGGGGTGGAGTTATCGGAAGATATGGAGAAGATACTCTCAATGACAATGGAAAGCGACTCCTCAGATTCTGCAGTGAGCAGAATCTGATCATTACCAACACAAAGTTCCCCCATAAGCGCATACATGCATACACTAGGTGTGAACCAACAAAGAATGAGAAGTCAGTGATCGACTATGCCATTGTTAGGAGGAGCTCTATCAAATATGCCTGGGATGCTAGAGTCTGGAGGGGGCCAGAGATTGGAAGTGATCACTACTTGCTTACAATCAAAAGAACAACTGAAAGAGTTGCTCAGCCTAGGAACTGCCCAGCACCACGCAAGAAACCAAGTAAACAAATGGAAGAAATGAGCATTAAGACCTACAAGTTGAAAGAGCCAGAAATTAAGACCAGATATCAGGGGCTTATTGCTACAGCCGTGAGAAACACAGAAGAACAACCTGATGACTTGGAAACCCTGTGGCTTAAATTCAAGAACATCATAAAGACAGCTGCTGCAGAAGCATGTGGTGAAGTCTGACTTGGGAACAAGAGAAAGAGGACACCTTGGTGGACAGAGGAAGTCAAAGAGAAAATAAGAGAGAAGAAAATGGCATGGAAACAATACTTAGGAGCTAAAAACACAGCAGGACAAATAGAGAAATATAGAGAATATGTGATACTCAGAACAGAAGCAAAGAACAAGGTGCTAGCAGCAAAACAGAAGTCCTGGGAAGAATTTGGAGAAAAGCTAGAAAAGGATGCGCAAGAAAACCAGAAATTGTTCTATAAGACCCTAAAGAACATGAGGAAGGAAAAACAATGCCCTCTTAAATTTATAAAGGACAAGCAAGGCAAATTGCTTACTGCCCCGAAGGAAGTAATGGAAAGATGGAAAGAATATTTCTCAGAACTCCTTGATGGTGAGCAAGGTAGAGCATCAGAAATGATAACCACTAACACAGAAGAGGATACAAATGGTGATGAAGATGACATAAAGATGGAAGAACTGAAGGCAGCACTGGAGAAAATCAAGATGGGCAAAGCAGCAGGGCATGATGGTATAACACCAGAAATGGTTAAGTACATGGGAGCAACAGGTGACCTATTACTCCTAAGGGTCCTACAGGCAGCGTGGTGCAACAAGGCCATACCAAAGGATTGGGAGATTGCCATCATAACACCGATTTTCAAAAAGGGTGACAATCGACAATGTGGAAACCACAGAGGCATATCCCTTCTCAATGTCCCTGGTAAAATCTACTCTAGAATCCTAGAGCAGAGACTCCGATGCCTAGCTGAGCCACAATTGGATGAAGCCCAGTGCGGATTCCGAGCAAACCGAAGTACTCAAGACCTAATCTTCACACTCAGACAGCTGAGTGAAAAGGTGTCGTGTGAAATTCTAATCCACATATATAAATTAAAACGTAAATGTAAAGCCTAACACATAAATTTAATAAAAGGAAAGAAGAATAGTAAAGAACAGTGCTGTCACAATGACTGTACTCGAAATCCCCCTTGTTTTCTCCTTCGTCTGCAAATTGTAACGTTTCACGTTGATAGTAAAAGCCTACTGCTTCAATACCCGCTTTCTACGATAAAACGTGTACTGCCTTTCTAAGAAAAACCTTGAGATACGAAAGCTGACCATATTTAATATTCCATTCATGTCATTTTATACACTAAGTTACCATAAACGAAAGACAGATGGACTAAGGATAGAAAGAAAGGGAGGGGCTGAAAGCCGGAACGCAGGCAATACTACCACAGTCTCGCGATACACAATTACTACCATCACGCGTGTAAGGCCACAAGCACTAGCTTTTTTTTCAAATCGACAGTGATAAAAAACACTACCCATACGAGTTAGGTTTTAAAAACTTACAAAACGCTTATTAGGAAACATGACATTATACTGGTTTACGTTTGAAAACATTACAGTACCCAGACACCACATCGTATTCGAAGTGAACAGGAGGTAGAAGAAAATGCATATTTTGAACGCAGCCCCTTAGCCCCATTAAATTTATATATTTGGGTTCCTTAGGACTTGCTGACAAAGAATATGTTGAACGTTACGCAAATAGTCTAGGAATTAACAAATTATAGCCAAAAGAAATAGTGAGGGATGTCAGACAACACCAAAATCAGAATCGCTCAGTGGCAGATTTTCACACCACTATTGTACGGGAAATAGGCTGACATGTTACCTCCTATTTGATTGGCGGAAAGTAAATGTAAGGCTAAACACGATTAGTCGGGCTATAAATATTGATTCTTTGTTGTTAGGGAAACGGGAGTAGGAGTATTTTTTTTCAAACGCTTGTGTAAACATGGCACCATTGGTTAGACCCGCCAATATAGTCAATCAGAGGCGTCAGGTCAGCACCACATTTTCAAATAAACTTACTAAAGAACCAGTGCGTTGAGCGCCAGTGCATATTTTTCTAAATAAAAGCCTGGGACATCGGCAGATCGAAATTGTGCTATATTCATTGCCAGTCAACGTAACTGTGTATTATTCCATGAATTGTGGTAAGCTTGAAATATTTGATATCTTTTTAATGAAAATTGAATGTAAATTGATAATTTATGTCTGTATATATGTGTGGTTCAGTAGCGAACATGAGGTAAAGCCTATATAGTGCTCCAACCTGAACAGAAGGTGTCGGAGGAAAGTAAAACTACATGGAATTGCCAAACAGTACACTGACACCTATCTTATTGACTAGAAAGAAATAATGCTGGAATTGCAGAGGCGTAGTAACCATTAGGGAGGAGTATACTGGTGAAAATTATTTCAGATGAAGATAGCAGTTGGCCTACCGCTCTGAACTCAGTGTTTGTTATGTATTGTGTTCAGTCTGGAAATTTATTATAAATTAGTTCTGAAATAGGAGGTACAACCTTCTTGTTTCAGGGACCGTGGTCCTAAAGTTATTGAGCAGCACCTGGTCTGAGCTTTGCTGAACCTAGAGGCTGACAGCATACTCCTGGGTCCAGATAGTGACCAGTGAGGTGTCTCCAGAACACAGGGAGGCTATCGAGCAGAGGAGTCTTTTCCTGCCGCCATCACGAAAGATAAGCGTCTGTGGCCAGAGGAGCTCAACATTATGCCCCCCCTCAAAATCTGACTTTATAATAAAACAGAGGGAAAATACAGTGTTTAAATTGATAGGAACTGTGAACTTTTCCCCATACTATTTCCAAGATAAACCAACACTTGAAGTCATGATGACAAATAACAACATAGCTTGAAAAAACAAAACCAGTATTACCTCATATTACTACTACACAACTGACACACATAGGATAATATTAATAAAATATGTCACTACAAGGTTCATATTGATAAATTCTGTACATACATATTTATATTCTATTAGTGAAAGTAAACTTTATCAGTGCCTCATTTAAGATAGTCTTATAGAGTGTTAAATGTGTGTGAGTGTCCCAGTGTTGTCAAGTGTGGTGGAATAAATTAAATTGTTTATCTGTCTGTTGTTGTTGTGACTTACACTTCATCATATACATACCCTAGTAGTCATCACAAATTTCCAGAATAATTCTGACTGAGGTATAATGTGGTAGCAAGTAAGGTTATCTGCAAAACACTAGACCTATTAGATACAGATACCTTCACAGCTGATCTCAGTCAGTACACTAAGTCCCCTATAAATATTTATAACATCCCACTTTACCACAAAAGGCCCTTGAATACAAGAGTGAGATCCATCTTTGTTTCATAGATCTGGAAAAGGCGTTTGACAGGGTCCCCTGGAGCAAACTTTGGGACTGTTTGGCAAGGAAGAACATTCCAGCACCTCTGATTCAAGCTATACAGAGCTTCTACAAGTCTTGCAGAAATTATGTGAGGACAGCAAACTATAAGTCAGAAGAGTTCAGGACCACCACTGGTGTAAGACAGGGCGATATCCTGTCACCTTATCTTTTCATACTCCTCATGGACGATGTCATCAAGGCATGTAAGGAGAGAACAAGAAAGTATTCAGTGGGGTACTGGAAGATGAGACAGGTCTGTATTTCAGAGCTAGCATTTGCTGATGATGTTGTCCTGATTGCTAAATCAGAGACACATCTCCAATCCAACCTGCAAGTCTGGAAGGAAGAGCTGGAGAAGAGAAGGATGGTCATAAGCAGCTCTAAAACAAAATCTATGGTGATATCACGAGAAGAAAGAAAACATCAGATTAAGTTGGGAGAACAGGTCCTGGAGCAGGTCGACCACTTTAAATATCTCGGAGCTATTATAGACCGAAAGGGGGGCATCAAAGAAGAGTTGGCCACTCGAAAAGCAGCGGCTGGGAGACTTTTTCAGGCCATAAATCGAGGATTCCTCAGCAAGAAAGAGGTTGGTAAGAAAACAAAGATGGCTGTATACCGCTCCACCTATGTCCCAGTCTTGACATATGGATGCGAGTCATGGGCAATGACTACAACCCACAAAAGCCAGATCCAAACCTCAGAAATGAGATATCTGAGGAAGGTGGTTGAAGTAACAAGAAGAGACATGGTCCGCAACCAGACGATACGTCAAGGCCTAAAATCCCACCCGCTGCAGACCCAAATAGAACAGTCCCAACTAAGATGGTTTGGCCATGTCTGCAGAATGGGAGAAGATCGGCTACCACGACAAGCATGGGAAACAAAGAGCCAGGGATCCAGACCTCCAGGACGACCCAGAGTCCGCTGGGAGGACAACATTAGACAATCTTTGAAGGACCGAGGACTAGAATGGAACCAGGCCAGGAAGAAGACAGCTGATAGAATAGTCTGGCGCTCTCTCTTCCAAACCTCTACACCTCACGGTAGAAGGGGAACGACTAAGTAAGTAAGTAACATTACAAGACAGTCCTTATCCTGGAACCCCCAGGGAGTGAGAAATAGATGACCTAAAATACACAGAGAAAGTAATTGGAAACAGATTTAAAAAGGATTTTAAAAAGATGTGGAAAGACTTTAAATGGATGGCACAGGACAGGAAGGCATGGCGTGAGCTTGTTGAAGGCATATGCTCCACAAGGAGCTAAGGGGCAGTTAGGGTGAATGTTGTTTATCCATCAGTTTAACCCTTTTATCTTTAGTTCACAATTTAAATGTTATTGCTTATGAAGACATGATATGCAGAGTTCTTCATGAAGGACAACTTACAGAACCGTTTGGGATAAGAACAGGAGTGTGACAGGGACGCCTCTTGTCTACATTTGTTTTCTTACTAGCAATATGTTGGGTTATGAAAACATCGACGTCACACAGCAGAAATTGAATCCAGTTGAACCTGGAGCTTGATTATCTAGGTGTTGCCAATGACTTGGCTTTTCTGTCGCATAATCGCAGTCAGATGCAAGACAAAATGAATCTACTCAATGAGAGGTCACAACAAGTGGGTTTTAAAATACACTGGGAAAAGACAAAGATAATGAGAATAAATGCAGGAAATGACAACAGGGTTGAACTTGAAGAAACACACTTAAAGATATAGAATTGTACACATATCTAGGAAGCAATATAGACAAATTTGGAAGGGACAGACAAGAATATAAAAATAAGATTACAAAAAGCAAGAGGAACTTTCATTGCATTGGGAAATATGTGGAGATCAAAAGAAATAAAGTCCAACACAAAAATAAGAATCTTCCACTCAGATGTCAAGGTCAGTCCTATTGTATGGCTCTGAAACATAAAGAACAACAAAGACAACAACCAAAAAGCTACAGACTTTCATAAACGGGTGGTAGCATAAAATAGAAGGATTTAACTGGTACAACAAGGTCACCAATGCAGAACTAATAACAAGAACCAGACAAGTGCTAGTGGAACAGTAGATGAGAAGAAGATGCTGGCGATGGATAGGACACATATTGAGGAAACCTGTTGATAGCATTACAAGGCAGTCCTTGTTCTGGAATCCACAGGGAAAGAGAGGTAGAGGTAGACCAAAAAACACTTGGAGAAGAGAATTGGAAACAGAGGTAAAAATGATGAGGAAAATATGGAAAGAACTTGAGCGGATGGCACAGGACAGGAAGACTTGGCATGTGTTTGTTGAAGGCCTATGCTCCTTGGGGAGCTAAAGGGTATCGATTGATTTATTTATTTATTTATTTGTGACTGCTATGTATATTATTTATTCTGCTTTCTTGTCTAAGCTGTTATTAATAATTTGTGAGTAGTATGCAGTAAAAAATAGAACAGCTTATAGAATTTAGAACATTCGATTTATGATGCTTGTTACCGTCATCCATGTTATACCCAAGGCCTGAAAGAGGACCAGTTGGTCCTCGGCAGCCTACTGGGCATATCTAAGCAAGTATCATAAGGAGGGTTAATCATTGAGCATGTTACCTCAGTCTGTAAACATGTAGCTAGCAGTAAAAACTTCCAGCTGATCATGACCAAGTCATTCTAATCAAGTCATTTAAATCAGCCACCCAGGATGGAAAAAGTTTTTCCGACCTTGAAGACTTGGAAAGAATATAAACTGTTAGTGCAGGGCGTAACGATTGGACTTGAACTTCTTCTTCTTCTGCGTTCAGTTTGTAGTCATGCTAAATCTGCAGGCCTGTCGCCAGGATGAAGTCCACAGTCTTTACCAGGTCAGCGCGGCAGCCCCATAGCTTCTGCTGGAGCTCAGCACCCCTTGGCCAGGTCGCACGTCGCGGTTCATCATGGGTTGGGCAGTTCTGGAGAATGTGTTCTGGTGTCTGGATTCCAGTTCCACATGGGCATTCATTTGTGTGGGATATCCTGAGGTGATAGAGATGGCCAAGTAATCTGCAGTGGCCAGTTCTCAGGCGGAAAATGGTGGTCTGTTGGTATCTGTTTAGATGGTGGATTGAGTCATCTCTGCTGTATATATCCCTTCCTCCTTCCACTGATTTTTGTACTTGTTGTGGATGATGGGTTTTGCTTCCCAATAGGGCAATGGGTGGCTGTATTGTTCCATTTTACTGCCACTTCTTGATAGAGCATCTGCTCTCTCATTTCCAGCAATTCCACAATGGGAGGGTAACCACTGAAGGGCAACGGTTGATGACCTTTGGATGATGTTAAGCTCAGATCTGATCTCATTCATCATGTTATCATTTCTGGTGTTCTGTATTGATTCCAGTAATGATCTGCAGGGACTTGAACTGAATGAAGGCATATGCGCCACTGTGAGCTGAAGGAGAAAATGCTTATCCGGTGCATCGCTGGAATAACACTTAAAAAATCTAATTTCCTCATTCATTTGAGAACACCATTTAGTGATAATTTATTAAAATTGTTACAGTGGTCATTTTTGGGATAGTTTCAACAAAAACTGTTCCGTTATAAAAACTATTAACACAGAACAAAATGAGTTAATATTACACTGTACTTCTCTGTTTGTTCCAGAAAACTCTGCTGAATCAAGGATTAACTCTCCACTCAAAGTTGCTGCTGCTAATATAAACAATGATTCTTTAAGAAAAGTTAAACCTGGAACAGGCCAGCTTATTCATGTGTGCATCACGTCAGATAAAAATACATTGGGTAAGGAAACGTTTGTATCTCCTTCTGTTATTTTGACAATTCAACAAGCAAATAAAGTAACATATCGCTGACTCCACTGTTTAAACCTCTGAAGATCTTACTGCCTTATTTATTCATTCTTTCTGTCATCATCTTTCAGCTTCCACTGGAGTATGGGCCTTTAAGCCAATCCTTCCTATCCTGTACCATCTGTTCAACATCTTTCCATGTCTTCTGTATCTCTTTTAATTCTTTAATCTCTATTTTCCTTCTCCACATGTTTTTAGGCCTCCTTTACTCTTACCCCGAGGTAATCCAGAAAAAGGGCTGCCTTGTAAAGCAATCAACTGCATTCCTCAATTTGTGTCTTATCCAACACAAACCATCATCTCGCGTTTTGTTGCACTGGAGTTTGTCTGGTTTTTTCCCCATCAGTTCCACGCTGGTAATATTGCCAATGGATGGGTGTGAAAAAAAAATCGAAAAAAGGTAATTCATCTTACGAGGACAAAAGACAAAGAAAGTAGTCTACGTTACGGCCACAAGGCCTTCGTCAGGGAAAGGAAAGAAAGTGAAGGCTAGATAGGATACATAAGAACTTAAATAAATATAAAAATAAAACCTAGGTACTTCCCTGAAGGCAAGGCATCGAAATCCTACCACTATTTGCTGTCCGCTAATGGATGCGCGTGGCCGAAAAATATTGCCAAACACCGGATGTGGTGTTAGTGGGTCTTTGGGGAGGCAAAAAGAGAAAAGGACTGATACTACCTGTGGCATCTCGGTCATAAACAGAGACTAATATGAGGCTGTTCACTTTTTCCAGAAAAAAAAAAAAAAAAATCAGATGCCACAGTCACGTTAGACTAAAATTCTGAATCTTTTGATGCGGCAAACTTCAAATGTGTGCGAACAATTTGTAGAGAATGGGGTGGCTAATGGTCGGTCGCTTACGTACAGGAAGTCAGTTAGATCATAAAGTCAGTTAATATCTGGTTTACCAATCCAGTGTACGAGTGCGTTCTAGGTAGAACACTGGCTAAACAGACAGTTCAACTTAAAATAACTGTGTCTGCTACTACAGCAGAATAATTTTGGTGTACAAGTATTTCTCTGTGCGATATGGTATCTTCCAGTAGGCCTAAAGCATATAAAAGGAACCGCAATGTTTTGTCAATTGAAACGAAAACAGAAATTATCAAGAGACTAGGACAAGGTGAAACTGTGTCTTCACTTGCGAGGATTTTCAATGTTGGGAAAGCTACCGTCTCTGACATCAAAAGTAACAAGGATAAAATTATGAGTTTTGCATCGAAATTTGATAGTGAAAATGGGTCGAAGAAACGTAAAACCATGAGAAATGCGAAAGATGTGAAATTGGAAGAGGCTTTGTATATATGGTTTGTGCAAAGAAGAAGCAAAAGGGAACCTATCTCTGGTTCTCTGTTGTGTGAAAAGGCACTTCAGTTCAACAATCAACTTGACGGTCCTCCTGACTTTAAGGCTAGCCAGGGATGGTTAAGAAACTTTAAATCTCGTCATGGCATACGAGAATTGGAGATTCAAGGGGAATCTTTATCTAGCGATGCAACTGCCGCTAAAAATTTTAAAGAAACATTCTTGGCTTTTTTGGAAGAAGAAGGTTATTCACTCGATGATGTGTATAATGCCGATGAGACTGGCTTATACTGGAAATCATTGCCTCAAAAATCACTTGCATCTCAGCACGAAGCAGCTGTCCCTGGGTTTAAAAAGTGCAAAGAGAGAGTAACAATTTTGGTAGCCGCGAATGCCAGTGGAAGTCATCGTTTACCGGTGCTAATGATCGGCAAAGCCAAAAAACCACGTTGTTTAAAGAATGTGACATGTCTCCCATTGTGTTACAAAGCACAGAAGAGTGCTTGGATGAATAGTGAAATATTTCTTGGGATATCAAATGATATAAAGGAGGAATATAATGTCAAAATGAACAACTATTTCGATGCTTTAGGCAAAATTGACAACGATATCACCACCAAGACAATCGATACTAAATGGGAACAACTGAGAACAGCAATGACAGAAGCAGCAGTAGCGACCACCGGATACCTAGTACATAAAAAGAAAAAATGGATGAGAGAAGATACTTGGGATAAAATACAAGAAAGGAAAACAGCAAAACTTAAACTACTAGCGGCAAGTACACATAATGCAGTTGAATCTTGCAAACTAACTTATAACTTGTTAAATAAAGAAGTGAAGACAAAAACTCGAAGAGATAAAAGACATTTCATCAATGAACTGGCCGTAGAAGCTGAAAATGCTGCAAGAACTGGTAATAGTAGGTGCCTTTATCAAATTACAAAACAACTATGTCACCAGCCTACTGCTATGGAAACACCTGTTAAAGGTAAATTAGGGAATTCAATACCAACAGAAAAAGAACAAATGAAGAGATGGGCTGAGCACTTCATGGAGGTGCTAAACAGACCACCACCAACAGTAACACCTGATTTTAATAATGAAACACCCACAACCACCTTGCCAATAACTTGTGATGAATTCACGCTGGACGAGATCAAACAAGCCGTTAAAAGATTAAAAAATTTTAAAGCTGCTGGAGTTGACGAAATTTCAGGGGAAATGATTAAAGCAGTTAATGACAACAACCTCTTGAGAATTTTAGATATTATAAATGAAGTATGGAGAGAAGAACAACCACCACAACAATGGAAAGACAGTATTATTGTAAAGTTACCGAAGAAAGGTGATCTATCAGACTGTAATAACTGGCGTGGTATATCTCTATTATCAGTACCTGGAAAATTATTATGTTGTTGCATGATGTTAGAAAGACTTAAATTGCATGCTGACGAAAAGATCAGAGAAGAACAAGCGGGTTTCAGGCCGAAACGATCATGTATTGATCAAATATTCACACTAAGAACAATTATAGAAGAATCAGTGGAAAGGCAATCGCCACTTATTATCACCTTCGTCGATTTTCAAAAAGCCTTTGATAGTCTACACCCGCCCATCATTGTGGAAGATACTTACAATCTATGGTTTTCCAACAAAATATGTGAATATAATCAAAGCGCTATATGACAATGCAAGATGTTGTGTTAGAACAAATAAAGGGAATACAAAATGGTTTACAGTAGAAACAGGGGTGAAACAAGGCTGTATTATGTCACCACTACTTTTTGGAATAGCTATTGATTGGGTTATGAGAAACTATACCCACAATGAACAATTGGGTATAAAATGGACAAATGGAAAATTCCTGGGGGACCTGGATTTCGCAGATGATGTAGCATTCTTAAGTTCAACACCAAGACAATCCCAAGAAGCAATAAATAATTTGTGTCATCTCTCGGTTAAAATAGGTTTCCAAATAAATGCCTCTAAAACTAAAGCTATGAACTTTTCTAACGAGACCTTTGATATCATCTTGAACGGGGAAAAACTACAGAAAGTTGAAAGTTTCAATTATTTAGGCAGTAAAATGACTCAGGATGGTGACACAACAAGAGAAATCCATACTAGAATTGCTTTGGCAGCTAGCGCCTTCAATAGATTATCTAACATTTGGAAATTACGATCATTGAATATACATACCAAGCTTCGTCTGTTTAATTCAAATGTTATCTCAGTGTTAACATACGGCTGTGAGAGTTGGAAAATAACAAAATCATTGGAGAACAAGCTGAATACATTCGAGAACAAATGTCTTAGAAAACTCATGAACATCAGTTGGAAAGAATTCAAGACTAATCGACAAATAAGAGAAGACTCTAGGCAGAAATATGTCTCCGACTATATAAGGAAAAGACGATGGTCATATATCGGTCATGTCCTACGAATGCAAAACAACAGAATACCACTACAGGCGCTCACTTGGGTTCCTGAGGGTAAGAGGAAAAAAGGAAGACCAAAAGAAACACTCAGAAGAACAATAATAAGAGAAGGAAGAACGTCGGGCCTAAATAATGTGCAAGAGCTAAGAGGAGTGGCGTCACAACGAACAACCTGGAGAGCACTGGTTTCTGCCTTATGCGCCGTGTTTGGTGCTTAAAGAATTTATTATTATTATTATTATACAAATCAGTTCATCCCAAATGTGAAGAGGTTGAGAGAACAAGAAAAGAAAACTGGAAAAATAATTCTTCTACTGGACAATGCACCATCTCATCCAGAGACGGATACATTGAATGCAGTTGATGCAAATTTTAAAGTAATTTTTCTGCCTCCCAATGTAACAGCACTGATTCAACCAATGGATCAGGGTGTTATAGCAAAGCTTAAAAAGATGTACAAGAAGGAAGTCCTGCGTCGTTTATTGTTGGCTGAAGATGAAGAAAGTGTGGTGGCGTTTTCCAAAAAGCTTAATCTCAAAGACTGCTGCTGTATGTTAGATGATGCTTGGACCACCCTGTCACAAGATGATCTCAACAAGGCTTGGAGTAGATTGCTTGGGAAAAAAGGAGGAAATGAAACTACTGCAGTGGACACAAATGATGATTGTATAAATGAAGTTGTGGAACTGTTTCAAGCAATGCCCGGATTTTCGGACTGTGACAAAGATGATGCACACATGTGGCTAGAAGATGATAATGATTCTGGTTTTCAGTTTTTGAATGACGAAGAAATTTTGTCTTTTGTGCAAGAAGAAAACCAAATACATGTAGTGACCGATGATGAAGACTCCTCAGAAGTACATGATGTACTTGTAGATTATGAAGAAAAACCAAAACGTCGACCAAGTCCTGAAGAGGCCTTTATAGCACTAGAAACAGCGATGGCTTGGTACGAGCAAGAAGATGACAGCTGTCCTACACAGCTTCTGCTGTTGAAGAGAATGCGGGACTTAGCAGCCAAAACGAGACTATCCAGTTTGGTGCAAAAGAGGATTCCTCATTATTTTAAATAGTGGGCTACATCTGTGCAAGTACATATATACGTAAGTTGCGCCTGGTTTTGAATCGTTTGTAATGTTATTTTGAAAACATTTCTCTTTCTTAACAAAAATAATTAATACAAGTAGTACATGCACTGCAGTGTAATAAAAGATTTTGGTGATACAGTGATCTAATACAGTGTGGGTATTATTATTATAGTACAAGTAAATATGTTTTGTAGTGTATTTTCCTTGTGATGGTTAATTATTTTTAGAAATATGTATACATGTACTCGATACATTATGTAATCCAATTATCCGAACATTTGATTATCCGAACGATGCTCGGTCCCATGGGGTTCGGATAAATGGAGTTCTACTGTACATATAAATATGCACTAGCACATATATATATATGTTTTTTGGTGGTGATGGTCGACTTTAATCGTCGTAGTACATTTCTGATCTGGGATTTTCATGAATGTGATACACTTCGCTGACTGTATAGTATTGTAACTTTGTGGTCATAGTTTTTCTAAATACATTGGACAGAGATGGAAATATGACTTGAGTTGGTTATTACTTGTATGTTTACTACTCTGTCCCTCGCTCTCTTGTGTAGTATTTCGAGAACTAAGATATATGTATGTTCTTTGTAGAATATACCGTGTTAATGCATATACATATATGTGTTTGTGTCAAAGTAAGTGAAGAGACATGATCATGAAAGCCAATCAGTTTGGCACATGAACATGAAGATGATTGTGATGTCTCACGTTGCCAGTTTAAAAAAGTCTGTGATCACTTATCTTTTGACTGACGTTGAATATGTCCAACAATTTGAATCTTCCCCTTCATAAAGTTCCTCATGTCAATAAAGTTGTTAATGATTGAATAAATGTAAACAACAGGTGGCATGGTGGCACTGATAAACAGTGTTATGTCTAACACCAAGTCTCCCGTGAAGTTTCACCTGATTGTAGACAGCGATAGCATGGATCATCTCAGGTAAGTTGTCCTTGTTTGTGGTTTATTTGTGGGGTTTCATTTATTTTTGTCAAAGTTAGATTACATGAGGTGATGAAGGAGTCTTGTAAAATACAGAATATAATTAGAAGTATTCTTAAAAGATAACCTTTGTTCTGTGGAAAATCGGTGTACCATTACCTCATTTCTGTTTGTAGAGGAACACTGTGGGCAAAACTTAATTAGAATGATTTTCTAATGAGAGAAAAGCAGATGAATATAATTATTAAAGCACTACACTAGCTCTTCATCCTGTGTCGTTCCCAGGGGTCTCAATGGAGGGAAAGAAGGACTTGGACAACTGCTCTCACAGGCGTAAAAATAACTAATATGAGGTAAAGTGTGCAGGGTTCGTAGCGACCTTGAAAAACCTGGAAAACGAAAGAAAAAAATTCCAGGCCTTGAAAAGCCTGGAAAAATGGCTAACAGCCTTGAATTTCCCGCATCGGACCTTGAAAAAATATTAAAAATCGGAAGTTTTCCATTTTTCGGTTATTGATAGTATTTTTCGTTAAACTTCAGTTACCGCAGAATTTTTACTTCCCTTTGGGCACAAAATCCATTTCCAGACGTTTTCGGCGGTTCGTGTTTTCGGCGATTTGCGTTTTCGGCGAATTGCGTTAACGATGTGAAGCAGATTTATTTTTAGCGCGCGTGTCTGTTGTTACTCGAAAGCGGTAATTTCCTATTACTCGTGGGTTTTTGCTCCGCAGTGAATATGTGTAGTTATGTCTTGTATCGTAACAGTTAGGGTTAGATTTAGTATTAAGGTTAGGATTAGGGTTAACGCTACCCCAAATCCAAACCCTAATACTAAACCTAACCCTAACTGCTACGAAAGTACACATAACTACACATATTCACTGCGGAGCAAAAACCCACGACTGGGAAAAAATGTATTTATAACCTCAGACCTAAGGGCCTTTTATATTTGGATATGCGCCCTAATATAACCGACTAGGTTGAACGGAACGCGCCTTGCCAAAACTTAAAAAAAACAAAACAACAACAACACCAAGAACTTGTCTCTACGCATTCATGTTGTATTAAATCGTTCATTTCAACTGAGGTAAGTAATAAATTCATTTATAAAACATATTTACATAGGCTAAGTGCGGTTTATAGATAGGCCTACTGTACTTGCGGCCGTAATTTACAATGTAGGCCTATTTACAGTTATTTTTAACCATGGCCAAAATTAGTGTTTGAATGAAATTTCTTGGTTTACAACTGCTTACGAGAATATGTTTGACACAGTTTGAGATGGTCAAGAATAGAAATTGATGGCGATTCCATATCCTATAGCCTACTCTGTTATCAGACGCGTCCCACTGTTCATTTCACCACATTTTTGGGAAATAAATATATTTTGAATGCTTTTTCATTATATTTATGATGAAGAGACATATCCCGTTCTGCTCTGCAGGGTTATAATTAGGATATGCCTAGGCCTACATGTTTTCAATTCCAGATAACATGAATAACCGCCGATACATGAAAGTGGCGTCACATCAGTCAAATCGCTGTAATTAGGATAAATGAAAATTACCAATTTTGTGCATAGACCTATGTTATTTAAAATTTTAAAAATAATTTAAAAATTTTTTTTTTTAATCGAAACAAACAGAAACGATAAAACAAAACTAACCCCAACAAAAAAAAATCAAACAAAAATAGTAAAGATGGGGAGGGGGTGTGTGTGTGTGTAAAGGCCTGATGTTTCCAGTTAGATATTTAATAGATTTTCACTTATCATAAGTGTTATAAGGATATCATCATATCTTCACCCTCCCAATTACTATATATTAACTTTTGTTCTAGTTAAATACTGTTTGACTATATTATTCATGCGTTTAGAACTTTGACTTGGTAAATATACATAGCTTAGGCCTACTTATAAGTTATTTGTGTGTTCCATTTTTTTTTTTGTTTTTTAAACAGAAAAGAACACAACCCTAAGGAGCAGTTTTTCCCTCAGAAACATCAAAACTATCTAACACTATTCCCTCGGACACGTCAACAACATCTAACACTATTAGGAGACCTACAGATGTGACATCATTTGTGACCAAGGAAGAAACTCTCAGAGCTGAGATTATTTGGACTCTTTTTTCAGTGAAAAGTCACCATAGTTTTAATTCAAATTTCATACGCAACAAGGGACATATTCTCTTCTGTGGTAGTTTTTATTCAGCCTTCAGCTTTATTTCAAGACCTGAAATTCAGATTGGTGCATTTGGAACAGTAGCTGAAAATAGGAAGCATTTTCCTGTAGCATTGAAGAAAAAACAACTCAAATTGAAAAAGACAAATCATCCTGTGTTTTGTGCGACAGAAGATAAGGCATGATATGAAAAGATTTAACCTTATATCTACTGTTCACTCCAATGATAATATAAACAAGACAGAAAGACAAATTCTTTAGGGCAGAACAATTCAGAAGCCTTTGCTTGCAGAAAAATACAGCAAAAGTATGGGAGGTGTCGACTACTTCAGCCAACTAGGTGCAAGCTACCACACATATCCTATTTTTATATCATTTCTTAGTTGAAACTGCCCTGGTCAATGGGCACATAACCTACAACACTGCCAACTCTACAAAAAAAGATCAAAGCAAAGATCAGGATGTCAGTATGACTCTTATTGAACCTGCTATTCTTCGACGTAATGTGACACCTTCAAAACCACAGGTCACAACAACACGACTTACTGAGCACCACTTCATTGATAAATATGAAAGGACAAGGTACAAACCAGACTGTAAAGTGTGTAAGGCTGCAGGGAACAGAAGCCAGACTTGCATGTACTGCCCAGATTGCAATGTACCTCTATGCCTGATATTCTGCTTCAAGTTATACCACACAGTCAAGGATTATCAACGATCCAGACAAAGACTCTTGCAGAGGCCTACAGCTACAACTTCAATCCCAGTTAATAAAGGAAGCAGCTCAGACTCCAACTAGAGGTACGTAGCTACTCAAACATTTACAAACGCTCATTGTCATGCCACAGACGCAGAATACATTCAATAAAGACAAACACGAAAAATAGTTTTTTTTGCATTTTATTCACAATTTTATTAGCCTTTTATGTTGATATACGTTAATCATTAAATCAATATGTCAATCAAGCTTATTTTATTCATTGACATCCATGTCACTAACATTTTATTGCGCTGACGTTGAACAAATTCGCTAAATACTGGGAAAAGATGTCTGTTTTTCAATCTTTTATGAATTTAAAAAAAAAAAATGTTCTTTTTAAAGAAATCTGCAAACACCCTTGGTAATGGGAGACGGCAATGCTCCGGATTGCTGGTCAGCAAAGTGATAATTATATCTGAGAAAATTAGATGAGGAAAATATTAGAGTTTCCCATCCTTGAAAATCACGTGCTGGACCTGGAAAAACCTGGAAAAAGCCTGGAAAATGCTTGAAGAAATTTGCTATGAACCCTGAGTGTGGGGCTAGCATTAACATCATGTCAAACATGTTGCTGCAGAAACCATTGATGTTAGAGCTTGGTGTAGACTTTCTGGGGACCAAATGTAGTGGTGGCTGCATTCTGTCAATGGAGCAAAAATGGGAAGTGGTTATCAGACTCATATTGATTCCTACTTCTAGAAGACCATCACTAACAGCCACAGAGATGCAACAACCTGAGACATAAATAAACGTAACAAAATGTGTGTGACTTCCTTTTTAACTACAAAAGCAGGTTTTTGAATATGTGAACTTCCATGACCCTAAGTGGGCACTAAGAGCTTCCAGTTATTTTTCTTCTTCCTCTTCATTTACCATGCCAGATGATGTAGATGACCATGTCTCGCCATAACTTCCTGCCTGCAGCATTGTTATCAATTCGGTTTTGACTTCTTTCCATGTCACGAAGTTAAACCATACCGTGTCTTCTCTCTTTATCGTCTTCTGATTCAAGTTACGTCAATCTTTCCTGTTATAACAATATATTCCAGTTTTTCTCTTCTCATAACATGCCCAAATAAAGTGGATTGCTTTCTTCTAATGTGGGTGATAAGCTTCTTATGTGAGTTGTCTTCCTTTGGGACATCCACTGTTTAGCTGTCCATTGGTTCTGTTAACATAACCACATTTTTGTAGCCTCATTTACTTGCTTGTTTATTCATTGTCCATGGGTCACTTCCATACAGCAGGAATGGCTCTTTATAACAGTGAAGTACTCTCTAGTCACTCCACTTCAGGGGAATTAAGTATCTTGAGATCAGTTTTCCTGGAACCAGTTAATGTTATAAGTTGAGACACCACTGCGGTAAATCTGCTTTCACAGCAGAGAATGCAGAATAAGTGTGCAGTTGGGAGTTGTTTAGACATGTAAGCACAATGTTTCTTTATTGCCATTACAGTATCTGGTTGAGAACTTCAAAGCTGAAGGATGTTGACTTTGAAATCAAAGCTTTCCCTATGAGCTGGATTAAAGGCAAAATTAAAATCAGAGGAGGAAGAAATGAATTAGGCAGTCCAGTAAGTATAGATTTTTGCATACATAGGCATCTGTGAACCTTCACCAGTCTCTGCCCTGGTACATATAACCAGTCATGTCTTTCTCTGTCTTCCTGTTTGAAGATCTGCTTTCAAGATTTGTCTCCATATTCATCCAGGACTTACATTTTTTCTTTGTCTCAACATAATCCAGTCCATTGTCTGTCTTGTTTTTTCCTCTTTGTCTAGGCAGAGTCCAGTCTACTGTCTGTCTTGTTTTTTTCCTCTTTGTCTAGGCAGAGTCCAGTCTACTGTCTGTCGTGTTTTTTCCTCTTTGTGTAGGCAGAGTCCAGTCTACTGTCTGTCTTGTTTTTTCCTCCATGTCTAGGCAAAGTCCAGTCCATTGTCTGTCTTGTTTTCTTTTAATGCATATTACATGACCAAAGTATCATGAATAGTTGCATATATTGTATAGGTATGTGTTAGAGACAGAAGTTTAGAATGACTTATGTTTTAGATGAGGGTTGCAAGCAAATTCTTAAACAGGCACTCCCTGACTTAACGTAAGCGTTCAGTTCTTTAAACCCTTTTGTAAGTTATTTTTACCTGTCAGAAATTGACCCACCCCACGGATCAGTCATGCTCCGTGTAGTTACCCATGAGGTCTCTGAGGAGACACAGAAAAAATATGAATAATGCTCCCTCTGGTATGTCATACAAGGCAACTAATATGAGATTGTGGGTGGGGACTGGCACCTTCATCATGTTAAACAAATGACTACAGAAACCACCACAGCCAAAGCACATCAATATTTTGGTGCAAAGGGTCCAGCTACAGTGGTGGCTCTATTCTCCTTGGGGAGCACAGAGAAACTGATGATCACTGATCAGTCACATCCAGTAGAGGCCGTGTACTAGATAGAATGTTAGATGTCACAGTCTTTCTTGGAAACATGAATGTCTTTGGAGTGGTTATTATTGTGAATTACTTTGGTTGGAAAGACATTTAGCCAAACATATCATAAATTATTATTTTAGATATATCTATTTATTATAGAAATAAAACAATAACTTCATAATTTCCCTTGTTAGCTCCTTATTGAGCAGCCAATGCAAGCAGTCTCCTTGCATGAAGTCTGCATCAAAGCATTAAAATGATCTTATAGGGGGGATTTATGTAGCAGTTTATTTGACATGATGAGGTGGCCAGCCTTATGCACAATCTGATTTTAGTCACCTCTCATGACATGCATGAGTTAGCAGTAGGATTCTATCTTTGTTTTTCTCAGAGACCCCAGGAACTATATGGAGCAATATAATAACTTAAGTACTACATATTTATTGGTCATTGTATCACGCAAGCTCGCTATTGGAAGCGTTTTAGTTCTGAATGACAGTTGAGGTGGTAGAAGACTTTTGTGATGTAGAATGTTGTTTCAGTATGGAAGACTCTTATGGGGTAGAAGGTACAGGCCATTTTATCTTCATGACATATCTAGTTATTGTTGACTGAATTGCAGTCTTTTTCTTATTTTCGTAAATCTCTTGATAACAGGCTAACATATCATACACCCCTCTTTGGATTGTCACAAAGGAGGTCAGTAGCATGACATAAAATTCTTCAAACTGTGAAATTTAATACTGTGCAAAATTTTGCATTTGGGAAAAGTTGTGTAAATCAGATTTACTTAAGTCACCTCTTGCGTAAGTCTGGGAGGTCCTGAACTATCACATGAAATTAGAAAAGTTGATCAATACTCAATAAACAAAAACTCAAAGCAAACTGTTACATACTTAGAAACATCACAGAAGGTAGTTTTTGAAGGCTTTCAATTAGAAAGAAAAGTTTAAGCGACAGCAGTGAGAGACAGAAAGACAAGCTGGCAATGTGAAGGAGTTTATAAGACTAAAACTAAGATCAGTTCCAGAGATGTTTCAGATTATAGTCAGTTCAAATGGCCAGTCTTCTAGAAATTGTTGGTCAGAGAAAATTACTTAGTGGTCACGTTTTCAATTACCTGCGATGTTTTGCCATATCTGTTTTTAAAAGTTGATGAATTTTTGTTGGAATTTTTCAGCTGAACTATGCCCGCTATTACCTGCCCAGACTGTTCCCAAATCTGAAAGAAAGAGTTGTGTTTATTGATGATGACTGCATTGTCCAAGGTAACATTGATATGACATCATCATAATCATCATAACTATTCTGCTGCTCCATGTGGATCATAGGCCATGTTATGACAAGCCTTCTTGTCCTGTACCATCCATTCAGGATCTTTCTGTACTTTATTTATTTCTTCCATGTTTGTTTCCAGCTCCCTTCTCTGTGTGTTTGTTTCAGTCTCTGTCCATCTGCAGATCTTCCTGGGAGGAAAACAAGTGAATCAACAGTCTAGACTGTCTTCAACATTCTCTGGACCACATCATTAACGTCCTTATTAGAAAATATTCAGTAAATATTTAAGGAGAATAGCAGCATCACAATTTAAATCGGAGTAAACAATATATATATATAAATTATGATTGGTCTGTTTTCTGATAATTAAGGATCCCCTGAATCTAAATCCTGCCATCAATGGTACCTATACCTTGTAGCGTTATGGCAGCTTGTGTACCCTGACAATCCCCAGAGCTATGCCAGTGGGAGTTTTACTCCTGGTAGGTTCAACCATGCTGGACTGGTCTGCGTGGGTAGGGGTCAGACAAAAGCTGGTACCCTGGTCCTCCAGGTTGGGGGTTTTAGCACAGGGCCGACACCCCTGTCTGTGTAAAAAATCACACACGTTACGGAAACAGCAATAAATGGAAATACTTTGATGCGGGACGGACATCCGGAGTCTCAGGCTCGTATGACTGACAGTGGTGAAAGCCGAAAGGAAGCCACTGGCATGAAAACGGATGCCCAGACCGCAAAACACGAAACCAGAATTGGTTTTGGAATGTCAGAACTATGAACGAGGCAGGAAAGCTGAGACAGATTACAGCAGAGATGAGGAATTACAAACTACATATCCTGGGAATAAGCGAGAGCAGATGGACAGGGATGGGGATAATAAAAACAGCTACAGGGGAAACAGTACTTTATTCTGGTAGAGAGGACGGTCAGCACAACGAAGGTGTAGCCATTATCCTTAAGAAAGGAATGGAAAGGTCTCTACTGGAATGGAAACCCATTAACAACAGACTAATAAGAGCAAGACTGAGAGGGAGATTCACCAACACCACAATTATACAATGTTATGCACCAACAAATGACAGCGACGAAGAGATCAAGGACGATTTCTATCAACAGGTACAAAAGGAAATGGAAACTGTACCCAGGTACGATCTTATTATAGTAATGGGAGACCTAAATGCGAAAGTTGGAACACACAATAATTATAACGAAAGAGTAATGGGGAAATGCGGCAGTGGAACAGTAAATGAGAATGGGGACAAATTAATAAGCTTCTGCAGTATTAACAACCTGGTCATCGGAGGAACACTTTTTCAACACAAAGAAGTGCACAAGTTAACATGGGAATCACCAAACGGACGAGACAAAAACCAGATAGATCACATAATGATCAATGGCAGATGGAGACATGCACTACAAGACGTGAAAGTAAGAAGAGGCGCAGATGTGGGAAGTGATCATCACCTAGTAGTAGCAAGACTGAAGGTGAAACTCAGAGCTGCTGGACCAGTTGCAGTCAAACAGAAAAGATACAACATCACGAAACTTAAGGACCCCCTCACCAGAAAAGCGTTTGTGGTCGACGTAAAGAGACGATATCTGATTACCAAAAGCCAGGAAAGAACAGAGACCGACGATGTGGACCAGAAATTCAACACCATCTCAACA
This sequence comes from Oreohelix idahoensis, assembly GCA_024509875.1. Classification (NCBI taxonomy): domain Eukaryota; kingdom Metazoa; phylum Mollusca; class Gastropoda; order Stylommatophora; family Oreohelicidae; genus Oreohelix; species Oreohelix idahoensis. The sequence goes on along the minus strand of JAMPIV010006575.1, from coordinate 90,408 downwards.
ATATATAAAGAAAGCAGCAAGTCATGCTTGGGATTCCAGGAAAGAAAGAGCCAAGACTGGATAACACCAGAAACGCTAAACACCATAGCGAAGAGAAAGGAAATGAAAAGAAAGAAAACAGAAGCTAAGTCTCCCAGGTTAAAGGCAATATATAGTGAACAGTACAGTCAGCTGGACAAGGAAGTAAAACGTCAAACCCGTGCTAACAAAAGGACATTTCTGGATGACCTTGCAAGACAGGCAGAAGAGGCAGCACTGAGAAATGAACAAAGCACAGTTTATAAAATAACTAAAGCTATCAGTGGAAAACGAGGTGCAAACAACATAACGTTAGTAAGAGACAAGCAAGGAAATCTCATCACCACAGCACAGGGGCAGGAAACAAGGTGGGCAGAGCACTTCAGAGAAACACTGAATAAGGAACCACCAGAGACTCAGCTGAATGTTCCTGAGGCTGAAAGTGACTTAGACGTAAATACAGACATTCCACGAAAAGAAGAAATTATCACAGCTATCAAAGGGCTAAAAAATGGAAAAGCGCCTGGTCACGACAATCTGAATGCTGAGCTATTCAAGACAGACCCTGAACTAGCAGCAGAACTATTAGAACCACTATTTGCACAAGTCTGGGAAACTGAGACAACACCAACAGAGTGGAGTAAAGGAACAATTGTCAAATTGCCCAAGAAGGGCGACCTTGCAGACTGCAACAACTGGAGAGGAATTACCCTCCTCTCAGTTCCCAGCAAAATACTAGGCAGGATAATCATCCAGAGAATTTCAAAAGCAGTTGACCATAAACTGAGGAAAGAACAAGCGGGCTTCAGAAAGAACAGAAGATGTGCAGATCATATATTTGCCCTCAGGAACATTATAGAGCAGTGCTCAGAATGGCAGAGACAGCTGTACATTAACTTTGTTGATTTTGAAAAGGCTTTCGACAGCATACACAGGGACAGCCTATGGAAAATTCTGAGGGCTTATGGAATTCCCAGCCGCATTGTTTCCATTATAAAAAGCCTCTATTCTAACTTTACGTGCAGTGTTAGATCGAGTAATGTAACTTTCGAAGTGAAAACAGGAGTACGACAGGGATGCCCCTTATCAACAACATTATTTTTGACAGTCATAGATTGGGTGATGCGCCAGACAACAGAGGGCAGTCCAAGAGGAATTAGATGGACAATGTTTTCTACACTGGAAGATTTGGAATATGCAGATGACATTGCACTGCTCGCGCATTCACACCAACACATTCAAGACAAAACTGATAGACTGAATAAGTATGGCCAGCAGGTTGGCCTGAACATCAATCTGAAGAAGACGGAGGTCATGACACTAAATGTGGGCAATCCCGAGCCAATAACAGTAAGGAACCAGAAGTTAGAACAGACAGACACATTTACTTACCTAGGAAGCATAGTAACACCTGACGGCGGAACAAGCAAGGACATTAACAACAGAATGAATAAAGCGAGAACAGCCTTTGCTATTCTCAACAACATTTGGAAGTCTTCCCAGTACAGCACAAACACCAAATTAAGACTGTATGAGAGCTGCGTACTTTCTGTGCTTCTCTATGGTGCGGAATGTTGGAGAGTAACAGAGAAGGAAATGTCGAAACTGTCCTCCTTCCACACAATCTGCCTAAGGAAAATTCTCCGAATCTTTTGGCCAAACACCATCAGCAACCAAGAACTACTTATTCGGAGTAACCAGGAGGACATGCACACCATCATAGCTGGCAGACGCTGGAGTTGGGTTGGCCATGTCCTCAGAAGGGACCCTGATACCATCGCAAGAACAGCTATGCTATGGACCCCCGAGGGAAAGCGAAAGAGAGGCCGACCAAAAACAACTTGGAGGAGAACTGTGGAAGCTGAGATGCAAAGAATGAACCACAGTTGGGGCACTGTACGAAGGATGGCCGCCGACCGAGCAAAGTGGAATCAATTTGTTGCTGCCCTACAAGACGCCACCAGGCGTGATGGCCGCTGACTGCTTTGACGGTTGGCGGTTATGGATCAAAGAAGAAGAAGAAGAATCTAAATCAGTTTGCGACAACCAATCATTTATCAGAATTTTGTTTTATGTTACTAATTTTCTCATAACTTGCTTATTTGTCCATCAGTTGGCATGGGACTTTCATTTTAAAACTATTATCCAAACTTATTTCAGACATACTATCAAAAATTGTGATTAACTGCATATAATGTAACATTTAGTAAAATTTTTTACTATTTATAAATATTAAACTTTAAAGTTCTATAGCTTGGAACCTGCTAAAGTTGTAAAAAGATCTGTTCTGGAAAAAAAATATGTTGTAAAATACAATGATGAGTTTCCCATTCAAATTTGGCGGTCATAGCTAGGAACATAGGAAAAAACCTTACGGGAGTTAAAACATAGCACTAAGTCTAATGAGGCAACCCTTTCTGTGGCAACACATACCATCAATGTTTTGTTATACATTTTATTGTTGAAGGATAAGCCTTTGTGTTTTAAGTGAAAGTACTCTCTAAACATTTAAATCAAGCAAGAATTTTACACCCTTGTAAAGGTTGCTCATGTAGAATAGAAAGATTGAAATGGTATATGAAGATCACCAGTGTGGGCCTGATGGCAAGAACGAGAAAAGTGCCAGTGGTACAAGCAGTGAGAAGAAGAAGCTGGTGAGAGATAGGACACACATTATGTAAACCTGTTGATAGCATTACATGGCAGTCCCTGTTCTGGAATCCCCAGGGTAAAAGGAATAGAGAGAGACCAAAATCTCATAGAGAAGAGAACAGGGGAATGACATGAAAGGCATACAAGAAGGCTTGGAAAGACCTTGAACTATTGTCACATGACAGGAAGGCTTGGAAAGACCTTGAACTATTGTCACATGACAGGAAGGCTTGGAAAGACCTTGAACTATTGTCACAGGACAGGAAGGCTTGGAAAGACCTTGAACTATTGTCACATGACAGGAAGGCTTGGAAAGACCTTGAACTATTGTCACAGGACAGGAAGGCTTGGAAAGACCTTGAACTATTGTCACATGACAGGAAGGCTTGGAAAGACCTTGAACTATTGTCACAGGACAGGAAGGCTTGGAAAGACCTTGAACTGTTGTCACATGACAGGAAGGCTTGGAAAGACCTTGAACTATTGTCACAGGACAGGAAGGCTTGGAAAGACCTTGAACTATTGTCACATGACAGGAAGGCTTGGAAAGACCTTGAACTATTGTCACAGGACAGGAAGGCTTGGAAAGACCTTGAACTATTGTCACAGGACAGGAAGGACCTTGAACTTTGGAAGGAAGGCTTGGAAAGACCTTGAACTATTGTCACAGGACAGGAAGGCTTGGAAAGACCTTGAACTATTGTCACAGGACAGGAAGGCTTGGAAAGACCTTGAACTATTGTCACAGGACAGGAAGGCTTGGAAAGACCTTGAACTATTGTCACAGGACAAGAAGGCTTGGAAAGACCTTGAAGGACTTGAACTATTGTAACTTCAGTGATAGCTCCAAGGTGGATAACTTCAGTGATAGCTCCAAGGTGGATAACTTCAGTGATAGCTCCAAGGAGGATAACTTCAGTGATAGCTCCAAGGAGGACAACTTCAGTGATAGCTCCAAGGTGGATAACTTCAGTGATAGCTCCAAGGTGGATAACTTCAGTGATCGCTCCAAGGTGGACAACTTCAGTGATAGCTCCAAGGAGGACAACTTCAGTGATAGCTCCAAGGTGGACAACTTCAGTGATAGCTCCAAGGAGGACAACTTCAGTGATAGCTCCAAGGTGGATAACTTCAGTGATAGCTCCAAGGTGGATAACTTCAGTGATAGCTCCAAGGTGGATAACTTCAGTGATAGCTCCAAGGAGGACAACTTCAGTGATAGCTCCAAGGAGGACAACTTCAGTGATAGCTCCAAGGAGGACAACTTCAGTGATAGCTCCAAGGAGGACAACTTCAGTGATAGCTCCAAGGAGGATAACTTCAGTGATAGCTCCAAGGTGGATAACTTCAGTGATAGCTCCAAGGAGGACAACTTCAGTGATAGCTCCATGTTGTGTTAGGAGTGACAAAGGAGATGATAGGTGATGATAACTTCAGCGCTGTATATTAAAACACTTTCGTTTACACTGTTTTTTTTTCTTCCAAGGTGATATAAGAGAATTGTACAATACAACGTTTAAAGATGGACACATAGCGGCTTTCTCAGAGGACTGCTCTGGAGTCAACAAAAGGCTGAGCAGGCTGACAGTAAGTCATGTTTGATATTAAACTAAAGGGCAATGTTGTTCATGAAATTAGTCATCAGTTTAACTGTTGTTTTTCATGTTGAGGGGGGGGGGGGGGGGGGGAAATCTTACTCTTATTCAAGCACCATGTGAGCCAGCCTAGGTGATCTTGTCTCTCCTCAGCTTCCTTTCTCCAGTACTGTTCATCAATTCTGTTATTGACTTCTTTCCATGCCCTAATGTCTGACTGTTCATTACCATCTCTCTTTGTCAGCCTGTATCTCTTTTTTTTTTCTTCAGTCTTTCCTGTTGTCACAATGTGTTGCAGCTTTCTTCAGTCTTTCCTGTTGTCACAATGTATTGCAGCTTTCTTCAGTCTTTCCTGTTGTCACAATGTGTTGCAGCTTTCTTCAGTCTTTCCTGTTGTCACAATGTGTTGCAGCTTTCTTCAGTCTTTCCTGTTGTCACAATGTGTTGCAGCTTTCTTCAGTCTTTCCTGTTGTCACAATGTATTGCTGCTTTCTTCAGTCCTTCCTGTTGTCACAATGTATTGCAGCTTTCTTCAGTCCTTCCTGTTGTCACAATGTATTGCAGCTATCTTCTCTTAACATGACCAAAGAAAGTGGATTGCTTCCCTTGTTTACAGCATTTTTTTCAGGACATCCTGATTACTCTTTCTATACATGGTATTATAACATCCAGTATCAAACTCTGCAACATTTGTTGAGAAGATAACACTAAATTGTTTATCACATTATAACATCCAGTATCAAACTCTGCAACATTTGCTGAGAAGATAACACTAAATTGTTTATCACATTTTAACATTCAGTATCAAACTCTGCAATATTTGCTGAGAAGATAACTCTAAATTGTTTATCACATTTTAACATTCAGTATCAAACTCTGCAACATTTGCTGAGAAGATAACACTAAATTGTTTATCACATTTTAACATTCAGTATCAAACTCTGCAACATTTGCTGAGAAGATAACACTAAATTGTTTATCACATTTTAACATCCAGTATCAAACTCTGCAACATTTGCTGAGAAGATAACACTAAATTGTTTATCACATTTTAACATTCAGTATCAAACTCTGCAACATTTGCTGAGAAGATAACACTAAATTGTTTATCACATTTTAACATTCAGTATCAAACTCTGCAACATTTGCTGAGAAGATAACACTAAATTGTTTATCACATTTTAACATTCAGTATCAAACTCTGCAACATTTGCTGAGAAGATAACACTAAATTGTTTATCACATTTTAACATTCAGTATCAAACTCTGCAACATTTGTTGAGAAGATAACACTAAATTGTTTATCACATTTTAACATCCAGTATCAAACTCTGCAACATTTGCTGAGAAGATAACACTAAATTGTTTATCACATTTTAACATTCAGTATCAAACTCTGCAACATTTGCTGAGAAGATAACACTAAATTGTTTATCACATTTTAACATTCAGTATCAAACTCTGCAACATTTGCTGAGAAGATAACACTAAATTGTTTATCACATTATAACATCCAGTATCAAACTCTGCAACATTTGCTGAGAAGATAACACTAAATTGTTTATCACATTTTAACATTCAGTATCAAACTCTGCAACATTTGCTGAGAAGATAACACTAAATTGTTTATCACATTTTAACATTCAGTATCAAACTCTGCAACATTTGCTGGGAAGATAACACTAAATTGTTTATCACATTTTAACATTCAGTATCAAACTCTGCAACATTTGCTGAGAAGATAACACTAAATTGTTTATCACATTTTAACATCCAGTATCAAACTCTACAACATTTGCTGAGAAGATAACACTAAATTGTTTATCACATTTTAACATTCAGTATCAAACTCTGCAACATTTGCTGAGAAGATAACACTAAATTGTTTATCACATTTTAACATTCAGTATCAAACTCTGCAACATTTGCTGAGAAGATAACACTAAATTGTTTATCACATTATAACATCCAGTATCAAACTCTGCAACATATGCTGAGAAGATAACACTAAATTGTTTATCACATTATAACATCCAGTATCAAACTCTGCAACATTTGCTGAGAAGATAACACTAAATTGTTTATCACATTATAACATCCAGTATCAAACTCTGCAACATTTGCTGAGAAGATAACACTAAATTGTTTATCACATTTTAACATTCAGTATCAAACTCTGCAACATTTGCTGAGAAGATAACACTAAATTGTTTATCACATTTTAACATTCAGTATCAAACTCTGCAATATTTGCTGAGAAGATAACACTAAATTGTTTATCACATTATAACATCCAGTATCAAACTCTGCAACATTTGCTGAGAAGATAACACTAAATTGTTTATCACATTTTAACATTCAGTATCAAACTCTGCAACATTTGCTGAGAAGATAACACTTAAATTGTTTATCACATTTTAACATTCAGTATCAAACTCTGCAACATTTGCTGAGAAGATAACACTAAATTGTTTATCACATTTTAACATCCAGTATCAAACTCTGCAACATTTGCTGAGAAGATAACACTAAATTGTTTATCACATTTTAACATTCAGTATCAAACTCTGCAATATTTGCTGAGAAGATAACTCTAAATTGTTTATCACATTTTAACATCCAGTATCAAACTCTGCAATATTTGCTGAGAAGATAACACTAAATTGTTTATCACATTTTAACATTCAGTATCAAACTCTGCAATATTTGCTGAGAAGATAACTCTAAATTGTTTATCACATTTTAACATTCAGTATCAAACTCTGCAACATTTGCTGAGAAGATAACACTAAATTGTTTATCACATTTTAACATTCAGTATCAAACTCTGCAACATTTGCTGAGAAGATAACTCTAAATTGTTTATCACATTTTAACATTCAGTATCAAACTCTGCAATATTTGCTGAGAAGATAACTCTAAATTGTTTATCACATTTTAACATTCAGTATCAAACTCTGCAACATTTGCTGAGAAGATAACACTAAATTGTTTATCACATTTTAACATTCAGTATCAAACTCTGCAACATTTGCTGAGAAGATAACACTAAATTGTTTATCACATTTTAACATTCAGTATCAAACTCTGCAATATTTGCTGAGAAGATAACTCTAAATTGTTTATCACATTTTAACATTCAGTATCAAACTCTGCAACATTTGCTGAGAAGATAACACTAAATTGTTTATCACATTTTAACATTCAGTATCAAACTCTGCAACATTTGCTGAGAAGATAACACTAAATTGTTTATCACATTTTAACATTCAGTATCAAACTCTGCAACTTTTGCTGAGAAGATAACACTAAATTGTTTATCACAGATGTAAAATCTGTCCTGTCTTGTACCTTGAAAATATGTGCAGATAATGAGGATCACTTCCAGTTCCTGTTTGTGGTCACCATGTTTTGAGATGATGTTGATTCAGCACAGGACATAATTTTTTTTTCATCAGGACGTATTTGTGATTGATTTATTTCATTTGAAATTCTGTGCTGTGTTAACTCATTCATTCCAGAGTTATTTTGCACGCTGTGCCAGACTTTTTTTGTGGGCAGAATTTTATAGAGTGAAGTGTTCATCTTTCAAATTGTGATAATAACATCAAAACACGCACATGTGCTGATTAACTAAAGTCAAATTAGTTGTTTAAATAGTAGCGGAAGTCATTCTACAAGTTTTAATATATGAACTGCATGAAGCGGACGATTTTTAGGGATTTATTCGTGATAAACTAAAAACCACGCTATGAGCGTTGCTGGGGCACGGCGTGTTGAATTTTGCAACGCTCAGAGCGTTGCTGTGGAGTCAAAGAGTTAATGCAGTTTACTTTGATAATTCTTTCTTGTTTCATATTTGTTTTGTTGATCAAGTATTATTATTTTTCCCACATATCTTCTTGTCCTTTGTTATTATCATCATAGCATTTCTATATTTCTCATCTTTATTTCCTGTGTGTGGCTGAAAAAGGGTACTCCCAAAACACCCTTGGTACCAAGTTCTTTTTTTTTTTTTTAACTTTGAAATGACGCTGTTTTAGTTAGAATATTACATCAAACTTGAGAATTTTGCCAGCAGTTTACAGCCCTCTCATTGGATGGCTAGGTGTCATAATGAAAACAGACCAGACAATGACCAGGTATCATAATGAAAACAGACCAGACAATGATCAGGTGTCATAATGAAAACAGATCAGACAATGACCAGGTACAAAAGTAAAGGATCCCGTTTCACACCCATTGAGGCGTATTGTGAATATGGTGTTAGGCCCATATTTTCTTGACCGTCGGCACACTAATGAGGTGTCATGAAAATAGACTAGACAATGACCAGGCGTCATAATGAAAATAGACCAGACAGTGACCAAGTGTAGTAATGAAAATAGAATAGACAATGACCAGGTGTCATAATGAAAATACACTAGACAGTGACCATGTGTCATAATGAAAACAGACCAGACAGTGAACAGCTGAAATGGAAACAAGAGAAAGTCAAGATGGTTAGGACATGTACTAAATAAACAACAGACAAATGTAGCCAAACAAGCCCTTGATTGGAACCCTCAGAAGAAGAGAAAAGTGGGAAGCTCAAAGAAAAACTAGGAGAAAAATGGTAAAAGAGAAATATCAGAACCACCTGTCCAATTACAAAAAATAGCCCAAACTGCAGATCTGTGGCAAGCATAAGTTGAGCCCTGTCTTCCGCAGGGAGCAATATACGACAGATGATAATATCTTTAAAAAATAAAAAAAATTAAAAACACCCAACATTTACTGTTGATACTCATCACTGTCTTTTAGTTCCCTGTGGAGCATAGACCTACAACACATTCATATCCTCCTGTCCTGTGCCATCTGCCCCAGATCTTTCATGTCATATTCAAACCTTTCATGTCATATTCAAACCTTTCATGTCATATTCAAACCTTTCATGTCATATTCAAACCTTTCATTGATGTCTCCAGTAACTACAGTATTGTCATATAATGTTTGATTCTATCTTGTGAAATGACTTCTTCTATTTGATTTCAGAATGTGTATGCAGAATTCCTCGACTTCAAAAATGAACACATAAAACAGATGGACATCAAGCCTGATGCATGCTCATTCAACACAGGCGTGTTTGTGACAGACCTGGCTGAGTGGCACAAGCACAACATCACTAGTCAACTAGAATACTGGATGGAGCTCAACACAAAGTCAGTTATGGCAGTTTGGTTTTGTGTGATCCATTTTGGTTTAAAGTAAACTAGAAACTATTCAGATAAATGAGGGTGGTTCAAAGTTCACCTGCATTTTGGTTTAATCTAAACTAGTAACTATTCAGATAAATGAGGGTGGTTCAAAGTTCACTTGCATTTTGGTTTAATGTAAACTGGTAACTGTTCAGATAAATGAGGGTGGTTCAAAGTTCACTTGCATTTTTATTAGCAAAATACCTTCCAGTCTTGTTTGAGATGTTGATGATTGTGTTGGGCTTGATTTCTGTTAATGTCCATAAATAGGGTGTCCATAAAGTCTCCATCTGCTTTCTGCTTTGATGGCCTCTGCTGGAATGCCATCAGGTCCAGATGCTTTTCCATCTCTTAGAAGCTTTATGGCTTTCTTTATTTCTTCCTTCGTTGGTCTTTCACCGTTAATTTGTAGCTCTTCTTCTGCTGGCTGGATGTCTGGGGGGTTTTGTGGAGCTGGTCTAATGAGAAGGTCCTCAAAATATTCTGTCCACCTCTTCATTTGCTCTTGTATATTGCTGAGCAGCTTCCCATTCTTGTCTTTTATGAGGCAACTTATTTGCTTGTATTTCCCTGTTAGCTTCTTTGTGCTGCTATACAGTTCTCTCATATTTCCTTTCGCTGCAGCATCTTCTGCCTCTCTTGCCAACTCCTCAATATACTTCCTCTTGTCTCTTTTGATACTTCTTTTTACTTCTTTGTTTGCTTCTGTGTACACTTCTTGAGCCTTGGCTTTGGAACTTCTGGTTTTGCTTGTGTTTAAATCTGCTTTCTTGTTTTTTCTGTCTTTTATCTTATTGATGTATAACAGCAGAAAGAAGCTAACAGGGAAATCAAGATCAAGAGAAATCGGATCCAACACAAAAATAAGAATCTTCAACTCAAATGTGAAGTCAGTACTATTGTATGGCTCTGAGACATGGAGAACAACAAAAACAACAACCAAAAAGCTACAGACTTTCATAAATGGGTGCTTGCGTAGAATAGAGGGATTGAAATGGTATGACAAGGTTACCAACGTGTAACTGAAGACAAGAACTAGACAAGTGCCAGTGGAACAAGAGATGAGAAGAAGACGATGGCGATGGATAGGACACACACTGAGGAAACCTGTTGATAGCATTACAAGGCAGTCCTTGTTCTGGAACCCCCAGGGCAAGAGAGGCAGAGGTAGACCAAAAAACACATGGAGAAGAGAGCTGGAAACAGGTGAAAATGATGAGGAAAATGTGGAAAGAACTTGAGATGATGGCACGTGACAGGAGGACTTGGCATGTGTTTGTTGAAGGCCTATGCTCCTTTGGGAGTGGGGGTTATGAATGAATGAAAGTCTCCATACAATTTAAAAAATTTATTAAAAATACAAATGAAGAGATAGCTATGTGCAGTTTGTTGTATAATAAAGAGTAAGTTTCAAATTTTTAATTGATGTATTTATTTTTTTCGGATAAATGAATGGTAAAAAAAACTAGTAATTGAAAATGGGTACCCCCTCAAAAAAAGGCACAGTGTGTATCCTGGTTTGTTAAAACGAAGTCCAATACACAGGTTCAGAGAAAATTCAGGACTAAATATGGAAGAAACCCACCATCAAGTTCAACTATTCAAAAAAGTTCATGCAGACAGGGTATGTTGGATAAACTTTCCCAAGTCCTTCTGAACTGCTTCCAGGGAGTTACAATTACGACGTTCAACAATTCAAAAAGTTTTGCACAAGAGTTCTTGTCTATATGCATACAAACTGTAACTGCTGCAGGCTCTTGAAACAAATGATAAACCACAAAGAAAAGAGTTTGCTGTTAGCATGCTGAACCACCTTTGTGAAGATGAACACTTCTAGAAACTTATCTGTTTTAGTGATTAGGCAACCTTTCATGTCTCTGGAAAGCTGAATAGACACAGTATCAGGATTTGGGGATCAGAATACCCTCATTAGACCAGGGAGCTTCAACGAGATAGTCTAAAGGTTAATGTGTGGTGTGTCATCATGCATTGTCGCATCATTGGACCATTTTTCTTTAAAGAAAAAATAATGCAGATGTTTACCTTAATATTTTGAGGGAATTTGTGGTACCACAGATGGAAAACCTGCAACCAACTATCATGTTCCAGCAGGATGGGGCACCGCCTCACTGAGGACGAGCCATTCCTTGACAAAACATTTTCTGATAGGTGTATTGGAAGAGGAGGACCAATTCCATGGCCACCTTGTTCTCCCGATATTACTCCCTTGGATTTCTTCCTATGGGGATATGTTAAAGATATTGTTTATAAGACTAAGGCTTGGAGCATCAGCAATCTCAAGGAAAGAATCACTGATGCCATTGCCACCTTTGATGAAGCGATGTTAGAGTGAGCATGGATGGAAATTGAATACCATCTTGATGTGCTTAGTGCGACAAATGATGCCCATGTAGAAGTTTACTAAATTATGTGAAAAAACTTTTATAATGTTTTTTTTAATTATGCAACAAACTGCACAGAGCTATCTCTTCATTTGTATTTTTAATACATCTTTTAAATTGTGCTGAGACTTTATGGACACCTTGTATATCTCAGTGCAGCGAACGTTCCTCTTGTCTTTTGAATTCATATTCTGATATCATTGTCTGTTTCTTTAACTTAGTCTACATTGCTGGCACAATACACGTTTAAGTTCACATCTTGTAGACATGAGTGCAGTCTATCATATGCCACATTTATTATGATAATTTTGATCTGTTCTGTAGCTGTTTAATAGCCATTATTATTGCTAGCTGTGTAATGATCATTTGTTTAACAGCCAATATTGTCTGCAGCTGTGAAACGATGAAACATCAATCATTATTTTTCAGAGAGGAAGTTTATGGTAACGAAAAGGGAGGCGGAGGATCTCAGCCACCAATGATGATAGTGTTTTACAACAAATATTCACCCATCGACCCCATGTGGCATGTCAGATACCTGGGTATGTTATATCTTTTTAATTCTTCTTGTTCCATGTGCTGTCAGAAACCTGGTTATATCTTTTTTGTTATATTTTCTCTTGTGACGTGTCACATACCTGGGTATGTTATATCTTTTTTCTTACCTTTGTTCACCCTTGTGGCACATTCAATACTTGGATATGTTGTATCTTTTTTTTTTTCATTCTTGTGGCCAAATGACATGTCAGATACAAGTGTGTGCTACATCTTGTTATACTTATGTTGTCCCAAGTGGCATGTCAGATTTTTGGGTTTGCTATATCTTTTTTGTACCTATATTATCTTATGTGGCATGTCAGATACCTGGATATGTTATATGTAATTTTTTTTCTGATGTTAATCCATGTTATCTAGAATACATTATACCTTTTTGTTCTTGTGTTGCCCCGTAAATAGATACCTGAGTATGTCATATCTTTTTTAAAATTCTTGTCTTGTCCCACGTGGCATTCAGAAGCTTGGGTATGTTTTTGCTTTTTTTTTGGTTCTATATTGTTCCATGTGGCATGTCTAATGCCTGGGTATGCTACATCATTTTGTTATTGTTCTTGACCTCCTCGTTGCTATCATTTGTTGATGCACAGCATTGTATTATTATGGTGTTGGTAAATCTCCCTCTGTCTTGTTTTTATCAGTCTGTTGTTGATGGGTTTCCATTCCAGTAATGACCTTTCTATTCCTTTCTTTAAGATATTGGCTACACCTTCATTGTGCTGTCCATCCTCTCTTGCAGTACTGTTTCTCCTGTTGCTGTTTTTATTTTCGCGGTCCCGGCCCATCTGTTCTCACGTATTCCCAGGATATGTAATCTGCAATTTCCCATTTCTGTTGTGATCTGCCTTAGCATGTTAGATAACTGGCTATCTTATACCGTTTTGTTCATGTGTTGTCCCATAAAAAGATACCTGTTAATGTCGTATCTTTTTAAAAATTCTTGTCTTATCCCACGTGTCATTCAGACGTTTGAGTATGTTATATCTTTTCTGTTCTATTTTGTTCCATGTCTAAAACCTGGTTGTTGTACTTTATGTTTTATTTGTTCTCCACTGTACAGTTTACATCCAACATTGAAAAATTGGTCACAACCAACAGCTGTCAGATGTACAATCAACATTGGTTATATATTGAGATATTGTATTTCTAGACATTATCAAAGCATTTAACAGACCCCCTGAATATAGATGTCCATGGGTAGGCCGGGGAGAGAGAAAGACCATAAGAAAAAATATAATTTGGAAGAAGCGTAATTCTTCACCAACAAAATTGTAAATGATAGGCATTTATTTGCAGTTTAGTTTCTGGCATACTTATTTACTGAACTAAATTGTGCTTACCTTGTGTGAGCTTTTGGAGTCTGTGAGCTTTTGGAGTCTGTGAGCTTTTGGAGTCTGTGAGCTTTTGGAGTCTGTGAGCTTTTGGAGTCTCTGAGCAGATGATGACAGAGCAGGACCACTGCATCTTCATTCATGTTGCAAGAGGTGACTGATCTGTTGCAAGAGGTGACTGATCTGTTGCAAGAGGTGACTGATCTGTTGCAAGAGGTGACTGATCTGTTGCAAGAGGTGACTGATCTGAAATTGCGCAGGGGTATTGTAGCTTCATCATTAAATGAAATTGCTACGTGACGTACCACTAAAACAGCAGCATATGAAACACTTTAGAGCAGGCTTCATGTAAGAGGGCTAGCTGCATTAGTAACCCCCTATGCTCCTTAGGCAGCATAAACAGAGATAACAAAAGGTTATACATTCTCTTGCAGGCAGAGGAATGTTCATTTATATTCTACTTTCATAAATGATTGTTATAAACAAATTATTTTGAATTTGATAGCATATGGTTCACATACAATAAAATACAAATGGCTGAATTCATCAACTGCTGGTTTACCCTTTATTCATTATACCTTAGCTCCCTACAGAGTATAAGTTTCAATCATGTGACATCAAGCTGACCAGTTTTGTGCCATGTGACATCAAGCTGACCAGTTTTGTGTCATGTGACATCAAGCTGACCAGTTTTGTGTTATGTGACATCAAGCTGACCAGTTTTGTGCCATGTGATGTCAAGCTGACAAGTTTTGTGCCATGTGACATCAAGCTGACCAGTTTTGGGCCATGTGACGTCAAGCTGACCAGTTTTGTGTCATGTGACATCAAGCTGACCAGTTTTGTGCCATGTGACATCAAGCTGACCAGTTTTGTGTCATGTGACATCAAGCTGACCAGTTTTGTGCCATGTGACATCAAGCTGACCAGTTTTGTGCCATGTGACATCAAGCTGACCATTTCTGTGCCATGTGACATCAAGCTGACCAGTTTTGTGTCATGTGACATCAAGCTGACCAGTTTTGTGTTATGTGACATCAAGATGACCAGTTTTGTGCCATGTGACATCAAGCTGACAATTTTGTGCCATGTGACATCAAGCTGACCAGTTTTGTGCCATGTGACATCAAGCTGACCAGTTTTGTGCCATGTGACATCAAGCTGACCAGGTTTGTGCCATGTGACATCAAGCTGACCAGTTTTGTGCCATGTGACATCAAGCTGACCAGTTTTGTGCCATGTGACATCAAGTTGACCAGTTTTGTGCCATGTGACATCAAGCTGACCAGTTTTGTGTTATGTGACATCAGGCTGACCAGTTTTGCGTTATGTGACATCAAGATGACCAGTTTTGTGTCATGTGACATCAAGCTGACCAGTTTTGTGTTATGTGACATCAAGCTGACCAGTTTTGTGTCATGTGACATCAAGCTGACCAGTTGTGTGTCATGTGACATCAAGCTGACCAGTTTTGTGTTATGTGACATCAAGCTGACCAATTTTGTGTCATGTGACATCAAGCTGACCAGTTTTGTGTCATGTGACGTCAAGCTGACCAGTTTATGCCATGTGACATCAAGCTGACCAGTTTTGTGCCCTTCATTCCACTTCTTTCCATGTCTTCTTTATCCTTATTAAGTCTGTCCACCAGTTTCCTTCTCCATGTTTTTAGATATGCCTCTGTTTCTTTTACCTTGGAGATTCTCGGAAAAGGATTGCCTTAGTGTGTGTCCTATCTCACTCCAACGTCTTGTCCACCAGTTTCACATCTGTGATCCTGCCATATGACTTAAATCCTTCTGTTCTGCACAGACATCTGTTTGTGAATGTCTGTAACTTTTTTGTTTGTGTTGTTTCTGTCATGCTCCAGAGCTATTCAGTAGAGCTGACTTAACATTTGAGTTGAAGATTCTGCATTTTGTATTGGATTTGATTTTTAAAATTGAATTCTATATATCAGTGCCATGAAAGCCCCGCAGTAAACTTTTGGTTGTTGCTGGTTAAAAATAACGCAAAAACATAATATAAAATAAACATAATAGTTAATTTTCAATTATTTTAGTTATTGTGAATCCAGTCATACTAGCAAATAACTACAGGTCATCTCCTTATCTGAAATCTGTGGGGCAAAATATGTTTTGGAATTTGGCATTTTCTCCTGTCAGAACTGTAGTATGGTACACGTACATATATTTGTCGTAACACCCTAGCTGGGTCTGTGGCAGCACCCAGCAAACACATTAATATTTATAAAATTCCAGCTAGCATTAAACAGTGTAAAAAATTTTAATATTTATTATTTCTTAATGTAGAATATATAAAAGTTTTATAAGTAATAAATCTGTTTTTAGCCCTGAAAATTTTTTAATGTTAGAAGAGTAAAAAATTTAGAATTTTCTGAAATCTGTGTTGAGTAAGTATCAGAAAATTTCACTTATTCATGGTTGTCATAATGTTCCAGCATAGATGATGTAAAATGCAGCTATATGGTATTGTCGGTGTTATAGTATTACAGTGGCCCTTATGTAATGGAATATAAGTATCTTGTCTATGTAACTGACACCTCATACCTGTTACGGTCATGCTTCAAGTGATGCTGCACAATAAAACTTTCAGTCCTAAGAGCTTTTCCAAATTTCATATATAGAACTGAGGACCTGTACTAACATTTAACATTGATATGCTCGCTACAATAACTTTCTTTTAAAGGCCAGAGAAATGGTATGACTAACAAACACAAGATCTTCATCATGGATAAAAGCACAGAAACAGAAGAGACAAGACAGTGAGAATTAATCTTAGTATTTTACTGTACATTGTACCATTTTTCTAGTGAGGTCAGTTTATATTATGTCGAAATGGAGGCATTATTTTTACGTGAAATGATTTGGAATAATATGTTTACTGCACCAGCTTCATGTTTGTTTCTCGTGTCTTACCGTAATATTACAAAAATCATTATCTGATTTTATACTTGTGCTCATGTTTGTATCGTTATGGGTAAATTGTATTGTTTCAGGAGCGAACAGAAGTGTATGTGGTTTGTGATTAAGCCTAAAAGAAATTATGTGGTTCCTTGATATGGTTGATGTAACTGAAAGACCCATGCAAAATGTTATGGTTGAAAGGAACATGCTATGGGGAAACATAGCGATCACCAAATAAAACACAAAATTTTTTTAATTGAGAAGGCAGATTAAAATGTGTTTATATTATAGCTGAGCTTCTGTGTAATATAACGTTGACACCCACTTTACAAGTTTATCCGTTCCAGGTACCCCGTGGTTTCATAACAACGTCATAATGTGAACTCAGTAAAACGTTGCTTTATTTAGTTAAAATCATTGGTGGTGTGGTGATGCAGTCACTGGTAAGAAGGTTACTGCTTTGAAGGACAATCTCCTTCCATCAAGATTTTAGAGTAACCTTTAGGATCTGTTGTCCTTTTTGGTACTGCCTCTTGCTATTCTGGTGTAAAAACTGGCCAGAGTCATTTATTTTTGGAACTTTCTATAGAGGTTCTTGAAATAAATTAGCACCTGATCTTTACATCTGCAGGTTATCATTTCAGTGGTTTCATTGTCTGGGTTTTTTATTGCTGTTCTTTCCACAACCATCGAGTGCATACTAGCATGGAAAGCACTTGTAGTGGGGACATTGGATAAGATACTAAGGACAGTTAATGACCGACTGTTAGACAACGACACTGCAATAGATGAATCAACAATGCTAAGACTGCTGGAGTTCAACATCAAATGCAACACTAGCAAGGTTAGACGTATGAGAGGATAGATCATATGTGTATGCAACCAGCATACTATAGGAAACATCGGCGTACATACGTTTCACCGTTTGCTGAGGGAGACTGAGCCCCTGTTGGTTTGCCTGCAGTGTGGTAATGTTGATTCTGAACAACAATAGCAATAACAAAATGCATACTTATCGTACGGTAAACCCTATTTATTGAGAGTCCCTCATAAGTGATTTGACTGTTTGTTGAACTGCTTGTAAAGTTGGGGTCCACTGTACTGTACTTAAAGCTTTCAGTACATGAACATGTTTTTTTGGCTACAGAAGTTGTTGTAACATTTGTTTTGTTGGTTATAGAAGTTGTTGTAACATTTGGTTTGTTGGTTATAGAAGTTGTTGTAACATTTGTTTTGTTGGTTATAGAAGTTGTTGTAACATTTATTGGTTATAGAAGTTGTTGTAACATTTGTTTTGTTGGTTATATAAGTTGTTGTAACATTTGTTTTGTTGGTTATAGAAGTTGTTGTAACATTTGTTTTGTTGGTTATAGAAGTTGTTGTGAAGAAAAATACAAATTGTACATTTTACGTAGCAAAGAAAAAAAGCTACTTTGAAAACACAATGGTGCTATAATTATTTGTTGCAATACTTTCATTCATTATTGTAATGCAGTCATCAATTCTTATTCAAATATTATTGCTGATTACTATAAAATCTTGCTTTCTGAACAGTGTGCAGACACCATTTACTTCTTACTAACATGGGTTAATATGGCAACCAAATTGTTGTTTCATAGTACCTACATTATATGTCGTGTTAAAGAGCTATATTTACTGTAAAGTTGTTGTTTTGCTGTTTAAACCAGTTCTTAACCAGGGGTGTATGTGGCCCCCAGAGGTGTTCGACCAGAATTCTTGGGGTGTGAGACCTGCAAGATATTTTAAAAGGTGAATCATTATAAACACAGTATAAGACACTTAACTCAGACTGTACAAAATAGAGCACTGACAATCTGAATTTAATACAGAACCAAAGTAACAATTTTTAAAATAACATTTTCTCAAGAATAACTGAGTAATCTATTAAACTCATGGTTACTTTCATACGGAAAATGCTCAGTTTTCATATATTCTAAAATTTATTATAAAATGTAAACCATATGTAACATTATTTCTCTGTCATTCTTCAGGTATCAATATATTGCTTAAAATTTCTTCAAGAAATTTTGAATATTGGTGCTGGTTATTTTCAACAGAATTATTTTCATAATATCTACAGTTGTATGAAAATAAAAACAGTGGAAATTACTGGTAAAAGTACTCCTAATTCAGATACCTTTAATGACCAGTTTCTCATTTTTCCAGGCTCACTACATGCATTAAATATATTTTAAAAATATTGTTCTTTTACTTTCATATAAGTAGACATAGTTTTATCTCTTGTTCACATTTCTGGCATAATTTTGTGAGCCAGAAGATAATGGGATGTGAAGCTTCTCAAAATGTTAAATGGGTGCAGACTTCAAAAAAGTTAAGAAACAATGTTTTAAACCTTAAGTCCAGATTGACACTTGCATGTCCTGTCACATTTTTATTTCTAAACAGTAGCAAGTTTTTGTTTTTTTTGCCAGTGAAGTGATCCTGTTTTAGTGTTGACCAGTACTTTCTACATGACATGAAGGAATAAACGTTTTTTTTTATTCATCACTTGTGCAGGGTTAAGCAGTAGATATTCTTCTTCCAACACCCTCAGATGTCACCTTGAACATACTTGAAGAAAGTCACGGTCAGCCTTGGGTTGCTGACACCTCCATAGAGTTTGACCTGTGCAGATACTGGTGATGGCTCTGTTTGCTTTCAGTGTTTCTTATACGTTGGATACTCCTGCTGCTGTTTTTTTATCAGTGTCACAGGTAGATGTTTCGGCAATCAACTTCTTTAGTTTATCAGTACAACAGGATACATTTTTCGGTTGTCCCTATCTTTAGTTTATTGAAAAGATGCGGTCTCAGTGTAGAGTCTGAAGATTATTACTTGTTCTCTTCCATTAACCATTTGACGGGCCTGGACGTTCTGTTCCCCCATTGTTTCTCTGTTTGCTGTTGACAAGTCTCTTGACCTCTTCATACATTATGCTAGAGTTGGTTTGATCTAGTTTTCCACCCTCGTCTGCCAGTCTGCACCCTGCTAATCACTGGGGATATTACAGTGAGATGTGATTGGCTGAAAAAACAATAAATCTGAGGGTCAGCCATGATATCATTAATTAATAAGTCTATACCTTTCAGCTCCCCACAGATGATTTTCTCCAATTTTGACATCAGGGGCATACTGTCTTCAGACACGCAGAACTTTTTACTCAATTTTCTAATTGTCATTTTTATTAAACCGCTACAAAAGTCATTGAAAGATGCTTCTTTTTATAGCAGTGTCTCTTCTTTGGTTCTTGGCAAAACAATCAGTGAACCATCGTACTTGGTGGTGTCTTGTAGGGCAGCCACACGCTGTCTCCACTTTGGTCCTTGGCAAAACAATCAGTGAACCATCGTACTTGGTGGTGTCTTGTAGGGCAGCCACATGCTGTCTCCACTTTGGTCCTTGGCAAAACAATCAGTGAACCATCGTACTTGGTGGTGTCTTGTAGGGCAGCCACACGCTGTCTCCACTTTGGTCCTTGGCAAAACAATCAGTGAACCATCGTACTTGGTGGTGTCTTGTAGGGCAGCCACACGCTGTCTCCACTTTGGTCCTTGGCAAAACAATCAGTGAACCATCGTACTTGGTGGTGTCTTGTAGGGCAGCCACACGCTGTCTCCACTTTGGTCCTTGGCAAAACAATCAGTGAACCATCGTACTTGGTGGTGTCTTGTAGGGCAGCCACACGCTGTCTCCACTTTGGTCCTTGGCAAAACAATCAGTGAACCATCGTACTTGGTGGTGTCTTGTAGGGCAGCCATATGCTGTCTCCACTTTGGTCCTTGGCAAAACAATCAGTGAACCATCATACTTGGTGGTGTCTTGTAGGGCAGCAACACACTGTCTCCACTTCACTTCGTCGGCAGTCATCCTTTGCATGGTTCCCCAGCTCTGTTTCATGCTTGGCATCTCTGCCTCCATGGTTCTCCGCCAGGTAGCTTTTTGCCTGCCTCGCTTTCACTTGCCTTCTGGAGTCCATAGCATGACAGTTCTGGTGATGATGGTGTAACGGTCTCTTCTGAGGACATGGCCAACCCAGTTCCAGCATCTACCCACTATGATGGTGCACACGTCTTCATGGTGGCTCCGAGTTAGCAGTTCTTGATTGA
The DNA here is from genome assembly GCA_024509875.1 of Oreohelix idahoensis. Classification (NCBI taxonomy): domain Eukaryota; kingdom Metazoa; phylum Mollusca; class Gastropoda; order Stylommatophora; family Oreohelicidae; genus Oreohelix; species Oreohelix idahoensis. Next base: position 69,564 of record JAMPIV010006575.1, on the reverse strand, counting down.
TGATGATATTTGGCCAAAAAATTTGAAATATTTCCCTTAGGCCAGCAGTGTCCCAGTATACTGAAATGTCAACTTGTTACTGAGTTTGTGAGATTTCACCATATAACATAATTCTACTTCACTAACCGTAAGAACATGTGTTACGTATTGATGAAAATCTTTTAATCACACCATATAGAGCAACCAGTGCAGCTGGTCCCCTCACAGGAAGTATGTGCAACCGTATTCATGTGCTCATGTAGCTATGGTGTCTGTAGCAGTTTGTTTTACATGCTGAGATTGTCAGTCACATGACACAGATCCATTTTAGTCACGTCATATGATATGCCTTAGGGAGCAGTTGTAGTACTCAGAGACCTTCCAGAAATACACAGGACAAAATCTGTTAATAAATATTGATTTTATTGAGGACAGTGAGAGACCTCTTGAGGCATAATCAACATGGTGTTTTCTCATACAAATGAATGTCCATGTGGAACTGGAATCCAGACTCCCGAGCACATTATCCAAAACTGCCCAACCCATGATGACCCATGACGTCTGCCCTGGCTAGGGGGTGCTGAGCTCAAGCAGAAGCTATGGGGCTGCGGCGCTGACCTGGAAAAGACTGTGCACTTCATCCTGGCGACAGACCTGCAGATTTAGCATAACTACAAACTGAACGCGGAAGAAGCAGAGCATGGTGTTTTAGCATTTTGTACACTATTAAAACCTTTTCTGTCAGGAAACTGATCAGATTGTTCAGACATTTGGGTACGCTGCTTGTTGGTAGTTATTTATTCATGATATTTTTTTAATGTCCGATGTTTTTATGTTACAGTCTTTTAATTCTTGAAGGTGCCATTTTGATACAGCCGTCTGTTGTACTGCCAATGTTTATATTAAGGTTATACCTCACCTAAGTGTGTGTCTTTGTCTTTCTCTTTTTTTTCTTTTTAAAACTCAAAGCATCAATTGTGTTCAACGCCGTGTAGCTTCTGAGTGTGGGGGTGGGAGGGTGGTCACAACAGACAACAACAAATTAGGACTAGTACTCCCTCAGTATAAGAGCTTGTGCCAACTTCAACGTGTACAACAAATTGCTACAGTAGCTACCACTATAGAAGTACTTGAATGTTTTGGTGCAGGTTTCCTGCTGTACTTGTGACCCCATGCTCCATGAGGAGCAAGAAGTGAAATGATGGTAATCACTTGTTTGACACTATCAACACAAACATGTACACAGCACACATGATGGTAATCACTTGTTTGACACTATCAACACAAACATGTACACAGCACACATGATGGTAATCACTTGTTTGACACTGTCAACACAAACAGATACACAGCAATTGATGGTAATCACTTGTTTGACACTGTCAACACAAACACGTACACAGCACATGCAGTGACTTCATGAACATTATGTCCGCAAATTAGGTTTTGGTTACAACTTGTGAATATAAGCAGAAACATTTAAGAAGGAAAATAATTCATTTGCAATTTTGGCATAGCTAAATCAGATCACGATATGACATGACATGACTCACTTTCACCTGATATGACACACACCCCAAAAAAAAATACTTTTTCATTTCTGACTGAAATATCATATTTTGTTATTGAGAATTTGTTTTTTAAAAGTCACATATTTAAATTGGAAATTACAATGAATGAACTATAATGAATCTCATGGAACAGTATTCATAAAGTAGATTGTGTGTTAGTACATAGAGAAATCACAGCATTAAAACTGGTTACAAAATCTGGCACACTGTGTACACTGTTGTCTTACAAAATGTGTGTCTTTTACAGTACATGTAGTCCTCAACTTATGATGGAGATCCGTTCTGAGGACTGTGTTGTAAGTCAAAGTGGTCGTAAGTCAAAGTGGTCGTAAGTCAAAAATCACTATATATACGAGTACAATATGAAACATAAGAAAATGTTAACAAGTAACATGTCTGAATAGTGAAATATGAATGTGTTTTGTGTTATTGATTTAAACAAATTGTACTCTTTGTTTATAGTGAAGTAATAAAATGTACGAAGTATAACATAAAACTACTGTACTGTACAGTCATGAACTCAACACATAAAGAAACATAAATGGGCTGTACTTCTAGCATGACCATCATAAATATGAGTGGTCGTAACTTGCATAAGTTGTAAGTCAAGGACAATCTGAATGCAGGGTTCGTAGCTATATGTGCATGCAGTGTGTCTAATATATGGATTAGAAAACATTTTTGAGATCATGAACTTGAAAGCATTGAAAGATTGTTTGTTCTCAATAAACATTAGTTCATAAATATGTTTCTGTGATCCATCTTTTTAAAATATTATCATCATTTTTCTTTCTGCTTCCTATGTCACCACTACAGCCAGTTCCCCCCCCCCCCCCCTTTTACATGGAGCCATCACTACCACAGCCAGTCCCCCTTACATGGAGCCACCACCACAGCTGGCCCCCCCTTACATGGAGCCACTACCACAGCCGGCCCCCTTACATGGAGCCACTACCACAGCCGGCCCCCTTACATGGAGCCACTACCACAGCCAGCCCCCTTACATGGAGCCACTACCACAGCCAGCCCCCTTACATGGAGCCACTACCACAGCCGGCCCCCTTACATGGAGCCACCACCACAGCTGGCCCCCTTACATGGAGCCACCACCACAGCCGGCCCCTTTACATAGAGCCACTACCACAGCCGGCCCCCTTACATGGAGCCACCACCACAGCCGGCGCCCTTACATGGAGCCACCACCACAGCCAGCCCCCTTACATGGAGCCACCACCACAGCCGGCCCCCTTACATAGAGCCACTACCACAGCCGGCCCCCTTACATGGAGCCACCACCACAGCCGGCCCCCTTACATGGAGCCACCACCACAGCCGGCCCCCTTACATGGAGCCACCAGCCTCTGACAACCAAGACCAACTCCCGGCCTTCACATGTAGCTCAATCTGAGCCGGGCAGATCTACTTCTACTGACAGGAGAAGTGGTGAAGGCAAGTCACTGACACTTTAAAACCAGCAGCTTCAGGCAGATAGGGTTCGTGATCCTTGGTTGGTAGCCTATCTAGGAGAAGGTAGAACTCTGATTTCAAACCTCTGCTGCCTTGCAGTAATATCTGTTTACGGGAAAGGCTTCGGGAGTAAACCCTGAGGATAAATGCAGAGTCGGAGTCCCTAAGGCAGTCTAATGTCGATTCGACATTATTCTGGCAACTCTTGCGACATGACTGGTATCAAACTGTATCGGCTACTGCCATTCCTTTGGATCTACCGGCTATGTGGAGAGAAGGGGACATACTGCATGGGCAACAGCTTGATCTCCATATAACTGTGCCCAAGCTCGTGCCCTGGAGAGGACACTCTAGCTTCATCCTATGGTGTCGGCACAACATGAGAAGTAGCAGATACCGGTTGTAAGAATCTTGTCCAATTGGCGTAGGGCATTGCACCAGGGGCTACTTCCGACAGTGGGAGAAGTTCTAGTATTTCACTGCACAGCCAATTAGGTGCCCCCCCCCTTTTTTTTTTAAATTTACGGCCCTGGCTGCACTTCAGGAAACGCGTCTGGAAGGCTCTGGAATGGTGAGCGAGAACTACTACACATTTTATAATCAAGGGAAAGACCTTATTAAAACTAGAGAACATGGAGTTGGTTTTGTGGTCACAAAATCACTAACTCACATGGTTGAGCCAGATGAGAATAGACCAGAATGCATGTTAACGCTTCACCTGCAAACTAATGCAAGTTCCATCACCCTTGTCAGTATGTCTTCTACTCTGCACTCTGCCTTGGAAGCTAAAGATGAGTTCTACGAGAATCTAGCAGCAGTCATCAAAAGTACACCTAGTCGAGAACAACCTGTTCTCCTTGGTGGCTTCAATGCTAGAATCGGTGCCGATAATGATTTGTGGCCTTCATGTCTGGGCAGGTTTGGTATTGGTAAGATGGATTAAAATGGACAACAGCTCCTGGAGTTATATGTCCATCATAACCTCTGTTAGACCAACATCAACTTTCAGAATTAAGACCAAATCTGCGGTATATACGGCCGGCGTCACCAGCACTCTTCTGTATGGCAGTGAGACTTGGGCAACCTGCTAAGCAAGAAAGAAGACTCAATACCTTCCGTCAACACTACATCCTTAGTACTTCACGGACAGACAAAGTGGCGAATGTTGAGGTGTTGTCACGTGCTGGCCTTCAAAGCATGTATACACTGCTTAGATAACGCTGGTTTGGCCATGTCCGCTGCATGGAAGATAGTCGCATCCGCAAAGATATTTTCTACTGGCAGATGGAAAAAGATCTCTGGGTCGATCTCATTTCTTCTCTGGCAGCATTTAGTTAAATTTTTGTGTGTGTACTAAATTACTCGCAATTTCCATGGTCGGCCCATTTATTTTTTTTCTCTGCTTTCAAGCAGATAGTAATTATTTTCTTTTCAATTTTACACTCCCTTTCAGTGATAATTGATCATGTTTGCTTTGCGCTTCTCGGCTTTGCTAAGATTAAGACGCAGGTACAACCAAGATGGGCCCGGTGATATTCATATAGTGAACGCATGTCATGTTTACCTAGAAGTGCCCCGCGATAAATTATTGACCTGTCGGCATGCACTCGGCGGAAACGAATGACATAATCATTTCATGTACACCTTGTTACAAAGACATTACTTTAGATGAAAGTAATATCTTATTTGTAAACATTGCTGAGAGAGTGATCGGATGTTTTCATTCCATATTTGGAAGACATGACCTTTGTATTAATGCACAGAAATTTCCTGGTGGAAATATTTTGAATTACACCATCCTATACACTTACTTACTTAGTCGTTCCCCTTCTACCGTGAGGTGTAGAGGTTTGGAAGAGAGCGCCAGACTATCCTATCGGCTGTCTTCCTCCTGGCCTGATTCCATTCTAGTCCTTGATCCTTCAAAGATTGTCTAATGTTGTCCTCCCAGCGGACTCTGGGTCGTCCTCGGGGTCTGGATCCTTGGCTCTTTGTTTCCCATGCCTGTCGTGGTATCTGATCTTCTCCCATTCTGCAGACATGGCCAAACCATCTTAATTGGGACTGTTCTACTTGGGTCTGCAGGGGGTAGGATTTAAGGCCTTGACATATCGTCTGGTTGCGTACCATACCATCCTATACACGCATGTTTGAAATTATTGGCCGGCACTCGAGATGTAACCATAACTACATTTCTGATTGGGACCTGGTCTAATGGTAAACAACACGTGCCAGGAACAAAGGGAGCAATATAACCTGACACTTTGGTCGATTGAAAACACTGTGAAAATTCACTCGCACCAAGAAGACAACCAGACCTTGCCAGAGTTAAGAATAGCAGCAGATTTAATTTATCGGACCGGACTCTGTTTGAGCATCTTGAGGAATTATCTCCCAGAAAAACTCTACCATTATTAGCAAGGAAAACTGGAATCTGAGGAATCTGAAACACGGAGTCAAAGTGGGAACTTATTGCTAAAGTAACAATGCCCCAGGCCAAGTGTAAGAGGCCTCTACAAGTGCCTTTATTTCTCCGAGCCAGCAGTCTGTGAGCCTAAAGATTGGCTTGGTGGTACCAGTTGAGGGTACTATTTCTGGAACAAGTGAGGGTATAAGTTGCCTGAAGTCAACGCTAGACACCATCATCAGACGGGTCTTAGAGACATGGGACCAGCATTGCTGTTACTCCCTGATTCTACTTGGAACGTGCTGCAACTCTTAAATCTTGACCAGAGACGCGAACGATCCAGTCACCTATCTGTGAAGAACCAAAACATCAGCTGGATCAGAAACAACTATTGGCAGCTAAGTAAAACTTAAAAGCTGCCAAGTGAACTGTCCATTTTTGAAAACCATAACATCACACTGTGATGAATCTTTTTTTTTCTAAACAATTATTCTTTTTTTATAACTGTTAAACATAATTGATTATTAAATTTGTTACTTGTATAAAGACAAATCCAAAGTTGATTTAATCATTTTGAATGTACTACATCCGCATGTCTCAGACAATTTCTTAAATACACGTAAACTGAGCAAAATAATAATAAGAGGAAATTCGCTGAATTAACGCAGCTGGGGGCTTGTACGAGCTAAAATTATATTACGCAATCCTTCACAAAAGTTGACGGCAGATACTAGAGTTAACGTGCTCAGCCAATGCAGCATTGTTCTCGCTTTTCTGAATATCAGGTAGAAGCATCATTATCCTTCTAACTCGGCCAAGAGTAATCTTGTGCTAAGGTAGACACCTTTGAAGACACATCAGTTACTCTTTGAGATTTTTCCACTGTTGGATCACTACTGCAGAGCTAAGGGGAGGCAGCCCTTGACTCACAGGATGTCAATTTTATGGTTTATAACGTCTGCTGCGACTTGTACATTTCTGATTCGTTACTTTTCTGTTGTCTAGTTCTCTCTTTCTTTTTAGTAAGTGCTTATCATGTACCAATATTTATTTGTTTACGATCTGTTGCACCAATTTTGTATTTGTGGTACAGATGGTATCTCAATCTATTGTGACCAGTGCGTAGCCGAAAAATGATGACCTGTTCTTTTCTGGATAGTTGATGATATGCATCATTTTTCAAATGTCCCGGGTGCTCTCTTTCCCATTTGGACTTGAATGTAGCCTTTATAGTGGTCTTTGCCGTTGCGTAAGTTGTCTCTATATCATTTTGCTGTAAGGCACCTCCTTCTTTAGCAAGTCTATCTGCCTCTTCATTTCCTGGTATGTTGCAATGGGCTGGTATCCACTGGATAGTGCACTTCTTGAAGCATTCGGCCAGTCTTTCAAGGGAGATTATCAGATCTTTCAATCCTTTAGTTGGTGGCTCTTCAGCGCTGATATTATTGAGAGGGCATCTGAAAAGATTACTATCTGTTTTTCTGCCTGTGCTTTGCATTCAATAAGAGTTTCAGCTGCCTGTTTCAGTGCTTCTGCTTCAGCACAGAAGTTGTTGCAGTATTTTCCAGTGGCAATTGCCATAGAGTGAATTCTATTCTTTAATTTTATGAGGATGCCGGCACCCCCATTTTCAACTGCATTTGTTGCCGAACCATCAGTATATGCATGTGTCCAAAGCTTCGCTGGAAATCTTTGGTCAATATACTTGGTTGCTATACACTTTCTTTGTGTTTCTGTCTGTGTTCCCTTACCTTCAATGCCTGGAATATCAGATTTTAACTTAGGAAAGCATCTTATTTTCCACAGTGGGATAGTTGTTTGCGTTTACTTGTGACAGAAAATTTTTTTTTGCTTAACAACTGAGCTTTAGCCCTAGTACATGTATTATTGTTAGCCTTTTTTCTTCCAACCCGGTTTGCTTGGGCGACAAGAGGGTTAGTTCGCTTGAGCCTGCCTCTTCCTAGCCTATTCATTCTTTGGTACATGGGGTGTCCTTCGAGCCTCTTAAATTTTTCAGCTTGTTTTAAGACTCTGCTGTCACGTCTATCCTCCATTGACTGTAGCCCTGTGATGTTTTTCCATATGGTTGAAGTTTGTGTAGACTTTCTTGGCCCCTGTTATAATACGTGCTGCTTATTTTGGAGTCTGTTTACTCTGTCAAAATTTGACTTTGCTGCCGTCGACATCAAAGCTTTCATGTGGTCTTACCTCAATGACGGCGGTCAACCTCACTACACTACACGCAATAATGAAATCTAGGACCCTGTGTACAGCTTTTTGAGGAATATTCTCACATAACTTTCTTACAAATGTGTGCTAGAGCGGTATATAATGCCGTGCTGACAAACATGAATAGTGGGTCAATAGTCTGAACTTTCAATAATATCAACTGATAAGTCCGTGGTGTTCAGAGTCCGAACAGAGTACAATTTAATAGCACATCACATCCAAATAAAATGCAGTTCATCAGAATTCAATTAATACATCATAATTCGTCACTTCCTTCAGTCGTGGTACAGTCAAGCTATTTACTCGTGATTCCTAGATAGGCAATCCGGTATCGAACAACTCAACTTACGCGACTAAGGTGACCTTCTTGGATACTTTCCATTAAGATTGCTCCCGAAAATACATTCTCCTCTTCGAACATAAATCCCTTTTCATTATATTAGAGTTATCTACCCTTCCAAGATGGAGGTGAAATTCGTTTCTCACCTTAGACGCCGAAAGAAAAACATCAGGAATGTGTATATTTCGATGGATATCACCATGTTATGTTAAATTATAGAATAAAAGATACACCAGAGTATCTAGTGGTGTAGATATTTTCCTATAACTGACCTCGAAACCCTCGAATCGGTCGGTTGGATCGGAGGGTTGATCAGTGAGTTAACAATTCACTATCGTAAAACAAGCTATTGTTACCGAAACAGAACCAGGCTCGACAGTAAACATGACTCACTCTAATATCTTGGGGGCTAAGGAGATTTCTAAAATTGGATACTGGAATGTAAGAACTATGTATCAAGACGGAAAATTGGAAGAAGTAATTAAAGAAATGGATAATTATAAGTTGGACTTATTGGGTGTCAGCGAGTGTAGATGGACGGGTAAGGGCATAAAATATATTTCAGAAGAAAAAAAGCAAATTATATACTCTGGTAGTAATGATAATCGTCACACAGAGGGAGTAGCCATCCTAATGACACAGAAAGCAGCAGCATCGCTTATCAGCTGGGTACCTATCAATGAGAGGCTAATATTAGCTAGATTTCAGACACGATTTTTCAAGCTCTCAATTGTACAATGTTATGCACCAACTAACGACGCTCTTGATACTACAAAAGATGACTTCTATGAAGCACTTCTAAGTACCATCAAACACATTACCAAGCATGACATAATAGCAGTCTTATGGGTGATTTTAACGCCAAAGTAGGTGACAACAACGATGGAGTACAAAGATATCTCGGTACTCATGGCATAGGCTGTATGAATCAAAATGGCGAAAGACTTCTAGAACTTTGTGAAATATCAAACCTCGTTGTGGCAGACACCATCTTTCACATAAGAATATCCACAAGATAACATGGAATTCACCTGATGGCAGAACTAAGAACCAGATAGATCACTTCTGCATAAGCGCTAAATTTCGCTCATCAGTTCAAGACGTCAGAGCATACAGAGGTGCAGAGATCGGAAGCGATCATAACCTCTGCATAGCTAAAATGAGAATTAAACTGAAGAAGTTATACCAACCGAATAAAAATAGAAGAATAGATGTACACAGACTGCAATCAAATGATATAAAGAAGGAATATAATGTCAAAATGAACAACTATTTCGATGCTTTAGGCAAAATTGACAACGATATCACCACCAAGACAATCGATACTAAATGGGAACAACTGAGAACAGCAATGACAGAAGCAGCTGTAGCGACCCCCGGATACCTAGTACATAAAAAGAAAAAATGGATGAGAGAAGATACTTGGGATAAAATACAAGAAAGGAAAACAGCAAAACTTAAACTACTAGCGGCAAGTACACATAATGCAGTTGAATCTTGCAAACTAACTTATAACTTGTTAAATAAAGAAGTGAAGACAAAAACTCGAAGAGATAAAAGACATTTCATCAATGAACTGGCCGTAGAAGCTGAAAATGCTGCAAGAACTGGTAATAGTAGGTGCCTTTATCAAATTACAAAAAACAACTATGTCACCAGCCTACTGCTATGGAAACACCTGTTAAAGGTAAATTAGGGAATTCAATACCAACAGAAAAAGAACAAATGAAGAGATGGGCTGAGCACTTCATGGAGGTGCTAAACAGACCACCACCAACAGTAACACCTGATTTTAATAATGAAACATCCACAACCACCTTGCCAATAACTTGCGATGAATTCACGCTGGACGAGATCAAACAAGCCGTTAAAAGATTAAAAAATTTTAAAGCTGCTGGAGTTGACGAAATTTCAGGGGAAATGATTAAAGCAGTTAATGACAACAACCTCTTGAGAATTTTAGATATTATAAATGAAGTATGGAGAGAAGAACAACCACCACAAACAATGGAAAGACAGTATTATTGTAAAGTTACCGAAGAAAAGGTGATCTATCAGACTGTAATAACTGGCGTGGTATATCTCTATTATCAGTACCTGGAAAATTATTATGTTGCATGATGTTAGAAAGACTTAAATTGCATGCTGACGAAAAGATCAGAGAAGAACAAGCGGGTTTCAGGCCGAAACGATATGTATTGATCAAATATTCACACTAAGAACAATTATAGAAGAATCAGTGGAAAGGCAATCGCCACTTATTATCACCTTCGTCGATTTTCAAAAAGCCTTTGATAGTCTACACCGCCATCATTGTGGAAGATACTTACAATCTATGGTTTTCCAACAAAATATGTGAATATAATCAAAGCGCTATATGACAATGCAAGATGTTGTGTTAGAACAAATAAAGGGAATACAGAATGGTTTACAGTAGAAACAGGGGTGAAACAAGGCTGTATTATGTCACCACTACTTTTTGGAATAGCTATTGATTGGGTTATGAGAAACTATACCCACAATGAACAATTGGGTATAAAATGGACATATGGAAAATTCCTGGGGGACCTGGATTTCGCAGATGATGTAGCATTCTTAAGTTCAACACCAAGACAATCCCAAGAAGCAATAAATAATTTGTGTCATCTCTCGGTTAAAATTGGTCTCCTAATAAATGCCTCTAAAACTAAAGCTATGAACTTTTCTAACGAGACCTTTGATATCATCTTGAACGGGGAAAAACTACAGAAAGTTGAAAGTTTCAATTATTTAGGCAGTAAAATGACTCAGGATGGTGACACAACAAGAGAAATCCATACTAGAATTGCTTTGGCAGCTAGCGCCTTCAATAGATTATCTAACATTTGGAAATTACGATCATTGAATATACATACCAAGCTTTCGTCTGTTTAATTCAAATGTTATCTCAGTGTTAACATACGGCTGTGAGAGTTGGAAAATAACAAAATCATTGGAGAACAAGCTGAATACATTCGAGAACAAATGTCTTAGAAAACTCATGAACATCAGTTGGAAAGAATTCAAGACTAATCGACAAATAAGAGAGACTCTAGGCAGAAATATGTCTCCGACTATATAAGGAAAAGACGATGGTCATATATCGGTCATGTCCTACGAATGCAAAACAACAGAATACCACTACAGGCGCTCACTTGGGTTCCTGAGGGTAAGCGGAAAAAAGGAAGACCAAAAGAAACACTCAGAAGAACAATAATAAGAGAAGGAAGAACGTTGGGCCTAAATAATGTGCAAGTGCTAAGAGGAGTGGCGTCACAACGAACAACCTGGAGAGCACTGGTTTCTGCCTTATGCGCCGTGTTTGGCGCTTAAAGAATTTATTATTATTATATCTCGTGATTTGCGATTACCAGCAACGCGCTGTGGAGTGTAAGGAGCACGGCGAGGCACGTAGAAAGCCCTGGTCATCCACTGCACCTGACTTCATCTCCAGTCGTCTTGACTTGTCTTGCCACTGGATTGAGATGGACCCAGGCGAGAGAGTGAGGTCGACGAATTGCGCAACTCTTCCTCACTTTAATCCAAATCACCGCGCAAGTCACTCTTTCATCCATTCAATTGGATGAACAGAGTGGTCTTCATCACCCGTGATGGACGAACAACCGGTATCTCGTGATTTGTTTGTTTACGATCTCGCTTCTTTCTGGCTATATGGATCTTGTTCAACCAAGATACCAGATCGATTGGTTACATCAAGGCGCGTATCCAAATATAAGCATAAAATCATATAGTTTGTTATTTATGATTCTATTACTGATTTTATTTTTATTTATTTATTTACTTTTGGCCAGTATTCTGCCTACATTTCCTCATAATTATTCATGAAACGAGTTAGTAACTTGCCAAAAAATGACGGGTACAGTGTATTCTTCCGCTGCAAGTCCTGATAACGACACTATTTCTCCTTCGGTCCTTTTGTTGCTTAACATTCCATTTCACCGCCTTTGGCTCTTAGTAGTCAAACTTATCTGGACGCATTGGCTGTGAAGCTTAGGAAGCGACCCTTCAAAAAAAGACACGGGGAGAAGTGAAATTGGAACCAATGGAATGAAATTTGGTTAATTAATTAACAGCTGTTTAATAACAACATTGTTTGTTACAGTCTTTTTCTTCTTCTTCAAGTACCGTGCCTACTGTCGTATGAGATCATGTCTCCCCACAACTTCCTGTCTCCAGTACAATTTATCAATTCTGCTGTTGACTTCTTTCCATGCCACGAAGTCAAACTGTCAAGTATTTGCTCTCTTTGTCTTCCCCTATCTCTTTTTCCTTCAATCTTACCTGTTGTTACGATATATTCCAGCTTTCCTCTTCTGATAACTGTGACGGATAGGATGAAAATAGAAGCTACCCTTTAATAGAAGTACCCGGAATTTTGTTGTAATTTTATCGCCAACTTGGATTCTCCCACGTGTGCTAATTAGTATGCATCATTTCCACGTGGATTTTTCCCACGCGGGATAATTAGTATGTAAACAGCTATCATGCGGACAGCCAGGAGTCGCTTTGTCTTAGGTTTAGTTTAGCCACGCCTACTGCCTCATCTCTTGAGCGATTTAAATCAGCTAATTCCATACCTCTTTCTGTCATCCCGTCAAGAAGGCGTTGGCAAGAGGAAACGGTCAGCATCAAAGACGCGTGTAGTCCTTAGAACGAAGCAGAGTTTTTAACACTTCCGGTTGATACTTTCATGCGAACCGGTCTGAGAGAGTTGGAAATCGCTGGCAGACCGAACAGAAACGGGGAAGTCTAGAGCGGGACTCGCGGCACGAAACGAGATTAGTTCCCTAGATCAAGAAAGGCGACAAACATCGCATGTCGCTATTATCTTCCATCTGTTAACTATATATTGGTATCGCTGGAAAATGCGGTTATCATTCGTTGCCCAGAGATTTCAAGAAGTAACTAGCTTATAGTAGAATCTAACAAGATTTCTTTTAGATTTTCTGCTATATTGGAGTCTAATTCATTCTGGTGCTACGGTTTAAAAATATTAGTCTTGAGTGATTTAGTCGTTTAGTTCCTTCATTTATTTCACTGGATTTTTGTGTTAATTTAAACCTATTAAATAAACCCATCGCAAAATTTTCCAGTCATAAATCAAATAATGTAACTATCCGTTATTTCCCGAGATAATAGATGTGTAACATAATTTTAAACGCTAGGCGATCGTAATTGTTCAATAACCATATATTTCTACTTCATCTCGTGTAAACTTTGAGTAATTAACTGTTCATAGCTGGTGTTAAAAAACGATTCATTAGCTAGTCACTCGCGTAGTTCTTCTAATATATTTAATTAAATACCAGATTGATTTTTACAGGTCTTACCTAAAAACGCGGGCGTTAGATTTTATTATAGTATATCACCTGTTATCCATCTTCTCTTTTTTATACAGGTGGTCATACCTTTTGCGATCCAGCGGTTTTTATGTATATATATATAGAGAGTCATGTTCAGATGGCTTATGGCATCCCAAAGTATATGTTCCAAACATAATAACATTGACTATACCAAAATCTGATTGTTGGAGACCCTTATAAGTCCTTCGCAAAACCAGTAGAGCGGGTAAATAACCAAACCCACGTCAATGCTAAATTGTGTAAAGTTTAACTGGAACGGGACAATGCCAGATATATTATATTAAATCATGTAAAGTTCCCTGGCCTGAGGAGGCAGAACTTATAGCACGAATTTATTAAATTAAACCCAGAGGACAGTAAACATTATTCCTACCACCAACTTCTACAGAGAACATTTTCGGCTATTTCTTTTTCCAAGAACAGCCGGGGAGTACCATTCTGCTGTTTGATATATTTCCCAGTCATTACGACAGAATCCTAGAAAACAAACTTATTCCCAATTAAATACCTGCAGTCCGACGAAGAATGACCCGCCAGGAAAATTATAAATCAACACCCCATTTCAGCGAAATCTCCGAGAAAATAGCAGTGGCCTAGACGGAGTTTTTCTGGGGCTGAACTGAAAAAAAAAAACAGGACATATAATAGTCCTAAAGACACTGTGTTTGATTAAATTCTATGGATGTATGCAGCCGACAAAGGGGTAAGTCTGCAAGATAGTGAGCTCACTGTACGAATGTTGAGAGTGGAAAAACGGAACGAAAGAATTTAGTTTACTACTAGTGTACCACCTTCTTTTATCTATCTCTCACTAAGTCCGAAGGCCCACGGGACAGTTAAACTAAGGACATACCGGTTACCCGTCCCGACTAACCCCACTCCCATTGTCAATCCTTTGTTTGATCTGTTGAGTAAACAACCTCGGGTGGGATCCTTTTCCTAGTTTTTCCATGTCCCAGAGGGAAGGTCTATGAGAGTATATGTTGTTTATTTATTTTCCCTTTATGTAACTATACTTTCACCTGATGACATGATAACGATGTATTAACTGTTGTAACCTATTATTCTTCTAAAGATATAATAAACCTACACAAAACCCTTACAACTATTGGTGTCGGTCAAAACCCTCCCCTGATATATATTTATATGTGACCCCCCCCCCCTAGTTTACCTGTTCGTTTCTACGTATATACGTATTTATGTCCCAGAATTGTTTGTGTCTGCGTACGAGAGGATAGTGTATTTAAATCAATATCTAGTGAGAAAATACGTCTCCATTAAAGGGTGTCGTACTAGATAGGTTGGATTGAACAATTGCTCAATCCAAGACAGTATTTTTTTTCTCCTACACCCGTACTCCTCGTAAACAGAACTATTTCTCACACCTTCCTCTCACATAGCTCTCATTATATCACCCCTGCTCGATTGGGACCATAAAAATATAAGGCCTATCTATAAAACTTACGACAATAACATGCCCAAAAAAAAGTGGATTGCTTCTTTCTAACTTGTGAAATAAGTTTCCTTTGCGCATTGGCCTCTTTCAGGACATACTCATTACTCTTTTTGGCTGTCCACTGTATATTTAACATTTTTCTGTAAAACCACATCTCTGTTGCCTCTAGTGCTTTCCTTATTTGTTTGCTAATTGTCCGTGACTCACTTCCATATGTCAGGATTGGTTCTATGCAACAATGAAGAACTCTCGTTCTTACTGCCAATGACAAAGAATTGTTGCTTAAAATACTTTTTATTTTATAGAATGCTGCTTTTGCCTGAGCTATTCTGCTCTTCACTTCTGAGATGCATCTTCCATCCATTGTTATTAATGTGCCCAGTATTTGAATTTATTGACTTGTTTTAAAACGGTTCCATTTACTTTAATAGTATATTCTGGGGAAGCCCTTTTCTTTGAGACGACCATTACTTCGGTCTTTTTGCTATTGATGCTAAGGCTTTTATTTTCACTTTCTATCACTATTGTATCAACCATTTCCTGCAGCTCCTTTTCACTTTTTGCTATTAAAAAACCTTTAGCACGCTGCCGGCGAGACATATCGCCGAAGGTAACCTATGTTCTGCCAGCTGGAGGCGATATGTTACGCCTTGCGGCTGTCATCGTTTCT
Source organism: Oreohelix idahoensis (assembly GCA_024509875.1). Lineage (NCBI taxonomy): Eukaryota > Metazoa > Mollusca > Gastropoda > Stylommatophora > Oreohelicidae > Oreohelix > Oreohelix idahoensis. The sequence continues at coordinate 54,043 of JAMPIV010006575.1, read as the reverse complement.
AGCACATGACTTGTGTACACGTGATTTTCAGCCCCGGATGTTAAGTTGTAATTTTATTTGCAAGAGAGTTAGCTTCCGTTTCCGATCTTAAAAAAGTGATGGGTGTATCCGCGTTTATTTTTTGTAAATTTTTAAAATCGAAATGAATCGGCATCAGACACGCGGCCATTTCGCTCTAATTTTATTGTATTCTGACGCCATGCGGTGGGGATGAAATTTTTGTCTTTATAAAATACGCTGAAAATCGGTTCTCAGAATATGTTTGATGGCTGAGATGGAAACGAAAGTAAAATGGCCTTTCAAGTATGTATAATTTTCGGGGTTAGGATTAGGAATATCGGAAAAAAATAGGATTACGGCCGAATGTCACGGCTGGCTAGGGAGTTTGTTGCTTTGCTACTGATGATGGGTGTAACGAAAAGATCGTCATTTGATTTGTATTGCTCTATTGGTCAAATGACTTTCATTGAGATGCAAGGAATATGGACTCTTCGTTCGTTGGTCATTTTTTTAATTTTTTTTTTTAATTTTAAAATTAAAAAAAATTTTTTTTTTATTTTTATTTTTTTTTCGTTTTTTTCATCTTTCCTTTCCTCTCTTCCTATCACATCTAACATGTACACAAACAAATTTTATATCATCAGATTCATCATTCATTCATTTCTATACAATCTAAAAATTAGAGCAATTGACCAAAACACAAAAAAACTATAGAATTTACAAGTCACCCACTATAAAAATGGGGCGTTGTGAAAAAGAATGCAGTGGTTGGGCAAGTTTTCTGAATTTTTATGCAGCGTGCTAAAGGTGTGTCATCAGCGTATCTCGTTGTATATATTATGTCCGCCGAATGATATTCCTGGCATGTCCTCTAGAGATCTCATTATATTTTCACTATGCAGATCAAACAGATCCGGTGACAGCACACATTCCTGCCTGACACCCTTTTTTACTTGCTGAAACGTTCCTTTTTGGCTGCTAATCCTTACAGCTGCTGTTTGTTGCCAGTACATGTTCTTTATTATCCTCAAGTCTTTTCCATCAATGTTGATGCTTTCTAACATTTTGATAATTTCCTCATGTTTCACTTTGTCAAATGCCTTAGTGTAATCTATAAAGCACAAGTACAGATCTGTCTTCACCTCTATGGTTCTTTCTATTAATGTTCTTATAATATATACATAGCATTGTTTGTGCCTTTTCCTTCTACAAATCCACACTGTTCATCACTGATTTCTGCTTTAATTTTATTTCTCACTCTTCTCATGATAATTTGTAATCATATTTTTGTCACAAGTCTCATAAGACTTATAGTGCGATGTTCTTCACATTCCATGGCTCCAGGTTTCTTTGGCAAAGCTATGAATATGGATTTTTAGCTGATCATCTGGTATTTGACCACTGTTGTAGGACAACTTCTTTGATATGTAAGACCCTGTGTAAATATCTTCAGGCATGCCGCCGTGGAATACTGATTATTTTGGAATACGCCTGGCCGACACAAGATAGTAGTCTTTTCATGGCTAAGCCGCTGTTTAAACAAACGCCGGCCACCGCCTCGCAATACAATAGCCGGCGAGACAATGGTCTAAGGCAAGAATGGACTCGGGACACACACCCGAGTGATTGTTGCCAGATGGAAACAATGACACGCTGCCCTGCCTTTGGATAACAAAGGGCTTGTGACGTGCTCAGAAATGTGTGTTTGAGACGAAATGGCTGTCCCTGTCCTTTTGTGTGATCTCTCACACCTTCAGCCTTCCGGCAGTAAACTTCTTTTCTTCATATTTCTTCATTATTCGCTTGTTATTTGGCATTTCATTTTGCCCTTTCATTCATTTTACTCTTCATGCTGGACATAGCATGGTGATGTCTTTAACACGCCACTCCCCTATGGCAGTATTTGCTACGGGAGTAATTCGTATCTTATTGTTTCACACTTCACTCCCAGACTGTTGTTACGCTCCGCCAGGTTTGGTGACCCGGTCGGCGATAATATTTAATCGCATTATCTGTCTGACCATCTTTTCAAGCGACGGTGCATGTTTATTCAAGCGGTGTTGGGCAGGAGTGCTGAATAGAACCAGATTTGTTTGTCTGGCGAAACACATGTGGCAAGCGACCATCCCTGAGTCATTACGCCAGAAACACATGGTCACAATATTGTGATGGACCGAGGTGCGGCCGGAAGTCTTATGTAACGATATGACATCATTGTTGTAAGAGGCCACGCGTGTATGTTAAATTTAATATTTTTCAAATACGCGTGAGATGAGTAATGATAAACAAACCGACCCCTCTAAGTGCTAGAGAGCGATTGGTTCGCCAGAATCAATAATGAATTTGATTGGAACATTCAGCGGAAACACAGCTGGATTTGAAATGGAAACTGTACAATATAATGTAGTGAAATCCCAGACACAGAACACACAGACAGCTTCGCATTGTACAGCGAACAACTCACAAGAAGCCAGAGAGATATTGGGCGTAATATTCCATACTTATAAGTGACTGTTCAACATATTTGGGCAACTCTGAAAACTTAAGAGTAAACCCGCACATTTAAATACAAGACTGAAAACTTAATGGACCAGGACTTTAATATAACAAGTCTGGAAACCTAGGAATCAGATTCACCAGTCATAAGAGGACTAACTCAAGTTTTTCCAAGTATTGATTTCGCAGAGACACTCGTCGTCAGAGGAATTAACTCTAATTTCCCAGACCCAGTCATAAGAGGAATTTAACTCGTTTTCCCAGCAAGTGATTTCGCAGAGACATCCGCCGTCAGAGGAATTAACTATAATTTCCCAGACCAAAGTGATTCGAACAGCATCTAACATAAAGTGCTGTGTGTCCATTCTAATATGTGCAGGAGATTGTGTATACCCATTATTTGGGGTAAGTGTAAACATTTCTATTTCAAACGGGAATTTAACATGTTTTCTTGCTAGTGGTTATATATGAGGCTGGTAACCTCAATATATGAAAATAGTATTTTCATGAACCACTACAGCAACAGCTGGTGATTGTTTCTGACTAGTCGTGCGGGAAACCCGACAGCAGAGCGACCCCAGACTCCGACTGGAGCAGTGATGAGTGATGATTACATCACATGTGCCTAAGGTGTAACATATCTTGTGAGAATTATGTACCTTTTTAATTGTAATTCAGGCAAATCATTATTCATGCACTCCAGACACAATTTCCTAGTTAACACCCAAAGGATATGGGTGAATTTTCATCATATTCCCTGAGTTACATTGTGTGCTCGGGAATTATATTCTTCTGAGGGGTTAACATTGGTGGGTGGAGCGCATGACAATGGGCCTGTTAGTTTGCGGCGAACAAAAGTACTTAGCAGAAGGCATTTGTTTTTTTATTTGTCACAGTTCGTGGTTAAAAGCTAGCAGACTAAGCCGAAAGACGAAGAGTTCTAAGCTAAAAGCAGGGAATCCTCTTCACCATGCCCGTTGGGCGGAGAAGGGCCCTGAGCACCGAAGAACTAACTAAACTACCGAGACAGTACTCATCTGGAGTTAAGTCTTTTGTGTAAACAGGCACCAGCAAAATACGGACATTATTAACGCCCAACCAAAACCTCAATGAGGAAAAAATTTGTTACAATTTCATCCAATCTTTCCATATTTATTTTAACGTGTTGAACTAATTGACTATTACATTTGTTGTATGCTATTTTAAACTAAACAAATAATTGTTTATTCAGTTATTAGATGTATGAAAGCAAACGTATGAGCCAGAATAGTTAATCTATATATAAATACCTCGACATATATTTACACTACACCGAACTATACCTTATAAGAGGGATTTCGTTGGATTACACCAACTGGGGGCTTGAATGGGCTAAACCATTGCATAAATCCTTCACAAAATGCGACGGACCAGATAATAAGTTAACAAATTTGCTCAGCCCTTAACTCTTAAAGGCCGGAACGACGATGGTAGCGTACATCCGCAAAACCCCTAGAAGCCGAAACGACGTTGGGAACGTCACTTTTGTGTTCCGGGAAATTTGTTCCGTATTTTCGTTATGACTCATAACTGAATACTATATGTAGAATATCACTAAAAATCCTTCATATTCTAATTCTGCATTCATTTATCTTTACTGTGATGTATAATATGTGTGTCTTTGTTGTGTAATAACTCAGAAACTTTAGAATTTATAAAGGTACTGCTTTAAGGTAGAAAAATAATTCTGGCAAAACTGATGAAAAAATTCCGGCCTGCAAGAGTTAAGCAGCGTTTGTTTTTGACTTCTGAGAATATCTTGTGAAGGCTCCCCTAAGGTAGAAGCGCCATTCATCTTCTATCTATATCTTTGCCAAGAGTAATCTTGCACGAACTGCCAATCATCAAACACCTGTTTGTGGGGCAAAAGGACATGCAGCACGGCATTGAAAGTTGTTGCGAGAGCCCACTCCCTTTTTAGCCAGTGACACGCACTGACTGGCAACAAGAGACAGGCTTAGGCGACCAGATGGACTCTTGGCGATTGGATTATGGGCGGAGTTATACGAATTCGGACACATTGGCAACATACGATATACGTCACAGGCCCAATGGACACACCTTTAGCTAATCCGCAATATAATGTACCGCAGAGTCTGCCAGAGAGCAGTACATTTTCAACAGCGTGTTGTAGATAATATCCCAGTGCATAGCCTGCAATTAATTCAGTGTGGTTAAAATAATTCATATATGTGGTGTATTGTATTCTTAAAGGAGTTTGCGAACGGGAAAAGGAGGTTATTGAATTTTTAAAAAAGTATTAGTATGTATAATCAACCCTATGTTGTCACTCATAGTCAGCGTTGGTGTAGCTGGCGAGTCCTTTTCCGGGCAACTCCTTCTCAGGGCTTCATGCTAGCAGATGGATAATGTTAGTCCTTTTCAGGACTTAGCATCTATCGACGCTGACCGGGCTAGCAATCTGGTTGGATTACTCAAGAGTTCACGTACAACCGATGTTTCGCTGAACACTGAGGCATAAGCGGACAGCGTTGGCGTGGCTGGCGAGTCCTTTTTAAAGGCAAGTCCTTTTCACGGCTTCAGGCTAGCAGATGGATAATGTTAGTCCTTTTCATGGATTAGTAAACCTGGTCGCACAAGTGTGATAAATCACAATTGCGGTCTCGTCTTGGGATCAGGGAACTCGGGCGTTCAGTATGGCTGAGTCCCAAAACTTTCATACCTTTTACTTGAATTTAAGCAAGGAGCTAGGTTTTTCAGTCAAAGAACTTTCTGACTTTGTTCTTACGTCGGTGCGAGAACAGAACGAATAAGACGACGAAGACATAAAAAACTAATGTCCGAAAGCCGATACATGACATGTATCTTAAGTGGGCGGATATGTGACGAAACCGTTTAATTATTTGAGCATGAAAGGAAACAAGACATTTGTATTACCCACCCTAAAGTTTCTGAACGGAGAAACGTTGACGATTCTCAGAAATAATGCAACAGACAAAGAAACCCGGATAAAGCACAGCATATTTTTGAGATTATATCTGCTACTCTGGACCAACGTATGCTTATTGGAGAATAGGAATACTTTTGACATTTCTAAACCTGCCCACCAAACACGTGATGATTGGGGGAGGGAACAGGACGACCTGTTAAATATCCTACAGTGTTTGTCACTCAACAAAGAGACAAGACTGGGGCCTGGTCAGACAGCCACGATTCACACTGTGTACCAACTTGACGGGCGACATTTAATTAGGATTAAAGTCATTGAACTTATCGACCTAAAGCCCTCAATAACCGCAGCAGTAGTAAATTTGTTGAGAGGGCTTGTCAATAATTTTTTTTAATTCATAATACTTGATTTGTATATTTAATATACAATATGAGTGTTCGTAAGTGAACTATTATTGATAATTATTTAAATGCACGTCTGTCAATTTATTTGTGTGGGGAAAAGAATTTCTATATTTTCAATGATTAACCAAGCATGAATGAAAGAAGCGGGGTCAGTAAAGAAAGCGTAACTTTCGCTCGGCCTAAGTATTGATGTTGTTCGTCCATCACAGGTGATGAAGACCACTCTGTTCATCCAATTATTAGGAATATGTTAGATTACTCTAAGGGTACGAAGGTGACTGATGAGCCCGATGCGGGCCTTGAAAGATCTCGGACAATGTGGGCAGGGAATGTTTGCTTCATGTGAAGGTTTTATTTCACGGTCTTTTCTAGCTTGTCTCCGCTGTTCCGCTGCTGCTCTTCTGGATGATTCGCTTGCCGCTGCACCTTTACGAAGAGATGTGCGCCAAGCAGTTCGGTCTTGCGCAGCAGCTTCCCATATGTCAGGGTTTATGTCAAAGGTTTTCAATGACGTCTTTAACGTGTCTTTGAAGCGCTTCTTTTGGCCACCATGGGAGCGTTTACCCTTCTGCATCTCACCATAAAAGAGTATCTTTGGCAGTCGATGGTCTGGCATGCGGACTACATGACCTGCCCAGCGAATCTGTGACTGCATCAGAATAGTATCAATACTAGGGATACCAGCTCTGTCAATAACGGCGGTATCAGGGATCTTGTCTTGCCATTTGATGTTCATTATCTTCCTGAGACAGACTGTATGGAAGTGGTTTAGCTTCTTTACGTGGCGCCTGTATACAGTCCATGTTTCGCATGCATAAAGCAGCACTGGAAGCACCGCAGCTCTGTACACCTTCAGCTTTGTCTGTAGACTAATGCCACTTCGATGCCAAACGTTGGTGTATAGTCTGCCAAATGTGCTGCTGGCTTTGGAGATCCTGGTGTTTACCTCATCATCAATGACGATGTTCTGGGAAAGTGTGCTACCAAGGTATGAGAATCTGTTCACAACATTCAGTTTCTCACCATTTACCTTGATGATTGGCTCAGTATAAACTGTGCCAGGAGCTGGTTGGTACATGATTTCTGTTTTCTCCGTGTTGATGGTAAGCCCAAAGTTGGCACAGGCTTCGGAGAATCTATCCACGCTGTGCTGCAGATCAGCCTCTGAGCCAGCACTAAGGGCACAATCGTCAGCAAACAGAAGATCTCTGATGGTGTGTGATTTGACCTTGGTTTTTGCTTGAAGCCTCCTAAGGTTAAACAATTTTCCATCAATACGATAACTAATGTCGATTCCTGTGCCCCCGTCTCTAAAAGCATCAGTCAGCATAGCAGAAAACATGATACTGAACAGAGTCGGTGCAAGTACGCACCCTTGTTTAACTCCATTTGAGACGGGGAAAGGCTCTGATAGCTCACCGTTTTCCTGAACTCTAGCCGGCATTCCATCATGCAGTTGCTGCACTATTGTGATAAATTTCTTTGGGCAGCCGTATTTTGCCATGGTCTTCCATAGACCCTCTCTACTGACCGTGTCGAACGCCTTTGTCAAGTCGATGAAAGCTGTGTACAGGTCACAGTGCTGTTCTTGGCATTTTTCTTGTAGCTGTCTTGCAGCGAACACCATATCGGTGGTTCCACGTTCTTTCCGGAATCCACACTGACTTTCAGGTAAAAGACCTTTGTCAAGATGAGCCGTAAGGCGATTCAGAAGGATTCTGGCGAATATCTTCCCAGCGATTGATAAAAGAGAGATGCCTCGATGATTGTTACAGTCTTGGCGATTACCTTTACGTTTATATAGATGTATAATTGACGCATCTTTGTTACGAATCGCTTTTTTGTGAGTTCAAGCGACCCCCGTTGGAGAATTTTTTCCTTGGATTAGCTTTTTCCATCTGCATTAAGGAGGGGAAATGATCCTGATGATGTTGGACCATAGACCGCTTTGAGTGCATGGTAAAAATTTTTCAAGTCATGGCTGTCAGCAAAGCCTTGGAGCTCATCTGCTTTATTACTCAGCCATGAATCCCGCATCTGGCGTAGTTTATGTTGGACGATTCTACGCATTTTGTTGAAATCGTCTTTCTTTGATGTAGATTTTGGATCATTTAAATATGCTTTATGGAGATGGTGTTTCTCAGCCAAAATCTTCTTTATATCATCTGAGTTCTCATCAAACCAGTCATTTTGTTTCTTGATGGCGGGACCCAGGACCTCTGTAGCAGTGTTGTAGATCTGCTCACATAGGGCTGTCCAATTTGTTTCCACACTTTGGCCGTCTAACGAGATAGATTTGAGACGGTCTTCTAGGGTGTCAGTAAATGACTGTTTGATTTTTGTCTTCTTTAGTTTGGTGACATCCAGCCTTTTATGAGTTTTCTTCCCCTGAGGGCGCCCAGCTGGTTGGATACGAATTTTAAGTTTAGACACAATGAGGCGATGATCAGTCCAGCATTCAGCACCACACATAGACTTGGTCACCCCAATGACTGCATGTAGTTCTTCATAAAACTTATCCTTGACGTCATCCTGGTTTGTCATAGTTGGTGCATACGCGCTAATTATGGTGGCATGTTTTCTTCCATAAAGCAGGGGGATCTTGACTGTCAAAAAAAGCGTAAAGAAAGCGTAACTTTCGCTCGGCCTAAGTATTGATAAGCCCTCGTTGACCAGTGTAAACAAACAATAACCGCCCGATGCATATTAGTAAATGAGGTTAACCTTGTGAGTTGGGGAGGATAAGGAGAACGCGGCTACTGCGTGAACCTTGAGTTACGCATAATTATCTGATGATCAGAAATAGAAAGGGGAGGGAAGATGAAGTTCACCTCAGCAGGAAACTTACAAAGCATCCAATGTGTGTACTTTTCAGTCGTAACGGTGAAGAAAGTCCTTTTGCAGTACCAACCAAATGTGCTGAAGTAAGAGACTGTTGTGAACAGAGATCCTGAGAGCCGAGAAACCCATTGAGTCAAAAACTGCCAATATCAACCCCAGAAGACCAACAAATCTCCCAAAAGTTGAGTAACAAACAACATCTATTGAGAAGCGAAACATACAACTTCACAAACTTTGAAAACTAAGTGATGAAACTTGCCTAATGTGACACTAAATGTGCAATAACAACAGTGTAACTATCATTCTGTATAGTGGGATTCTATTTGCTTTTTTTTCCTTTTGAAAATTCTATTTTATATTTGAATAACTAAACCAATCGTGTCTGCTGAACTTTGTAAATTGTCAGATGTATGGTTTTGTCTTCAATGTGGTACATAAATTCTTTGATCTTTTACCTGAAAAAAAAAGGGGGGAGGGTCGAGCAGAAAATAATTGTAAATGAAATAACAATTAAATCAATCAGGGAAGGTATAGAAGTGTGACTAGAATACCAATCCTCTGTCTCTATTTAACTCAATCAAAAGAGAGATACAGATTACCTTTCTACTAAATATTCCTTTTCAGTTTCACAATAGTAAACTACCCTGATAGAGAGAAACGTGTTCTTTGATGTGTCTGCAGAAATCAGGCATTCTTAATAGAATAGCCCTTGATTCTCTCACAGAATCTGTCGGTTTCACTCTTTCACTATCTCGCTTAAATCCTGTCGTCACAGGGAGCAACTGTTCCAGCCGTATGTTCCACAGGGAACGAAAAGGAATGATGAATAATAATAGCCCCTACCGTCATAACTGACTTTGGAAATGCACCCCTGAGGTGACAGCTCACTTCTGAGAGATCTTATTTTCGCATAATGTGAGGTGGCGCCGTAGAGAGCATCGCCACTTGGTGTGATCGGCAGCTCCATCCTCCCAGGTTGTCATCGGCAGCTTCATCCTCCCAGGTTGTGATCGGCAGCTTCATCCTCCCAGGTTGTGATCGGCAGCCTCATCCTCCCAGGTTGTGATCGGCAGCCTCATCCTCCCAGGTTGTGATCGGCAGCTTCATCCTCCCAGGTTGTCATCGGCAGCTTCATCCTCCAAGGCGGATGTCATTTGTGATCAGTGCCCTCATGTCGCTCTTGCACACAATAAATGATGTATGTCATGATGACCGGTAACAAAATGTATTGGTGCTTTTTTTTTCTTAGTTTTTTTTTTTTTTGAAAACTTTTATTTGCATTTTTTTTCAATTTACAAAATCATGTACATTTTACAAAATGGAACACAGGTTTACAGTTGATCAAATTTAACATTTGTTGACATCCGTGTAGTACATATGTACGAGTATTCCCCAAAAATGTGGGAAGGAAACTAAAAACGCTATACGTCATTGATACACAGAATTATCTGCTTACTAATACATAAACACTTTTTTAACCACATTCATACCTTGTTTTAATAGTTTAAAAATCATTTGTGCTTTTTTTGCCGTGTACAACAGGAGTATTGAAACACCTGGGTTTTTTTTGGGTTTTTTTTAGATGTCAATGAAAAACATTTGTCTGAAATACATGATATAATATTTTGCATACCAAGAGCTGCACCCACACCAGCACACACATACGTATGTTCAAGAAAGCCGAAAAGGGGATGTCTGTGTTCTGAAGGAAATGACAGTGTACAATCTGGCTGCCAGAACCAAGAAATCTTGAAGATACACTAGGTATCGCCTGGGCGAGATATCGAATGCTCCGGGATTAAGGAGAGTGGCCAGTGTGTGTTGCACAACCCTTTTCTCTTAGGTTGGGCAAGTTTAAACTAACAACTCGCCAAAACGAGGCACAATTTTATTTAAAAACAAAAAACAAACCAACAATGTGATAGTTGAGCACATTCAGCCTAGAGCAGCTTTAAGGGCGGCTAGACACACTGGAACTGTTGATTTACGAGCAGTCTGCTTGGTACGTGCCATTATGTTTGAGGATTGCGCGCGAAATAACTTGTATTTGCATTTCTTTCCGATTTACAAAATCATGTACATTTTACAACATGGAATACATGGAAAGTACATTTTAAATTACATATAAACACTCGTGCTTACTCACATTTTCATTTGCACCCTTAAAAAGTAAATATTAAGGGTTAAACATTTTAAATAAAATAATAGAGTAAAATGGAATAAATAAAGTAAACTAAATTCTAAAAAGGTTAATATTGGTTTATAGTTGATCAAATTTAACATTAGCTGTCATCCATGTGTTTGATAGTTCTTTGAAATGCATAGGTCTTCTATAGTTCTCCACCCTGTTGGATATCTATCTTTATTTAAGGGGACGTCCCATACACTTGGTTGGTTTTTGACAAATGCTTTATGTGCTGGGTGGGTCACTTCTTGTGCTACTTTACTCCAATAATTTAATCTCAGTTCTTTCCGTCTTAGATCAAGAAAGGCTTAAATCCTGGAACAAAGAAGACACCAGACTGATAATAGTGACTCTACAGGGGAAAACAGTCCCAGAAAACATCACTATCCAGAATAGACCTCGAAGAGCACATGCCTTCATCCCGCCAGTGATACAATGTTCAAAGTGCCAGGGATTTTCTCACACAAGGAACACGTGCAGAAAAGAGACGGTCTGTAGATACTGTGCGGGCAGCCACGAATACAAAGACTGCCCAAAGGCCAAAAAAGACCAAGACTACAAAGCACCAAATAACAATAGAAAATGTACCAACTGCCTCGGAAAGCACGGAGCACGATACCGAGGATGTCCCGAATACCAACAAACAAGGCAAATAATTACAGTTGCCATTGGAAAGGGAGTATCATACCATGAGGCAAAAAACACACTGAAGGCAAGTACTCTAGGTGATAGGCGCCAAGACAGCCTAACGGAACAAGTCAGACGGCTCACGACTGAAGTGAGAGAATTGAAACAACAACTGCGAAAGGAGAGAGAAAACCGCCAGCCACACAAAAACAGAACCTCAACTGACAGATGTGAAGAAATACATGACAGCTCGGAAAGCGCGAAACAACAACAAGTCATAAACGACATGAAAATAATACACCAAGACATGAAAAGAATTCAGCAACAGATAGAAGAAGATGTAAGGAAACTGATAGAACTGAAAGATGGAAACGAACAACTACTGAAAAGAATAGAGGCAGAAAGAATGACCATTGAAGAAATTACATCAAACACAAAAGACACTAAAACGAACGACCAATCAAACGAAAAAGTCATCGAGGAAACGTGGGAAGAGCTACTCCCAACAATGATAGAAAAAGCTCTTTCCCAAACACTGGAGAAAAGGAAGACACAAGAAGCAGAAACGAGGAGGGCAAAAACTCACAAAACATAACAAGCCAGATAGGAAAACAACAAATGTACACCATGAACACGCCACGACACCCCGAATGGACAAGAGCAAAGAGGTATCCTGACAGGCAGCTAGTGGTCCTTTTTCGGACCAGTCCTTTTCAGGACTAACAACAGGCTAGCACCGAAGATAGTAAACACCCTATATACCCCAATTATAACCAACTTTCAGGTTGAACAGGGTATTACAGCAACATAGTAGACGAAATCAACAACAACAACAACAACAATTTCAAATTCACTTGTACAGCGAGGCAGACAGAAGGACAACGGCTGGAGAGAGAGAAACGTGTCACGGCCAATATCTTGTTATTTGCAGCCAGGCAGTTCTGTTACTCCACAAAAGCCAGTCTTTACTGATCTTAATTAGATCCTGCGAGGGTATGTAAAGTTACTATGTAAAATAATACAGTAATTACAACTTTATTTCAGGATTTGTTTAATCTTTATTTCAGGATTTGTTTAATCTATATGTTATGAAAGTATCATGTATATTAATTGATTACTTGGTATGATTGTTGAAGATTGGAACCCGAAATATAACCACCATGACTGAGTCCGTATCAGGGCTAGCACAATCCTTTTTAGGACTAATAACAATTTTTTCAGGACTATCAACAATCATTATCAGGGCTTATTCAATTTGTCTTCAAGTTACTGCACTTTACAGAGCTAACGTGTCAGGCAGGGGGATACTATAACCTCATACCATATATGTGTGTACATATTATTTTGTATTATTTGATTTTATAAAATGTTCCACAGTAGACACCTGTCTTGTCACTGATCCATAATCATGCATTTTCACGCATACATCTGAAAACAAATTCATCTCACCTACAATAGGAATGTGGTAATTGTTATCCACAAATAGCCACATATCCTACAATTATCTGCAGGTTCATACTTGTCAACCAAAAGTCAGAGGTCAATGATCAAGAATTGCTCGAGGATCAATGCAAATCGCCCCAGCAGTGCCTGGATTGGTAGAAGCACGACCTACTGAAGCTGTACATCTCATATGAACACTGATTATAAAAACAGATGAGTGATATTTGTGACAATCGTGCACCCAAGAAGTGATAACTGTCAAGCAAAGTTTTGTGATGACAATTTGCGTGATAAACTAGTGAAAGTTATAAAGTGAATAAGACAGTGAAGAAGTCTATTACCCAACTAATTGGAAGAGTCTAAAGAAATGACATTTTAGTTTAACTTGCAAAAACTGTAATTGATTTCGCCAATTTGGTTTTGTATAAATATAACTTTTGTATCACCAGTCACACACAATCACCACAATTAGATAGATGTAAATAAAGAGGATATAAATTGTATTCACCAGCTTTATTCATTCAATATAGTTGATACTGAGTTTGGTTGAATGTTTATTAATATCACAGGTGGTCACATAGCGGAGGTGGCGCAGTAAGGTCTGACTGTTCTCTGAATATTTTCAGTCCAGATACTTTCACAGCCGTGACTATCGAGTGATACCAGTGTACTTCTCTGTCACTGGGACCTCACACATTCTGGAGAGAATACTATTTCTACTCTAGCACTATCATCTCACACATATAAAACCTTCCGCTACATGTGGTATGGTTTTTTGTAAATTCAAGTAGCCCCAAACAAGGCTACTTATCTTCGAATGTTCTTCTAGGCCTGGCCCAGCAATGGAACTGGAAAGAATCCCACAACTGCGGTTCTTCCAGTCTTAAAGGTGGCACTGTTGAAGACCCTCTGACATTTCACAAGGGTTCAGAACAACAAGAGCTTCCTCCAGCTGACTTAGGCACGTAGAATTGAGTAAACTCTTCAAGGCAGGATATAACCTGAAATATAATATATATAACCTACGAAGTATCTCTCACTGACTCCCTAACCAGTCAGGGGGTAAGATGAGACAGATCAGATAATATGTGGGTTGTGACGGATGAACAATTTAGCACTTTGATCGATCCATTTCATTCTCATCGGCGCCCCTCATTTCTTTTTCAATCGAACAACAACGTGGATTTCCCTCGTTTGTTAATTAAGCATGCACCTTAAACACGTGGAAGCCAGGGTTTCTCTCGCGCCATCTGTCCGATTCCTAGTTTAGCCACGCCTCCTGTCTTTGTTTCAAGCACTAAGAACTCAGATATTTAGATTCTTAAATTGTCTTTCCTTTTAAAATGGGTTACCTGCTGTCAGGATTACGTCAGCACGTCAGAGCTTGGTCACTGAAACATGGGGAGGGCGGGGCAACGGGATTTTGTAGCTCGCTAAGAGAGAATAAGGAGCCGCGGTAGCATAGTGGTTAGTGCACTGGCTTCCTAGCGCAGTGGTCTATGGTTCGATCCCCAGATGAGGTGGGATTTGTTTAGGCCACAAACGGCTCCTGGGTCGACCCAGCCCCAAATGGGTACCAGAGCAACTTCTGGGAAGGTTAAGGCGGCCGGCGTGATGCTGACCACATCACCCCTAGTGTGCCGGTGGTCAAGAAAATATGGGCCTAACACCATATTCCCAATATGCCTCAATGGGCGTGTAACGGGATCCTAAGAGAGAACAGGTCTATAATTGCAAATAAAGGGGGCGTTAACCTATTACCGTTTCTCAGCCTTTTCATCGCGGCCCAAGAGACGTAAATGGTCACGAGTAGACGGGATCAAAAGGCGCCGCTCACCCGAGAACGGAATCCGCGGGCGGCTAGAGTGTGAAAAAGAGCCTTCATTCGCTATTCGAACGAAGAAATCTCTCAGAAACGGGCAGAGGTGTAAAAACTGACATGTTGCTAACGATTTCCATCCATTTAATATATATTGAAACCTCCAAAAATTCAAATCATCAGTTCGCTATCAGGACTCCTGAATGGTCTAGCGCGCATTTTGGAGTCTTATTTATTGGATTTCCTGTAGAAATAACGTGGAGATTTATTTTAGTTTCTTGATTTGCGGTAATAATGTTATTAGCATTTAAGTGTTTTAACGTGTTAAGTTCATTACAGTTCACTGGGATTTTTGTGTTAATTTAAACATATTAAATAAACATATAGCAAAGTTCTCCAGATGTAAACAAAAATTTTATTACCCGTTATTCCCGAGTAAGTAATGCGTTAAATAATTATAAGATGCTAGGCGATCGAAATTGTTAAATAACAATTTATTTCTATTTCATCATGTGTAAATTCTAAGTAACTAGTGCGCATATCTATTGCTAAAAGCGATGAGACTAGCTAGAAACTGTTGGTTTTAAATTTTAATTTAATACTGGAATGATTAACAGGATACCTATAATGTGTGTTAGATTAGGATAAATAGATATTGTTAAAAATGTTTATGTTTTTCTTCCAATGATATAGGCGATCATAACCTTGCGATCCAGCGGGGCTTTACGGTCTGCTTTTCCTACCAGCATCTAAAAATTATTGGTGTAACCACTTTCTTGTTGAGACCCCTGTGCGGGCACCTTCTCTATGTATGACGAGAAGCATAATAAAAAAAAACAATAATAGTTAAATGTTAACTGGTACGGAACATTCCCAGAATACAACTTATTTTCATATGTAATGTTATTATCTGTCGGCTGAGGCAGAAACTTGGTACTCTGCTATCTGACCCATGACATGAGTTTCTTCTATTGGATATATTCACGAGAACTCACTGTCCACACATCGGCTATCTTATAATCAACCAGCCGACTATTAACATTTAACATTTGTTGGTTTTCCCATCACGTCACCGAGTGTCATAGTCACCTGAGACTAGACCACCCTGGAACAATATTTTACCACATCGATTCCCAGGACAGTGCTACCACAATAGATACACTTACCCAAAACAAATACCTGCAGTGAAAAGGAATAATATCCAGTCAGTACCTACTAATACATCAAGTGCAGCGACCCCCCGAAAAAATAGCAGTCCGCTCATCGGAGAGTCTGGGGCTGTACTCGACCTGAATAAGACTGATTAATTTAATAACTGCTAGTGTTTGAATTCCGAGGATGTATGCAGCTCAACATTTGGTAAGCAAATATGAAAGTGGGCCCACTGTTTTGTCTGTGTGAGTGAACGAATAGACGATACAAATTTTATGTTATTTCTAACCTACCAACCTTCTTTAATTAGCTCTCACTAATCTGAGATTCTTTTTTTCTCCCCCCCCCCCTTTCCACGAGATAGTTTAAATTAAGGGCATATTCTTTACCCGTCCTGACTACTCCCTACTCCCATAGTTAATCATTTTTTTATCTTTTGTGTAAATTACCTCGGTGGGGATCTTTCCTAGTTTTTCCCTATACCAGAGGGAGGGCTTATGAGAGTTTTATGTTCTTTCTCTTATGTAACTACTCGTATAATTCATGGATGTAATGATAATGATTGTATTGATGTTGTGATCTATTTTCTAGCGATAAAATAAACTTAATAAACCTTAAGCTACTTGTGCTGGTCAAAAACCCCTGCCATTTATATGTGATCCATAGTTTATCTGTTTCTACGTCTGTACGTATTTCTGTCACAAAATTGTGTGTGTGTGCGTACGTGAGGGTAGAGTAATCTGAATCTGTATCAAGTGAGAAAGTGCGTCTCCATTAAAGAGTGTCGTACTAGATAGGCTGGATTAGAGCAATTACTCAATCCAAGACTGTGCTTTTTTCTTACACCAGTTCTCCTCGTGAAACAAGACTATTTCTCACACCTTCCTCTCACATAGCTCTCACTATCACCCTCTGCTCAGACGGGACCATAAATATCTCAGGCCCATCTATCAAAATCTACGACATGGTTACTCATGAGAATCGTAGCAAGTCTAAAATAACATAATTCATTTAATTAATAGCATACTATTCCAGTAACTCTCTGGTTACAGGTTGTCCATGATTTGCTTCCTTACAATCAGATGGCCTTGTGGAAAGAGTTATGTTATAACTCTATTTGTACAGTAAAATAATGTCTTTCATTCTTTCCATCTTTCCAATAAGGTGGTCCATTCCAGCAAGCTTAACATCTTCAAAATACTTTCCTAAAACTAACATCACAATCTACTTTCATTTCACAATTAAATTGAGCTAACACAGATTTGAATTCCCTCCAAGAATTACACAGTGATTTCACACACACACTTATCCACTTCTTTAAGGCACATATTAATAATACAATTATATATACATATGTAATTACATTCTTTCTTACCCTCAAATACATGAAGACCGGCTTTTTATGGCTCTACAGACTGTGTTACACTGCAGATGGCAATGGAGTTGGGTAGTAGACGATTTCGCTCGTGTCTGAAGGTTTGAATAGTGTGGCAAGTGTTTTACTATTGGTACCTTCCGCCTTTTATAGGTTTAGGTTTCCAGTACGAGAAAGCATCAAGGCCAAAGTATTTTGTAGACTAGAAAAAGTGAAAATCTATGGCGTTCTGTGCTAGTATGAAAAACCTGAAATCGTTCTAGTTTCCTTATCTCTGAACGGATTTCCTTCATCCAAAGCTTATATTATTCTTAGGGCTAAGCTCTATTTATTGCAGTATCTCTCTTATGTCTAGATTAATCCTACTTTTCACTGGAGCAGCCTAAACATGGCAAAGCACAACATGGTTCATGCTTCGATGCCTTAAATACACATTTTCTCCTGTTCTACACCACTTCCAGTGAAATTATAGATATCTGCCAATAGCTATTGATCCCTATTATCGAGTTATGTTCCTCATCATTGATATATTCCGTTCATATCTGCACATTGCCTTTCGAAAAATTGTCAACATCTACACTTTCTCGTCTTCCTACCAAAAGGACTTACCAATTATTAACATTGCATGTACCGAGCTGCGGTTTCGATTGGTTGTTTGACTACTCAGAATCTCTGTACGGTGTAATGTTTTGAATGAGGGCCGAGATAGGATTCAGATTTCACTACAGGCACACTAGACGCGGGCAGAAAGATAGGACTAAAGGGGGTTGTTTTGTAGCGTCTAGGCTACTTTCTTATGATTGGGTATTGGCACTGTTATTTTGTTGCCCAACAACTTCGGGAGCAATTGAAAATGCCTTTTGGAGAAAGGCATTTAGTAGCATCTGCGAATTTATAAGGCGGTGCTTGAACACTGCTAAATTTCTAAATGTCTAAATTAATAGTCTGTATTGTGATAATACGAGGTAGCTTCAACAAGTTCTCGGAATAGTCGACTCATGTTTGAATGAGTGATAATGTCATGGAGATTATAGTTTTATAAGTTTGTAGGGACCTTGAAGAAACGACACGGCTGATGTAACCTTCACATGTTACAAATGTCAAATTTTGTGTTTTGCTTGAGAATTCACCCTCAGAGACAGTAACCTTGCTTAATAAAGCATATGGGGATACCGCAATGAAAAAATCGCAAGTTTTTGAGTGGCACAAGAGTTTCCGTGAAGGTCGTGTTAGTGGAAACGCCCAGAAAAATGGAGAACAAACAGTTGGGTTCTGCTGCATGACAATGCGCCAGGACATCGATCCCTACTGGTGAAGCATTACCTCGCAGCGCACAATGTGACTGCCCTGGAACATGCTCCATATTCTCCCGACCTGGCACCGCCTGATTTTTTCTTGTTCCCTCGCCTAAAATCGGCACTGAACGGGCAGAGATTCAAGGATGCTGAGGACGTTTTCACCAATGCGACAAAGCAGCTGAGAGAGGTATCAAAGAATGAGTTCCAGGAATGTTTCCAACAGCTGTATGGACGTTGAAAAAAGTGTGTAGTTGCCGAAGGGAAATATTGTGAAGGAAATGTAGTGTAAATAATTGTATTGTTACTTATTTCTATACAATACACATATTCCGGGAACTTTTTGAAGCTACCTCATAAAGTGAGAAGTTTCGTCTGTGTGTCTGTGGTTGTTATTGGGATTGTGTTTAACATAATAGCTCTGTAAATGTCTACGGTTTGTTTCGTGGATAAGGTAATCGTATCTTGCAACGCTTTCCTCATAAGTGTGACTGTACTGCATGTGTAATAAATATGATCTTCAGTTTCTTGAATGCGTGTTTTGCACAGCTGACATTGTGATGTTTGCTTGTATTTGTGAGCAACCCATTCTGTTGTGGTGTCATGTTGTATATAAGTCTAAAAGTCACTTCTCTTGCCTTTGGCAGTGATGTAAAGGTTGTGTAAGTTGGTGAAAGTGTCAATGTAGTTTGTTTTGGAATATTTCTGTCCTCTTTTAATTCTGAGATGTAGTGGGGGAACCTGTAGTTTGACTAAGTGCTTGTAGATTACATTTGTCTTCTGATGAAGTGAGTTTCCATGTCCATGAATGGCTTGTATGCATGACTTATAAAATGATGGTAATGGGCCTGAAATGGTGTGGCATTGAGTTGTTCAGTGGTTTCAGTCTGGCGAGTCCGAGTCCCATGTAATAGTGTGCTAAAACTTGGTGTTCTGGGTGTTTAATGATGTTTCCTACGTGTTTGATTCTAAGTGCCTGGATCTTTGTCTCTATGTCATGGAGGGCAATCCTTCCCTGTTTCTTTTCTTGTATAAGTGTATTATGTTTTATGCTGTGAAATGTGCAACTAAAAGTGAAACTTCTGACCTGTTTCTTTATATCTGTGATGGTCTCTTTTGGGGGGTCGAAAACTGTGGCTATATAAAGTAATTTAGGAATAATGAATGTGTTCACTACCGTTCCTCGCCCAAAAATCGTTGTGGTTTTGAATTTGTATCTATGTAGCATATCTGTTACTTGTGACGTTAGTTTCCGCCATGTGCCTTTGTGTGAACGGTTTGGGTGTAAGGGAAATGTTATGCCATAAATTTTGATGTTGTTTGTTGGTATAAGTCCGATTGGAAAGACTTTTGTTTTTTCCAGTTGCCTATGCCCATTATTGTTGATTTCTGTACATTTACTTTAGCTCCACTACCTTTGCTAAAGTCTGTGAATGTGCTTAGGATGTTTATAATAGACCTGTAGTTTGGTGGGGAAAAGGCGGTGTCGTCTGCATACGCAAGCAGCTTCTGTTCACACTTCCCTGGTATAAAAGTGCCCTTAATTGAGCTGTCGTTTCTAATTTTCTCTAGCAGGGGTTCTAGTGCTAGAACATAGAGTAAAGGGGAGAGAGGGCTTCCCTGTCTAACAGATCGTGTTAGCCTGCAAGTAAATGTATGATTCACCAAAACCTTGCTCCCAGGCTTCGTATAAAGAATTTCAATCCATATTTTTCACTTAGGCTTTTACAAGCCGGTCAAAAATACGATTAATTTAGTTAATTATTTTGTTTGTAGCAATAAAGTTGTTGTTGTTTTGAAAAGGTGGTGGGTGGAGAGCGGGCACTTAACAGTTGACCATTATTGCCTCTTCTCGTTCTTAGTCTACCCTGTTCAACCTGAAAATTGGTTATAATTTGGGTAATTAGCGTCATTTAATTTACTAATTTTGTATTAAATTTAACTAACTTGACTTTTGCAGTTGTTGGTTTTAATTTATATTATTTGTCATTTATTTTTAGTTTTGTATTGTATATAGATAACTATTGTCCTTTGCACTTGGTTTTAGTTTGTATTAGGTCTAGTATTTGTTCTTTTTGAGTTGGTGTTTTTTTTTTATAAACTTTTTTGTCTTTCCTTGTTCTATGTGTAATCAATAAGTTTGCTAATTTTTCTATTATTATTATTTTTTTTTTTTAAAAATTGATTTGTTATTGTTTGTTGCTTAATTTATATTTGGTTGAATGTCTTTTCTGAAGTATTATTTTTGTTATTGTTGTTAATATTGTCATTGTTACTAACCTTATGTTTTCCTTTGTTTTATGTATATTTCGTTTAAGTATTGATTGGGCTTTCCCTGGGGCATCTATACTTAAAACCTTATCCTCGGTCATCTCTATATTGTGATTTCTATAGTAGCCTAAGTTTTTAATTCAAGCCTTTGTTGTTCGTACTTTTTACAGTGGATCAGGTACTGGTCTATGTCATTTTCTGCCTGACATTCTTGGCAGTGTGATTCCCCTATCATAAAGTACGCTGCACCAAGACGGAGACGCCACAGCTTTTTGTTCGACGGTACTTTTAATCCTTCTCTGAACGGCTCCTGAGATAAACCCTCTGTGGATGGGAAGGAGCGAAGCTCCTGACCGGGTTGGAAGGAAAGTCCTCAGGTTCCCCAGCCTCGCAATGACATGTCATTGGGCCGAAGGGCTGAAAGCCCAAGTGCCGCTGGTTTAGGGAATGTGACAACTTGCCCAATCTTCTCTTCATTTTTTTTATTATTTACGGACATCGTTTTTTTTCTCATCCTCAATGCATGATCGCAAAGTCCCGGGAATTGTCACTGGCGGAAATTCTCCTAGCATTCAGTATTTCCTCCTCGCTATTTTTAGATACGACGTCATTGTTGACCAATGACCTCGGTAGCTAGGAACCTGTTTTAATTTAAGACTGCTTAAGCTGATAAAACCAGTTTATGCCACTTTAGGAAGACCCCACGTGACTTTTAACGCTATTGATTGGAGCGTTTATTTGACGCTAATGTCACATGATGCACGCTATGGATCACGTGTCCAAGCGGAAATGTCCCGCTAAAAGTGCGCCAAACACGAGCAATCTTCACTTGCCCGGAACCCTTGAGACAGCTAGGTCTAACCCAATTATCGGCGAATTCTCGCATTAAAAGCACTGAAGCCACGTGTCTAATTGCGGGTTAGCGTCCATCTTTGAGTAGGTAAGTGAAATCTCGCTAGAATATAATGTGATGAAATGTGTAGTACATTGCAAAATCGACGCAAGATTGGTATGTTTACTTTATTCATATTTTTGTTTTACGATCACATCCAGCCACATGTGATCGGGTATATTTTATGATCCCACGGGATATGTACATGTTCATAATAATGTATAACGGGAATATATATATATATATAGCTATTAATTTCCATATTATTTGATTATTTTCGACCCGACGTTTAGACTAACGGAAATTAATATTAACGATAATGTTGACCGACCGTGACATATATTCATTATAAATTATATGACGAGGCGACCAGACATGAAGTGTGTGATAATGTTGTCAGACAATTCTAAAAACACGGATGTCCAATTATTTGTTAAATTCATCATAATGACATGACGATTAGGCTAGAGGCACAGAACTAGAATACTGTTGCCGACATTTCTATGATAAATTTGGTGGGTTTAACTGACATTTATAATAATTCATCGGGTTAAGCTGACGATAAATCAGTCTAAAGAATTATAATACTGCCACTGGGGCAGAGTAATATAATAAAGGACAGACAGGAGAAACTTGAATTCAAGATTAGACTCTAGACATATGATGTTAGAGACTAAAATCTGAGGTGACAGGCAGAGGGACGGCTTAGGGAAAGACTGCTTTCTAAAGCTAGAAAATTAATGAAGCCGTCGTATTTGTCTTCAGTCTATGGTGGAGCCTTGCACGACAGTCCAATCTCAGCGCAGAATACGGAGTCGAGCACAGAGAAGGCAAATCCGAACCATTCAAGACCTACCGGGGCAACGTCAGGAGACCGGAGAACTAACCACACTTCACTATCAGCCGGGGGCTGAAAAGCTAAGTCCACGACAAAGGAAACTCACCTAATCAATGCCACAAAGTTTAGTCATCCATGATGAAAAACACGTGAAGTGTGAGACACATAATACATACAGCAGACACTAATTCCATCGACAATACTATCATTCACCATCTATTCACTTTATTGCAATAAACCAATTGGGTGTATATACTGTACCCCACTCTTTGTTCCTTCCATTAGATGTTGAATATTGTCTATGTTTATCTTCCTTTATAAGGGAGGGGGGGCTCGTAAAATATAATATAATTTAAAGAATAATAATAATAGATAACTGAGAAGGGGACGACGGTAGCGAGAGACCAAATATCTCCTTACAATCTTTTCAAGACCTGTCGAGTTAGGAGAATTTACCCTCTTCGTCACCCTTCGGAAGTGGGAAAACCCAGCAGGGATTCCTTGAGCCAAATCTTCCACATCAGATCTATTATTTCCTCTAAATAATTCTCTTATCCTTTAAACGCTACGTGACACTGGTGTCTCGGTCCGGGATTTTAACTTATGTATTTTATCATACCTCTGGGATAGTATCATCCATTCAGTCATTACAGTATACCATTTTAACACATGTATTTTCACACAGTGAGCTCTAGAAAGACAGAAAACATTTTTTCTAGAAATTCAGGCATTGATTGGTGAATCCCTTTATATATGTTGTGTTTAATTAAGTTAGTTCTTGATTTTGTATTTCATTGAATTACAGACCTTAAGTCTCCATAACTGTAGTAATTTCATTCTACAGCAGTCGGATAAATAATTAGTATTTACTTGTTGCTAGAAATACTATTGGAAGGTAGCACTAGCTTACTCAGTGTGGACTTTAACTGCAAAAGATGGCTGAAATAGTTAAGCTTAAGGCAGCACTAGGGGAGGCCGGTCGAGATCTAGGTTATAGTGGGGTGGACCTTGCAAATTATGTCAGTGTCGAGACTGATAAGTATTACGCTCGAGAAACAGCGAAAGCTGAAAGAGAAGAGCGAATAAAGTTAGCAGAAATAGATGAGAGGATAAAAGCTGTAGACGCTAGAGAAAGAAGCGAGAGAGATGAACGCGAGCATGCATTGAAGATGAAGCAGTTAGAGATGCAGGGACAAGCTCAAAGAGTTGAACCAGTAGCCGGTGCGACCGCATCTACCTCCTCAGGCAACCTATCGCCACGGTCAGATGATATGCCCTCCTTGCACGCAGGGGGCACCGGACCTTTGCCATCCTCACTCATGTCAACTTTGGGACCTTTGACGTTTCCATTTGAAGCTTTCTCGGAACAAGCCGACTCGATCGATAGGTATCTCGACAAATTTGAGAAGTTTGCCACCACGTTTGGTTTGGAGAAGAGCAAATGGAACCTGAAACTGTCGCAAGGGCTTAGAGGAACTGCTTATGACGTGTATAGCAAGCTTCCTCCAGGTTTACAGGATGACTACGACTCTTTGAAAAAGGCACTATTGGTTCGTTATGAGCTACATGCTGACGCCTATAGGAAGAGGTTCCGTAACTCTAGGAGGGAAGTCGGAGAGAACTTTGCTCAGTTTGCTGCGAGACTGGATTCCTACGTGGAGAAGTGGGGTGCCCTAGGGAATTTTACTCATGATTGGGAAGGCCTGAAGGAAATGGTCATGATCGAACAACTGAAGGACACCATGACTTCCGACATGAGAAGATTCCTGACAGAGAATGGGGCCAGCACTTTAGAATCCATAGTCCAGTTAGCGGAACGATATCAGGCAGCACTATCAGAGAATCCACCACCCAGACGGAAACAACCAGATTACGTACCTAGACAGACAGCTCAGTCACACATGGACCCCCAAGTGAAACCACCGTATACTAACTTCAAAAAGCCTGACAAGCCAGACTACAAGACTACTCAGAGATCTAATTTCCAGCAGCAGAGGCAAGGGGAAAAATGGTGTAAGCACTGTAGAACCATCACCCACAATACGCAGGAGTGCAACCGGAAAAACCCACCTCATCATGCTGCCTGCTTACGTAAAAGTGCCGCAAGGGGAAATGGACCGGAAGAACCTCTGGACAAACCCCGACATCCCCCGGTCGTTGAGACAGTCCTCGTAAATGACCAAGAGGTGACCTGCCTTTATGATACAGGCCTTGCATTCGACGCAGTTGTCTGTGCATCCCTAGTCAAGCCTGACCAGATGACAGAAGACACTATAGAAATACAAGGACCTACTAAAAGTGCAGCACCTATGCGTTTGGCCATAGCCAAGATTAAGGTCAAATCAAAATATGTGACTGGGGAAATCCGTGCAGCGATCTTGGACGACCCTATTTATCCCTTGATCTTAGGGTGTAGGTATGTGTTCTTGGGAGAACCCATTCACCCTCTGGTTGTGGCGGCTGTCACCACTAGAGGACAGGCCAAACGGAATACGGAGTTGGAATCCCCACCCAACATCCTTCCTGAGGAATTAAAAAAGGCACAAACGGAGGATCAATCTCTAGCACCCTGCTACAAAAAACTACCGAGAGCGCACACTCCTCTCCAAAAGGGAGACTTCTACAAGAAAAATGGACTGTTGCATCGGAAAGCAGGAAATGGAGGACAGGAACATGGGCAACTTGTGGTTCCATCAGCATACCGAGCCCAGGTCCTAGAAATGGGCCATGCCCTTCCGTTTAGTGGCCACATGGGCATAAGTGCCACGATTCAGCGTATTTCATGTCATTATTATTGGCCAGGTATCAACGCCGATATCCAGAGATATGTGAAATCATGCCCGCAGTGCCAGAGGACAGCGCCGAAACACTGGACGGCCCCAGCCACTCTGGGAGAAATGCCAATCTTGGGCACACCCTTCGAACGAGTAGCGGTGGATATTGTGGGTCCACTTACTCGTAGCAAAAAGAGAAACAGTTATATACTCACGTTAGTGGATTGTTGCTCCATGTGGGCAGAGGCAATTGCTATGCCCGCCTGTGATTCTAAGCATGTTGCTGAGGCTCTGCTCACCATATTTACTCGGCTAGGGTTTCCGTCACAGATCCTGACAGATAATGGTTCCCAATTCCGAGGAAAACTCACCGAGGAAGTGTTTAGGATATTTCAGGCCCGACATATCCACACCTCTCCCTACCACCCCCAGGCAAATGGCCAGGTGGAGCGGTTTAACGGGACCCTTATTTCCATCCTTCGGAAACTTGCGCAGGAAAAACCAGAGAGCTGGGATCAATACTTACCCGCAGCACTATTTGCTTACCGCGAAGTACCCCACAATTCTACTGGGATGCCTCCTGCCACATTGCTGTTTGGTAGACCTATAAAAGGACCTTTAGAGGCACTGTTACGTACTTGGACAGATGATAAAGCTGATGAGACGGTCACCTCTGCATCCCAATACGTGAAGGAGTTGACCCAACGCCTTAAAACAGGATGGGAACTGGCAAAGGAAAATGTACGCCGTGCCCGTCGTAAACATGCGCGTTACTACAACCGCACTGCGAAGGATAGGGAGCTAGAAGTAGGAGAACAGGTATTATTACTCCTGCCCAGTAGCAATAATAAATTGCAAATCGGGTGGAGAGGTCCATATAAAATTGTTGAGAAAATGTCGCGCACCAATTACAAGATTGCCATAAAGGGGAAGCAGAAAATTTACCACATAAACCTGCTGAAGCGATATTATGAAAGACCAGGTGCAGAACCAGCACATTTCCTGACACTGGCTATTGCGACGGAAACTGAGGCAGAACCCCTGACCTCCTGTGAATACCCTCTTCGTCAGTGCGAAACTCATCAAGATGTTCAGATTAGTTCAACTTTAACGGAGGATCAGCAGGCACGGGTTCAACAGTTGTTGAGAAAACACACTAGTACACTCACGGATAAACCTGGCATGACCAACCTGATAGAATTTGATATGAAGCTAACAGACCTCGCCCCGGTACGAGTTAAGAACTATCCTGTTCCTTATGCTAAAGCAAAGGCATTGAGTGAGGAAATCGAGTACCTGCTTAAGGAAAATATTATCTCAAAATCAGAGTCGCCTTATAGTGCGAGTGTAGTGTTGCTTAGAAAATCCACAGGAGAACATCGCCTCTGCATAGACTACCGAAGGCTCAACGCTGTAACGGAATTTCAAGCGGAGCCCTTACCGGATCAGAATCAGCTTTTCACCAAGCTGAGTAGAGCACGATACTTTTCGAAGATAGACCTTAGCAAAGGGTACTACCAGATCCCGGTAAAAGAGGAAATTCGACATATGTTAGCATTTAGTACTTCTGAAGGCCATTATGAGTTTAATGTATTGCCATTTGGGCTAAGCAACGCCCCAAGCGTCTTTACTCGTATGATGAGGAAGCTACTGGAACCCCTGAACCACCCTGGGATAAGTAATTTCATGGACGACATACTTATTGCCACGAACACCTTTGAGGAGCACCTGGACGCAGTTTCCCTACTCTTCGAAAGACTTAGAGAAACAGGACTCACCGCTCGCCCTACAAAATGTCAAATTGCCTGCGAGCAACTAGAATTCCTGGGACACACTATCTCGCATGGATGCATGTTCCCAGATGCGCGTAATATTGAGAAGTTACAGCGGGCCCCACGACCCCAGACTAAAAAGGATGTAAGGTCATTTGTGTCTCTATGTGGCTTCTACCAGAGATATATAAAAGATTTTAATACCCTGAGTGCGCCATTGACCGCATTAACCAAGAATGGGAACCCGGACAAAGTAACCTGGACAGCGGAGTGCGAAAATGCCTACACGCTGCTGAAGGAGAAACTCACAGCTAGGCCAATTCTGCGACTGCCTGACTTAACTCTGAACTTTACGCTGCGAACAGATGCTAGCAATATAGGGATAGGAGCCACTCTCCTGCAGCCTAGTGATAGACCTTCTGCAACTCTATTCCCCATCGCATATGCTAGTAGGAAATTGAACCCTGCTGAACAGAACTACTCTACCATCGAACGAGAATGTCTGTCGCTAATATGGGCTGTGCAGAAGTTTCAACCATATTTATACGGGAAAAAGTTCACGGTGCAGTGTGATCACCAACCGTTGATATTTCTTGCAGCGTCGAAGAACCTTAATGCCCGGCTTATGAGATGGTCACTACTGTTGCAGCCATATTCATTTCACATAGAATACATACCTGGGAAGAACAACGTAGGGGCAGATTTTTTGAGCAGACATCCGGACGCAACCGAGGAGATATGAGAAACTGGAAAAGAAGAGGAAGACAGGACAAGAGGAGTTGGACGGAACGTCAAACTTGAGGAGGGGCTTGTGTGACAACTTGCCCAATCTTCTCTTCATTTTTTTTATTATTTACGGACATCGTTTTTTTTTCTCATCCTCAATGCATGATCGCAAAGTCCCGGGAATTGTCACTGGCGGAAATTCTCCTAGCATTCAGTATTTCCTCCTCGCTATTTTTAGATACGACGTCATTGTTGACCAATGACCTCGGTAGCTAGGAACCTGTTTTAATTTAAGACTGCTTAAGCTGATAAAACCAGTTTATGCCACTTTAGGAAGACCCCACGTGACTTTTAACGCTATTGATTGGAGCGTTTATTTGACGCTAATGTCACATGATGCACGCTATGGATCACGTGTCCAAGCGGAAATGTCCCGCTAAAAGTGCGCCAAACACGAGCAATCTTCACTTGCCCGGAACCCTTGAGACAGCTAGGTCTAACCCAAT
The DNA here is from genome assembly GCA_024509875.1 of Oreohelix idahoensis. Lineage (NCBI taxonomy): Eukaryota > Metazoa > Mollusca > Gastropoda > Stylommatophora > Oreohelicidae > Oreohelix > Oreohelix idahoensis. Next base: position 25,677 of record JAMPIV010006575.1, on the reverse strand, counting down.
TATCGGCGAATTCTCGCATTAAAAGCACTGAAGCCACGTGTCTAATTGCGGGTTAGCGTCCATCTTTGAGTAGGTAAGTGAAATCTCGCTAGAATATAATGTGATGAAATGTGTAGTACATTGCAAAATCGACGCAAGATTGGTATGTTTACTTTATTCATATTTTTGTTTTACGATCACATCCAGCCACATGTGATCGGGTATATTTTATGATCCCACGGGATATGTACATGTTCATAATAATGTATAACGGGAATATATATATATATAGCTATTAATTTCCATATTATTTGATTATTTTCGACCCGACGTTTAGACTAACGGAAATTAATATTAACGATAATGTTGACCGACCGTGACATATATTCATTATAAATTATATGACGAGGCGACCAGACATGAAGTGTGTGATAATGTTGTCAGACAATTCTAAAAACACGGATGTCCAATTATTTGTTAAATTCATCATAATGACATGACGATTAGGCTAGAGGCACAGAACTAGAATACTGTTGCCGACATTTCTATGATAAATTTGGTGGGTTTAACTGACATTTATAATAATTCATCGGGTTAAGCTGACGATAAATCAGTCTAAAGAATTATAATACTGCCACTGGGGCAGAGTAATATAATAAAGGACAGACAGGAGAAACTTGAATTCAAGATTAGACTCTAGACATATGATGTTAGAGACTAAAATCTGAGGTGACAGGCAGAGGGACGGCTTAGGGAAAGACTGCTTTCTAAAGCTAGAAAATTAATGAAGCCGTCGTATTTGTCTTCAGTCTATGGTGGAGCCTTGCACGACAGTCCAATCTCAGCGCAGAATACGGAGTCGAGCACAGAGAAGGCAAATCCGAACCATTCAAGACCTACCGGGGCAACGTCAGGAGACCGGAGAACTAACCACACTTCACTATCAGCCGGGGGCTGAAAAGCTAAGTCCACGACAAAGGAAACTCACCTAATCAATGCCACAAAGTTTAGTCATCCATGATGAAAAACACGTGAAGTGTGAGACACATAATACATACAGCAGACACTAATTCCATCGACAATACTATCATTCACCATCTATTCACTTTATTGCAATAAACCAATTGGGTGTATATACTGTACCCCACGCTTTGTTCCTTCCATTAGATGTTGAATATTGTCTATGTTTATCTTCCTTTATAAGGGAGGGGGGGCTCGTAAAATATAATATAATTTAAAGAATAATAATAATAGATAACTGAGAAGGGGACGACGGTAGCGAGAGACCAAATATCTCCTTACAATCTTTTCAAGACCTGTCGAGTTAGGAGAATTTACCCTCTTCGTCACCCTTCGGAAGTGGGAAAACCCAGCAGGGATTCCTTGAGCCAAATCTTCCACATCAGATCTATTATTTCCTCTAAATAATTCTCTTATCCTTTAAACGCTACGTGACAGGGAAAAAAAAAAAAATAGTTAAACCTTCCTAAAAAGATTCACACTAAACCCGACTTGCACTACGGTATTATTTTATTTCGTGACAGATACATTCTTATTTATATAAGGCAGTTTCGCCGTCAAAAAATATTTCGTTCCACTAAGGTGTGGAACAAATTATACCCTAGACAAGCTAGAGTTATTCAATAAAAAAATTGCAAAACGTCCTGCACTGATGTAAGATACCAGAATAGCTTTTAAATTTTATAATCATCATCATCATGTGACATATTCTTTCCAGAACGTTGGCTCCATTACAGCTGCTCTGAACGCATCACGATTCTGGGCAAGTCGACCTGCATCAGCCAAAGACAAGTTCAGACTCTCTGTGATGTCCTGGATCCACCGTCGTCTAGGTCGACCCCTTCCCCTTTTTCCAGGGACCATGCCTTCCATCACTGTTTTTTCCAGACTATTATGTCTTTTTATATGACCGAAAAATTTCATAATTAAACTAATTTAGATACCTGTATAAAGAAAAACTTAACAACTGTTTACATTCTCTAAAATGTACTGACCATTAAAAAATTTACGTTTATACATTAAGATTTATTGTAGATTTGGTTTATTTTAATATAGTTTAGTAATTTAGTTAGTTAAACTATTTTGAAGAAAGGGGTGTAATCCTGTCATTCAAAGTGGGATAATCAATTATATTTATTAAAGGGATATAATTCAAATTGTGTTTTCGTTCTATATCCCTTTTGACCAGTGTTTCCCAAACCTTTTTGGGTCACCGCACCCTTGACTCCCAGGGCATGTGCCCAGCGCCTCCTCCCCCTTCCCCCCTACCCCTTGCACTTCCCCACAGAACATAAAAAAAAATGTAAAGAGTGAAAAATAAGAGCAACTGTTAATACAGTAACAACTAATTGCTCAATTTATCACATTCTAATATAAAGCTACAGATACGCTTATTTATTAACTTAATTTAAAAAGAAAACTTAATTACAAACAAACAAACAGCAGTATGCGAAAGTAAATTATTTACAAATTTACTTCATTTTTAACTTCAGTGAGATGGATGTGTCTGGTGTAGTGATATCAGCTTCTCAACATCAGGCTGAAAGTTACTTAGAAGGAGTCTCAGATCCCCACGTTCAGTAATCTGCAGTCTGTTTCTCTGCTTCGAAAGAAGTTGGACAACCGCACTGAAACCACGCTCTACTAAATACGATGTTGAAAAGGCAATACAGAACATCTTAACCTTTCCCCACACTGCAGGGTAGCGTTCAGAGATTTCTTTCTGCAACCAAAAGTATTGATATGATTTCTTGAACATTAGCTTAAGCTCAACGTCATTTTGTAGCGATATCAGTTCCTCTTCCACCCTTCCTAGTTCCTCACTGCACGTGTCCAGGAATGGATTTATTATCCAGTCTGGAATCGTGATCAAAAGAAGATCCCGAAACCTCTGAGACATGTCTTTATGCAGCATATCTAGATGTGCACAATATACTTGAAGATTATCCTCTGGTATTTTGTCTTTCTCTTCCAACTCTAAGAGGCTGGGAAATTGGATTAACTCGCGACGGCCAATATTACGTTTGAATAGCGTTAATTTGGCCAGAAACGTGGAGACGACAGATTTGACTTTTATAAGATTAATATCATTTCCTTGCAGTTGTAGATTTATTTCGTTAAACTTTGTGAATAAATCTGACAAATTTGCAATGTCATGCCTGATATTCGTTAGTTCTATACTGAGCGAAGCATTCGAGTCTTTGAAGAATTCTACTACAGTTTCAAAAAGAGCATAAAAGTGTCTCAGACAATTTCCTTTTGAGAGCCACCTAACTTCTGTGTGCATCAGCAAACGTTCAAACTGTTCATCATTCTCAGTACAAAGCTCTCGAAATAGTTGAGAATTGAGAGCATGGGACTTAATTTTGTAAATCGCTGTGATACCGTACCAGTATTTAATGATTTGTGAAGCCGATCACTTAGATTTTGTCTGTGAATTACACATTGTATTGTAAATATACGAGGTACAGCTTCTTTTAAGAAAGCGATAAACCCGCGGTAACAACCTATCATTGATGGTGCCACATCTGTTGCACAAGCAAGAATGTTAGTAAGCGGAATGTCCTTCTCTTTGAAAATTTTCTCTTCTACACGAAATATTGACTCTCCTTTTGTATCAGTTACTAGTTGCTTAGCAAACAACAACTCTTGAACCAAGCTTTCATTTTTTACGAAGCGAACATACGCAAGAAGCAAAGATTCGTTGAACGGTAAAGTTGACTCATCCAACTGCAATGCAAATTCTGTTGTCCTATGTATGTTGCACAATATATTTTCAACATTCTCAACCATTTCATCTATTCTTCTTTGAACAAATGTATTGCTAAGCGGAATTGCTTTAATTATTTGTTCAGGTGACTTATGCAAGAAAGGAAAACAGCAAAAACTTAAAACATGCATAAAACTGCTTTCAGGGTAAAAAGATTAAAGCAGTTAATGACAACAACCTCTTGGATAACTGCTAACTTATAACTTGTTAAATAAAGAAGTGAAGACATAATAGGCAGTCGAAGGTGATTTTAACTGCAAAGTAGGGTGAAAATGCTGCAAGAACTGGAATAGTAGGTGCCTTTATCAAATTACTAACAACTATGTCACCATATCTCTACTGCTATGGATAACCCTGTTCAAGAATTTAGGGAATTCAAACTCCCTTATAGCTGGCAAAATCAAATTTTCTGTGATTGTATGAGACTTTCCAGATTTAGCTATCAGCAATGAAATTTTGTACGAAGCTCGCAAACCATCACAGCTTTGTTGTGAAGTGTTGACAATGAAGATTACTGTCAAACATGTTTTACGGTGAAAGTTTTCACGAAGTGTTTTATTTCAACTTTTTCTGTTTTATTGGTTTTTTCACAAGTAATCTGAAGGTTTGATCGACAATTGAAAAGGCCCTCTCAAAATAGACTTTGGCAGTTGTTTGTTATTGTTTGCTGGAATAAATCCATATTTCATCTATTCCACCATGGAAGCAATAAATAATTAATTCTCTGGTTAAATAATCGTCACCAGAGGGAGTAAGCCATCCTAAAAAAGCAGCTATGTTCAAGAGAGGCTAATATCATCTGAACGGTTTTTCAAGCTCTCAATTTTACAAAAGCACCAACAACAAGACGCTCTTGATACCACAAAAAAGATGACTTCAGAGCGCACTTCTAATACCATAAAACACAATAAAGACGCATTGGCAGTTGTTTGTGGTATAGATTCTAGTGCATGGTATGAATAAATCCGAAAGATTCTAGAAAAATGTGAAATATTCAGAAAACCTCGATTGTGGCAAGACACCATCTTTCGACATAAGAATAACAAAGATATTGGAATATGTGCACTTCTTTTTGGTTTGTTCTGCTTTTGCCATATTTGTTCTAAATTCTGGAACAAAGAATTGATTTTACAATTTTGTAGATAGAAGATCCAAGATGGCGGCGTGGTAGGCCGCACTTTTGTGTTGTGCATTTCATGTCGTCAGAGCATACAGAGTTGCAGAGATCGGAAGCGATCATAACCCTGCATAGCAAAAAATTGTTATGAAGAAGTTAACCAAACGAATAAAAATAGTTTTGGAGTCTGCATCTGTGGTAACAGCCCTCATTAATGCTGTATGAGTTTGTAGTGTGTTTGGCTCATTTTCTGGATTACGTTGATAAGTATTTTAAAGATGAAAACATCAAGTTTGCCTATCATGTGAGTTCGCTATTTGTGTTGGTACCGAGTAGACAAGATGGCGGTTTTGTGATGTGTCAACCGGACAGTGTTTCAAAACATTACAGATTTATTGAGGGATATTGTTACTGCTCCAGGTACATTTTTGTATGTACCTGCAAGGATACCTGGAGAGGAGATGGGCTCCGCCAAGCAAACCTCTTGCCCACTGAAATGTTATGATGGAAAGTCAACTCAGTAATAATTTGCCGGATCGGCCGATGCCCGGATTAACAACGACCGCGCTCTCATTGCCCCTTGAGAGTGATAAGTCAGCGAATGGGGTACAAACACCTGTTTTGAAACTTCCAAGAGAAAATTTTGTTGTTGGAACTTGGAATGTACGCACGCTATATGCGTGTGGAAAAGTCAAAGAACTAACACATGAACTTGTTAGATACTCGTGGGACATCCTGGGCCTAGCAGAAGTCAGATGGACAGGATTAGGTGAATCAATAACGGATGATGGTCACACAATTTGATTTAGTGGAGATGAGTCTAAACATCAGCATGGAGTAGGTTTTATCGTACATAAAGATAGATTGAACTCTGTCATCAGCTGCACCCCAATAAATAGCAGGCTTATCACCATTCATATTGCAGCACATCCAAAGAACATCTCCATCATACAGGTATATGCCCCCACTACTGACTATGAGGATGAGGCAATTGATACATTTTATGACAATCTGGATGAAGCAATTAAGAAAATTCCAAAGAAAGATCTTCTCATCGTGCTAGGTGATTGGAATGCTAAAATAGGGCCAGATGCATACGGTCACTGGGCTGGCACAGTGGGGAAATTTGGGACAGGAGAAACCAACGATCGAGGACTAAGGCTACTAGAATTTGCCAGCAACTATAAACTAACCCTTGCAAATACACTATTTCCTCATAAGTTATCAAGAAGAACAACGTGGCATGCCCCAAAAACTGAGATACATGGCCAAATTGATTTTATTCTTGTATCCAAAAGATTCAAGTCCAGCATTAATAAAGCCAAGACTAGGACTTTTCCTGGCGCCGACATTGGTAGTGATCACGACATGGTATTGATGACGCTCAAGATTAAACTCAAAAAGAACTATAATCAAAACAGATGTTCTCAGTTAAGATTCAATTTAGACAAATTGAAAGATCCAGAAATCGCGGGAATCTTTGAGGCAACTGTTGGAGGAAAATTTGCAGCTCTCAACTTTTTGGAGGATGATATCAACTCAATCACAGAGAACATGAAAGACGTGCTCATTGAATCAGCAACAGAAATACTTGGTAAAAGAAAGAAAATAAACAAACCATGGGTTACAGATGACATTCTGAAGTTATGTGATACACGGCGGGAAATGAAGAAGGTGAAGAAAGAGGTTCCTGAAGCAGCATGGCAATACAGTATGGTGAATAAAAATATTAGAAAGAAAATGAAACAGGCCAAAGAAAAATGGGTAGCTGATCAATGTGAGTCCATTAATACGGGGCTAATAAAAGGTAACAGCAAGGCAGCTTTTGACACATTAAGAAGACTATCAAAACCCCAACAGCCCAGGGTAACTGTCATAGAAGATAGCAATGGGGCTCTGCTCAATGAAAAAGCAGCTGTAATGAGAAGGTGGACAGAATATTGTAAAGAATTATATAACTGTAAACGTGACACTGACTTAGGCATATTAAACAACATTAAGTGCGAAAACAGAGAACTCGGAAATGCAACAATACTACGGGAAGAAGTGGAAGAGGTTATATGTTCGCTGAAAGGAGGGAAGTCACCGGGTGTGGATAATATACCAGCAGAGCTCTTGAAATATGGAGGACCAGATATAGTAAAAATCATGACAACAATTTGCCAGAAGATATGGAGTACAAAAAAATGACCAAAACAATGGACGCAATCATTAGTAATACCGCTTCCAAAGAAAGGAAATCTAAAAATGTGCAAGAACTACAGAACCATTAGCCTTATTAGTCATCCAAGTAAGGTGATGTTAAGGATACTTTTGAACAGAATAAAACAGAAATCAGAAGAAATCTTGTCAGAGGAACAGGCTGGCTTTAGACCAAAAAGAAGTACCTCAGAACAAATCTTCAATATTAGATTACTGATCGAAAAACATCTCCAGCATCAACATGATTTATATCATAACTTCATCGATTTCACAAAAGCCTTCGATCGAGTCTGGCATGAAGGCTTATGGCAAATAATGAGAAAATTCAATTTTGATACCAACATCATAGATATCATTGAAGCACTATACAAGGACGCAAGCAGTGCTGTTTTTGCAAGCAACGACATTGGAGAATTTTTCAAAACAACTGTAGGAGTTCGCCAGGGATGTATCCTGTCACCAGTGCTCTATTATGCAGGAGGCTCTCTATGATTATAAATCAACCATATCGATTGGAGGCCGACCTCTGTGTAATCTACGTTTTGCTGATGATATTGATCTGATAGCTGGAACAGAATCAGAACTTCAAGACCTTACCTCTAGACTGGAGAAAGTAACAAGAACGTATGGGATGGAAATTAATATAGAAAAAAGCAAGATATTGGTGAATAGCCATAAGAAACATGTTCCGACCAACATTACGTTAAATGGGCAAACGTTAGAAGAAGTTAACACCTTTAAATATCTCGGGTCCACTATATGTAGTGATGGAAGATCAAGTAAGGAAATCAAGACAAGACTTGAGATGACCTCAGCTGCCATGACAAGGTTGAATGTGATCTGGAAAAGTAACATCAGTTTTCCTGTGAAGATCAAATTATACAAATCACTTATATTATCTATTCTCTTGTATGGGTGTGAGGGCTGGACACTCACTGCAGATACGGAGAGAAGGATTCAGGCTTTCGAGCATAAATGTTATAGAAGAATTTTGCGCATTTGCTATAAAGAGCACAAAACAAATGTCTATGTTAGAGAGAAGATAAACACCTATGCAGGCCATCAAGAACCACTTTTGTCAATAGTGAAACGTCGAAAGCTTGCCTGGTTTGGGCATGTAACTCGTCATGACTCCCTTTCGAAAACGATCCTCCAGGGAACAGTCGAAGGTAAACGGAGAAGAGGAAGGCAAAGAAAATCCTGGGCTGATAACATCAAAGAATGGGCAGGACACGGTTTCTCCACACTTGTACGCATTGCTGAGAATAGAGAGCAGTGGAGGACCCTGTCTGCTGATGCTTCCATCATGGCACCCCTACGACCCATGACGGGTTATGGGTTGAGATGATGATGATTGCTGCTCCCACAGGCTTCCAGCAGTCAGGCCAACAGCATTAGATGTTCTATGATTGCTGCTCCCACAGGCTTCCAGCAGTCAGGCCAACAGCATTAGATGTTCTATGATTGCTGCTCCCACAGGCTTCCAGCAGTCAGGCCAACAGCATTAGATGTTCTATGATTGCTGCTCCCACAGGCTTGCAGCAGTCAGGCCAACAGCATTAGATGTTCTATGATTGCTGCTCCCACAGGCTTCCAGCAGTCAGGCCAACAGCATTAGATGTTCTATGATTGCTGCTCCCACAGGCTTCCAGCAGTCAGGCCACCAGCATTATGGGTTGAGATGATGATGATGATGATGAGATAGAAAAATGTTCGTCGAGTAAACAACAAAAACCGATTTAAAAGTGGCTTTACAAAAATGTTGACACAGTTGTTCTTACCAGTTACTCTTCTATTTTATAAAGTTTCTTAACCACAGCCATAAATAAATTAGAAAAATACAACAATAAAAAAAAAAACACAATTAGCAACAGCCACACCAACATTGATGAAACCCAATAATCATTTCATAAAGTATAATAATAGTTATTTAGTATGAACAAAAATAAAATAACGCACTATATTGATTGGTCTTCAGATTTAAAAATTGGGAGACAGTAGCCTAACTACAAAGTGTGGAGATCCCGGTAACAAATTAACAGGATGTAATATAATGGATTGAACAGCAATATTCAATATGCGGCAAATCTGTATCAAAATGAATCTGCTTAATTAATAATTAATGTTAGTAAAACTGATGCAAGCTCTGTGCAAACAAACACAAAATATAAGTAAGAAAACATAACGACAGGATGAAATTGTTGGATACCCGGTACACGCTTATTTGAAACCACTGTTCACAAGAAAAGCCGAGAAAGTTTGTTGGTTTTGCTCATAGCCAGCGCAAAGTTGAAATAGACGGGAAACGTACATCGCGCCAGTCGATTTATGAAAGTCTGAATGTAAGGTACGAAAGCCGGTTCAGAGGTTCAAAGACGGATTTCTACTGCCAAGTACTGTTAAAAACTTGCACCCTTGAACCTTTTCTCTTATTTATTACCAATCTGCGAATATCTAGTTACCACTAGCCCCCGCAAATACTGAGACAATAAATTCCGAAACAAAGCAAGTTGGTACTTTCTGAATCACCAGCAGGTATCTAATTTCGTCCATGCCATCGGCACGGATCATTTCTCTTCCTTCAGGAGTGAACGAATGGACAATAGGTGTTTGGTTAACCCCCTTTCCTAGCGTACCGCCCACTTTGGGAACCACTGCCTTTGACTGTTATTTAAAAGGATACATTGTATATGGCACTCATTGTGTTTCAGCACTTACATGTAATGTCTGTTCACAACATTTGACTTAAAATGGTTTTGTTATCAGGCACGGCTGATATTCTTCGCATACAGTAATAAAGAAATGTTGTATTTACAATCTAATTACGTGTAGAATATTTATGAATAGTGGTGTGAACACACACAAACACATCAGCAGGACTTAGTCTAGCAATGGATAGGACACACATTTCGGAAACCTGTTCATAGCATTACAAGGTAGTCCTTGTTCTGGAACACCTAAAGCAAGAAGGTCAGGGGTATACCAAAAATACATGGAGAAGATAACAGGGGACACAGAGTGAAAGTGACAAAACGGGGCATCCTCTATCGATCTTTGTTTCTCTCCGGCAGTATCGGTATATTTGTGTTACTAATTTTTATTAAGTGCTTTCAATTGTCGCACTTTTTCTTTATTTCTTTCCTTTTTTCTTCGTTATTTTTCTGCTAAGTAGCAGATATTAGAGTATTGTCGAATTGCTTGACACCCCTGTAGGTGATAATAATCACATTTTCTTGACGCTACCCAGATTTGCTGAGATAATTACTCGCAGTCGCCAGGGAGCAACACAGCTTGGCTAAGATTAGCACAAGATCTTGTTTACGCGGCGGAGACTTATGACATAAGCGTTTCTTGTCTTGTACTTGTTATGACAAAGAGTACTTTCTGATAAAGTAATGATGGTTACATTTTGAACACGCTGTTGTATGAGTTTTCCGATCTGTCTGTAAGTCTGCACACAAGGGCATCGGACATCAAATTACCATATATGGGAGAGTTGACATCTGCCTTACGTTCAAAATTATCCGATGTCTGAATATTGTGAAATTACCTCATAACCTGCCTGTTTGAATATGATTGGAGTTTGTTGATAGCTCATAACAAACGAAGACGTGGGAAGGCAGGGAATATAATCTGACGATTTTCTTAAGCTATTTCACTTGAGAAATCGCTCGCCACGTTACCAGACCTTGCTTTAGTGAAGAATTAGAATTCAGAATTCCTTCTTTAAAAACCGAACTCCCTTTTATTGGAGTATTTATCAGGACTTACAATATAGCCCAGGAAATCTCTAACATTTCAAATAAGGAAACCGGGACTAAGGAAACTGAAGGACCACACACGATGTCAGAGAGGGGACTTATTAAATTAATGCCACCCTAGACGCGTGTAAGAGGCCGATTCAAGTCTCTTTTATTCATGTGAGCAAAACAGTCTGTGAGCCAGGATTGGCATAAGATGTGATTTACATATCATATTTCATTACTAACATGTGAACTAACACACACACACACACACACACACATATATATATATATATATATATATATATATATATATATAAATATATATATATATATATATATATATATATATATATATATATTTATATTTATATTTATATTTATATTTATATTTATATTTATATTTATATTTATATATTTTTATATTACCATGTGAATTTAATATGTGAAACTCGCTAGTGGATGTCACAGTCATTTGAGGCTGGCAACCTCAGCGTATAGAATGATGATTCATGAACCACCACTGCACAGGCTGATGATTGCTTTATTGCTAGTATCGTAAAGAGAACTAACAGCATAAAGTAGTTCCAGGTTCCATACGGAGCAGGGAGGGAAAGATGAAAGAAATGATGTACATTCTAAGTATAATACTTGCATATTCAAAGCAGTGTAAATGTCCCTATAAACATAGTCACTTTAAAATTAATGTAAGTTTTCAAGCTTTAAACCAGTGTAAATGTCTATGTGAAAATATTCATTTTAAAGTAATGGAAGTTTCAAACTTTTCAATCAGAGTAAAACATAAATGAAAACATATTCAATTTATATTGTGAACACTTTTCAATCAGTGGAGATGTATATGTAAACAGACTCTGTCTGTATTATTAACCTTTCATTAAAATATAAAGTAACTATGAAAGCTATTCTATTTAAATGTAAAGAAAGTTTAATCCCGATGGATTAAATTTAATTCTCATCCAGGGTGAAGTCTGAGTAATTGGGATGGTGGTATGGGAAGATAGGAACCCATAACTATGGGGTGGAAAACGCCATACTCAGCATAGCGTTTCGTTCTATTCTTTTACCATAGTTATTGGTGGTACCAGCAGAACGTACTATTTCTGGAACAAGATGGGAACAGTGGCCTAAGCTTTAAGACGAAGGACCCACTTGGTAGACTCTCCTTGACATTTCTGGGAAACGAGAAACACCCGACAACCTTGACCTTGACCCATAAGAAGGAGCAGAACCGTCATTGGCAGCTAAGTTCAAATCTATGCTGCCACTTGAACTTCTTGTAACATCTCACATTCCATAAAGACTGTGATGATAGCTTTTCTTGATCCATAACTATTCAAATTATTTTCCAACTGTTAAAACCTAAAGTGATTATTAAATTTTGTTTTTTGTAATGTTACAAATTTAACTTCGATTTAATCATTTTAAAGTTACTGCATGTTTGTCTCAGTCAGTTTACTACACACACTCTAAACAGAGCTATACTAGAATAATACAATTCTACTGGGTAAATCAGGGTTGGAGGCTTAAACGAGCTGAGAGTAATAAGTGCTTAAATCCTTCACAAACGCGTCGGCAGAATTACACAGTTAACATACTCAGCCAAAGCAGTATTGTTCTCGCTTATTCTGAATATCTTGTGTATTAGAAGTGTCATCACCCTTCTATCTACATCTCTGCCGAGATCGCGTTCAGCATAGGTTCAGTAGAATGGGCTCTCTCTCAAGTCTGTGTAATAGATAACATTTTATAAGTGATTGGCACAATTGAGAGTTATTATCGGGGAATAAGTCCAAATGAGTTGGCTTGCTTCTGTGGTCACAGAAAAGTTTACAACTATTCCCCAGACGCTCGATCGCCTATTGTCACAAATGACAGTTTTGTGAAATATTCTGAGGACAGATTGACAGTGTTGCCATTTCAAGAATATGTGTATGGACAAGACAAAACAGGTACGTTGAGTTTTATCAACATATGCACGGCTGTTTGCCAGCGATCTTTAGTTGTTTCCCCTTTTTCCCTGACCGCGCTATTTATAGCTATCGTGACAGAGGTCACGTGGTAACTTCCTAACTGGAAAAAAAGGTGGCGGATTTTACTTTTGATAGGGCTTAATTAATGTTTTTAGGCTACTTTATTATTATAAATACCGGCTTTAATTTTGCGTAAAGCTAGACTAGAAATGTTAGAGTAAATTTCAGAATAAGAACAAACATTTTATCACAATTAGAACAGAAGATATAATAGTCTGAAATAGTGTAAAATTTACGTTTTTTTTTATATTTTGTTATGGTTTGTTTCTAATGCAATTTACACTAAAACAGTCACAATCAACATGCATAACAAATTACAGAAATCAAAAGTAGAAAACCTGCAGAAAATGGATATCAAAGTTTTATTTTGGTTTCATGCGTCAAACATTAATTATTGAAACATTAAATTGCAAGTCCACATTTATTACCTTAAAATAACACACCAAATTGTCCCCAAAACATGAGAGCTAACAATTATCTCTCAATCATACATTACGATGGTCATGTAAAAACGAGTATGGTCATGAGTAAAACGAAATGTTCAATTTAATAGATAAATAGGTGTATTTAATAAATACATCATCTATTAAATGATTTCCACACTCTGTTAATTCTGTCACTCTCACGCAACAACTGCCATAATTTGCTCTAGCCCCAAAATTTCGCTTAATTATCATTCACACTTCCTTTTTTTAATAAGAGGAATCTGTACATTCACAGATGGAGAAATTTGTAACAAATGAATTTCCATTATAAATTTTAATTGTGAAGTTATATTTTTAATACCGCTGGCACGTCTTTCAATTTTGGAAATAGTGGAATGTATAAATTCTCCTCTCATGTGCCTGCTGCAGGTCTAGTGAGTCAGTTGATGTTTCAACAATATGTTTCCTAACAATGTGGAGAAATTGAGATCGCTTACGTTTTGTTGGCGTTCTGGTGACTGATGTTTCTCTTCTATGTTTAATTAGTTTTTGTAGTACAATAGGCTGTCCTCTGGATTTGCATTTTGATATTATTTTTATGCTGTTTCTAGTTTTTTTCTAACAATGGATGTGAATAGGGGTTCTTCCTTTTGTGTTAGTGGTTGTGAAGGTGGCTTAGCAAGTAACTGTTGTACTGTGATGTCGCTTTTGAAGACAGGCGAGGTGGATGTACTTGTCGTATGTATAACTGACTTGGTAGGTGTAGATGTGGCAACAAAAACTGGCATGCTAGGGTGAGTAGTGTTATCCACCTCCAAATGAATAATGGTATCGCCTTTAATGTGAGCTGACACATCAACCTCCAGTTGAACAATATCATCACTAATGTGGGCAGGCACATCAACCTCCTACTGTACAGAGCTATCCTGACTACAGCTAATTGACTGACTACAACTAACTGACTGACTACAACTAAATGACTGACTAGACATGGAAAGGTCAGAAAGAACATCACAGGGGATAGAGCAGCTTTTTGTTTTTAAAACACCAAAAGATGTCTTTGCAACATAATTGCACAGTTGACATTCACTTATAGTTAAATTATGGTCATAGTCTTTCCAGATGTGCTGACTGTTTTCCGATAGTAACTTGGCTGTTTCAAGACACTTCTCATTATGCCTCCTTTTTGAGTTTTGTATTCGTAAGTAACACTTCTTACAAAATATAGTCGAATGCTGTGTGGGTTTATCATCTGATAAGTTAATTCCAAACACAAAGAACAGATCACTAACGTAATTAGAACAGTTCAGTGCTTTCTGAATTGAACGTGTTGTTTTGGAAGTTAATGCTCTCTTGCCACTGGCTCTACTGGCACAATTCATATGATGCAAAACAGTATGTTTCATTTCGTTGTTATGTAGTATAGTTTACTTGTGTATGCATAAAGATAAAGGAATATTTGGGACTATCAAGTCTAACACCAGGATGTAGAATGCTTTATCTGTGAATGAAAGAAGATATACAAACAGTTACTTAGAATTCTTTGGCAGCCGTCGTGTGCACAGGATTGTCTACCAAAGAACACTAATGGAACAGTCCTTATCTCACACACAATTTAAAAAAAAAAATTCATATTATAGATACAAGATTAACAAGACTTGAAAGATAGATCAAAGTATGTGGAAGTAATCTATCTATAGCTTTACATGTTTTCTGACGCTTATATACGTAGCTAAATATCATTATAAATGAATGAAAATGCAAAAAAAAGATGGTGCTTTACAAAAAGTTATTTTTTTTACAACCTTATTTAAGATTTGTTAGTATCAGGAATGCGTTTACAGTGATTTAAATGCTATAAAATCTGGTGACAATATGCTTGTTCTTGTAATGCCAAACTCACAAAACTGACTACCACACATTCTCAAGATATGAAACCCCCCCAAAAAAAGTATGTGGAAATAATCTTTAGCTTCCCTTCGAGAAGTCTTTATAATTATAAACTCAAACGAATGGGCCGATTTTTAGATATTAAATTAATAAAAAGATTACTTATTTTATGAATTTCCTCAAATGATGACGCTGTTTTCAAAAGTCTGTAACTCAGTCAAAACTAATTTCAAACAAATAAAAATGCAATCAAAAATAGAGCAGAGAACAAAGTTATAGAACACAAAAGAATTTTAGCGCTGTGTTTATCCAGAACGAGTGTGTAATGATTTATATTTTACTGATTTTACTCACACATCAGTTGATTTTCCCCGCCAAAAACTTAAATAGTCTTTTACGGTGCACACGAAAATTTTATACCCGGTGTCAGAATTCCGGTCACCGAAACTAAAAGAGCGCTCTGATATAGGGCACAAAGCCGTGTATGATAAACTGTTTAGTACATGACAAGAATGACAGACAGCAGCTAGTCCTGAGAAGTAAGAAACAATAGACTTTGGTTAAAATTATCACCCCTAGCAGTAGGCCAGTCTCACCAAGATACGCCAAGCAGAAGAAAATAAGAGACAGAGTCAGAAGAATTGTATCAAAATGTTAGACTAGAGAGTCAAATGATTTCACACAAATTAAGAATTTTGATGACAGCAGAAAGATATCGACAGCGGTACTTTGCAAGTCGTGAACACCATAGCAATTAGAGACAGCTAGAACTACTGAAACAATATGAGCGAACGAGAGAGCAAGACATTTGTATAAATAATGCAACTGATATTTTTGCTGTACCAAACTAACAACCTTAAGTGAAGGTTGTGTTCGTCACTTCACATTCTGCACTTTATTTGGCTGTAAATAAAATTTCACCGTTATTTGTTACTGCTGTCCGAGTGAAGTTCTTCGCCAACTCTGACATCATTCATCATTTTTGTCAGTTGTGAACTGTTGCCATTTATTGAGTGAAAGCAGAAGTTTAACACGACCATACCTAAATATGATGCCTACTGTTAGCGTGGTGATAAGAACCCTTTACGATCAACAATAACAGAGAATAGAGAAGTAGGGAATAGTAGACACACATCATCATCATCATCACCGTATATGCCATCGGACACAAATCAATTATTTTTTAACAGGTTAAAATAACGATGGAATGATGGTGAATTTTAGATGTATATAAAGTGTCTTCACTGAGACAGGGGTAGAGGATTTATAAAAACAAATGTTGTCCTTTTACTGTTTCCTTTAATAAGAACTTAGCTGATCTAAGTGAGTCCCGCAGCCGTGGTTTCGTCAATTCTTTTGTGTTGAGGGCACTTCTCCACACAACTCGTCCAATGTAGATGGTTAGTGTTGGATTCCTGCTCTTGACTCACACTAGTGGTGTAGCAACTTTAGTCTTGCAGCTTCGTACCACGAATTGGGTTCTCAAAGATTGTTAATTGTCGTCATATTACACTGCATTTTGATGACGAGTTTGGCTTGCCGGTCCCTCTCTCCTAAGTAATGGTCCTAATGTCTGTATTGCTTGTTTTCCCAGATGCTGTCATTTTCTTTCCAGTCAATAATCAGTCGGGGGGGGGGGGGGGGGGGGGGAGGGGGGGGAAGAGAGAGAAAAAGGGGGGGGGGGGGGGGGTCTGAAGTGAACTATCTTCTTCTGATGCCGTATTGTTTATTTCCTCATGTGTTAGTGAGGATGTCTGGATGGCTGGAGCTGTGGCAGTGCTTAAAATGTTTTCTTCAGTTTGGTATGTTAGTCTTTGTCTCATTATTAATGAATATGTTGGTGGTGGTTTCACTTGTGGTTTCGTATTTTCTGGTGCTTAAATGGTAGCTTTTTGTGTTGTAGTGTTGTTTGGGCTGTCTGGGGCCAAGTATCGTCGTTTCCTATCGTTCCGGTGTGTTACCACTTGAAACCCGTCGTCTGCAATTTGGGGCTGTAAGGGCCTGGGTGTTGTAGCCGGTGCTTCTGCTGTGCTGTTTGTCGGTGGTCTTGTCAGTGGAACGATTTCTTCTCTGGCTGGCTTTTTGTTGCATTTGTTGGCCCAGTGAGTATCCTCACCACAATGAGGACATACCGTTCTCCGCCCTGTCATGGTAACTAGGACCTTATGTTTTTGTGCTCCAGTTATTCGGAGCTCTAGATAGTGCGGAATGGCCGTCGTGGCTCTACAGAGTAGACCCCATTTGTCAGGCGCGTTGCGGATCTTGAAAACTTCCGCCCTTGGATCGCCTGGGATTTTAGCCGCAATGGCTTCCACGGCTTCTTTTTTTTTATTGTTGGTGGAAGCGAGTGGAGAGTTAGTTTGGATCTTTCTTTTTCTAAATGTTCTATGGTGGTAGTCAGCTCGGGGTTTGCCAGTTGTATGGTTTTGCCATGCAGTTTATCATAATGCTTTGCATGGGATTCCGTGGTCAGGTTGAAGTACCAGCGCACTGGATTTTCGAACCGGTACAAGGAAGCTAGACCGTTTATCGGTAGCCCGCCGGGGCCAACAAGTGCACTTGATAGAAACGGGGCGACGCCTTCGCCGCAGCTTGGGGTCTCGATACCAGCATGAGTAAGGTTCCTGTCCGATGCAGGTTTCCTCCTTCTAGGGCATCCATCCCTAGGTCCATAGAAGTAATGAAATTTTTGCTTGCCATAGTATCCTTCACAATGAATAAACAGAAGCTTGGAAGTATACAGTTGAATCGAGCAGGCTTCACTACACGTCCGTAAAAACTTCGGAAAAGCAAAGTTGGTGATTTAGAATAAAAGATATTTTTCACAAAATTAACACTTTATTTAAAAATAAATTTAAATGGTTTAAACGTATGAGCAAGACTATTTTTTTCTACTAAGGTGTGGAACACTGGGAAATAACAAGGATTTTACATAAAATACCATTGGCCCTGGCTAGACTTTTTTTTCCGTTGAAAGTGACAAAGACATATGCATGGAAACATTGACAATAATGGTTTGAACATAAGCATAACAATGAAAATACACTGTGCAGCTGTAAAAAAATAAAAAATAACTTTCACACCTTGCACACACTCATTTACACACTCTTTCTAGTACTCCAAGGTTACACATTTTACATTTTTTGGTAATGATAGTGTTGATTAAAAAGAGAAGGAAGAGAATAAGAAATAAAGAAAGAAAAAAACCTTACACCCACTTATTGGACACATTGAGCGTACTCTTATTCTTTTAGTGATAACTGGGGGGGGGGGGGGGGGGGGGGGGGGGGGGGGGAAGAAGGGAGAAAAAAAAAAAAAAAAAAAAAAAAACAACAAAGGTGGAAATAAAAATCAAAAAAAGCATCCCCGACTAGACAAAAACAATTCTTTCCAGTACACATTCGTACTTGCCAACATATGTTATACTTGTTCAATTTCTCTTGATCAACAGAGCAAAATTAAATTTGCCTTCAACTAATAATGACAGACGTTAAGCAGATACGGCGTTTTCGCACAAAACGCAGGATCACTAAAAGTTCAGTTAACAGTCATGGCTGTGAGCAGCATTGTAAAGCTGTCCCAGAAAATAATATTGAATGCGAAGTTTTGAGTGGAACATTTTGTGAAGTGAGAGTAGCTATTTTGGTTTTTTTTCCATTGTTGGTGGAAAAGAGAGATGTCACAAAAGTCGAAAAACAGAAAGTCGTGTGCAAATTGTCGAAAACAGAGAGACGTATGTAGAAAATTGTAACGTATGAAAAAAAGACGGAGTCGTGTGAAAAATGGCGGGAAAAGGAAGGACCTGCATATAAGAGGAGAGATGACTGTACCGACTACTAGCGTCGGGGCCGGTCCTTCTCAGAAGCCGAACAACGCAACCATTGACACTACGACCGACGCATCGAAGCATCGAAGGCAGAGGACAACCAAGCTCCGAAGCCTGACAAAGCAACATCACCGCTAATACAAGATGTCGAGACGGTGGCACCATTGTGCAGTGACCAGACAACATCTTCAAAACACGGCCACAAAACTTCGACGACAGAGGGTAACAATGCTTTGAAGCCCGACAAAGTAAATCCACCGTTAAAACAAGATGTCATAGTCGAGTCTCCATCATGCAGTGACCAGGCAACTTCGGTAAAACGAGATCAGAGGCGAACAAAGAGCCAGAATGTGAATCCGTCCCGCAGACCACACGCTCACACTGACACAGAAGTCGGAACGTGCCAACTTCGCAAGCAAAGAAATGCCGTTTCTCATGTGGCACTACAGGAGAGGATCATTAAGATCACTCAGATGTCTGGAGGTGAGGCCTCGCTCAGTGCCCTACCCGATGATAACGTGATCGGTATCCTCGAGGCAATAACGGGCAGGAGGAGTATAACTAGAGTGACAAGACACGAAATAGGAGTTATAATAGCTCTAAATAACACGGAGAAGACAACAGAACTAATGGTCGAACTATAGAGTCCGGACACAAAGAAGTCCAGCTGCCCCATCAGATTAAAGCTACTGTGGAGATATACAAGAAGACCAAAAAGATAGTTGTAAGAGGGGTCGACAACAATCGGTCTACACAAGAAGTCCACAGCCGCCTGCAAACAGAAAACAAGAATATCAAAATAACACAGGTTGAAAGACTGAAGACATGGGACAAGAAGGACACAAACCTAGTTATCCTAACTGTTGAAGGGACTTCAAGGCCAAGTCAACTTAACCTAGACGATAGAGGTAGAAAAACAGAAGAGAACATTCCACCTGTTATGCAGTGCTCAAACTGCCAGCAATTTTCGCACACTAAGAAAACATGCAAGAGAGAGACAGTTTGTCGGTACTGTGCGAGAAGTCACTCTTACAATGAATGTCCTCATGCGAAAAAGGATAACAACTATAAAGTGAGCAACTCCAACAGAACCTGCGCAAACTGTCTCGGGAACCACGGGGCAAGATACCGTGGCTGTCCGATCTTCTATGAGACAAAGGCCATACTGAAGGAATCGGTTACCAAAAACATCTCCTTCAGAGAAGCAAGACACCGAGTGGCTTCAGGCGGCACTGCTAAACAGGAACAGCACACAAGAACCCAACTAATAAAACTTGCCACAGAGGTGCGAGACATAAAACAAAAACTCAAAGTCGAGAAGAACAAACAGCACAACGAAGACACAGATACCTTAAGAGACGAAACAATAGGAGCCTTACAGAGCGCCCAGGCAATGTTACAGGACATGAAAATCATTCAACACCAAATAGAAGTCGACATCGCTAAACTCGCAGAGCTAAAGGAAGAGAACGAAGAAGTCCTCAAAAGAATTGAAACAGAGAGAAGGATCATCGAGGATATCGTAACAAAAAGCAATCAAGAAAGAGAAAGAAGCAAAGAAACTAAAGACAAAATTATTACCGAAACCGTAGAGGAAGGCTTACCTAAAATCAATCAAAGAAGAGAAAGAAGCAAAGAGGCAGAAGACAAAATAATAACCGAAACCCTAAAGGAACTCCTACCAAATATAATAAAGACAGTCATGATCAACACACAGTCGAAAAAGACAACGAGTAGAGACCTAACAGGCAGCTAGTGGTCCTTTTCAGGGCCAGTCATTCCCAGGACTAAGAACGTGTAACCAGCGAAGACGATAACACCCTATATACCCCAATATAACCGTTTGTAACCCTTCAACGGGTTTTGGTTGAACAGGGTATTACAGCAAAATAACAGACGTAAGGGGGAAAAAATAGGGCATATGTTGCTGTAATCTTTGACGGAGTTTCAAGCCTCGATTTATTGGTTGTATGTTTTTCACCCTGGTCAAAGTTGGGGAACTATGTCTTAACTTTGCTGTGTCAGGTTGATTAGGGGTTATCTCCCTTTTTGGTTCATTCATTGGGTTTGACCTTTAGGGTCAAAGGTAAACAGTTCTGGGCTATGTGCCATGCGCAGTTGTTGAGCGCAAAATTAGACTTCCGTGAGGTAGAGATGCGAACTGGCTTCTGTGGGACGTGAATGTCCGTTGTATTTTGGGGAAGGAAAATCTTCGAAGTGACTGCGTTGTCAGTTTTCCCCAGTGATTTACTGTACGTCAGGAATGACGACAGTGTTGTTTCTTGTGTTCTGAAGATTCTGTTCAAGGTAACACCGACTTTATCATTATTACGCATTCGGTTGCAGAACTTGTTAAAGGATTACCTAGCCGTGAGAACAGCTCACAGTTCCTATAATGCAGAACCTATATTTTGTGCTCGAGGTAGCCATTTAAGATTATTCGTCTTCATTTGATCAGAAGTCCAGTGACGAAGTTACATATGGTGGAAACCGCAGGTTGGCGTTATACTTATACAAACATTATAGCAGGGTTTATGCAACCTGCTTAATGAAGAATACACAGCTGACGTCATATCGAGGCTCTGTGTAATGGCCACTATTCTACCGCATGAAAAGATGTAACTGGCGTGTTATGCCAAGTTGAACGACGGCCCTGGTAATAGGATTACATGAGTTAAGGGCTCGTCTTTTGTATGACGGAGTTATTAAGGTATCTGACGCGTTCAGTCAGGGATACCAAAGCGGCATTATGAACTGTACATTAAAGAACATACCACTATTGACCATGCCCACATATTTGAATGTTCACCAGCCTTAGAATGCCTGATATGTACCAAGCGATTTCGATTAACATGATGTATATGATCCTGTTTACATTGACTGTTCCTGTGTGATTCTACTGTTAGTCCTGTGAATAAATGTATGAACTGTCACCAGTAGTTTCAACCATCATTGGCTTCAGTACGAGCGTGACTGGGTGTATTGTGTAACTATATATGAGCCTAAACGCATTCGCGACTACACACCCATGTCTCTCATCATCATCATCATCGTACAAGGACCATGTATGCTGTCAGCGTGAGTGACCCAGATCTTCACCGCACCATTACACTGTTCAGGTGACATCAACATGCATACCTGGCCAACTACACATCAACATTTGCATCACGTATAAAAAACCAACTAACAGCATAGTTTATAGTTTTTAGATTTAGAAGAAGGATTAGATATGTGACAACTTGCCCAATCTTCTCTTCATTTTTTTTATTATTTACGGACATCGTTTTTTTTCTCATCCTCAATGCATGATCGCAAAGTCCCGGGAAGTGTCACTTGCGGAAATTCTCCTAGTATTCAGTATTTTCTCGCTATTTTTAGATACGACGTCATTGTTGACCAATGACCTCGGTAGCTAGGAACCTGTTTTAATTTAAGACTGCTTAAGCTGATAAAACCAGTTTATGCCACTTTAGGAAGACCCACGTGACTTTTAACGCTATTGATTGGAGCGTTTATTTGACGCTAATGTCACATGATGCACGCTATGGATCACGTGTCCAAGCGGAAATGTCCCGCTAAAAGTGCGCCAAACACGGGCAATCTTCACTTGCCCGGAACCCTTGAGACAGCTAGGTCTAACCCAATTATCGGCGAATTCTCGCATTAAAAGCACTGAAGCCACGTGTCTAATTGCGGGTTAGCGTCCATCTTTGAGTAGGTAAGTGAAATCTCGCTAGAATATAATGTGATGAAATGTGTAGTACCTTGCAAAATCGACGCAAGATTGGTATGTTTACTTTATTCATATTTTTGTTTTACGATCACATCCAGCCACATGTGATCGGGTATATTTTATGATCCCACGGGATATGTACATGTTCATAATAATGTATAACGGGAATATATATATATATATATAGCTATTAATTTCCATATTATTTGATTATTTTCGACCCGACGTTTAGACTAACGGAAATTAATATTAACGATAATGTTGACCGACCGTGACATATATTCATTATAAATTATATGACGATGCGACCAGACATGAAGTGTGTGATAATGTTGTCAGACAATTCTAAAAAAACACGGATGTCCAATTATTTGTTAAATTCATCATAATGACATGACGATTAGGCTAGAGGCACAGAACTAGAATACTGTTGCCGACATTTCTATGATAAATTTGGTGGGTTTAACTGACATTTATAATAATTCATCGGGTTAAGCTGACGATAAATCAGTCTAAAGAATTATAATACTGCCACTGGGGCAGAGTAATATAATAAAGGACAGACAGGAGAAACTTGAATTCAAGATTAGACTCTAGACATATGATGTTAGAGACTAAAATCTGAGGTGACGGGCAGAGGGACGGCTTAGGGAAAGACTGCTTTCTAAAGCTAGAAAATTAATGAAGCCGTCGTATTTGTCTTCAGTCTATGGTGGAGCCTTGCACGACAGTCCAATCTCAGCGCAGAATACGGAGTCGAGCACAGAGAAGGCAAATCCGAACCATTCAAGACCTACCGGGGCAACGTCAGGAGACCGGAGAACTAACCACACTTCACTATCAGCCGGGGGCTGAAAAGCTAAGTCCACGACAAAGGAAACTCACCTAATCAATGCCACAAAGTTTAGTCATCCATGATGAAAAACACGTGAAGTGTGAGACACATAATACATACAGCAGACACTAATTCCATCGACAATACTATCATTCACCATCTATTCACTTTATTGCAATAAACCAATTGGGTGTATATACTGTACCCCACGCTTTGTTCCTTCCATTAGATGTTGAATATTGTCTATGTTTATCTTCCTTTATAAGGGAGGGGGGGCTCGTAAAATATAATATAATTTAAAGAATAATAATAATAGATAACTGAGAAGGGGACGACGGTAGCGAGAGACCAAATATCTCCTTACAATCTTTTCCAGACCTGTCGAGTTAGGAGAATTTACCCTCTTCGTCACCCTTCGGAAGTGGGAAAACCCAGCAGGGATTCCTTGAGCCAAATCTTCCACATCAGATCTATTATTTCCTCTAAATAATTCTCTTATCCTTTAAACGCTACGTGACACTGGTGTCTCGGTCCGGGATTTGAACTTATGTATTTTATCATACCTCTGGGATAGTATCATCCATTCAGTCATTACAGTATACCATTTTAACACATGTATTTTCACACAGTGAGCTCTAGAAAGACAGAAAACATTTTTTTCTAGAAATTCAGGCATTGATTGGTGAATCCCTTTATATATGTTGTGTTTAATTAAGTTAGTTCTTGATTTTGTATTTCATTGAATTACAGACCTTAAGTCTCCATAACTGTAGTAATTTCATTCTACAGCAGTCGGATAAATAATTAGTATTTACTTGTTGTTAGAAATACTATTGGAAGGTAGCACTAGCTTACTCAGTGTGGACTTTAACTGCAAAAGATGGCTGAAATAGTTAAGCTTAAGGCAGCACTAGGGGAGGCCGGTCGAGATCTAGGTTATAGTGGGGTGGACCTTGCAAATTATGTCAGTGTCGAGACTGATAAGTATTACGCTCGAGAAACAGCGAAAGCTGAAAGAGAAGAGCGAATAAAGTTAGCAGAAATAGATGAGAGGATAAAGCTGTAGACGCTAGAGAAAGAAGCGAGAGAGAGATGAACGCGAGCATGCATTGAAGATGAAGCAGTTAGAGATGCAGGGACAAGCTCAAAGAGTTGAACCAGTAGCCGGTGCGACCGCATCTACCTCCTCAGGCAACCTATCGCCACGGTCAGATGATATGCCTTCCTTGCACGCAGGGGGCACCGGACCTTTGCCATCCTCACTCATGTCAACTTTGGGACCTTTGACGTTTCCATTTGAAGCTTTCTCGGAACAAGCCGACTCGATCGATAGGTATCTCGACAAATTTGAGAAGTTTGCCACCACGTTTGGTTTGGAGAAGAGCAAATGGAACCTGAAACTGTCGCAAGGGCTTAGAGGAACTGCTTATGACGTGTATAGCAAGCTTCCTCCAGGTTTACAGGATGACTACGACTCTTTGAAAAAGGCACTATTGGTTCGTTATGAGCTACATGCTGACGCCTATAGGAAGAGGTTCCGTAACTCTAGGAGGGAAGTCGGAGAGAACTTTGCTCAGTTTGCTGCGAGACTGGATTCCTATGTGGAGAAGTGGGGTGCCCTAGGGAATTTTACTCATGATTGGGAAGGCCTGAAGGAAATGGTCATGATCGAACAACTGAAGGACACCATGACTTCCGACATGAGAAGATTCCTGACAGAGAATGGGGCCAGCACTTTAGAATCCATAGTCCAGTTAGCGGAACGATATCAGGCAGCACTATCAGAGAATCCACCACCCAGACGGAAACAACCAGATTACGTACCTAGACAGACAGCTCAGTCACACATGGACCCCCAAGTGAAACCACCATATACTAACTTCAAAAAGCCTGACAAGCCAGACTACAAGACTACTCAGAGATCTAATTTCCAGCAGCAGAGGCAAGGGGAAAAATGGTGTAAGCACTGTAGAACCATCACCCACAATACGCAGGAGTGCAACCGGAAAAACCCACCTCATCATGCTGCCTGCTTACGTAAAAGTGCCGCAAGGGGAAATGGACCGGAAGAACCTCTGGACAAACC